>OY728122.1:1702209734-1702834734 GCA_963277665.1 Viscum album
TTAATTAATTAAGTGTGTTTGGTTTTGAATTTTGGATTTTTGAAATGCATGGCTTGAGTAATAAAATAAGAGGTGTCTTATTTTATTTGGGTTTAGCTTGTGGTGTTATGTTTTTTGGGAGAGTTCTAGTTTTTGGAGGAGATAGAACTCATCTTCTTCATTGGAGAATGTGAAGAACACGACGCCAACCTCGGCTTCCTTTTTCTAGACGATTGACGAACCGACGTCGTTATCCCACGGCAATGTCAACGGAACAGCAGAGCTTTACCTTGCTTCGACAAGCGATCAACTTTCTTGAATTGAGGTAGGGGTTGTATCATCGTTCAAATTTTATTTTGACGTTCTTCGTTAAATATTGGCCGCCTGTTATCAATTTAACGGGAGGAGGTCAGACCACACAAACACGGCCGATCCTCCCCCCCTTTTGTTGTTGACCCTCGTTGCGGTTTGAAACGGAGGTGATGCGGTGCCGTTGCACCGCGCGGGGACGACGAGGATCGCGGCTGAAGCGCACCGCGGCGGTGGAACGCGGCATTGTCGCGCCGCGCCGAAGAGACCAAAGGAGGCCGTGGCCAGGAGCGGGCCGCGGCAATGGGGCATGGCTCCGTCGCGCCACACCGGAGCATCAAGGGGCCGCGACCAGGGTGGGCCGCGGCGGAGGGGCGTGGTGCTGTCACACCGCGCTGGCCGAAGGGGAGTCGCGGCTATGGCCGCGACAGTTCGACATAGGCGGATGGGCTCGGCCGTCGGCTGACACCCCCAGGAGGCAGGACCGGCGGGTCCCGCGGCAGCCTCATCGGCCGGCCAAGATGGTCGTCCATTCTAAGAAGTTCGGGGGTTCAAAACCCCCGACCGGCTCAGCTAGGGCAGACCCAACAGGGGTCCGCCGTTTCGAGAAAATAGGGGGGCGGTGCCCCCCACCCCCCCCCCCCCCCCCTTCCGTGTCTGCCGCGCTGGGTTGGCAGCCCGCGCTGGGTCGGACAGCCCGCGCTGGGCCGGACCGCCCGCGTCGGGCCGGGCCGCCCGCGCCGGGCCGGACCCCCGCGTCGGGTCGCGCTGGCCGGGCCGAACCATGCCCAACCGGGCCCGGCCGCACCCAACCTGGCCGGACCTGGGTCGGGTCGACCTGGTTCGCGCCGACCCAGGGGGTATTGGGCCGGGTCGAACCGGGCCCAAACCCCCTATTTTCTGACCGTCTTCATCTAAATGATCATATCTTGGGCTACAGACCTCCAATTGATGCACCGTCAGATGTGTAGGATTCCATGGATCGAGACGGTCGTTTTGGTATATTACACTCAAGGTTTAGGCGAACTTTGTGTACAGCTGGGTTGATTCCAACACGAAACCAACCGGGCCGTCAGAGCGGAAACGCTTATAACCTGAGCTCCGAACGTCCGAATGATGTTCCGTCAAATTTTTTGGATTCCTCTTGATAAGAAGGATCTTTTGGAATACTTCACTTGAGTTTTGGATGCAGTTGGAGTAAGGCCGGGTTGGGTTATACCCGAAATCCAACCGGGCCCCTGGAACGGAAAAGCCGATAACTTTCAGATCAGACGACTGTTTGGCGAACCGTCAGCGGTGTTGGTAATGATGTTGAGAAACGGTACCTATGAGTATACCCTATGAGATTTCGGGGTACAGTTGAGATACGGTCGGGTTGGTCTTACATGAAACTAGCTGATCCCCCGGGTCGAAAAGGCTAATAACACAGACCGAACATCCGATTGACGCGTCGTCTGTTGTGTTGAGATTTCTATGACGTGGCAGACCCTTGGGATACTTCTTCATGGGACTTTTTGATACTTGGATTATTGACCAATAACTCGCGGAGAAGACCCTTCTGGTGACAAGAGAGTGGAGTGCATAGACCTAGTAGCTAGCTGAGACTTGACGACTGATGATCGATCGACTCGGAGTGATTCAGATAGCCCAGTGGGGAGCGCTTGGTTGTAGCAGAAGACCCACAGCAGAGGAGCGTTTGGTTGTAGCAGCAAGCCCGCGGTACTCTATAGAAGGAGTACCTCTGTTGGCTATGAGGGGGAGCGCTTGGTTGTAGCGGCAGACCCATGATGGGAAGCGCTTGGTTGTAGCAGCAGGCCCACTGTACTCGACAGGTGGAGTACTTCAGTAGTCCAAGGTTATTGGGAAGCATTTGGTTGTAGTGGCAGGCCCACTGTACTCGACAGAGGAGGAGTTCTCCAGCAGCTGTGGTTTCGACCTCATGAATAAAATCTTGGTTTGAGCTGAGTCGTTGACCTTTGTTATTTCCTCATGATTGAGATGGGTTACTTGATAACTTAGGTATATGTATGGACATATACCTATGTAGTGGTTATCCGTTGATTTCATATTTGTGTAATACCTCTTGATTGAGATTGGTTACTTGATAACTAAGGTATAAGTATGGGCTTATACCTAAGTAAGGGTTATCTATTGAGATCCTTCTTTGAGGATATTCTTGTTGGATTTAGTGAGACCTTGAGGGTCTCGGGGTCCCCACTGAGTACCGTTATACACACCCCTACACGGTCTATTCCCACACCTCATTATGTTGGTTGCAGACGACAGACATCACTGATCATGGTTGAGGCTTGTAGATATGGACGGTACCCGGAGGTGGATCTAACGACGAGTCGGTACCCGGAGGTGATGGACGGACATGGAGTGTTGAGGAGGACATCTGTACCTACCCTTCAGGTAGGAAGCTGGAGTACGATCCAGGAGTTTCTTGTCACCTTTCAACTATTGTAATTTGAGTTGTACTTTACTTTCAGTTGTAGTTGTACCTCTCTTTTGGGATTGTATTTCCACCCCCTTGTACTTTCAGCACGTTTGTTTTACTGCTTTACTTAGTGTAGCATCTGCTTGTACTCTGTTTGTGTGTGTTTTTGTTTCATAAAGGCAATTCCTTACCTTTTTATTGGGATTTACGCCTTTGGTACTAGTCGCTAGCCCCTGGCCTATGGAAGGTGGGCTTGGGGTAGTCACGACACGGGCCCTGAGGATGGGTCGTGACAAAAATAATCTAAACAGTTTTCATTAGCATTTTATCTAATGAATCACCCTCATGACTGGAAAAAAATGATGTATAAGATCATTTAATCTTATGTAAGTTAATTAATTACATATAATTTCAATTATTGATAACTATTCCCATTTTACTTAATCTTTCATATAAGCATACAAGTGAACCAATCCTGAAAACCAAAGAAATGAACACAATCGAACAATAAAATTGAATCTTATAACTCATCATAAAATACATACATGAACTTAATAATATTATAATAAATAAAATAAATGTTGATGATGTTTTGAATTAAATTATTAATGAATCTAATTTCACTATCCAGGATATTAAGTGAATGTGCATATCACTTTCAGACATACGGTAAGGGATTCTCACCGAACCTCCATTTTTTCCTTCAGGTTATGATATATCACCCTTTAACTCTATGTAATTATTAATTATTATTATGTACTCTTCCTATGTTCTTTATTTATTCTCAAAAAATATGTTATTATCCCAATTAATTTTTATTTTATGGTGAAAACATGTTTTATAAGGTTCCCTTCCCAAATTCCTCCTTGTAAGAAAATAGATTAAAGGGAACTTCTTGATATCTTACCCATTTTCAAGTGCACACCATGATATATTTTAATCCACCATAATTTTTCTAAAATCACTCATTTTATCCTGAAAAACTATCTTGGTATATTTCTAGTTTTATACCCTCAATTATTCCCTTTTCATTTTAAATAATCATAAAAAAATCCCTTAAACCACAATAAAGTGGCTCATTTATAAAGTTTATTAAAAACTCTTTTTACATGTTTTAAATCTAGTTGTACATAATTTAAAATTTTATGTTCCTATTTTTTCATTTTAATGTCCATTTATTTTTTAAATCCATTCTTTCATGTACACCTTTATGATACAGCCACTGTTTAAGATTTAGGACATGATTATGATACCCATTTCATTCAATGTGAAACCCTTATGTTTATTAATTATGTATGATTCTTAATCTGGAACACATGTACATGTACATGTTATTATGATTTCACCCATATATATATATATATATATCAAATTCATTGGTTAATTGTTATTCTCATGAGACTTCATGTTGGCATAGAGAGTAAATGTGATTCCTTTATGGGACGTGGTCCACTATGTGCAATGGTCTTGGCATTTAGACTTGACTCATTCCCCACCATGTCAAATGGTCTAGGAAGTTATCCTTGAATCATTATAATGTAATGATGTATGTTGTTTGTACATTCCTATATTCCATGATTACATGATCCCATGTTTTACATTTTATGCTTCCTTATGTTTATTCATGTTCCATGCCTTTTTATGTCATCATGTTATTCCTTATAACCCATGTCTTATGCTTTATTCCTATGTTCATTCCCTGACAGGTATCTTTAGACCATCCCCTTGGTCATTTATTCCCCATGCTATCCTATGAATATTTAAGAGTTAAAAAAAGTTAGGAGATCTTTGTGGAGATTAAATAAGATATGTTTCTATTTGGTTTCATGCTTTCTAATTTTGTATCTATTATTCCAAAGACACTATAAATTATTATCGGTGTCTTGTAATTGATGGTTAATTATTCTTAAAATCAAGTAATAATATGTGAAACATTATAGGGTCACTATAAATGGACTCTATGTTCTATTCATTTAATTTAATTACATGGTTTCATAATATTTTTTTATAGTAATTCCATGCTTGAAGAGATTTAAAGATGTTAGTTTCTCTACAACATAGGATATTCATTCTAACCCTACTACCTAGAGAATTTTTAGGGCATGTGATATCAATTTTCCTCATTATAAATAGATTACACCTATAGTATATGAAAATCATGATACTCATGTGGAAAAATGTCCGCTGACTACATTGGATAGTCAGGTTACCCCTTCTATGTAGCATGAAATTGACCAAATATATTGATTTTTTTATTTTGTAACCATGTTGAGTTAACAAAAGATATTTCCATATATTTATATACCTTCTATGAAGTATTATGATACATCATGTAGTTCAATTATGTTGAAACCCTCTACAATTTAGACCCAAAATCAGTTACCATAAAGTGGTAGTTGGTGTGTCATCGTTATTGATGTATATTTCAATGAGATAACATTATTTACCAAAATATTATACTTTTTTATTATTTTTTATTTTAACTTATTTTTCCCACGTAATATTAATTCCCAAAGGGTCAGTGAATATGGGTATGTGTTTTTTTAACCAACCAATTCTCGTAATCTTATTCTATAATTATTAAGAACTATATCTCCCTCATAACTTATTTGAATCATTGAAGTAGTGGAATAAAATAGCATGAGAAATTTACTAGATCCACTAAAACTAAGATAAACCAAGGAGCATGAAATAGTGATATTCTGATGCGCCTGAAACACTAATCATAATTGTTTTTATTTTTAATAAATAGATTTTACACAAACCATCCAAATTTATTACATTTATAGAATAATGAAGAACTCATTACTTCAATCAAGATTAAACTCACTACTCCTATTGTAATTTACTTAAAATTCCATAAAAATGAGAATAAATTACATTAGGGATGGTGAAAAAATCATCACTACCTCCATGAACATCTATTCAAAGCACCTCTTCGAATATATTCTTCTTCTTCTTGTCTAACATTCTAGTGAGATCCAAGAATCCCCTTTTTTCCCCTTCTCAAAAAACTTATTTTCCTCCTATTTTTCATACCCTCTTCAATTCTTCCTAAATAAAAATATATAAAAATTATTTATTTTATTTTATTTCTATATTATTATTCACTTAATATCCATGTCATTAATATTTCCATATTTAAATATACAAACTCTATATTCAAAAGTATAATTTTCTCTAACATTGAATACCATCTAAATCACCGGATATTTTATAAATAAAAAAATTTGAAATATTTAGCCAATTATCATATTAAACTCTTACAGAAATCATTATTGCTATCAACAAAGGAATCAAACATAACTACATAAGGATTGGTAATTTAATAGGTCCGCCAAGTTAACACCAAACATGAATTTAAATCACTATATAATCACAAAAAAACCCCTTAAATTATGGAATGGTTTTCTCCACTCATAGAGAACCAAACCATTAACCAAATTTAATTATTAATAAAATATTTTATAAACTATTGCATGTCTACCTTCTCTAAACAATGGAAAAGATAATGAAATTTACACGTACCTCCTATATTATGAGACATCCCTTATAATTTTCTGAAAATTAATCTTACAAAATCCTTGAGTCAATGAAATGACTCATACATTTTAAAGGGATTACCCTTATGTTCCTTAGGATAACTATTATGAATGAGAATAGGTCACCCTTATGAATTCCTAATTTTTTCATTTTTCATCCTTAGTAGTAGAGGGCCCTTACATTTTTCCTAAACTAATCTTATGATTTTCTGGGATTAATTTTATGTTTTTCTTTGATTCATATAATGATTCTTATACTCTAGTTCCTTTTCCAATTTTCCAGACCTTGTCATAGAGTGACACATATGTGTTTCCATATAAGACTCTTACAAATTTAGAAACAACCCTTATGATTTTAGGACATTTTTACAAGGTGGACCATATGTTTATGTGGATCTTCTCCACACTTAGTTGTATTTATCTGCCTCTTCTAGAATTTACTCTCATGTGCACAGGGAAATTATAATAATTCTCCATTTTCTTATGCCTACTCTAAAACAAAATATTACCCAAAAAATAAATGGATCTAATGAAATTGACTTAGAAAAATTTATAGGATCTTGTACAAACTATATTCCTCAAAAACTACTCTAAAATGACTCCAAACATCAAATTAAAAGATACTTATAATATTTTAAGTTTTCTAGAAGTTCCATTAATGAACTTTTCAAAAAACACAATCTAAAAAATATTACAAGGGTATTTATTCTAACAATATTCCCCTTTGGGTTTCTTGAATATTCTAAAATAGATTCAAAACATCCTTTTTTGTAACCCTTTGAGCCCACCATATTTGACCAACTCCACTATTTGATTCTCTCACCTTATTTTTATGAATTAATGATTCAATAAACATTAAATCAAATCCCACTTGATCCATGTTAATTATGTGAAACAATATTTAAATGAAAATATCCTCATTAAATAAATTTTTTGGACTTCATATTCTTCTAACAAGAGTTAGTTTTGGGTGAGATGGTTGGAGAAATCATAGGGTTGGAAACCCCCTTGTAGAATATCAATTCAAAGGAATAGATAATCTATTTAATTCATAGAGTATGTAACCCCCTCAATGACAGAGTGATGTTACTCCACTAATAGAATAGGTTACCCCCTCATAAAATTCTCATTACACACAATGAGGCATGGATCCCTTGTATGTGTCAGTACCCCATTAATAAATGTACTCTCTTAAATGAAGTGTGGATCCCACACTAATATTACTTCAAAGGGATGATATGGAATTATTATAAGGGTGGTAGTTTGGGGGCTTTTGTTTTTTATAGATAATTATAGTTCATTTTAGTATATGATTTTTGTAGAGTTGAGCTATAACGATTTAAGATCTACTTGGCCTTTGATACATGTTTCCTTCAAGTATATCTCATTTTGTCCTATAAAGCTAAAAATATCTCATATTTTAATCTTTTATTTTCTTTTTTTCATAATAATTATATTTATACTCACACTTAAATAGGCCTTGTTCTTACACATGTTGTGTCTTTGAAGATGATGCATAATTTAGTGGAGATTTTTTTTTAAATTGAGTTAGTGCTTATAGAATATTAGTGGTGTTTTTTTTGGTTCTCATGTTTTAATTAATTTGAAGAGGAGTTTATATTTATAATGAATTTCCCTTAATCCCCTATATTATTGTCTATGATATATTCATGTTGTATGGTATGATGTATGGTATGTTCTGGAATATCATATTTCTTATTTAGGTATACCATGTGGCATGATATAAGATATCATTCCACTTCCTTAATGAATCCTAATATATGTTTTGGCTATATAGTATGGAAATATTGTGAGTATAATTTTACGGTATGAGTCAATATAAGACTCTAGGATTTATTAGCAGTCAATTATTAGCATTTTAACTCAGGTGTTCTTCCACATTGGCTATCATAATTGTGAATGATTCATTTGATGAAATACATCGGAGGATTAATGATGTATTACTTTAATGAATGTATGAAATAACCAAAATATAATCATGTTGTTTTAATGTATGGATTAATAAATGAATGTGTGGGAATGTCTCAAGGGCTATATAATGGGCCACTTCAATTAAGATAGGGCCAGTTCATGTGCGCCCTAATCCTACTAATTCTTTCAAACTCGAAGCTCTCTTACCCACCTCCATTTACCTTTTGAGATTCTAACATGTTATGGAAGTTAGGGGAATACCTATCGAGCATTGGGTGATTCAATTCAAGTTGTGGATACAAAATTAAGGATGGATACTAATGGGTTTTTCTTATTGATCATCTTCAAAATTATATTTGAAGAGAGTAGTAGTGGTGTTCATCTATGAAAGGTTCTCAATACAAGTTTTTCATTTATATTACACTTGATATCAGTTTTCATGGAATGGTTAATATTATTTTTAGGTTTATATTTTCCAAAGTTTCCTCAAAAGGGAAATGATTGGTCCATTAAAAACTAAATAGTGGTATTATAGCTTCTCCATGCATTTTTGATTCACGAAGTCATGTTGAAAAAATGAATAATTTTTTATATCATTTTGAATCCATATTTAATATAATAAAAAATATGGGGAATTTTTTTGGATGGATATAGAAATAGGATATCATAGGTTTTTATTAGACTTCATCATATGATACATGATCTTGTAGCATGAGATTTATAGAAATCCTATAGTTTTTATAATATTGAAATGTAGGATATACTGTGTCATAGTCCAAAATACAACCAAAAACATTCTGAAAAGTAGAGCCTCAAATCATTGCAGTGTTATCATATATATAATCAAATATAGTACCTATAAACTAAAATTTTATGTTGAAAATAGTCATTATCTATCATAAAATGTGATAGAGAATGATTTTAATCACATGGTATGATATTTTCAATATCATAGAACTTGACATCAAGAAAATTAATTTATCTAAACTTTAATTAAAAATTGAATCATATAATTCGAAAATTGTTTATGAATTATGAAGAAATGTATTTTGGTATATTTTTTTAATTTATACATTTCTTAAAAATTAATTAATTATAAATTGTTTATAATTAAAATTTAAGTGTTTATAAAAAATTTAATAAATGAATATCTATAATACTAATTATTGATATTAGAATACATTTTGAAATTATATGAAATGATTTATAATTTGGATATAAAATGTTTATATGGAAATTATAAGATTAATTTATAAATTATTTATAAATTAAAAAAATCAAGATATAAAATAGTTCTTATCTAATATTATGAATTTTTCATTATAATTTATTTTAAACATTAAAATTAAAGGCCTTAATTGGAAAAATTAATTAATCCATATCAAAATAAGTTTCGATAATTGAAATGATTAGGGTATAAATAATGTGAAATATATAATACCTAGAATATGTAAATTGTTTTCATATTCAAAACATAAGGTGTTTATATTACATTTAATATCATGTATTTCAAGAAAATTCCACACAAAGGATATTATAAAAGTGTTAATATTAGGAATAAATATAAAGTGTTTATATATATTTAATAATTGAATGTACATAAATGCAGGGTTCAATTGTAAAATTATTATAATTGATTATTTATGAATTATTTATAAATTTTTATCGCGTATTTAAATATCTGAACTATTAATTTATTTATTTTTTTCATTAATTTATCCATGAATATAATTGTTATATTATAAATATATTTATGGTATACTTTAAAGTGTTAAACCAATTCTCTAAATTGTAATACATTCATCTAATGAGTTACTTACTAAGTATGATAATTGATTTATTTTTCTTCAACCTTGATTTTGGCTTATATAGGGTTACATAATAGAATTAAGATAATAATTATATCTTATAATGATTATGTGTTTGAGTTATAATGGAATTGAGTTATATCATGAGTAAAGTATCCTTGAGTAAAGGAACTTCAGATTGGACTGTTCACTGGCTTGGAGGTTTATTTCATGTCTAAAAAAGTGGGGTTGTCTACCTGTCATTCTAAGATTACTATTATGGGTATTTTTGATTTCATATATTTTTTAGGCTTTAAATGAAAAAATTTCATGTAACTTATGAATGATATTCATTTAGATATTTATAAATATAGTTTCCTTTTAATTTATGTTACTAAAAAAACTATGAGTTCTGTAAAGAGTTTAATATCATTATTGTTTGAACATATTATTTTGGTGGAATGAAAACTATTCCAAAATAAATCATTAAAATATTAAAATCATGTAAATGGAATAACATTTGATAAGATTGCGAGATTAAATAGCCTTAAAAATATTAAGGGTTAAATTTATTTCAATGTGAGCACTTATCATGACCTCAATTATCTAATCAGGTAATTCATTCCAAAGTTTGGTTTCTCCATATAATCTTGTGTATGTTAACCAAGAAATGGGTGTTCTTAAAAGAAATGGGTATTTTTTGGGTGTTTCATTTTTGTTACACTTAGTTGGGAAACACAAATCCATAAGAAAAATGTTGAGTGAATCTATATGGTGGATTATGATTAACGGTTATCTCCTAAACTATCTAATAGTCATATATGATATGATTGACATGATTCACTACCTATATATCTTGGTAATGAGAGAAATGCCAAAGTGGGATCATTTCTTTATGAAATATAGATCTTATCATAATAATGGATATGAGGACATGGGTTATCATTTTAGTGGGAGAACATTGAATAAAAATTACTATTAAAGGAATGTAAATCATAATACTCACATGATAAATGATTTTTTAGATAAATGGAATCATCACCATTTTCTAGAATAACATTGAGAACTATATTAGAGATGGAAAATCATAATAGAGGTAATTTCCTATATTTGTATGAAAACTCATGAATTATTCTCAATATATAAGAAAGATCTACGTGTTAGAGTAACCCCTTCTTGAGAAACCAAATGTTGAAGTTGTTCAATTAGTGAATATAGATGTTTAAGATAAGAATAAAAGAATTCAAATATGCTTTTAAAATAATTAAATGAAAGAGGGAAAGAGTAACTTTAGACATTTACCATGTATTTAATATTATTTGATACATTAATGAATTAGAGAGATTTGGGATTACTCTAAGAACTTTCCTAGCTATTAAGTTATTTACGAATTGCTGTTGGAATGGTTTTGGAAATATGAATGAGTTTAAGAAATTTTGACCCTCTTTTCTCAAATTTTTTAGAATAAATTATCATGATATGTTATGTCTAGGCTCTAGTTCTATAATGACAATAAAAGTGGGTAAAATTTCAAACTATAAGAATAAAATTTAGTTGAATAGTCCAAAAATGTTTCTTTGAATATCTAGTCAAGGTCAGTGAAATCCAAAGGTAAATTCATGAAATAAGGACATTGTTTTCATAAGATGTAATTTAATAACATATATAAAGGTGATTCAGAAACTCAATGGAATTTATATATAATATATTAGTGTTCTATAAATCAATTATTCATTTTTTAAGGGTAAATGATACCAAATTCAAATTTTATAAGTTTCAATTATGCAGGATTTCAAAGTCAAGGAGAGAATTTTTTGAAACCACTTTGTGTTATATTGTATTTGTTATAAATGTGTGTCAATATATGAAAAAAAAGAAGAATCACTTGAAATTATATTTAATTTACTAAGAATAATAGTAATAAGTAAGATATTTTATGAAGATTAAAGTTTCTTTCCATACATTGCATGAAAAAAGAAATAAGTTGAAGAGGTTCTTTCCATTGAATATTTTTAGTTATATTCATTATTTAAGGAAAATGGTTTTTGATGATTTATTATTCTGTAGAGATTTTATAATCAAGGTTATTTTATCTCTATGAATAAGGAAAATGAAGATGTTCCATCGTTTTAAAGTAAAAAATCATTTGAATATATTTTTGGATGAAGTTTTAATTAATTATAGTGATTGGAGAACTAGTCTCAATGGTTAGGAAAGTTTTTGATAATGCTTTGGAAAGTAATTGTTATTTACAAAATTTAATATTCCATCATTGTGAGAATTACTGAATAAGATTGATCACTTCAAAGATGTTGTGAGGAGGAGTCTAAAAATGATAAATATTTATAATGTAAATTATGAAAGGAGTTTTAATAATGGTTAAAGAGTTATTAATAAGGCGTCCTAAGTGGATTATGGAAATACATTTTGATTCTACAATTTTTTTGTTTTTTTGTTAACTTATCTAAAAATTATAACCTTTGATAAAACCATAGGACCATTGTCAACCACTCTATAGGTGGGATCTAGGTCTACTATAACTCACCCTGGGTGAATATGAGAGTATCATCATGGCAATAAATTTCATATTATAGGAATAGAGAACACCAGTGCATAAAGGTGTGCACATGAGTATACATGGGTATCCAATGGTACATGTAATGGGGAGGCATACACCATGGAGACAGGTATGTATGAGTGCACTAGGCTCCAACCCTGGATCCACAGTAAATTACTGAAAGAGGCTTCCGAGTATATAAATCATTGCATCATAAAGAGGTGAATTTCATGTGTGACTCCCAAGCTATGGGTACTATTTATCCTCTAATTAAAATTAGTCATAACTAAAATGTTCCATGTATTTGTATTCTTCCTTGGACTCAAAACTTTTCTTACCCATCGATTCTTCTGCATGATATCATCCTCACAACAGCAAAACTTCTTATAATCATCCAGATCACTAAGAACCCATGAGAAAAAACCATATAATATTTTTGACATGTTTAATAAGTATAAACTGGGGTCGAGGAAGTATTAAATATTAAATCTTGAGATGTATGCATAATATAAGTATACTGAACTGAATTACATTGAGAATAACAAAAGAATATGATGATCAACTACGTGAAGATACACTAGTTATACCATATGAATATTATTGTACTAACCAGGTGAATGAGGAGATTGGACATGCATATCAACTCGAAGAATAAGGGATGATCGACTATAACTGATTCATAACTAACCATTAAATAAGAACCTATTCTAATATGAGATGACTTTTTTTAGAATGAGTACATGAATAGTCCTTCCATGTGTATGTATATTCTATGAGTGAACAAAATTACATGTGAAACATGCGGGGAACTTCCATGTGTAGGGATATTCTTTGAAGAACATCATGGACCTTCCATGTTAAGGATATACTTTGAATGACTCTATTCTAATATGAACATCCTCATGAAAGATAAACCTAGCACAATAAGGATGTGTTCTTGTGATCTCTGATGACCAAACATATGCTTATCTTTTTTCACCACTATAATCATATTGGGATTATGTTAATGATGAGGATTATTATTCAAGGTTATTTGAAGATTCTATATATGAAAAAAGGTGAGGAAAATCCTCTTTATTATATGGGAAAACACAATAATAAAGGAGAGGAAAGGGGTTATACAAGACAATATTCCCCCATTCAAGATCAAGAAAAGAGCTTTAGTAATGAAAACCACGATTATTATAATCATCATAATACCAGTTAGATTCATCTAAAAGAATGAAAAATTTACCTTGAATATTTTCCCCAGTTGAGATAGATCTAGTTCTCATAGTAGGTTTCAAGTGCGAGTAGTCCTTCCTTGACTATGTCTTCTTCAAATATGCGAATGATCTGCCTTCAGTGTCGATCACTTTTCACTTTTCATAATAATCTCGATACAAGAAATTATATAGTGATTCTTCATTCTCAGTGTCTATCAATGATCCCCTAATTATTTTTATACTTCACTACTTATTAATTTCTTTAATTATCTGTGAACTTGAAATATCAGGACAGGTTACCAAATTAGTAGATTAACTCAGTGTCCCCCTTCCTTCTAGAGTTACTTATGGATAGATTTTATCAGTCATCCATCCTTAAAGAGGGACTAGATACATCTGATATACTTATTTTGAAGACCCATAAGGGGACTATATCAAGCCCTACCTGCTCAGAGGGCATATCCTCAGTTTGGTAGTTAGGCCCTTCCTATTGGTTTTGAACAATGTCCTACTGCTGAGAGTCTTGCTCCTACACTATATCACCACCAACAACATTATTATCCTACACAACCCCTCATTCTTCAACAAAATTCATAGCTCCCAAACCTATTACCTGAAACACATTATGTGATTTAGAGGTTCCCTCCCTGATTTTCTTTTTTTCAATTTCCTTCATACCTGTTGATTATAGACCTTGACAGAACAAAAGGTGGAAGTATCATTCTGAAAATAGTGTTCCTTGAGATTTTCTATAGCCTAAAAATCCAATAAAAATGAGGGAAAATTCTAATACTTAATTTTCAAATTGATATCATCTTTTTATGTGGAAAGAACCACCTGATCGGCTAATTTAGAATTGAGATCTATTTCTACTAACACCATAGCATAAAATCCATAACTAGCTGATTCTTTGATTCTATCCATTTTTATGGGAATGACCACCCTAGATGCAATATAAAATAGTATGTGAGGGTTCCATAAGATCCAATTTAAACCCAAAACTCTGATCCATACCTAAAATCTGGTGTTCTTGATGGTGAATTGGTTGAAACCAAATTCTCATTCCTAGATGGAAATCAAGCCCAACTTCAAGGAAATGGAGCTGAACCCCCATTCACGGTGCTTGATCTCTTAATTTATGAAAATGATGTGATAAAATACCTTTCCAATTAGGATAAATATGAATTTAGAGAAACCCAAAACCATACCAAGTCTTTCCGCAAGCTTGATTACCTTTAACGGCTTTTCCCTAACTAGAAAAATAGATTGTGTAAGAATCGAATATCGGCAAAGATATACATATCAGTGATGGAATACTCATTATATTTCACATTAACAACCTTAACTTTGAAGATTATTCTTTCAAGAGAAAATTCTTTTAAAGATGAAAAATGCCTCATGCTTATGTCATTGTTCCTAACTGAGGCTTTGTGCTCATCTCTCATTGATGACGGTACCCTGAATCGTAGAAAGGGAGGTTAAGGCCCTTACAAAAGGAGATCGAACTCTAGGTCACAAGATGAAATCAAGTATTCACAGACATACCATGCATGTGATATGTTTATGTATAGTGATTCAAAATTCAAATATTTATCATTTATACCAAAAAATATGGTGGGGAAGTTTTATTGCATTAAGCACATGAATGCATGGAATTAATGTTTAATATAAAGCAAGTTTTCATAGAGATAACTATGATGATGCATATTTCATGCTCTCATGATGAAGATATCATGACCCCAAAAAACATTATTCCAGTAGATGAATGAGTAAGGTTAATTTAGGTGATTCCACATTATAAATTCATGATGAAAGGAGAATATGATCCATGAAAATATTCCCCAAATTCAAGAGTAAGTACACGATGAACTAAGATATACCATAATCAGTTTTAATGTTGGCTTTCATATACATTTGTATTCATGCATATTTAATGAATATGGAATTATATGGACTAAATAAAATAATTAATTCATCGGTTGGATCTAAGATATGATTGTAAGAGTTTCTACATGACAAATACAGTTATAAAAAATTGAATAGATTCAGTTTTTTTGGAAGTTGCGATCACGGGTATTCCAATACTTCATAAAAAATAAATGTGGAATGGATCTTGGTATTTTGGAGAATTTTAAGGAGGATTTGAATGAGAAATGGAATTAGTATATTTTTTTTGATTAAAATAAGATTATGCCTTTAAGAAGATTAATTAACACTTGGAGATATAAGTCACTAAAGATTCTATGAAATTGAATTCCCAATATATTAGGAATCTTGAATATAAAAATTTATAAATAATTGAATAATGGGAATGAAATTAAAATATAGTGAATATAAATAAATGAAGAATGAGATTGAAAAGGTGTAGTTAAACACCATTATTCTGAATAGAAACTATTTTGTCAAGAAATGGATTTGGTATATCATCTGGTGAAAATTATAAAGTATCAAAGAGAGAGAAAATGGTAACTAGTGCCTCATAAAAAATAAGCATTCCAAATACAAAATAATAAGTAGAAATGGGAAAATAATAAATTAAAAATTATGGTAAATATATAATAGAAACTATATCAAATATAAGAATACTATGTGATCTAGCCTATATTATTCATCTATAGAAAACTGAATAATATTGTGGTTTCCCATCTGAGTATTACATAAGAGGAATAAGACCAATTCATATTATTATTAAGGACTCAAGTAATCATAAGTGATCTTAATTCAATGTTGTACAATCTTATTCTATTTTTTGAAGGGATAACAATCCATCGTTTTCTTTATACCTAGTTTTTTTAAGGATAACAAGTACAAGGTAATCCTATTGTTCATTATTTGTTTCATAATAAAAAAAAGTTTTGTATAGGTGGGGGGAAACCAACATACATTGGGTAATTAGTCATCCATAAAGAAGAAACATTGTTATCAAATCCTATTTATATTTTATTGATTCTTTTATATTTATATCACTATGAAAACCAACTAAATGAGAGATAAAATAAGATAGTGATCTCATCATTTAATAAGTGAAGAGGTGACAAGGGAATAAAGTTATACCACCACTGATTCTCTCCTACTCTCAATGTTATATCATCCCTTTTAGATCCTGACAATTGGTATTACATATTTTGTTAAACCTTTAAGTGATTCTTTATTATCTTAAATTTAGAATTTTTTTAAAAGGATTCAAGTTTCTATTTTAAAAGGATAAATTAAGTGTATATTTGAATAATCCTTTGATTTTACTATTAAGGTTTACATGGTTAATATATCATTCAAAAAATAAAGAATAGAAAATAAAAGAGATATAGGGAATCTGAGAAAGGCCACATCCAATAATGAAGAGAATGTTGATTCTCTATTACAGGAAGGTGATCAATGTAGAGGTTATTTTATTAATACTATTAATAATATATCTCTTGAAGAATCAAGTTTTGAGAAGGTATTCCACCTACCCAAAGTAGATGGTGAAGACGTTTCCCCATGTTTTAATTCATGTAATGACATATTTGACATTGAAAAAGAAGGTCTGAAGGTTGAATCCACAGCCAAATAATTGGTCAATAATTGTACTTAATGTAGTTAATCTTATATATATATATATATAATAAGTAACATAAATCTCCTTCCAATTTTTTATTTTTAAATAACTAAGCATAATCGGGGAAGTCACTTATCAAATGATTCACAAGAATAATAAATTACTATTTTAAAATATTTCTTGTGTAACTATCTAATAGATATTTTCATTTTTATTCATGGAAATTTTAGAAACATGGAAAATTATATTTTCTATATTGAATAATAATCTTGAAAAAGAGTGTAAGGAGCGGCTCAAAATGTAATGATGAGTATAGATCTCATTAAGAAATACAATATGAAGAGTACTAGAATTATGGAACTTAAATATAAATGCTCTAGAGTTAGAAAGGATTTTATTGAGGTAATACTAAATAAATATTAGGCCATTTTGAGTATTGAATAAAAGTTCCATGTTGTAGAAGAGAAGAAAAATTCAATCATCGATGTCAAAAATGTAATGCTAGAAGTAAAGGCCAATAAGATCAAGGAACTTGACAACTTAATGAAAAAATAAAATAAAATGCATGAAGTTCAGGATAAATAAATAATTAAGTCTTGTCAAGATATATTAATATATATATATATATAATGGAAAAATTCATACTTCGTATAACATTCTTGGAGCTTGAAATTAAATTGATGAATCTTTAAATAAGTCAAGTATTAATAACTAGTTGGAAGAAAAGCCTTATCCACGTAGACATATAAAGAGGATTATTGTAAAAAAAGACCCATATATAATGATGATAAGATATTGATATTATATTATAATCAATTAATAGTATCTAAAAAATAAAGGAACCATCTATATTTTGAAATAATTTATTTTCTAAATATGTTTCTATGTACTGTAAAAATTGAAAATCAATATCTATAAAAAAGTGTAGATACCTAGGTATTTATAGAATAATACTTATTCATTTATATTAATATATATGAATAATATATTTTTTAACATTAAATATTACTCTTTTCATGATAGCATACTTGAAACGCAAAAACATATATTTTTTGAAATCTTAAGGTGCACACAACATTTGGTTATACTATAAAATAATATATTAATATTATTATTTTAAATGGTATATAATGCCCAGATATTTTATTGTAATTAATGAATATAACTAACTAAAGTATTATTATACATGTTTTTTAATTGTTTTTACATTTATCCAATAAATTTTAGAGGCTTAAAATGAGAATGAATCCAATTTTAAGAATAAAATACTCGATTATTTTTAAAAGGATATTTTACCGACTTTTGATGGAGAACCCATTTTAAATATAGTTTTTTCACTTTTATATGTTATATTTTACAAAAATAACTTCATATATATAAGTGGTACATCAAAATTTACTTTGGTTCAAATTTTGGTATTTTTCTAATGAAATTCATATTTTAATGAATAGTGAAAAATACTGCACTTTAATTCAAAACTACATTTTCATCTAATTTATTTATATATTTAGATTTTATATTTAATTTGTTTTAAAGTGTAATTATATTATGTTTTTATTATTTAATCCAATTATGGTCATTGGAAGTAATTTCACATTTACATTGGACATAAACACATGTCAATCTTTTGATAGATTTTACTTCTTAAAAACACACTTTTTGGTTTTAACAACGGGAATTAATTTGAAATTAATTTTTAAAAATTATGTGTTTTGAATTTATAAAAATTTATTCCATATTAAGAATAATATGGTCCAAATTTTTTAAATATTTACCTTTTATTTTTGGACATTATGATTAGTAACTTCAATATTAATTTTATTTTCCATGGTTAAAGGGTAAATCTGGTAAATAAGGGTAAAATATAATGTTATAATAATAATAAACTACACTAACACATGTCTCAATCCTATTTTATGAGATATTTTCGACCATGGTCATCCTTGGGTCAATTTTTGGAACTCATGGAGACGCCTGGATGTGAAAATGAAATGTTATAAGAATTAATTTAAAGTAAAGTGAAATATAACATAAATATTTATATTTTACTAAATAAATTTTACTATAGGGTTATATAAGTGATATATTGAACTATAAATAGTAATTATAAATATAAAAAATATTTCCTATATTATTATATTTTAGTTATAATTTTTATACATTAAATAAATAAATTTAATCATGACAAAATGGTGATGTGGTGATTGCTTCATTAATAAAGGATCCAAATAAATGATATTATAAATATTAAAATAAATATTATTTTTCATAAATAATTTCGTGAATTAATTCTATAGATTAATATAAAAGTTTTAGTAATTATTAAATGTTTTTTGAAGGAATAAATATGTTATGAATTAGTAAAAAAGTCATGTATGAATAGAGTCTGAAATTGACATTACTCATAACTTAAAAAATAAAATAGTTTATTAATTTATGCTAAATTCATACAAGTATAAAATTCGGCCAGATGGTTAAGATAATTCCAAATATTTCATAAATTAATTTTTTTGGGTCATTTGACATGATATGGTAATTACATTGTCCCACAATGTGTAAATAACATGATATCACTTTAAGATTAAAAAGGGTAAAATAAGGGTTAAATCCACAAGATAAGGATAAAAAATATTCAAAATTTTTCTACAAATTATTGGATGATTGGTATTAGAACCATAATCATCTTATATTTGAATTAAATGTGTTTTGGATCATTTTTAATCAAAATTAAATTTATAATAAATTAATATTTGATGAGTTTTTTAAAGTGCCCTTCCTCCCACTTATAAAAGGAAACCACCTTTACCCACTTACTTACACATTTTAAGCCCATTGGATCATAAGAATTATGCTCAAATTATCTCCCAACATCCCTTCCTTCCTCCTATAATCCTTCCCTTTGGTATAAGAAAATTCAAGAAATCCGTTTGGCTCAAATCAAAAGAAGTTACCTGATTTAGAGGTAACGTTTTCTCTCAAGTTCATTTCCTTTATTTTCCTTCTTAAATCCCTGTGATCTTCTTATTATTTTATTACATAACAAAAAATGTATCATAAATATACTAAGATGTTTTTATGAGAACTATTTTAACTACACTTACACACACCACCACCTAATGTATACGGACGTACTATTTTTGTGTTCGGAAAACTACTGCCTCACGAAACGATGATTGTTCAATTTTTTCCTACCACCTATCATGGTGGAAATTTTGAGTGAAATATTTGTATATATGATATATATTATATTTATATTGTCTCTATAATTCTGTAATTTATATTTATAGAATACCGTTATGCTTTCCGTAATGTGTAAATACTATAATTTCAATTGAGGAAGTGCGGACTACTACCCTCTCAGAGTGATATTACTCGTTCATTCCATACATGGAATTTATAAAGGATAGAATTAATAAAAAAATATGTAACATATATAATATATATATTATTCTATAATTATAACAAACCTATATATCATTTAGTTTTCATTCCTTTTATATGACCAAGAAATGAAAGTAGCATTCATGTGTACGTACGACCTACCGTCTCCATGAATGGTGCATTTCATTTCTTATATCCAAATGTAATGGAAAATTATAAATATATATATACCATATATAAATGATATTTAAATCATGAATATGTAGATGATGGACTTTTGACTACATGGAAAATTTACATCAAAACAAGTTTATTTTTGACTAATGTACCGAACATCAACAAAACGACCGATATAAACTTAAATAATTATTTCATTTTTATAACATAGTAATAATTGATATAAAATGAACAATAAACTTGAAAAAGGTTCAAAATAAATTATAAATTAACCTATTATTATTATTTTGGAATATAAATAATGAAGGAGACAAGTCCTACTCAATGTAAGAGACATTCTCTCAATCTCCTTTCATTGTGGAATATTTTGATTTATATAAGAGATTATTTTATAAAATGTATAATTATAACTTTTGACTTTTAACTTCATTAAATGTTTTTCAAAAGGAATATTTTTCTAGGAATCATTTTACTAAATGAAAAATGTATTTTTTCTTTTTAATGTATGCGGCGACAATGATATTTCTGCCACCGCAACCATTATTTGATATTTGGATTTCTCTACGTGACATAATATTTTTAAAAAAGAAAAGTAAATACCATATTATTTTAGGTTATTTTGGTATTGAAAATGGTTTTGATAATGTATTGATTATATAAATATCTTGAAATGATGTTTTATGATTGCAATGTGGAAATGCTATTTTTCCTTTATGCTTGTTCATGTGTTATGATTATGTTATGGTTCTTGGGAATGACTTATATATATGGGCGGTTCTGTGATAAACTAAAGGAGGATGAGCCTGAGATATCTTACCTACACATTGGGTAACGTGAAGGAGGTAAATGTTAAGGTTTCTCTTAAGAGATTTAGAAAATATACTATGATGGGTATTCCAAACGTAACCATGAAGGTTACTCCCTATGTAGCTGTGAAAGCTATAATGTAAGTATGTTATGGATGCAACAAGTTACCTTTATTGTTTATTATTTCTATGATTTATTCATAAATATTATTATTTCATGAGGTATATTAAGGATATTATTTTTATGAGTGAAAATTATTATTTCATTGATTTGTCTATATTAATGGAGTAATGTTTTAATTCATTATTTTATAAACCTTACTGATATTTTTATGCTCATCCCATGTTTTTTAAATTCTTTTCAAAGTTTATAAGGAAGTTTAAGAGAATGGAATAATTCAAGAATATTTTTAACAAGAAATGAATTCTTGTTTTTAAATGCATTTTATTATAGTGAAAAATTGGATAGATTAGAAGTGTCTAATTTGTAATATTTGAGATGTAATGTAAAAGTTATGGCATAATTCTCTAAAACTCTAAACCTAAAAAGATCCTCAATGTGAAAGAAATTAAATTCTTGATCAAAAATCAAGAGTATGTAATGTTTAAGGTTGGAACCTTATAGTTTGTATGATAGGTCGGTTTAGATAAATTTAGGAGTTAGGATATTATTAAATGAATACCAGTAAATTATTTTTACTTTATGATATTATTGAAATGATATAGAATTTGAATATTACTATGTTTCTTCATCTAAGACATTTCACTATTCGGAATGGTTTTTCGTAATGTAAATAGGGAAGCTATGATGGGATGGCATCAAGAGGAGAAAAAAATTACCAAATCAGAAACTAGAAATGGTCGGAATCGTAACTGAATAGTTTTTTGTAGTGATGAAGAGTTGAATCAGGATATAAATGGTAGTGGTATCCATGCACGAGATCATCCAGATCAACCACAAAGGTACCTATCGGTAGTGGAGCATTTCATGAGGCAACATCCCCCATCATTTAGATGATTATCTGATCATGTGCTACCTAAAGGGTATATTAAAGAACTAGAGAATATTTTCGATGTCATGTGGTGTTTAGAACATCAAAAGGTTTGTATTTTTGTTTAGTGTTTTGATGTTGAAGGCAATCAGTGGGGGTCAATGGTTATAAATATCAGGGTTAGTGATGAGATTTATTCCCTTGATTGGGATTCATTAAAAGGTACATTCCTTGAGAAATATTTTCCTCAGGGTCTTAGACATAGGATAGAATCAAATCTTTGGATTGGGGTAGGAGGATGACTTAATGGATACTTGTGAATCAAAATTAACATGAATGGAAAGGTATACTTCAAATTTCATATGGGATCATGATAATAAAATAATTTTTTTTACTCATGATTAAATCCAAAGTATCAAAGGGAATAAGATTCTCATGAGTTCAAAAGTTATGAAAAACTTTTTTGATGTGTGAAGAAGGTAGAAATTGAGTTTTTCAATGATCAAGTTTTCTTTGACAAACAATAGAATAAGAGGTTGCGGTGGAAGATGAAAGGGGATAACTAGTAAAAAAAGTATAATGGTAAGAAATTAAAGTTTATAATTTGTGAAAATTGTGGTAAAAAACACTGGGTAATGCCTTTTAAATTATGTTAAGTTCTTCTGATGTGGTAAAATGGATATAAGGATCATAATTACACTAGAAAATATCAATTTAATGGTAAGAAAAAATCTGATTTATAGTTAATAAAATGTTTTAAGTGCAATGAAATGGTTCATTATGAAAATGAGTGACTGATGAATAACTCAAATGATGGAAATAAGTTGTACTACAAGAAGAAATGGGTGGGGAAATCCTTTGCAACTACTTCAACAGATGTTGGGCCATCAAATGAAGTAGTATTAGGTACATTGTTTGTTTATTCAGATTATGCAAATGTGTTGTTTTATTCTGGGTCTACCCATTCTTTCATTTTTGAGAAATTTTCTAGTAAATTGGGAATTCCATCTCAACATATTAATCTTGAACTTGTGGTAAAACACATGGGGAAAATTTTGAGAAAAAAAAGAAACTACGAGAACCTTCTTGTCCTTATGTGTGGAAATAATCAACATAAAAACCTTATTTTTTACTCTAGTAGAGTTTGATGTTATTTTGGGTACGTATTTTCATTCCGTTTATCGTGATAATATTGAATATAGAGCTAAAGAGATTTATTTTCACAAAGAATTTCAGTTTTGGTACAATAATGAACCCTTACTTTTGATAACATATCTAGAAGCTGAGAAACTAGTAAAACATGTAAATGAATGTAACCTTTCACATATTGTTGAAAACAAAGGACCTGTTCATATAAATGATGTGCTAGTGGTCAATATGTATCTTGATGTTTTTCCTTATGAGTTTCCTGGTATAATACCTAATTGATATGTTGAATTTACTATTGACTTATTTCCTAATACTAATCCAATTTCAAACCCCGCTTATGGAATTGCTCAAATTGAACTTTCAGAATTAAAGAAGCAATTACATGAGTTATTAGATATAGGTATTATTTGACCTAGCACATCACCATGGGGTGTGCCTGTCTTGTTTGTTAAAAATAAAGATGGTTAAATGAGACTTTGAATTGATTATAGAGCCTTGAATAATGTAACTATTAGGACCAAGTATCCTTTACCTTATATCGATGATTTGTTTGATCAGCTCTAGGAAGCTCAGTATTTTTTGAATATTAACTTGAAGTCAGGGTACTATCAATTGAAAGTAAATAAGTATACATTTCGAAGACCACATTTCATACTAGATATAGCCATTATGAGTCTGTAGTTATGCCTTTTGGGATAACCAATTCACCTGTTGTATACATGAATCTTATGAATATAATATTCTATGAGTTCTTGGATAGGTTTTTGGTTGTTTTTATTAATGATATTTTGGTATATTAAAAAATTAAAGTGGATCATGAAAGTCATTTAATGTTTATCTTATAGACCTTAAAAGAAAATAAATTGTATTGGAAATTTAGAAAGTGTGATTTTTGGTTACAAAAAATTTCATTCCATGGTCACATTGTTTCTAAAGATGTCATTATTGTTGATCCTGCTAAAAAAGTTGTTGAAGAATGTCCAAGACCTAAAAATATAACCGAGATTCTTAGTTTTCATGGTTTAGTAGGTTATTACTGGAGGTTTGTTGAAAATATTGCATTATTATATAGCCCACTGACTAAGATAACTCAAAGATATGTTAATTTCATCTAGACAGAATAATGTGATGAATATTTTTAGGAATTGAAAAGAAGATTGTTGAATGCTTTGGTTTTGGAACTACCTTCTAGAAATGTTGAATTTATTATCCATAGTGATTCTTCATTGAAATGACTTGGTTGTTTCCTAAATCCTAATAATTAGGTAATTTCTTATGCTTCACGTCAGTTGAACTCATGAGTTAAATTACGTTACACATCATTTGTAATTAGATGTTGTTGTTTTCACTTTAAAAATTATGTGGAATTATCTGTTTGGAGTAAAATTTGAAATATATACTCCCCATAAAAGTTTGAAGTATATATTTAATCATAAATAGTTGGCCATGAGATAGAGGATATGGATGGAATTAATCAAGGATTATGATTTAATGATTCATTACCATCTAGAAAATTAAAATAAATTGGCTGACACTTTGAGTCGAAAGAGTAATCCTATATTAACCATGATACGTTTGGAATAAGATCCTTTGGTTTTTGATTTAATGAATTTTGGATTGGATGTTTTTTGTGAAGGGAATTCCTCTATTTTTTTAGGTTTTAGTACAATCATCTCTATCATAAAGAATAAAGAAAGCATAGAAAGAAGACAATGAGTTGAAGAAGAAGGTAAAATTGGTTCAGAAGGGTAATTTACTTTAATTTATCATTGATATAAGACTGTGTTTTGAGGTTTGGAAAGGGATTATGTGTGTCTTTTGAATCACAATTGAAGAAAGCGTTATTATGTGAAGATCATAGTTCTCTAATTTCAATTAATTATGGTAATATGTACGGAGATCATTGGGAGTATTACTGGTACGATGGAATGAAAAGAGTTATTGTAGATGTTACCCTGAGATGTTTTATTTTTCAATAGGTTAAAGAAGTGTGGCAGTTATTGAATGGGATGATTCATCATTTTCCAGAGCTAGAGTGGAAATGGGAAAATGTACCTATGGATTTCGATGTGGGATTACCAAATACTTATCAAGGAAACAATACAATCTCGGTTATTGTTGATCAACTGACTAAATCTTCTCATTTTCTCTCTATTCAAGAAACTTTGTATCTATTTCAAATTTTTTTTGTATATTAAATATATCATAAAGTCACATGGAGTTCCCCTCTCTATTATATCTAATCATGATCATAGGTTCACTTATAACTTTTGGAAGTGCCTTCAGAAGTCATTAGGTAATGAATTATATTTTAGTACATCTTTTTATATGTAATCTGATGGGTAGTCAAAAAGAAAAATTCATACATTCGAATATATGCTACATTCTTGTTAAATGGATTACCAGGGAAGTTGGGACCGACATATTTCTTTGGTGGATTTTTCTTATAATAACAGTTTTCATTACAGTATACATAGGGAACTATTTTAATCATTACATGGAAAAAGGTATCGAAATACATCTTTTTTGGATGAAGTATGTGAAAGTAAGTTGATGGGACCAGAATTGGTAGAAGAGATGGTAGAAAAATTTTAGTTGATTCATAAGTATATGAGAATAGCTCAGAGTAGGCAGAAAAGTTATGTGGGTAATCAGAGCAAGGATCTTTATTTTGAGGTATGTGATCATGTCTTTCTCAATGTTTCTCCATGAAAAGGTGTGATGTGTTTTGGTAAGAAGGGAAATCTGAGTTTGAGGTTCATTGGACCCTATGAAAATCTTGAGAATGTTGGATCAGTTTCCCATCGAGTAGCTTTACCTCTAAGTTTTTCCCAGGTACACATTGTTTTTCATGTTTCAATATTTAGAAAGTATATTCTATATCCATCTCATGTTTTGATTCCAAAGTTAGTTCGGTTGGAAGAGAATATTTCTTATGAGAAAAAACCAGTCTAGATTCTTGACTGTAGAGAGTAAGTGTTGAGGAATAAGGTAATTCATCATGTAGTGTTTTTATGGAAAACCCATATGGTTGATGAGTAAACATGGGAATATGAAAATGTTATTAGGGATAAATACCCCCACTTAATTGATAAGTAAATAAAATTGTGGGGACACAATTTCCAAAAGAAGGGAATGATGTTGGATACCAGGTATTTATAGAATAATAATTTTTCATTTATATTAATATTTATGAATAAGATATTATTTTTACATTAAAGGGGACGTTTTTTCTGATATCATACATGACACGGAACAATGAGTTTCTTTGAAATCTTACGTTGTACGCAACTTTGATTTATACTAAAAAATAATATAATAATACTATTATTTTAAATTGTAGTTAACGTTTACCCATTTTATTGGAAATAATGAATATAACTAACTAAAAATTATTATATATTTTTGTTAAATTTTTTTATAATTATAAAATAAATTTTGGAGGCTTAAAATAAGAATAAATCCAATTTTAATCATAAAATACTCAAATATTTTTAAAAGGGTGTTTTATGGCCTTTTGATGGAGAACCCTTTTTAAATCTAGTTTTTTCCATTTTATATGTTCTATTTGAAAAAATAAACTTCTTATATAGAATCGGGACATCAAAAATAACTTTATTTGAATTTTGGTATTTTTCTGATGAAATTCATATTTTAATGTATAGTGAAAAATACTACATTTTAATTCAAAAATACATTTTCATCTAATTTATTTATATAATTAGACTTTACTTTTAATTTGTTTTAAAATTTATTTGGATTAATTTTTTATCATTTAATCCAATAGTGGTCATTATAAGTAATTTCACATATAAAATGGACATAAACACATGTCAATATTTTGATAGATTTTACTTCTTAAAAATATGCTTTTTAATTTTGACAATGAGAATTAATTTTAAATTAATTTCTAAAAATTATGTGCTATTAATTTTGAAAAATGGATTCCATATTTATAATCAGAATGTCCGAATTATATATATAGGTACAATTTATTTTTTTACATTATAAATAGTAACTTCAGTAATTATTTTTATTATTCACAGTTAAAGCATAAATCATGTCAATAAGGGTAAAAAATAATATTATAATAATATTAAACTACATTAACACATCTATTGATACTACTTTATGAGATATTTCTGACCATAGGAATCCTTGGGTCGATTTTGGGACCCCATGGAGCCACTTCGGTGGGAAAATGACATGTTATAATAATTAATTTAAAGTAAAGAGAAATATAAAATAAACATGTATCTTTTACTAAAGTAATTTTAATATAGGGTTATCTAAGTGATATATTCTACTATAAATATACATTAGAAATCTAAAAAAATTTCCTACATCCTTATATTTTATTTATAAGTTTTATACATTAAATAAATAAATTTAATTTTGACACAATGATGATGCAGTGATTGCTTCATTAATAAAGGATCCAAATAAATGATATTATAAATATTAAAATAAATATTATTTGAAATAAATAATTTCATACAGAAATTCTCTAGGTGAATATGACATTTTATTATTGATTAATTTTTTTTGAAGGAATCAAGTTGTTATGAATTTGTAAAAGCCAAGTATGAATAGTGTTCAAAATTGACATAATTCATAATATAAAATAGTTTATTAAAAGATATTGAATTACTAAAAAAATATTATTCATCAAAATGGTTAAGATAATTCCAAATATTTCAAAAATGACTTTTTTTTTTGTCGTTTGACATGATATGGTAATTACATTAACCAACAATATGTAAATAACATGATATCACTATAAGACTAAAAAGGGTAAAATAAGGGTTAAATAAAATGATAAGGATAAAAATATTCAAAACACGTCTAAAAATTCTTGGATGATGTTTATTCGAACCAAAATCATTTTATCTTGTAATTAAATTATTTTTGGACCATTTTTAATCGAAATTGAATTTATAATAAATTAATATTTCAAGACTTTCTTAAAGTACCCCTCCTCATTCTTATAAAATGCCACCACCTCTACCCACTTACTCACACCTCTCAAGACCCTTGTCTCCTCAAAATTATGATTAAATAATCTCCCAAAATCCCTCCCTTCCTTTTAGAAGTCTTACCTTGGGAATAAGGCAATTCAAGAAAGCCTTTTTTTCTTAAATCAAAATAAATTACCCGATTTAGAGGTAATGTATACTATCAATTTCCTTTACTTTATTTTCCTTCTTCACTCCCGATGATCTTATTATTATTTTACTATATAACAAAAACAATATCCTTAATATAATAGGACATTGTAATGATATTTATTTGAACTACACTTACACACACCTCCATCTGATGGATAGGAACATATTGTTTCTGTGTTCAGCGAACTACTTCCTCACAGAATGATGATTATTAAAAACATTCCCCACCACCTGTCATAGTGAACATTACGATTTAACAATATTTATATATGATACATATTATATTTATATTTTCTCAATGATTTTGTAATTTTTATTTACAACATACCATTATTCTTCCTCACAGAATGATGATTGTTAAAAACATTCCCCACCACCTGTCATAGTGAACATTACGATTTAACAATATTTATATATGATACATATTATATTTATATTTTCTCAATGATTTTGTAATTTTTATTTACAACATACCATTATTCTTTCCATAATGTGTAAATACGATAATTTCATTTGAGGAAGTGCGGACTATCGTCCCCTTAAAGTGATATGACTCGTTCATTCCATACATGGAACATAGAAAGGATATAATTAATTCAATTGTGTAACATATATAACATATATAATATACTTTAATTGTATAATACATATGTATCATTTAGTTTTCATTCCTTTAATATGACAAAGAAATGAAAGTAGTGTTCATGTGTAGGTACGACCTACCGTCTCCATGAACAGTGAATTTCATTTATTATCTCCAAATATTATGGGATATTATAAATAAATATATACTGGATATATATGATATTTTAATCAGGAATATGAAAATTATAGACTTTTGAATATATTGAAAATTTACTTCAAAACAATTTCATTTTCAACTCGTGTATCGAACATCAACAGAACAACCGATATGAACGTAAATAATTATATAATTTTTATAACATGTTAATAAGTTATATAAAAGTAATAATAAAATGAAAAATGTTATGAATAAATTATAAATTAACCTATGATTATTATTCAGGAATATAAATAAAGAATGAGACAAGTCGGACTCAAGGTAAGGGACTTCGTCTCAATCTCTATTCATTGAGGAATATTTTGATTTATATACAAGATTATTTTATATGGTGTATAATTATCTCCATTGACCATTAATTTCATTCAATGGTTTTCAAAAATAATATTTCTCTATGAAGAGTTTTACTAAACGATAATAGAAATCTTTCTTTTTAACATATGTGGTCACAATGACCTTTCTTCCCCCACAACCATTATTCCATATTGGGATTTCTCTACAAGCCATAATATTTTTAAAAAAGAAAAGTAAATACCATATTCCTTTTAAAGGTATTTTGGTATTGAAAATAGTTTTGAGAATGGATTCATTATATCAATATCTTAAAATGATGTCTTATGATTGCAATGTCTAAATTCCACTTTTTCTTTATGCATGTTCATGTGTTATGATTGTGTTATGGTTCTTGGGAATTACTTATGTATATGGGTGGTTTCATGATAAAACGAGGGCAGGTGAGCTTGAGATAGCTCTATAATGCATTGTTTAACGTAACATAGGTAAATGTTAAGGTTTCTCCTAAGGGATTTACTGAATATACTGTGATGGGTATTCCAAACCTAACCATGAAGGTTACTACCTATGTATATGTGAAATCTAAAATGTAAGTATATTATGTATTCCATAAGTTACCTATATGTTTTATTATTTCTATGAGTTATTCATATATCTTATGATTTAATGAGGTATCTTATGAAACTTCTATTTTATGAGTGAAAAGTATGATTCTATTGACTTGTATGTATTCATGGACTAATGTTTTATTTCATTATTTTATAACCCTTACTGGTATTTTTATGCTCGTCCCAAGTTTTTAAAATCTTTTTCATTGGGTATAAGTAAGGGTAAGAGGACGAAATAATTCAAGAATATTTTTATCAAGAAAATAATTCTTTTTTAAGGCAGTTTATTGTTGTGAAAAAATTGGATAGAGTAAAAGTGTATAATTAGTAATATTTGAGATGTAATGTAATATTTATGGCCTAATTCTCTAAAACTCAAAACCTGAAAAGATCATCAATGTGAAAGAAAGTAAATTCTTGATCAAAAATCAAGATTATGTAATGTTTAAGGTCAGGGCCTTAAAAAAAGAGGATAAACAGAAATGGAGGTAATAAAACCACTACAACTATAGTGGTTATATGTATACGTAGATGTTTTTATTCCACAAAATAATATCTTGTAAAGGTTGAAAATGAATAAAAATAAAAAACACCAAAATCATTCTAGACTACTATACAAAATACGAGATCAAGAATTTTTTGATAATGTTCGTGTTGTGACAGATTAAGGCATAAGGTATATGATTTTGGGGTATTATTTATACATCTAAATTTTAAAGGAATCATACATCAATGGGGAAAAATAAATGATGAATAATTAAATTCCACAAGAATAAAAGAAGAGTATAACTATTGAAAAAAGATATTAAAGTTTAAAAAATATCTATAGTATTTACAATGTCATTGGTCATTGAGAAGAAGAATGTAAATATAAACCATTAAAGAATCCAACTAGAATAAGTTATAAGAAATTACACAAGATCCTTAAGAAATAATAAAATAATACCTTAATAAATAGTCATAATAAAAGTATTAAAGATAACATTTCCAAGAAGTTATTGAAGAATATTATTGAGTAATCCATAGATGGTAAGAAAATGGAAGATTTTATACAATGAAAATCAAATAATATCAATAAGTATGTCACTTCTATAAAAAATATCTTCTTATTTTGTTGAAAGTAATGGCCACACCATATATTACTATAATGAGGCCATGGGTTAAAAATTTGAAGAAGGTAAACTAAAGAAATAAAGAAGAAAACCATTTTACAAACAGAAAAAATAATTGGGATGGTGAAATATATTCCTGATACACCTTGTAGAATTTTCAGAATGCTTAGGCATATTCCTAAAGACTATTTAGTAATTATGCTAACTAACATGGAAATAGTAAAATAAATGTAAAGAAAAAAATGGTAGGAAAAAGATAAACATAAATAAAATGTTCCATATGAATATAAATGTAAATTTCATGAGAGTTTTTTAAGATATGAAATCCTCATATATCATGAGGATCTTTATGGGATGTGCAAGCTGAATGGACACAACTCAAATGATTTTATAACAATTATTCCATCCCGATAAGAAATCTTGAACCTAAAATCTACACTAGATGATACATGTTAATTTTTAGATCATGTTAAAAAGAATATTATATGAAATTATATAAGTAAATATTCTATGATACCCATGACTAATATGAAATATATAAGATAAATCATAAAGTAACCTAATGAATATAGAGATTACATAACTAGAGTATCATGGCAAGGAATAAATTCTCAGCCTTATTTCTTAATCTAAATAGAAATTTTTTGTTCCACATTATTCCCTAAATAATATTTGTTGTAATTCTTTACTAACCATGTAATGAATTTGTGCTGTTGTTGGTTCTCAAATGGATAACTAAATAAAAGTAAGTTAGAATAATTATTATTGATCTAAAAATGTTCCATATTTACATGATTTATAAAAATAATTGGCATAAAAAAATAATATATAAATAAAATATATTACTTGATTATGTAAATAGAAAGTGACTTCTTTGAGGTATGTTTCTTGAAATTCTTCTAGAATACTACACTTCATAAAAATATGAATTATGGATGAGAATTAACAATATGTTAGTGAAAGGTATAAATACTAACTCTATCATTATTTGTTCTAAATAATTGATATAGGTGTTAAGAGGTAGAAATACATTATATCAATGATTTTAAAAAATGTGTTAATTGTGATGTTTTCCCAAGGAAAATTTAAAAGACTTGATGCACGTGCTTAAATGTTTTTAACCTATGTGTTGAGATGAGTGAAATATACTATATTTTTATTCTAAAATAAAAAGGTATTGATAATAATTTCATGAATTCATATTTATGGTATGTGAATAGACCCAGAATGAAGTGAGGTAATAAATACGAGTTGTTATCAAATACCTATTATTGTGGGAATAAAATTATAATTCAAACCCTCATGATTTCTACATCAAGTATGGCTCACATAGACTTTGAGTGAGATTAATTATGGAACATTACCTAATAATTTATTGATTATAACCTCTCTCATATACTTTTTTTTAAATAATTAGGAGAGAGAAGGAAATTAGAATAGTAAATGAGCAAGGTGGAAGAAGAAAAATAATATGTGAAAAATGGAAGAACATATTGACATGGAATTTTCTGGTAGGTATTGAAAAAAAATATATAAAGGGGGGATTGTTGAACCCAATTTATGTTGTGTTTCAATTTTTTAAATGTTTTTTAATATTTGAAGAAGAATACATTTTTAAAAGTATCTTGGATTTACCAAGAATAATGGTAAGAATGAATATAGTTTGTGAAGATTGATGTTACTTTCTATAATTTCAATAAAAAATAAAAAGTTAAAGAAGTTATTTAATTTTAAGATTTCAATTTATATTCATTATTGAAGGAATGAGGTATTTTATGGTTTATTATTTCATAGAGAATTCATAATACAAGATATTATATCTCTATGTAGAATTAAAATGATGATGTACCACTTTTATGAAGTATAAAGATCATTTTAATTTATTCTTGGGTAAAGTTATAAATAATTAATATAATTATATAATTGTTCTTAATGGTAAATACCTGTTCCAATAATGCTTTGGAAAGTTCACATTGTTTACAACATTTTTTCCCTATACAAAATAATTAAATATAATTATCACTTTGATGAATATGTGAGGATAAGTTTAGAAAAAGATAAAAACATTATAATGGGAATTATAAAAGGAGTTTTAAGAGTGGATGATTATTTATTGAGAAAAATTCATTCTTGGATTATGGAATTGGACATTGATTTTAATAAGTGTTGGTTTTTTTGTTGAGTAATCTAAAAAAACATTCTAGCTTTAGAGATAGCCATAGGACCATGATCAACCACTGACCAGGTGGTCGGTAGGTCTTCTACATCTCATCTTAAGAGGACTTGAGAGGATCATCAAGTTAAGTGATTTCATAGTGGAGTCATAGAGTGAAAGGGTGAATGAAGTTGTGAACATGAGTTCATGCAGGTCACCTAGGGGGTGCACAATAGGGGTGCACCCTTGATGAAAGTGTGTGTGACTGTGTCCGGATATAACCCCGTAATCATGGTCAAGTAGTGAAAGTGATGTCAAAGTATAAAAAACATTTCATAATGCATAGTAGAATTCAATGTGGGACTCTCAGAATATCTGTATTGTTCATCTACTTATTAAAATTTATAAATAATAACATTGTTTCATGTTTTATTATTCTTCCTCATGTTAGAAATGGTTCTTTCCCATAGAGTTTTCTACATGCTATCATCTTCATAACAACAGATCTTCATGTGATCATACAAAGAATCTAGAAACTGTGATAAAGAACCATGTGATATAATGATATGTTTGATAAGGATAAAATGAGGTCAATTAAGACTTACATGTAGAATCTTGAGTTCCCTACATAATAGTGGTATCCTAAACTAATGTACATTAATAAAAATAGGGGAATATTATGATCAACCACATTATAAAACATTGGATCAACCACATGAATATTACTATGCTGACCATATGAAGGAGTATACTAACTATGTAGAGACCCAAGATTTAAGTACATGGGCATTAAATTTCTTTTGCGTAATACTTAATACATTACACAAATAGATTCCCAAAGACTGTATTAGTTTAGTGTCTATAGAAACTTGGAACACATTCTTATAGCTTAGTGAAAGATCCTCAACATCTCCCATAAAGATATTCCTCATTACTTTTCCTACCTAAAACCTGTATTTATATCCTAGGGAAAACAAAACATAAAAAGGGTGAGATCAAATAAATAGTAAGGGTAAAACATTGAGAACATAAAACAACCCATAAACATTAAAAGGTAAAAAAATATGAACATAAAGTTTAAATATGAAAATCATGAGTCATGAAATAAATCTTTGTAGTTTATAAAGAATAAATCATAAATGAACAGGACCATGATAACCTAGAATTGACAAAAAACATGGAATTATGGTAAACAAATAAGCACATAATATTATTTCCATAGTATCCAAGGCATTGCTTCCATGACCATCATAGTGGGAAAAGTCCATTACTGAACCGGGTTTACTTATCATTCCATCCATGTATTACTGAACCGGATTTACATGTCATTCCATCCATGTATTACTGAACCATATTTACTTGACATTCCATTTATTTATATCTCACACGATATAAATTTTTACCCAATTCATTAGAGGGAGATATAGGTCCCACCCATCTCATAATGAAATCATTCTTACATGCACCACAAAAAAATAAATCATTCATCATAGCTTAACCTAAGAAATATAATGGGCTTCTTTAAAATAATTCCATCATAACATAATCCAAATAAAATATCATTCCATAATTAAAAAAATAAAAATGATAGTAATAATAGGTATAGAAACATAACTATATTTAAATAGAATCATCTTAGATTAAAAATATTTTTGATAAAACACTTGATCTTAATTCTTGAGAAAAATATCATTTCTTCTTCAAAAACATTTTCTTTTCTCAAAATATCATACAATTTTGAAATAAAATAATTTAGTTTAAAATAAACATGAAATATAGTATAGAAAAATTCATGGAAATAAGGTGTCATGAAACTATAAAAATCCATTCATGTCATATAATTTAAAAAAAACATTCTCCTCGTACTTTTTTAGGAAAAGTCAAAATGTAACTCGTATGGTAAACGAAAGAAAGATTCCTTCCAAAACATGTATTAAAAGTAAAAAATTGGGTAAAATGACTTTAAAAATACATATAAGAATAGTAAACATTTTATGAAAACATTTTTAGAAAACATGGACATGAACGATAAATATACCCCTAGTAATTACTTACGTATAAACAATCTTGGATAAACATGATATTGAAAAATTATCCCATACCATAGATTAGATATGCCTCATATGTATCTAAAACTCCTTTATAATGATTTAAATAATGTTAATAATTTATTATATAATCATAATAATTTTTATGAGAACATTTATGATCATATTTTCATCTATTTGTTAGTAACATTTCACTGTTACTCGTTATTTGGGTATTAACTACTTTATATTCTCATAAATGTTTTGTCGGATAAGTTCTTCTTACACTTTTTAGGAAATATATATATCATTCACATCATGGTATTATTATAATATATATCATATTTATTCATTCAACTCATTTATATAATCATTCTTTAATGAAGATTGTGTAGAACGAATCACATTGCACCATGGAGATGGTAAGCCGTACGTACACACGAGCGACAATATCATTCCCATAATTATTTAATGGTCTTGAAGTGGATAGTGTATAGTATATAAGAATAAATATAATTTTATATTAATCATATATATATTTATTAATTTCATCATTATTCTCATCCATGTAAGGTGGTGGTGAAAAACATATTACACCACGACGTGGAGACGATAAGTCATACGTATGCATGCTTGGTGATTTCAGTTTTCATAGGATGGGAAGAAAGTGGACTATGGTTGTTTAATAATAATAATAAACTCTATGTATATAAGTAATACTGGATTTATTACTTTAAAATGAAACAAATCATGAGGTAAAAGTAGAAGAAGAAAAAAGTTTAAAATAATTGGTAAATGATATTACCTCTTCTTCAACAAGCCTCAACTAAATTTTCTATTAGAGCACTAGATTTGGTCTTTGATGAATACCAGGCCCTATATAATATTTATAGGGAAGTTAATAAGGGAAATTAGTAGGGTATGGTCAAGATTTATGTCTCAAAATGGAGTGAAGATTTGAGGGACGAAGTGCCCTTTTATAATTGAGGTGAGGGGCACTCTTGGAAACCTCAAAAATGTTAATTTATAAAAAATTAGAAAAATCTATCTAGATAACACCAAAATTTTATCTATTTGAATATAAGATAATATAATATTGAAATATTGTCAACCAATAAAATTTAGACAAGTTTTTTTGTCAATTTAAATATTATCGTCTTATTTGACAATTGGATGTTCTACTTATTTTTAAATAAGATAACAAAGGTTTCAATATTAAAAGAGTGTAATATTTACTTATTTGATTTAAATTAAACCATAAAGGAATAATTTGGAACATTTTATACTATATCATAATTATTATATATTTCTAAAATTGTTTTATGATTTTTAAATAATTTTATAAAACATTAGTTTAACAAAATACCAGTTGTGTCAATTTTGACACTATCAATTAAATGGTATTTATAAATATAAATATAAGGTGTAATACTAGAAAAAAAATTAATTATATCTATAATGGTTCAAGTTCATCTATAAAATTCATTTTAAAAATTAATTATCCCAAATTATATTTATTTTAATATTTTTAATAACTTTTATTTGATATCTCTATTATTAAAATAATCACTACATCAATATTTTATAATTATTTAATATACTTATTATTAGAATAAAAATTTAAAATAAAATACTATGATGAACATAAATTTACTATATTTTATAATAATTTATGTAGTTGAATTTTTCTTCTGTAAAAGACAATATTAAAAATGTTATACTTATTAAAGTTTGAATGTGAAAAATTTAACATCACTTTAAATTGAATAAAAAAAAGTTATGATCTCTTCTATAAAGCTCAAAATGGTAAATTTATATAAAATTGGATGATTATGGTCTACATATATTCTAAAAATATGATTTTTTATGTGTTTAGGCCTTTATATGGTTATTAGTATTTTAATTAAAAAAATTATGGATTTATCATCAAATAATTAATTTTCACATCCTCAAAGTATAAGATTTTAACTTAAATATTAATTTCCTTAAAACTAAAAATAAATTACCATGATGTATTTAATTATTTTATATTTACATTTACAATTTATTTTTTAAGATATCACCTGGTTATCCATATATTAAAATTATTATACTTATAAGAAATGTGGGTTTGGCATTTTGTCACTTTCATTGGTTTTATTAATATCTATGTCATTTTCATTGTCAAGTGGCCCTTAAATGACTACGTTTTGAACATAATATGTCAAGGGTATAATTTAATTCATATAAAAGTATTTTTCTAGGTTCTAGGATCATTTTATTCTCATTTTCATATTATTTGTTACACAAATTTTCCTGATTTACCTTTAACAACGTTAAATAAAAATTATCATAGTTATTATTCATAATATCCAAAAAAAGTGACCTAATAACACAATTTGGAACAAGTAATTCCAAATATGGAATCCATTTTTCATAATTCGAAACACATAATTTTTAGAAATTAATTTAAAATTAATTACCGTTTTCAATAACCAAAAAGTGTGTTTTTAAGAAGTAAAAACTTGTCAAAACATTGTCATGTGTTTATGTCCAATTTAAAGGTGAAATTAATTCCAATGACCAAAATTGGATTAAATGATAAAAAAAATCCAATTACACTTTAAAACCAATTTAAAATATAATCTAACTATTTAAATAAATTAGATGAAAAAGTATTTTGGAATTAAAATGCAGTATTTTTTATTATTCATTAAAATAAGAATTTTATCAGAAAATACCAAAAACCCAATAAAAGTGAATTTTTGTGTTCATATTCTAAATAATAAGTTTATTTTGTCAAATATAATACATAAAAGTGTTAAAAACTAGATTTAAAATGGGTGCTCCATCAAAAGGTGCAAAACAACATTTTTTTGAAAAGTGCTTCTTTTTTCTGAAAAATTGAGTTTATTCTTATATCATGTTCTATGAAATATATAATATGAATTTTTATGTTATAGAAAATTAAAAATATGTTTGATAATATTCGTAATGGCTAGTTTATATCCCATTAAATAATATTTTAATAATATTTCATTGTTTAGTGAAACTCGGCATTGCGTACAACGCAAGCTATCAAGGAAGGTCGCTCTTCCGTGTAATGAAAGTAAAGTTATTATTGAGTTTAATTCAATATTCCTTTGGTGTTTATTATAACATAATCCAAACATAGATATTTTATACATTTAAAAAAATCTATACTGAGTGTTGTGTGAAATGAATTCTATCAAAAGAACTTGAAATTGTGTGTAACACAAGCCAAAAATATTGTTGCGTATACAACAAGCTAATACGTTGTTTTGTATAGCACAAGCTAATCTCAGTGTAGTTCACAACACAAGACATCAAAAAAATAAAAGAATCTATCTCCTAAGATCTCAAGGTGTTACAAACTATGTGTATCAACTGCATAAAAAAGTGATTACTGTTCATAAGTGATTAATAAATGAATGTGGGGGAAGAACTTCAGATAATATGAGATGAAATTCCTATGTATGAATACATGAATAGACATTCCATGTGTAAGTATCTTCTTTGAGTGAATTATCTCTGTGGTAAACATACATATAAATTCTAAGAATGAGGATATTCGATAAATAAAAGTTTGTTTTATCTGTGTGTGAGGATCTACCATGAATGAAACTAGTCCACCATGAGCATCCTTAGAACGCATGAAACTACCACATAAATATGAGTGACTATGATTTGTGATGATCAAACATGCATTTCACCAACTACACCTCATGTTATTAAACTGGGCTCATGCTAATGAAAAGGATTATCATTCAAGGTTTTTTAAGCTTATTCATAAAATTATGTATGTTTTGAGTAAATATCACAATTGTTTTGTTGTTTTATCACCTGAGAAGAAGTTGGGTATTCATGGACCAACTATACATGTGATGTGTTGATTCTGAATGATTCAATCTTAAAAAAATTACTTCATGTCACAAATCTAGGTCATTAAGATACATTTCATGTAGCACATTCATGTATGGAACCTATGTTTAATATGAAGTGTATTTTCATGGAGACAAGTATGACAATGAATATTTTTTGTTCTCATGATCAAAATATCACAATGAAAATTGTCATGGTTCTACAAGATGAATAACGAGGGTTAATTTAAGTGTTCCCACACTGTAAATTCATCCTAAATGGAGAAGATGATCCATGAAAATCATCCCTAAAGCTAAGATCAATAACATTGTGGAGTAATATATACAGTTATCAAGTTTGATGCATACATGAATATCCATTAATATTCATGCCTGTTTATTACATATGGAATTATGTGGATTGAAGAAGATGAGGAATTTGTGGTATGATTTATTGAAATGATTTTATAATTTCTCACACAATAAATGTTACTATAAAAATTAAATACTTGCATATTTTGTGGAATTTGTGATCGTGTGTATTCAAATACCACATGAAAAAATAAATGAGGAATGAAGCCTGATATTATGGATAATTTTTAAGAGGACTTTAATGAGAAATTAAATTGTATTATTGTTTTTTTCATTAAATGAGACCAATCGTTCATGAATATTAAAGGAAAATCAAATAAAGAAGGCAATATGAGATATTTTATTGAAATACAAAGAAGTATGAGGATTCTATGAAATTAAATGCTCAATATATCAAGAAATATGAATATCAAAAATTATGGAACATTGAATAATGATAATATTATTAACATATATTAAATATTAATATAATAACAATGATAAAGAAAATGTTTATTTTTACATATTTATTCTGAAGAGAAAATCTTGTGTCAACAAATAGATCTGATATAGCATCTGGTGAAAATTATGAAGTATAAAAGAGAGAGAGAAAGGATAAGCATTGAGGCATACAAAATAATCATTCCAATCACTAAATAATAAGTGGAAAATGTAATAGAATAATATAATAAACATTTAATATATATATATATATATTAGATACTATAACCAAGCTGGGAATATTGAGTGATCTAACCTATAGAATTTTACTAAATAAGCCTAAAAAAATTGAGGCTTCCCACTGATTATTGTATAAGAGGGACAAGATCAACTCATATAGTTCTGAAAGGACTCAATAAAGAATAATTGAACTTAATTCAAGATAATAAAAGCCAATTTTATTATACAAAGGGATATTAATCCCTCACTTTTTTTATACTCGGTTGGTGAAAATATAACGAGTATGTGGTTATACTAATGCTTGTTATTTATTTTATAATAAAAACAAAGGTGTGTGTGAGTCGGAAAAAAAACATCATAGACTAGGTATGGAGTCATCCATGAGGAGGTTAAACCCTTTATCAAATCTTGGTCCTCTTGTGTTGATATTTTTTTATTTATACATCCATGATAACCAAACAAAGGATATATAAAATAAAAGAGACATCCATTTATTAGATAAGTTATTAGGTGATAGGGGAATGAATATAAAATTTAATAAAAGTATACCAACCCTAATTTTCCCCAACCCCCCACCCACTAAGTATTGGATCATCTATTTTTTATCCTGATAAAATTAATAGTGCATTTTGTTTTCATTTGATTGAAGGAGAAAATAGGTTTAGAAACATGGATTTGAATGTAAATAAATATATCAATATCAAGTGGATAAAATTAAATGATGTGTACATCTTGTTTCTATTTTCTAATCATAGAAGTTATTTTTCCAAAAAAAGTTGTTATGTATAAAGGATATGATACTCATGTTTTATGTTTCATAAAATTCTATAACATTCTAAGAAAAAGTTTAGGATAAATGGTGTTGTATCAAGGATAAAATATTTTATAAAAAAGTGTTTCTAAATATTATGGTTATGATCCCACAACCCACAAGGGACATATTTTAAATAATAAAGTATTTTTTTCAGTATATTACTTTATACACATATAATACCATATATGATATGGATACAATAGTTTATTTATTAAATATTACCACTAAAGGAAATAATTATTATTTTTTATCACAAAATTAGTTTTGTACATCTTAACATAATATTATGAAGATAATATAGTAACTAAGAGGCTATTGGGAGTATGTTTAGACTTGGTGAAATTATAAAATTAAAAAATAAATTATTATGCTAGTCTAAATAAAAATTTAATATCTCTTCATAACCATAAAGGTTTAGGGTATGTCATTAAAAGTTCATATAAAAGATAAAAAAGAAATATATTTATGAAATGGGTTCCAATAATGATGATGATGATGAAATTAGAAATAGTTTTAAGTATATAAAATAATTAATCCATATCATAACATTTGATGTTATGAAGTAAATAATTTTGAATACTGTGTTCAAGGAGTTAAACATTATAAATATGATTCCTAAGTATCGTTGTTATTCAAATTTTCTTTATTCATAAATTTTAACCACTAAAAGTGTTTATTCGGAGGAACTTTATCATATAGTCATATATACATGTGGAATTAATTATATAGACATATGATGAGAATAATAAATCATGAAAATAGTAGCAAACATAAGGCCTCTCTAGTGGTCTATCATATGTGATATGATTAGATAATAACTTGTGAATGATTATTATTATTATTATTAAATGAGGTTATGAATATAAATTTTTTTTTATTTGAAATATAGTAACCAATTTATAATTATTTTATATTGGAATCATATATTACAATGAAGTGAAATGGAAAATGACCACTCAAAGTATGACTTTGAGATTTCACTAACTGACATCTGTCATGGATTTTTATAGTTTATGATAACATGTTAAGGTTAGTGTGAGTTTTATTTTTTGTATCAAGATATAAAATATGATTATGAGGCATAAAACAAGTTTTTTTCATTTCATGATCAACCAAGTATGCCACATGGAGTGTCATATACTATGTCTTTGGTATAATAAGGGTGAATTTTATGTATTGAATCCTCTTACCTAAGGTTGGTATCATACACTATGTATTTTAAATCAATTATATTATTATGGTTCTAGTATAAGTTAATAATATGTTTACAAACATTATTCATGGGTTTCTGACATGTTCGAAGAGTATCAGACTTGAGGTATGGGAATTCTGTCACACTTTTAATATTCGTGAGATATAAGCCATGTTCACCACCAATTTCTTAAGTTTGGTGTATGTACTACCTCTATGGTATTTAATATAATTAATACATTTATCTTCATGTTATTTAAAGATTCATTTGAAGACATTGGACCGATGATTTGAATGTCCAAAGTGGTATGGGATGCCTTGAATGTTTAAAGAATTAATACTTTCTTCAATTCAATATTCTTGATATTATTTTACATAACTATTTATCTGAATATAAAAGGATTATAAAGGACATTTTAATGTATATTTTAAATTTAATTCAAATTATTTTTAAAAGTAATATTTTAATGGTTTTATTTAAGGGTTAATTTTGAAATCAATTTATTATCTGAGATTGTTTATATATAATTATCTACTGGAAAAACCATGTCATCCATGTCCATGTTTCATAAATAGTATTTCAAAATATTATAGACATTTATTTAAATAAATTTTTACCCATGTTTTTCTTTTTATAAAACATTTTGAAAGGAATCTTTTCATCACTTTCCAAACGATCAACTTTATTATCTTTTTGAAAAATTAAGGAAAGAATGTTTTTTAACATATACAGCATGAGAATCTATTTTATACCATTATAACTCCTTAATATTTTGAAGCTTACCTTACAATAATATAAGGTTATTTTCAAAAGAAATGATTTATTCTATAATTTCACAACTTTTAAATGATTTAATGTAATGAAAGGGATATTTCTCTTAAAGAGTTTTAAGGATTTTATTAGATCTCTTTCATCTATGTCAACATCCTTTACTGGATTTAATGATTCATTAAGGTTGAGTTATTATAATAAAACCATCCATGTAGTATTGATGGTTTTATGATATGTTTGACTGTGGATGTGGTATTTTTATACCATTGAAGATTTGTAGTTAAATTATTAACATTTTGTATTCTAGTATTAATATGAATGTTTATATTATATTTCACCCTTTTAATATGAGGAATTAATTGGACTTAGTAAGAGATGGGTGGGGCCCATTATTGCCTCTTGATGCATCAGTAGGTCTCATGAGACAAACTAGTGTCTTGGCACAAGGCCTGGATGGAATATTTGTTTATGGTCTTGGTACGAGGCCTTTGTGTAGTGGTTATAATGTATGTTATTATGCATTACCTCATTATGAGATTAGTAATTGATATTACATGTGATTATTCCACAATTATAATATCCATATGAATGTTTAAATGAAATTATTGGATTTACTCTTTCCATATTTTTCTAAATTTAATGTTTTAAAATTCTTCTGTTTTAGTTTTATAGATTTCCTTAAAAGTTTAGGCTTAATTATGATAGATTTTACCTCATTATTATCCTTACTAATCATCTGAGCTCACTCCTTTCTTATGTTTCATTTTTTTTCCAATATGTGAAGAAGTATATTATGTTTGACCTAGAGGGATAGTCTAAGGGATATGAGAGTTTTCAAATGGTATAATATGTTATTTTCATTTCAAGATGTAATTTAAAACTTATGTTTGTATCAATTGTTTTCCATGACTGCTAAACTGATCGGTCCTTTGGGACTTGATTTCTTGTGATCATGCCAGTGTATTAAAATAATATATCGGATCTTGGTAAATGGGGTCGGGGAATTATAGCTCGTATCATATGAATTTTTGTACAAACCTAGGAAACTAGATTTACAAAAACATTTATTTGGGAATATTACCCAAAGATAGAATTTGAGGATAAGTATTGAAGAGCATCCAAGAATTTTTCTAAAATAGAGAATATATGGTAATTCATAGAAAATACATCCCTGTTTGGATACTAAAAGTGGACGTAGTTTTGGCACATATGTAACTAGGGGTGAAAACTCTGACAAGGTGTTCCAGGCTTGACTCGGGGTAACCTAGTACACGACAATGGGCCTTACCGCACACCTAGTTTGACACTCCCCAAGTATATTCTTAGGATAATTCACATTTTCTTTACAAACCAATATAAAGGATTTTAATATAATATGTGAATGAATAACCCTGGAGAAACATATGGTATTTTAGATTGAAAATAAGGTTTCGTGATATTCCTTAAATTATTTTATGACTGTTGTTACTCACACTCTACATTTTGGTTCTAGTCAATGGTTGGATCCTAAAGATGTCATATTGACATCGAACATGATGGAAAAGCTAGAAAAGGTGGTGGTGAGGGGAGACCAAATGGAATATTGATAGGCATGAAATATATCATGTTTATGCCTAATGAGTATTTAAAAAATATAATTAATAACATATACATTAACCAACTCCTGAACACACCAAAGAAGATAAAGGTGGATCATGCTAAAAGCTCCAGTGGTGGTGACCTTGGAGAAAATAAAGATCAATTTCCACCATGCAGGAAATGTGGAAAGAGACACCCAGGAAACTATATCAACGGAATAAATAAATGCTTTATGTGTGTGAAAAAATGACATAAATAAAAGGATTTCCAAGGAAAATGAAGAGTACAATGAATGAAAATAAAACTGATCCTAATAATCCATTTACATTCATTTTCCATAAATGTAGGGGACTTGGGAATTACCCGAGTCAATGCCCTATTCTATATGATAACCTCTAGGCCAATTAATAACCTATATGGAAATAAATGGATGATGAAATGTTTAAAATTATTAATGATCTTTTGATGATGGGAATACTTTAGCAGACTTTTTTTATGTGTAACCATGAAGTTTGTTATATGAAAATGTTATTTGAGGAGGAATTATATTTTCTTGTGTGGACATAATTATAAATATATAAATAACCTTTATGGTTTATATGATCCTTGATTTTGGGGTAATTGTGGGATATTACATTTTGGGATGCAAAATGAAAGTCCCGAGATAAAATTTAAGATCAAAATATGTTATGGTAATTTTATCTCATTTTGGGAATGTTATAAGAATTATATAGTTTTGGAGAAAGAACATCCCATAGGAAGGGTGACAAACCCATCATGTCCGGCATGGCCATTGGTCTTGAACCCACAACTGAAGGGTGACAACAGTGCAGTGCCTAACACTGGACTATATGATGTCTCGTATTAGTATGGAAATTTTCTTTTTAGTTAAATGGGTTGAAGGAATAATAATAAGTTGATGTTGGGTACTTAAATTTTATCAAATGGATATCCTTGGAATTGGAAAATGATTTGGGTATTAAGGGATAAATATAATTTTGGATGATGTTTACAATTTTGAGAACATTAAATGATTATGGGTAAATTGAATACTATGAGATTTTATTTGAGGAGTAATGGTTGAATGTTATTTTGGAAGAATATATGATTTTATTTTGTACTTGTGTCGATTTGGGATATTTATTGAAATAATTAACCTCTTCTATAAAATACGTGATTGGGTTAATTACCTTTTTTGTATGAAACATTAAGAGTGATTTGTGTTATTTAGAGATAAATGATAAAATTTATCATGGAAGACTATTTTATCAAATCATTTTGATTTTTTGTTTTCAATATTATTTTGAATTATTTTTTAATAATTTTAAAGAAATTTTTTTTAATGGTCTATTTTGAACATTGGGTCTTACAATCAAATTTTGGAGATTAAAATTAATATTTTCTTCTTATAAAGGATTTTTCTTTTCTTTTTCGAATGATCTTATCTTATAATAACATTTGGTTTTAGTTAGTTACTAATGGTATTAAAAATATATATTTAATATTTTTTGGATTATTTAATTCTATAAAAAGTTGAATATAGTGGTTCAAGCATAAAAAAATTCATCTTTAACACTCATCGTTTAGAGAAAAGGATGATCCTATGGTAGAAATTTATTAAAGGAGGAAACTCTACTCATTAAGTAAGTGAGTAAGTTTCATTATGTTATTAGTATATGATGTAAATGAATTCTTCAACTATAGGGGAAAGATCATAAAACCAAAAAAAATCCTAATACTATCGTTTGCGATGAATCCAATAGTCCCTTGGATCATTGCAGATTTATAGATTTCTAGTTGTTAACTTTCTCCTAATAATATTCTCTATCACTCTCCATCCAAACTCGATGGTTACATTTTCTTTCATGTCTAGGATTTCCTACATGGAACCCTAGTATTTTTTATTTCCCATAACCTTCATACTTTCCTTTGTTTATTTTCAAATAGAGGTATCATTAATCCATTTTTCGATGTGGGATTTCAACAAAGATATTTTGAAATGTCAAACCCCTAGTTTTTTCTCTCAAGTTAAAATTTCAAGGAATAAATTTGTTGAATGGTGGGATAATATAACACCCCAATCTTCCATGATACACTTCTTTTTTAATCATTCAATAGCTTGTGCTACAAGCAACATCGAGTTTGAGCACACCACGACTTACAAAACTAGTCATTTAAAAAGTGGTTATGTATAGTATTAACCATATTTTTAATCTTATATATTCAATTAATTTTAACATCAATATTATGTATTTCTTATACATAATATAAAAACAAATTCAATTTTTCAGATAAAAGAATTATTTTTCAAAAAAAATGCAATTTTACCGCATTTTAATGGAGAACCTTTTTTAAATACAAAATTTGTAACTTTTATAAGTTATATTTGAAAAAATAATCTTCTTATTTAGAAGAGGGAAAAAAATTAATTTTGATTAATTTTTGTTATTTTTCAAATAAAGGTCATTTTTTAATGAATAGTGAAAAATACTACATTTTAATTCAAAAATTCCTTTTCATATAATTTATTTATATAGTTAGATTATATTTTTATTTGAGTTTAATGTTTAATTGGATTATTTTTATTTCATTTAATCTAATTCTGGTCATTGGAATTAATTTTACATTTAAATTTGACATAAACACATGTCAATCTTTTGATAGTTTTTACATCCCAAAAATCATCTTTTTCGTTTTGACAACGGGAATTAATTTTAAATTAATTAATACAGATTATATGTTTTTAATTAGTTAAAATAGAAATCATTTTTTAATTCAAAATATCAAAATTATCTTCGGGTGAAATTTTGGTAATTTTTTGAAAAGTTTCAATTTATGAACAGTGAAAAACACTACAATGACGTTAAAACTGAATTCTTTTTTATTTAAATAATTATATTCGTTTAAATTTATTTTAAATTAAAAATAGATATATAATAAATATATTAGTCAAATTTGATTCATTAGAGTCATTTTATAATAGAATTAGATATATAAAATTTTATTGAACTTTTGAACATCTCTTTTACCCACCTTCTAGGAACATTTGCAAGTTAGAACTAAATTTAATTTTACAACTTCTCTAAATTAAATTTCAAAAAATAAAACATACATGGTTGTAATCTAGGTGAAAAATTCGATCTAATAGGATTAAAATAATTTTTTTTGAATAGTAACTTTTGAATTTTATTTAACACGGTTAAAGGTAAGTAGGGTAATTAAAGGTAAAAATAATATTATAATAATATAAAATTACCCTAACACATATCCTAATTCTACTGGATAAGTATTTTTCAACAAAAATCACCATTAGTTCAAACATTTTATCCTATTAAAACACTTTTGTTAGATTAGGACATTTATTATATTTTATTTAAAGAAGAGTTAAAAATGTCATACTCTAATTTTAAAAAATAAATCATTTTTAATATAGGGTAATAAAGAAGATATATTATACTATAAATAAAAATTATAAATATAAGAAATTTATCAACATAATTATATTTTTTTATAATTTTTAGACATTAAATAATTAAATTTAATAGTGACACCATGATGATGTAGTAATTGATTTATCGAAGGAAGAATCAAATAAATGATATTAATAATATTAAAATAAAAATAATTGGAATTAATTAATGACATCCACTAATTTTATAGTTAAATTAAACATGTCAGTGAAAAATTGGAAGTATTGGTTCAAAGTTGTCATATTGGTTTGATATTTTTAAAAATAAAAATATTGAATAGTAACGAAATTGACATAATTGATATTTTAAAATAAATACTATTTTATTGAATGATATAAAAGTCATAAAAATCTTAGGTTCGGCCCACTAACTTTGATGGTGATAAAAATTTCATAAATGATCCAATTTAGGTTCATTTGGAAATTTATAGTAACTATATTAACCATTTAGTATAAAAATACAAGAAGACATGGTAAGAGTTAAACTATTTAACAAAGGATTAAATCTAAAAAATATGTTTAATTTTAGGAACTAATCATGCCAAAAACCTATTGGTTGAGATTATTTCTACCCAAAATTATCTTAGCCTTGAAATAAATAAATTTTGGAGCTATTAGATTCTGAAAATCATTTTATAATAAATTAATATGTCATGATTTTTTTAAAAGTGCCCCTCACCTCTCTTCTAAAAGGGAACCTCCCATTCTCTTTAACTCACACCTATAAAGCCTTTTTTTAATCCAAAACCTACCCATTTCTCCTCCCAACCTCACTCACTTAATCCTAGAAGCCTAACTTTGGGCATAAATCCATCCTATGAAACCATTTTGTTCAAATCAATAGGAAACACCTGAAAATGAGGTAATTGTTTTATCAACCCTTTAAATGTTATTTTCTTTTCCTACTTACTCTTTATATGTTCTTTCTATATAAAAATGATAAATCTAGTATCATAAATATAATTAGACTTTATTATAATCACGGTACAACTATATTCCTCATTTTATTCTTCTTACGAATAATAGTATCATCATGGGTGTGTGCGTACGGCTTACCGTCTCCACATCGTGGTGTAACTTATTATTCCACTCCACTTTTTGGATGGGTATAATGATGATTATAATGTATATAAATAATTAATATGAAATTATTATTATTTATAACTAATATACCATCCAATTACATATCATTTAACCATCAAGGAAATGATATTGTCGCTCGTGTGTACGTATGGCAAATCGTCTCCACGACGTGAAAAGACTCATTCTCCATGTTAACCATTCAATAATGATTATAAAAAATATATATTATTATTAATTATTAAATATAAGAAACAATAATACTAATGCAATAGTATATAAATGTGTGTATATATTTCAATCACTAACTTTTATTTAATACGATAAAAAAATGGTAACAACGTTCATGCATACATATGGCCTACCACCTATATGAATGATGTATTCCATTTAATATATCTATATATTATATATATATGATATATAAATCATTTTATACATTATGTAAGTAAGTAAATCATGATCTAAGTAATACAGTCAAGAATAACAAGTTAAACACGTTTGATAAACAAAGCGATTAGTACTTGAAACGTTGCTTTAACTTTGAAATTATTAATAAACGGTTAATATAAAGTTATAAATGAATCATATGTGATAAAAAATATATTATTATGGTTCTATTATAAGTTAATAATATGTTTAAAAACATTATGCATGGGTTTCAGACATTTATAGAGAGTATCAGGCCTAAGGTAAGGGAATCCCATCTCACTTTTAATATTCGTGAGATATAAGCCATGTTCCCCACCTATTTCTTGTTTGTGGTGTATGTATTACCTATATTGTATTTAATATATTGAATAAATTTATTTTCATGTTATTTAAATATTCATTTGAATATATTGGATTAATGATTTAAATGTTCAAAGTGGTATGGGACGCTTTGAATGTTTAAAGAATTAATACTTTCTTTATTTAAATATTCTTAATATTATATTACACAGATTTTTATTTGAATATAAAAGGATTATAATGGAAATTTTTATGTCTATTTTAAAGTTCATTCAAATTATTTTAAAAAGTAATCATTTAAAGGTTTTCTGTAAGGGTTATTTTTGAAATCTCTTTATTATATGAGATTGTTTATACATAAATATATAATGGGACAACCTTATCATCCATGTCCATGTTTCATTAAAGGCATTTCAAAATGTTATAGACATTTGTTTAAAAACATTTTTACCCATTTTTGACTTTTTATAAAACATTTTGAAAGGAATTTTTCCATCTCTTTCCAAACAATGTACTTTATGATACTTTCTAAAAAAATAATGAAAGAATGTTTTTTTAACTTATACAGTGTCAATGGCTATTTTCTGCCATTATGATGCCTTAACATTTTAAATCTAACCTAAAAATATTATAAGATTATTTTCAAAAGAAATTTTTTATTTTATAATTTTACATCTTTTAAATTATTTAAATTAAAAAAGGGATGTTTCTCTTAAAGAGTTTTAATGATTTTACTAGACCACTTTCATCTATGTCAACCTCCATTACTGGATTTAATGCTTCATTAAGGTTGAGTTATTATGAGACAATATTCCGTATTTTATTGATTGTTTTATGATATTTTTTATTTTTGATGTGCTATTTTTATACCATTCATAATTTATGGTTAAATTATTAACATTTAATTTTCTAGTTTTAATATGAATGTTTATGTTATGTTTCAATTTTTTCATATAAAGAATGCATTGGACTTAGTAAATGATGGGTGGGGCCTACTATAGCCCCTCTATGCATCGGTAGGACTCATGATACAAACTAGTTTCTTGGAACAAGTCCTTGAGAGAATATTTTTTTATGGTCTTGGAAAGAGGCCATGATGTAGTGGTTATGATGTCCATCATTATGCATTCCCTTATTATGAGATTATTTATTGATATTACAAGTGATTATTCAACTAGAATAATATACATGTGAAAGTTTAAATGGAATTATTTGATTTACTCTTTCCATATTTTGAAGAAGTTAATGTTTTATAATGGTTGTGTTTTAGATTTATACCTTTCTTTAAAAGTTTGTGCTTATTTATGATAGCTTCTACTACATTGTTTTCCTTACTGAGCATCTGATCTCACCCCTTTATGATCTTTCATTTTTCCCTAGGATGTGAAGAAGTATATTATGTTGTCCCTATAGGTATATTCAAAGGGATATGATAGTTTTCAATGGGGATAATGTGTTTTTTTTTCATTTCAAAATGTAATGTAAAACTTATGTTTGTATCTAGTATTTTCAAAGACTGCTAAACCGATTGGTCCTTTGGGACTTGATTCCTTTTAATCATTCCAATGTATTAAATTAATGTATTGGATCTATGTTACAAGGGTTAGGGAATTAAATTCATTCATATTCATCTATTATTATCCATGATATTTTCATTATGATAAAATATATGGATGAATTTTATTATCATTTTATTGATTAAATGGAATGTGTTTTTAGCTATTTACCTTTTCATATTGATTATTCCTTGTCTTATCATGATAATAAAGTTATTTAAAGGGAATTTGTTTTTATCTATTTACCTTGACATATTTTTAAGCAATTCTTTCTTAGTTTATTTATTAAAATTCATGTGTGTTCAGTTATTTGTCTTTCCATATTGATTATGCTCATCGATTCATTATTGCTTTCGTTGTATTTAAATATTACTAAGAATTTTACCCCATCCTTATTTTTTTTCCTTTCCCCATGATTCCATTATGTATACTGATAAATATATGCAATTATATGCTAGATATAATAAATTTATTTTCAAAAAAAATTGTAAATTGTGCATTCATTTGTAATACAAGACTCATGTATGTATCTATTTTACGAAGACTACTGAACTGATTGGTCATTTGGGATATGAATCTTGTATCTATGACAATGTAATGATATCAAGGCACAAACTCCAGGATTCTGGGTTAGTGTCGCTAAAATATTTTTATAATTGTGCCACTTTCTTTCATATATTCCATGGATCATGATTTATGCTTCATATTTGTTGACTTGTGTTTCTTTAAACTTTTGATTCATGTTTTATGTTGTTACTATTCATATTCCATGATGTATGTTTTAATACTTGTTGTTTATGAATTTTTTTATGTATCTTGAGTATACACATATGTTCATCTTATGATCACTTATGATATTTGATTATTATTTCTTATGTTTTCCCTTACTGAGAATTTGATCTCGCACTTTTCTTTTGTTTCCATTTCAGTAGGATATACAGAAAAGAAATATTTAAGATGTTTCCAAAATTATATCTTATGAGAAGAATTTTTGTCACATATTGAAGATTTTTTATTGATTAAGCAGTTTTTTTATACAGTGGGAAAATGTCTATTAGATGAAAAATACATGATTTTTTTAGTTAATATTTTTTCTTAATTCCCTAAAACTCTTAGCATAATAGGTATTGGGAATGTATTTTATTTAAATATTTTATTTAAGTTATCTAATTACCAGATTATTGGGCCTTTGTACTTATATAAATACATATTAAGTCTTGTATTTTCATATAATTTTATTTCATTTCTGAGGATATTTATTACCATTTTAGAATTTCAAGTGAAATCTAATCCTGTTATTATTTTATCAAAAGTAGATATATATCAATAAGGAAAGTTAATATTCATTAAAGAATCTATTTCCAAGAAGATATATTGTTCCAAGAAATACTTTAGTTATTCTTAAAATGGTTACATATGTTTTTTCAATTCTAGAGAAGAATGTCACATGCAAAGAACAAAGCGTTAATTTCTAAGTATTATATTATTTAAAATTTACCATTTTATTTAAAATAGTAAATCTGATAAAAAAGTATTTAAACCTAAAAAAAAGTTTTTATACTATATTTTCCATGATACTCTTGTTTTGGGACTCAAAGTAAGAAATTTATTGTTGTTTGAGATTTCATTTTATATATAAAAAAAAGTAAGTTCTTTAGAGATTCATTAATGTTTTTTTATTTCTCTGAGGAAGATTGACTGACTATCAGTTTCATCATACAAAAGTGTGTTGAACTTCAAATATTATATACATTTATCTCTTTATAAATACTACAATCATTGTAATGAGCGTTTTAAGGTCAATGATAGGTCTTGTAAAGAGGAGATCCAAATTAAAATCTATTTTTAGCTTTTTCAATATGTTATAGTTTCTTTCACTAAACTCTCAAGGCCCTTGGAAAAAGGACTTTATTAGCGAAAATCACCAAGCTTGGTGAGAGAGTGTTGGTAGTGTAGGCAAATGAATCATTTTTCCCTGAACCACTATAAATTCTTTTTGTTCTACTCTTTATCTTCTATTTTTTATTTTCCACTACTTTTTTTCAGAGTGAAGTATATATTTGTTTGAGTTTTAAATATGGTGGTTTTAAGTTGAATAAAATTTTAATAACTCAATTCAACCCCCAATATTTTTTCTTTGTGCAATACTGATCAGGGAAATAATTGGTATCAAAAAAAGTAACTTTCAAGTTTTCAACCTTTTTGAGTTGAATTATGATGATAAATTATTAAATATTATATAATGGATGATTCCAAATAACGATTATCTATAATAAGATGATTGTAATTAAATGGATAAAATTATTGTTGATAGAAGGATACAATGACTATATATTTGAAAAAACATAAATTAAATGTTAATTTGAAGGCTTTTGATCCTTATGCAATTCCTAGTGGTGAACCAGAGACATCAGATGGTACAATCAAAGTTTGTAATAATCTAATCTCCAAAATCATGAAGATTATTATTTTTGGATTTGGTATTAATTAGTTTCATTGTGTTTCAAAATGTGGTGCAACTCATGAAATATGGACTATAATTTTATTTTCTTATGAAGGAACTAATAATTTAATACAGCTTTGATATAATACATACAAGTTAAATTTGGACACATTTATATTGCTGGAAGGATAAATAATCATCCATTTAAATGGTATATTAACTAAAATTGTGAATTATGTAGTTTCCTAGGGTACTCTAGTTACAAAACTAGATTAGTCATTAAAAGTTATTAGAATCATAGAATCTTTGTGTAGTGGAATCTTACCTACTATAATACATTAAACTCCTATAAAAGATTTAAAAATAAAGGATCTTATATGAAATGTGAAAATGTATGAAGTATAAATAGAGGCAGAAGTAGTCTATCACAAAGTAATCCAAAATTTGAATGATTTCCTAAAAGTTTCTACTTCAAATAATGAGATGAGACTCAAAGAAAAAAATTCTAACACATCAAGTGAAGAAAATTAAACATGATCATAATCTAACGAAGAACATGCTTAGTTTGTAAGAAAATTCAAGAAAGTTTTATAATAATACAAGTGTATTCAATAAATACTTTTAAAAAGTATTAATCTTTTTATAGAAATTTGAAATAAGTGAGGTTTTATGAATGTAATAAGTTAGGAAAAAAACATGAGTGTCATTATCTTAAAGAGAAGAATAAATCAAAATGAAGTTTTATAAGAAATATGATTATAAGAAAAAGTAGAAGAATGAAATGAAATTCACAGGGAGTGATTCTAAGGAATCTAGTGATTACTCAAATTCTAACTCAGATACTAGAAAATTAAATTAGAAAAATAAACATGTTCTTTATGGCTTAGAAAGAAGAGGTATATCATGTTTATCATTATTATTCAGAATTTGAATCTGAGACTGAAAAATATACTTATAAAAAATTTAATGGGTATTCTTTAATGTTATAGGACCACTATTCTTCCTTGAAGAAAAATAAAAAGTCTCTTAATAAGTCATATTATTATTTTAGTAATGAAAAATAAGTTTTAACTAAACATATTTTTGACCTAAAATCCAAACTAGATGATTCTACGTCTAGTTGTGTTATTAATAAGTACGAAATAAAATAATTAATTGTCAGATTTAAAAACATAAAAGAAACTTATATTTTATTTACTATTAGGAATTATCTCAATAAAATCCTTAGTAACAATAAAGAAAATAAAGATATATAAGTCATGGGAATTAACGAAGAAAAATCTAAGTTATACAAGAATTATTTTGTTCTTAGTTATAAAAAAGAAACATGTCAAATATCACTTTTTTAATTGTGGTATAAATGGAAACTACGATAATGATTATTTTTTAATATATCCTAAAAAAATTTAATAAATATTATATTTCTAGAAAATTATCAACCTTTAATTCCAGAAATAACGCACAATTGGTAAAGTATAATCATATTTGGGTTCCCAAATATTTTATATCTAACATTACAAGTCCCAAGAGAATTTGGGTATGAAAACATCTTCCTTTTTAATTTTTTCAGGGAATAAGCGATAAGAATAGAAATAAACAATAGTTTATGTACAATGTTTTTTAGGATATATGAGTCAATAGTTTTCTAACTTTCACTCCCTACCTAAAATTAATAGAGGCGATGTGAAATTTGGTGACAATTCCAAATGGAATATCATTGAAGTTAGATCTATTAGGGATACACATTTATTAATCATTAAAAAAGTGATTTATGTTAAAATATTAAATAAAAATATAATAATTATTTATCAACATTATAATGATGGATTTGCATTTGGTTTTTCGAATAATTATTGTTCTTTTTTTATATATAAATTTCTTAGATTTAGTAGACCAAGAACTGAAAACACTTACACTATATATCTTAATTATTTTTTTAAACATAATGTAAACTATTTTAATACTAAAATTAATGAATAATGGATTATATATATAAGTATTAGACATTTTAATTTCTATTCTTTATGAAAATTATCTAATAAAATTTTTATTTCATATTTTCCTCAACCTAAATTTTTTTAAAAAAGAAACTATTTGATGCATGACAAATGGAAAAGAAACAAAAGTCATTTTTCACCCCAGTTAAAAAGGTTTTTACATCTAGACCATATGATCTTATCCATATATTTTTTGGGCCATCTAAAACTAAAATTATAGGTGTTAAATCAATTATTTATTTATTTATTATACTTTTTCAATATTTACATGGGTTTATTTATTATTAAATAAGAGTTAATCAAATGTTCTTTTATGAACATTTCAAGTTAGTAAAAAATGAGAAATATGTAAAAAAATGTGTTGTTGATAAGTTTCCATATGGGATAGATTGAAAATAATGATTTTAATTTCTTTTATTCAAAATAAGAAATTAAATATTTATTTTATGCCCCTAGATCACATGAACAAAATCGAGTTGTTGAAAGGAGGAATAGTACCCCACAATAAATTTATCGAAAAACAGTGTTTGAATATAGCATGCCTACTCACTTTTTGGTTGAACCCATTAACACAACATGTTATGTTATCAATATAGTTTTCATAAGGCCAATATTAAATAAAACACCAAATGATAGATGGAATAATAAAAGTCAAAATGTTGGATATTTTAAGGTTTTTAGATGCAAAGTGTATATCATGAACACCAAGGATAATCCAAGTAAGTATAATCCCAAGGATGAATAAGGAATTATTCTAGTTTATTCTACACTTATAAGGTGTATAGTGTTACAACAAGAAATATGTGATAGTTGAATAATATACTCATGTAAAATTTGATTAATGTGATCCCACTAATTATAATAAAATTCAATTTGTTGATGTTAGTGATTCTTTTGATAACTTGAGACTTGAAACTCTCTAAGGGAAAAAATTATGCTGCCTAGATGGCCTAGAACCATGAAATAGTTGAATCTAAAGAACCTAAAATTGGGAATCCTAGATAGACTAGAACCCTAATAACCATCATTTATATATTTTTATAGTAATCATAGATGAAATAGTTATAATAATAAGAAATTCTAGAAACATAGGTGAGTTTTCTTCATTTTTTATCACAGTTTAAACAAATACCATATAAGAATCCTTGAGTAATGAGAGTTGGCTTATTTCTATAAAAGAAGAGTTAAAGTAGTTAAAGATGAATAAGGTATGGAAATTAGTTGATAGAACCTCTGATTATCCGATTATATGAACTAAATGGGTTCCAATGAGCCCGTACCCAAGGGGTAAGGGCTCCTGATTTCTATCCAAGAGACTCGAGTTCGAAACTAGGTGGAGTCGAATTTCTAGGTTACTATAGCTGTATTTTATTTGGTACTGTAATAGTTATTGTAGCAGGTACTGTTCGATAAATTAGTAGCAATAAATATTCATGTGAATTGGGAATTCGGGCCACCAGTTTGGACCTACAGGTCTCAGGGACTTTGGGTCATTAAAGACCTTAGGGCCTCAGGGCCTTTAGGCCACAGAGACCATGGGGTATCCCAGTTCACACAGAGTAGGCCCTAGAAGAGTATCAGATCAAAGAGCAGTAGACACCAGAGTAGAGCTGACCGGAATGGAAGAATGATAGGGTATGGAAACCACTATCGGGACCAGGCACCGTGTATCTTTGCACGGGGTAATGCTAACCGATCAGTAATGTAAGGGGGGGTCTAGGCAATCAATGATGCATAATATGGGGCAGAGAATTTCTAGTGGGTTGGACCTATGAGTCATGTAATTGGAATAGTATGCCTCTAGGCCTTTGGGTCATGTATTGGTCATCAGGTCATGTTGGGCCTTATGCCTTGGTGGTACGGGTCATGTAAGGGTTCCCCTTCAACCCTTAAAGGGGGGATTATAAATAATAAAATAAAAATTAATCCTTCAATCCAATCGGGAACTAAATGGGTATTTAGAAATATGTATGATGATCAATGTTTAATCACTAAAAATTGGGCTACATTAGTTGATAAAGTTTATAACCAAGAGTAAGGAATATACTATGAAGAAAACTTTTCTCATATTACTACATTACCATCCTTTAGGATTATATAATAATATACATATTATATGAATTTTAAATTATTTCATATAGATGAAAAAGTTTCATTTTTTAAATGTTTTTCTAGTGGATAATGTTTATTATGAAAAACCTATGAGTTTTTAAAACTTTCACTTTTAAAATTTTATTTTTCAACTTACCAAATCTTTGTATAGTCTTAAACAAGAACCAATAGATTTCTATGAAAGTTTGAGTTAATTTGTTTTATAAAATGTTTTTATTATAGGTTTAGTAGACCAAAAACTAAATAAGAAAATATCATCAAAATAAATTTTTTAAGTTCATATTTATTCTGATGATGTTTTTTTGTTCAAAAAATTATAAATTGTGTAATGAATTTTCAGGACTCATGAAAAAATAATTTAAAATGGGTATGATGAGAGAGTTAAACTTTTTAATTGGTTTTCATATTTACCAAAAATATTTTAGGAATGTTTTAAATTAAATCAAATACATACATGATTTAATTAAAAGATTTAGACTTTAAATTAGTAATAATTATTAAACTCCTATGAGTTCTGATATTAAGATTTATTTTGGTGTAGTAGACAAACCAATTAAATATATATATATATAAAGAGAGAGGAAAAATTCGGAACTTGTTTTATCTAACTATAAGTAGATGAAGTATTATGTTTTTTATTTTTTTTATGTGCAAGATTTCATGAGAACCCAAAATATTCAAAATTAATAGCTTCCGAAATAAATTTTAATGTATTTAAAAGGAAAATTTTCTCCATTATTAGTTTTTCAAAAAAAAATATAATTTTTATTTAATTTCATATTCAGATTCCAATGTGGGAGGGTGTATATTAGATAGAAATATTGTATCTATAACCTAAAACTTTCATTGAAAATATTTAGTTTCATGGTCTAGTAAGAAGAAACACCCTGTTGCATTATCAATTATTAAAGTTTAGTACATTGTAGTTGATAGTTTTTTTGATCAAGTGTTGTGGATAAAACAAAACTTAATGGAATTTGGATTCATTTTTCATCATTTAACAATCAAACATGATAACACTTCTACTACCATCATTTATAAAAATACAATTATACATTATAGAACCAAACACATTGATCTAAGGATCTATTTATTAAGGGATCACTCACAAAAGGATGATATTTCCTTAGTGTTAATTAGTACATAATATCAACTACTAAGAGAAATATTTACAATGCCATTACTGGAAGACTGATTTGATTTAGTCAAAAGTGAAATAGGATTATTTGACTTTAAATTATATTATACTAATTTAAATATGATTAAAATTAATTAATTATTTTTTTAGTTGTTTTATTCAATTCTTATAATATTTAAATATGATTAGCTTTATCTACTATTTAGAAATTTATTTATTGTTTTTTCCTTTTGTGTTTATTATTTTTACTTTTATTTTAATATATTGTGTCCCATGTCACTAAGGTACTCCCAACATTCCTAACTAATAACAATTTATCTAAATGTTTTCAATCCTTATTTTAATCCCACTCGATTTCGAAACTCAAATCTCTCTATCTCCTTCACTAAAATCCAAAACCCTAGTCCATTTCTTTTTCAACCCTCAACCTTTATCAGGTATTATGAAATCCAAAATATATGATAATGGAGTTTTTTGAAGTTCAGATAATGCTAGCTCAAGTGTTATAAATCATCAAGAGTACCAAGAAGGGTTGTGAATGTTAGTTTTCTGAATCAAACGAATATTATGTAAAAGAGAGTTCTATGTTATCAAAGGTGCTAGTGATAATTTTATGAGAAGAATATAATATCTATGTTGGAAAATGAAGAAATATAATTTTATGTGAATTCCCAATTTTACTTTTCTCAATATTTTTATTTTTTCCCATAAAAAGTAAATAGGAAATACATTACCTTTGCTTTTGAGAAAATAATTGAAATTTTCCAATGTCCTCAAGAGGGTAGGTATATCAATAGTCACTATTTGATCTATGGTGATTAAATTATGTTGTTAGTTATCATGGAATCCTTTCTTTGTAATCGTATTTTTGAAAATAAATCTCAAAAAGACCTAAAACCAAACCAAAGGGTCCTATCCGAGTTTATTTGGATTGTTATAACTTAGAGAGCTAGAGAATTTGAGAAAGTGATTTTTCAAGACATAAATTTGATGTTACTATTTTTAAAATATGATAAATCAAATTTCATAGATTTATATTTTATTAAATTCATCATTACAATCAACCAAAGTAGAGTCTTAAAATTTACCCTTATAGAAGACTTTTGACCTTGATCATAAAGAAGAATGTTATAGACCTGGATGACGCTGAGGTGACCAAGTGTTAAACACAACACACTCTATCTACAGTTCTGTTGAATAAGAATAATTTGTTCTATAATGCATCTCTAAATATGATGGAATTTAAAAATAAAAGTAATAATTAAGTAGAATAATATAATGATGCTAGGGTTAATAATCATTCCAGGGGGCATACTAGAGTGGTAGATCCTCTTATTAGAATAGTTGTTTTTCATGATTCAAGAACTGCTATAGCTAAGGGGGTATTAAAGAGAATATCACATGGATGAGGTTACTTCTATAGAGAAACCTTCTACTAATGTATAGAATTAGACACCTAAAGCTGGAATTGGTAGTGAGATTAAAACTGAAGATAATATTGGAGAAAGTATTTTGGTGAGAAAATTTATTATAGTTGGAGATGAATCTAAAGATTTTGGGAAATATAAAGAAAATATAAATGATTTATCAAGTTTTAATGCTTAATTTTCTCTTATAAGAAGTTATCATAAATTTTTATCTAAAATATTTCTTCACCGGTTAGTAAAAAAAGTAGTAAAAGGCTTACTTTTGCAAGTGACACGAAAAAGTTTCCATATTTTGGTACTGAAATGGAATATTCTACATAGTCAGTCAAATAGAATGAACCTAATTTTTAATTTTAATACCACATTAAAACCTTTATTACATAAGTTTTTAATTACTTTGATAAGATTAAATTATAGATATATGATCTCATGGTTAAACTGAAATTATTTATCAATGATTTTCAAATAATAAAGGATAATTTAGTCTCCCGAACTAATTTTTATAGCATGTCGGAGATGATGGATAGTCAAAATTAAATGATAAATAATCTAAAACCTATTTAGACATGTGATTTTATAGAAGTGTTGGAGGAATTAAGATCTTTAAAAGATCATTCGAAAAAATTGAATGTGGATTCTATTTCAAATATTGGTTTTAATTTTTCAAAGAAGATAACAAGCCCTCAATTAGTATTCATCATAATGTTTTCTCCATCTAACAAAATCTCATATCAATGTTAGATATTTATGAGTTAATAGGGTTGGGGAGAACTCAATATGCACTATATAGGGCTCTGAAACCTATTCAATCTAGTATTTCCAACAAAATCTTTTAATAAAATTCCTTTTATGTGAAATGAATATAAAATAATCTCATATAATGTCGGTATGCTAAGTGAAAGGATCCAATAATTATAGACTAATGAGATCTCTATAGTTACTATTAAATAATTTTAGAGAGGTATATTTATTGATATTTAGGAAACCAAAACTAAAAGTAAGAATTTATTCAATTTTTGATAGGAATGGGTGATAAAATTCAATGAAAATTTCATGTTTTTCTCCACTAATCAAAGGGATATTAAGTGAAGACATAAAAATATATAGGTTTACCAGTCTGGATAGACATTTGGTAAATAAATTCTTGAAATTTATCATATTCAAAAATATTTCTCTAAGGAAAATATTTAGTTATTACTCAGAATCAACCTTAAATTTCTATACCAGTCCTATCAGATTCTTTGTTGGAATCTTTAAAGAAGAAACCTGTAGATTTCATGTCTCAAAAGGATCTTACCAATATTACTGATAGGGTGACTCAAGAAGACATGATAAATGTCTTCATGATATTTTTATACACCAATTAGCATGAAAATGTACAGAGTATGGAAACCCATTCTACATATATATTTGAAATCAGAGGTAGAATACAAATTAGACCAAAAATCACAAATATCTATTATGTTTCTTAAGAACTATTGTAAGAATGGTTTTCTCCCCGATCCATCCATGATGAATCCAAGGAATCTACTACTAAAAAATAGGTTGTAGCTACATCATATGCTTCTTCATGAGTTTTTCATTGTCTTTTGCATCCCATCTAAACCTATCTCACACCAATCATTGATATTCCATCCAAATACCAGTCAAATATTGAACCTCCTTCTACTCAACAGATTCATTCAAAAGAATTCTTTTCATTTCTTTAATATGTTTATGTAACTAAACATTTAGATTCTTCATAGGGTCAATCCTTTGGATGAAACTTTATATCACTTCTCTATCTAGTATCTCTCTTTTATTTTGGAAATGTAGAAGATTTATAATTATGATTTAAAAATGGAGTATATAATTTTTCTTGACTATTATAAGTATGAGCATAAGAGAAGGTAGAATATAGTTGGAAAATATTTTTTTCAAATGAAATATGGAATGTCTATGGGTTATATACAACAAAATATTTATACAACCTATAGTAAAAGGTTGGAAGAATTTTTTGGTCCTATCGCCTTATACCATGATGCTAATATGTAGGTTGTTTCTCTTACTTAGATCTAACTAGTTATTGCCTCTAAATTGAAAACTCCAAAACCTATTCTTGTTTACTCTAAATTTATTTATGTTGATGAGGATAATCTTAAAATAATTATGGATGAGATTGTATTAGTGAAGAAAATGAAGGTTATAGCTAAAATAGTTATTGGGGATACCATATATAAAAGTATCCCTATTTCACATAATCTTAGTTTATTTAAGCTCAATCCTCTTGTTCGGGGTGCAAAACATGTTACTATTAAACCTTTTAATCCTAATCCCTAATTTGAATCTTCAAACCATACAAATCCAAAACCAAAGGACCTATTTGTATTTTTTTTATTTGGATGGTATATATCATAGGTATCCTTGTAATTACATTATTTTTTAATGAAATTTTAGTGCCTTAATTATATTTTTTCTTGTCTATTGATTATTTATTTCTATTTAATTATTATATATATATTTATTCATTATTCACACTAGTCTATGTGAAATGTTACTTAATTTAAGTCAAATGTTAATGCATTTCTAAAATTAAGTGTTCCAAATTAAATATGCTACACCCAATCATTTATCTTTATTTTTTATCTCCAAAAAAGGGAGAGAAACAATTGAAAAAACACAAAATTTTATTATTTTGAAGTATTTTTATCAGTAACCTACTGAAATATAATAATTTTAAATGTTCTATTTTGAAAATATATAAAATTTTATGATTAAAGATTTATAGTTTATTTTATTAAAAAACATGGTAGATTATTAGACACGCTAATGTTTTCCATCATATCCCATTTTATCCCAAGTTTTAATGATCAAAAAACCCCTCAATTTTGTATCTAATGATTTTTCTTGAGGTATAAAGATAGATATTTTTAAATTTATAAATATATTTTTATAATATATTTATATTTGTGTATAAAAAAAATTCTAAGTGTGGAATTTATACAATATAATAAATCCTTACGCTGAATCCTTATGCTAGGTATAAAGTTTATGATAAATTATTTTTTTCAGAAATTTTCCAATGTTTGGAAGCCTTATGAATAGAAAAAGTTTTAAGTTCAAGAATTACACATAGATAAATACATATGATAATGTATCATGATAATAAAGTCGTATAATAAATATTTATGTCTAAAAAGAAGTCTCATGATGAAATACTATGTAAAATAATTACATTCAAAGTAAAGTATTACAACAATAAGCAAACCATACAATCAAGAAAATCATATGATCATAAAGTCAGACAAAAAATATTTACAGTCAAATGATAAAGTATTATGATTGGATTAAAGTCTTATGATGATCATGAATTCTATATTCTCATATGAATACTTAATAACAAAATACTTGTGAAAATAAAGACTTATATTGTTTGGTATTTTTACAATATTTTGTTAAAATTCTAAGGATATTTATTATTATTGTATCATTTCAATAAAATTATACTCCAAGATTTAATTTATCAAAGTAATATATTTATAAAAAAGGAATGTCTAGATTTATTAAGGTGTTTATTTCTAAGAAGATATATATTTCAAAGGAAGACCGTAGCTACTCCAAAAATTCATACCTCTTTTTTTCATTTCTATATAATAAAGTCATATAAAATGGATAAAGCATTAATTTCTAAGTATTATATTATTTTCAATCGACCATTTTAATTAAAATGAGAGATCGAATACAAAATTATCTTGAGATACAAAAACAAAAGGTGTGTATACTATGTTTTTCATGATACCCATATTGTAAGACTAAAAACAATAAATGTGATATTTTTGAGTGATTTCAAGTTATATTTGTATAAAAATAAAGTTCTTCAGATCTTCTTAAATGTTTATTTATTTTTTTGAGGAAGTTCAAAAAATAGTTTGCTGTTTGAAACTATGTGATAAACTTGCAATTTTTTCTAAATATATATCATTATAAAGTATACAATCTTTATAATGAGTTTTCAAAGGCCAAAGATAGATATTTTAAAAGGGATTTCCATGTAAAAATATATAATAACCTTTTTAACTTGTTATAGTTGCTTTTACTCAACTTTTTAGTTACCCAAAAAAAGGATTTGCTTAGTGAAAATAACCTAACTCACTAAGAGTGTGTTAGTGGAGTTTACAAGGGGATATTTCTGCCTTGAACCATAATAAATTATTTTTCTTCTATTCCTTCTATTAATTTTAATTTTATATTAATTTTTTTATAGTTAAGGAACGATACAGTTAAGTTTTAATGATATTGGTTTTATGTTAAAGAGTGTTTTAAGAACTCAATTCACCCCCACACATCTTGAGTCATTATGAAACACCTATAAAGCCATCAAATATAGTGGTTATGAGGTTGATTGGAGTATTTTTGAACTTATAGAAGTTCAAAGTTAAAAAAAAGATAAATTATACTAGTAAAAAAGTTAGAAGTGTTTTGAACTTAATTTTTGTACCTCTCTCTCTCTCTCATAGTGTTTTCATAATCACAAACAATAATTTTTATTTCTAATGTTTTGATTTGAATGAATTTATTAACTTTAATTTGTATTTTAGTCATTACATTAATGTATAAAATAGAGATTTTAAAGACCATTCAAAGGCAACATGTTTATCTTATAAAATCCATGTAATAATATATAATAATATTTCAAGACCATGGAATCATGATAAAAGACCATGTAAGGAATCTAGGATGACTCTTATTAAAATTCTAGTGTTTCATGCTACACTGGATAGTCTGTGTAGGGAACCAGCTAGTTGGTTCCAAAAAGACATATTGGGTTTCATGAAAGAATACCACTAGCCATCTGGTGAAGGATAAAAATTAAAAATATTCTATAAAAAGCCTGAAGGCTAGTTACTATATAGTAGAAGTTCCACGGTAGGGTTTTCTTAAAGAATCGGGATCCAGGTGACTCAACACCTAGTCGGTGAGGTACACTAGGTAGTTGGTGGCATCAAGACCGAAGGTCTGAGGCTACATTTAATGTTGGTAAGAATTTCATAAATTTGGTCATCTTCAGTTTTAATAACCTTAGTGTTTTCTATATCCTTCAAAACTCTTTTGTAGACTATAAAAGGAGGTACTTGGAGTCTTGAAGACTCATAGTGGATTTAAATGATGCTTTCGATAAAAATTAATTATGTCCTCATGATGAAGGACTAGAATTATCAAAGCTTTTCTTAAATAAGACAAATATGATTTTCTCTATAAATCTCAAAGGCTATCTTGCTACATATTATCAAAAATATATCATCCAAAATTGTACTCATCCTCTCAATAGATAAAGGTATTATATTTGTAATGGGTTTAAGCTAAGAAAAACATCTTCTTCCCATTTACTTATACAATGGTTTCTCACTACCATAAAGGTAATGGATGGATTCCTTAGCTACCAATAAACTTCAAGAGGGTGACCACAAGCATTAATTTTGTGGGATTAGATTCTCGATCACCACTAAGATCAGGGGATAAATAACATAAACCTCTCAAACCAAGGGGAAGATATATAGAGGCTTATATGAAGCTATTTCTGAACTCCTTTACCAAACCATGTTTTCTCTCTCTTTTATTTCATGCATTTCATCATTAATATTTGATGTGTATAATTTCATAAATTTTATTCAACCATTTTCCATTGTGTTTAATCACTTAATAATTATTTAAATTATCATTTTATTTCTGATCAATTTTATCATTTCATCACATTATCAAAAAAATTCTTTATCACTATATCATTTCCTAATTGTTTAATTTTGGATTTATCCTTTCTATTTAATATAATATTTAGAAGGAAATTCCCCCCACCCCCTTTCCATTATACTCAAAAAAAATCGGTATCAAAGGTTTCTTTTTGTTTTTATCCTACTATTCAAAATTTAATTTTCAATAACTTTTTTAATATTAATTTATTTCAAATTTCAATAATTTTTAAAATTTCATCTAATTCTTATTTTCATTCACATGTTTTTTATGGAACTGATTATTCCTATCCAAAAAATAATATTTCAACTTTTTTGTAGTATAAGTTACCCTCTCTAGAAGATGGTTATGAATTAATATATTCATACTAAAAAACCTCAAGATAAGTGGACACACAATGATATTAAAAACATTTAACTTAATATAAAAACTATGAATTAGATACATTACTGTCTTAGTAAAACTAAATTTAATCATGTTTCTATATGTAAAACTGTCCATGGAATATGGAAATTTATAGAGGATACTCATAAAGGAACTAAAAAAGTTAAAGATACTACATTGGATATATATATATATAGAAAAGATTTTGAAATATTATCTATGCATCCAAATGAATCCATTAGTATGTTTGCATTGTTTATTGAGATATTCAATGGTCAAAAATCTCTTGGTGATTATTTTTATATATAATACTTAGTGAAAAAGATACTCTACACTCTACTAAGTAATTGGGAACCCAATTTCATGGCTATATAATAACTAATGGATATGAAGAAAATGGTGGTTGTAGAACTTATCAGATCACTAATTATGTATGAAATTTTTATGAAGTGAAAAGCTGAGAAAGAATCAAACAAAGACAAATTTGTAAAGAAAAAAATTTCCTTCAAAGCTACCAATTATGATTGGAAGTGACATGTTATTAATGCAAGAAAAAAGGTCACATCAAGTCAGAATACCTAGACTATAAAAAATTAAATAAAGGAAACATGGTAAGAAGTATCTCAATGTTACAACCAAGAGTACAAGTGATGACACCATGAAATTAACTTCCTGAACCTCTTTAAGTGACTCAAATGGAAAATTCCTTATAGAATAAGTTAATGAAGGCATTGAGATTAGTACCCCTCTTCCTATTTACTCCCCTTCCTCTTCTTATCCTAAGTTTCCCTCCTCTTCTTATTCTTCATCTTTCCCATAAATTAACCTTTATCATGAAGACATAAAATAAATTCATGACCAACTAAAATTTGTATTTTATGAACATTATTTATCATAAAAAGATCTTTAAAAAATTAAAATAAATTGATTAATGATAAACAAATTCTTAAAAAACATAAGGAAAAATATTTATGGAACAGAGAATATTTATCCCTGAAAATTAAGAATCAATATGATATTAATAATCTCAAATCTAAAATAAAATAAATTAATATATCTCTCTCTAAATTCAATCAAGGTAAATGTAATCTAAATAAAATTTTGGGTTTTTAAATAAGTGGTAAAAAATTATTGTATTTAGTTTATAAAATCATCAAAGAACCTCTAAAATACCATTGAGAAAAATAGTGAATGTCTCTCACAAGATAATTTTTTCAATTATTATAAAATAAATGGATATTTAATTTCTGAATGTGGTTTTAAGAATGCATGATATAGAGTAACAAAATCAATTAATCTTTCATCAAATATTTCCAAAATAAAATATCATACTAAATAGATATAGATACCTAAAACATTATTGGATAAAATTACCAGACCCAATTTTTTTTCGGTACCAAAACCTTTAGTCATTTGAATTTTTGGAAAAGTGTCTTGAGAGAAAAGCACAAGAAGTACTATAATAAAAATATAGTTATTCATCAAGCCATGTGAGTGGAACCCTCTCTGAATTAAATAAAACAAATAAACTAGAAGTAAGTTACATAACCTTAAATAATAACTCTAGGGGTAAGATAATTGTTTAAGGTACCATCAGTTCTTTTGCACCTAAATCTAATTAAAAATATTATCAATGCCTTGAAATAATTAGTCAACTGTGTGATACTAGTTTTAAAATATATTTTTAAAATTAATTTTTCCAATATTTTAACTCGAAATGAAGTGTTTAATTTACCATATATCATTTTCAATAAAATTATACAATCAATTTAAAATCTCTCAATATCCAATATAGAAAATGCTTGAGCAAAAAAGTTAGTGAATCATGGATTTGGAATATTAAACTTATCCAATATACCACACACTCACTTTTCAAACAAAATAATTATCAACTAGTGCAATATTTACCAAAATTTCATTTCAATTATGACTTAGTTTTTAAAGTATGAAAATATGGTAAACAAAAAAAATCTTCCTTTAAATCTAAAAAATGAATTTATTTTTATAATGTACTTGAATTAATTCATCTTGATTTATTTGTAAGTTCTAAAATTGAAATTCTATGAGGTAAATACTATATTTTTGTTATTTTTGATGATGTTACAATTTTCACTTGGGATTAATTCTCATATTATAAAACAAAAACATTAAAATCATTCATCAAGTTTTCTAAAATAATTTAAAAATGAAATGGGTTTTAAAATTATTTATATTTGAAGTAATTGTAGAAGATTATTTGAAAAAAAATAAGTTCAGGATATATATTAATCTCAAGTATAAAATCATTAATTTTATGCTCCTATAACCCCTCAACAAAATAGGGTATTAAATATGGGAAATAGAACAATATAATAAATAAATTAAAATCACTTGAGTGAATTTAATTTACCATAATATTTTTGGACTGAGGCCATGAATACTGCACGTTTTATCATTAATTTTATTCTCATTATAAATTTTTTCAAAAGGATCCCATATGAACTTTGGAAAAAATAAAAACCCTAAAGAAGGATTTTTAAAAGTTTTTGGTTGCAAATGTTTTATTCATGACACTAATTGAAATCATGGAAATTTTAATTCAAAATTTAATGAATATTTCTTTATTGGGTAATCTTACTCATGAAATTCATATTGAGTATTTAAAAAAGGACTAAAACTTTGAAAGAATAAAATTATGTCATTTTTTATGAAAATTTTCCAAAAATATATTTCTCAAAATGTTTTTTAAAATGATGTTTTAGATGAACATTTACTATCTAAATAAGTTGTAGTGGAACAAGAATATCCTTAAAATTACTTACCTAAATCTTTAGAAAATTCTAAATACCATCCCCTTGAAAATTGTATTCAATATTTTCAATTGGGAACATGTACTAGAAGATCCATCCTAAATTTGGTTGAACATATTGCCTTTTTCTCTCACCTAGAACCCCAAAACCTCAACAATACCCTTATTGATGAAAATTGAGTTCTTTACATTCAAGATGAACTAAATCAATTCCCTATAAATGTTATATGGACTCTCATGGAAAGACCAAATGATCATCCCTCGACAGGATATAAATGGGTTTTTTAGAATAAGTCAGATGATCCTGGTAATATAACTAGAAATAAAGAATGAATAGTAACTAAAGGTTATAACCCAAAAGAAGGAATTGATTAAAGTGAATCATTTACTACCATCACTTGGTTATAATCTATTAGATATTTTTGGGAATTTTCCGCCCATATTAATTGAAAAATATTACAAAATTGATGTTAAAATCAACTTTTTAATTTGTTTTATTAATGATTTTTTTAACAACCACCTGGTTCTGAAGATTCTAGTTTTCTAAATAGGTTTTTCAAATTGTCTAAAGCTATTTAAGGTTTAAAACAACCCTCTCAAGTTTGGTATGACTTTTTATCAAACTTTATTTTATAAAATAGTTTTAAAATGGGAAAATAATATTCAACTATTTTTATAAAACACATATCAAATGATTTTTTACTTGTAAAATTTTATATTGATGATGTGATTTTGGATCAACCAATAAATCTCTTTGTTTTGAATTTTATGATTTAATGAAAAATTAATTTTAAAGGAGCTTTATGGGATAACTAAAATTCTATCTCAGTTTTCAAATTTATCAAAAAAATGAGAGTATTTTTATAAGCCAAGTAAAATACACTAATGAAATTTTAAAATGATTCATCATAGATCAAGATAAGGAAATTAGCACACCCATGAGTACAGCTTATAAACTAACATTGTATAAAGTTAATAAGTTAGTTAAAAGTGATATTTATAAAATTTTGATTGGTAGTATCATATATCTTATTATGACCTAGCTTAATATCATGTTCAATTTTTATCTTTGTTATTTTTTTAATCAAATACAAAGTAATATCATTTCAAATCACTTCAAAGTATTTTTCATTATTTAAAAGGAACTAAAAAACATGGTTTTTTATCCAAAAAAACTTATTTTTAATTAACTAGTTTTTTTGTTGATTTTGGTGGAGGTAAAATAGATCAGAAAAGTAAAAGTGGGACTTGAAACCTACTTGGAAAATACCTCATCCCATGGAGTAGTAAGAAGTAGATTTTGTTTTCTATTTCTATAACCAAAGTGGAATACATATCCACTTGGAGATTTCATGTAAGAAATAAGTTCTTTATTAAGGTACAAAATCTTTTAATTTCCATAAATTTTCAATTTAAATGCTTAGTTACTACCTAATGTGAATTCCCTTTGAGTTTATGGAGTTATTAGGGGGTCTGGGGCTAGTTCGGATCTCAGAGCATGCCTTTTTAAAAAAATAGGTAAAGTCACATGGTTAGAAGAAAATGTGTGGGGTAGGTCACACGGTTAATACTAAATGTTCAAGGCTAGATTGTGGGGTAATATAGGTCACACATTTTGAGTAAACCATGCAGATGGAGGCGCATTCCTATGTGGTATCACCTGCTATTTTTGACAGTGGGATGAGACACTATTTGTTCATAGTTTTGAAAATCATGCGCACTAATCATATGAGGTTCCCCTTTTTATAGTAGATGGTGCATGATTTGGCCAAACATGCGACCAAAACTTATAGGCTATAATTTTTGGTGAAATTAAAAAATATCCCTTAAAATATCTTATTAATTAAACAAATTTCCACTTATCCTCCTTTATTAGGAAGAAATGCCTTGGGAGTTCTTTTTTAGCTAAAAGATAGCCTTTGATACCATTCCTTCATCTGATCTCAGAATAAAGTTCCATCTGTCTCATTGGATCCACACTAGTGAGTAAACAATTCATTTAGTGTCATTCTACATTTAACTTTGGATCGATGAAGTAATTTAGGTTAAAGCTAATATTTCCTATTTCCATGTTTGTCATCTATTCTTCATTTTTATCCTGATCTTAGTCAAATAATGATCTAATACTGGATGAGCACTCTATTACGGACCTAAAATAGGTGTTCTAATGATTTTCCCTTAAATTTGAGGTTTATATATATATTTCATTGTGGAGCATGCCCGATTTTTCGAGTTAAACCCTTGAAATGGAATTTAATCCTCGATTAAAATGGATATGTATGACCTATATAAATAATGAGATCCATTAATAAATTATTAAAGGTTATGAACCTTTAATTTAGACCACCCCTTAGGGGTGTTTTTTAATAAATTAGACCACCATGGGTGGAATATGATTTCAAATACCATTTAGTTTTTTCATTTACCCCTTGTTATAGGTAGTTAAATGATGAATTGTAAATTTTAATTAAATTGATAAAAGATATAAAATGGAAGAACATGCCCCAGGGATTTTCAATTTTCTTGTTCGCTTACACTTGAGTTTCTTCTTATAATGAAATTCCCACATGAGTTAATTAATATTCTAAGACTTCTAAGCATAGCCCTTACTTTGACCCACCTTTTGAGGTGAGGTTTAAATGAAATGATCACAATGATGACCTTTGAAATAGTTAAATGATTTTGAATAAATTTTTATTATATTCCTTGGGTGATACATGGGTTTCTATATGAAAACCATGGATAGACTCATTTGGTTTTTGTTCTACTTATGCTCAAGTGATACTTGGACTCATTAGTGGAATACCAAGGATGGACTCATAGGCTTTACTATTATACCCCCAAGTGACACATGGACTCCTTATATGGACTACCAATGATGAACTCACGGTGCTGGTTTTATATAATCCATGGGTGACACTTGGGCTCCCTTAGTGGATCTCCAAGGACATATTCGAATGGAAATGATGTAATACCACACCCAAAGAAATTCTAGGATTTCCATGAGGAATTCCTTGGAGGGGATTGCAAGGAATTTGGTTCATGTTATGCCTGGAGTGACCCCTGGATTCCAAATAAGGAATTACAAGTACAGGCTCAAGTTTTTAATTGATTAATTAATAAAATGATTTATACAATGCATCTTCCAAGACAAAACACACACTTGGATTTGATCAGTTTCTTATACCATATTGATGGTCTGTTTAGGCATCTCATGATCATATAATGTTATAGGGAACATTGGGATACTTTCTAGGTTCTGAGACCTTTTTATTAAATAATACAGGATTGAATGTTTATTTAGAGACTTATGGATAAGGCCAAATCAGGTTGCAGATGATGGATTTCCATTCGAACCAAACCTTTATGGGTTGCTTACTTTTAGTAATTCCTTTTCATATTCTATTAAGACCTACACACCATTATTACTATATATTAATTGACTAGATGGAATTAGACACTGGTGGTGGTGGCCTACTGAGATTTTACCTCACAACATATTCAGTCTTCCTTTGGTATATGGGAATATTATATGATGTTAGGTATGGATAAGGTAAATCTCCCTACTAAATGTTTTTTTACTACTTATTAGAAGTAGGGGAGCACCGGACCGAGCTAAGGCTCATGATGATAGCTGAAAATAGATCTTTTTTATTGGTATTTTGATACATGTATTGTACTGATTTCTGTATACTTTTTTTGGATGATTTGAACACATGTGACATGTATCATAATCATCTGTATATTAATTTCCTCTGGTATTGTTTATTTATATCTATCTTGGATGATGTCAATTTTCTGATTGATTTACTTATTCCCCTATTGATTGTATGAAAACTACTGCTCTATTTCACTCTAATAAAAGGGAATAGTCTCCCCACTAACACACCTTATGTAACACCCCAAGCTTCCACGGTACGTTTCCCTTTGAATAATGCAATGTCGTGCATTGTACGCAACTTCGAGATTCTAACACACCACAACCAATCAAACTAGCCGTTATGAATAGTAATACCAACTTTTTGAAATTTTGTAAATTTTATCTTTCGAAATGGACTTCATTTTTGGATTCGTAATATCGAAATTAGTTTAGGGTGAAATTTTGGTACTTTTCGGATAACTTTCATATTTTGATTAATAGTGAAAATTACAAAATTTTAATTAAAAACCACTTTTTTAATCGAAATAATTAATAGTGATAAATTATTAATTTGAGTGGTTTTAAAGTATATTTAGAATATATCTTTACCATTTAATATAATTTTGTTCATTGGATGTAATTTCACATTTAAACCAGACATAAACAAGTGTCAATCTTTTGATAGTTATTATCTCCTAAAAACACGCTATTTGTTTTGACAGCGGGAATTAATTTTTAAATTAATTCATGCAACTGATATGTTTTGAATTTAGTAAAATAGGCATCATTTTTGATTTCATAATATCAAATATATCTTAGGCCTAATTTTTTGTATTTTTCTGGAAACTTTCATTTTTTGAAGAATAGTGAAACCACTAAGTGGTAGTTAAAAAATGAATTTTTCATAAAACTTAATTTTACCACTTCTGTGAGTGGAATTTTGAAAATCCGAGAGACACGGTTAATATCAAGGAGTAAAATTTGGTTCAATGAGATGAAAATAATTTTTGTGAATAGTAACATTTTTACTTTTATTTGCCACGGTTAAAAGTAAATAGGGTAATTAAAGGGAAAAATGATATTAATATTACCCTAACACATGTCCTAATTCTATTGGACAAGTGTATCTCGACCAAAAACAAACTTATGAGTAAAATATTATCATTTAGGTCCACTTGTATTAGATTAGGACATTTATTATTATTTAATTCAAAGAAGAGTTAAAAGAGTTAAAATCAAAGTTTATTTACTAAAACATTTTTAATATATGGTTATACATAAGATATATTCGATTGTAAATATTCATTATAAATCTAAAAATCTTTCCTACATAATGGTATTTTATTTATAATTTTATAATTTATTTATGACACAATGGTGATGCAGTAATTACCTAATTAATGAAATAATAAAATAATTGATATTATAAATATCAAAATAAATGTAATTTGAGACTTTTTATGAATTCCACTAATTTTCTAGGTTAATATGACATATTAGTGTTGATTATATAAATTGTGTTTGAAGTAATATATCTGTTATGAATTTATCAAAAATAAAATACCCAATAGTGTCAAAATTGACTTAAAAGAGTTTTTAAAACAAATATTATATTATTAATTTATATTCAATTCCTAAAAATCTAATCTTCGGCCAAGATACTTATATAATGATATTTTTATCATTAATGGACCACTTTGGGGTCTCTTGGATGTATATAGTAAGTTTATTAACCATATAATATAAAAATACAAAGAGACATTGTAAAAGTGAAACTAATTAACTAAGAGTTAATACTTAAATATAAGGTTAATATAATGACCCAAACCTGTCTAAATTCTATTAGTTGAGTGGTTTTCGACCCATACCCACCTTAAAATTTAAATAATTCACTTTGGAGCCATTAGAAAATGAATATGAATTTATTATAAAATAATATTTTTAGCTTTTCCAAAGGTGCCCCTCACCCCTCTTATAAAAGGGAACTCCCCCTTCTCACTAATTAACACATTAAAAGTCTTTTGGCTCGGCCAAACCCTACCCAAATACTCTCTCAACTTTCCTCACTACAACCTAGAGGCCTTATTTTGTTCAGAAAGCCAACCTAAGGATCTCGTTTGATCAAATCAAAAGGAAGAACCCGAAGAAGAGGTAATGTTTTCACCACCCTCTTTCAAGTTCCTTTCTTCTTCAACTTCTTATTTCTTTGTTATTTATATTCTAAAATAATAACTCCATTATCTTCTATATATTGTGATGTTATTATAAATACGGTACAACCATATTCAGTATTCTATCCATCCTTTGAATGGCATGTCACCATACGTGCGTACGTACGACTTACCGTCTCCACGTCGTGGTGTAATTGTCATTCAATAAATTATTATTTGGATGGGCATAATAATGATGTGTAATTCATTTAAATAATAAATATAACATGATAATTATTCTGTCTATATGATAAAACATCCAATTATATATTATTTTAACATCAAAAAAATGATATTGTCGCTCGTACGTACGTACGGACTACCGTCTCCACAAACGCGATGAGATTCATTCTCCATCGTATCCATTCAAGTATAATTCTCATTTGATGATTAAAAATAATGTTTAAGGACTTGATATAATTCTGGATATGAATAAGATACAACCTATCCATAACAAACAGGGCTTACGTAACAAAGAATATAAAGGAAAATGAGTAAGTTAACACCTGAAATGACGATAATACTAAGATATTATTAACAAATCAATGTTAAAAGATCATATATGATATCTTATTAATGTAAATGATTCTTTTATAATTCAATAACAATTATTTCACCATTATACAGGAGGTTAACCTACCATCGACCAAGGAAAAAGTACAAAGTAAGGGGTTTCTTATCTCACTTTTAATTCCGTGAGAATTCCATTGTTCACCACTTATTTATTACATGGGGTGTGTGTACTTCCCATATTTGTATTAATTGTGTAATATAATTTAATTCATGTATATTTACATCATCATTGTATGATCCTTATTCCATGGGTGTATGTGTTTGTAAGTTACCAAATCAATAAAGGAATTTCAAATTTCAAATTTCCACTCATTCGGCTTTACGCATACTTCATTGATTATTTTACCCGAAGATTATGTGTAGAATCACTATTCATTTGATTATGTCATAATTTCCACTCCCCTTTCTGTGGATATACATTTTATACACATAATCACTCCATTGATAAATTATGAGGTCATCGGTATGAACTTGATAAGAGTAATTTTTACTCAATCTCGATCTGTTGAGTTAAACATCCAATTCATTGGTGTTGTTTTTACAAGAATATGTGTGAATGTCCTTTGATTGTTTTACAATTAATATCCAATAATATTGAGTTTATTTATATTTTTCACACATAATTATTTCATTGATTTATCCTTAACCTAAGGATACAACCTTTATGAGAGATTTCATCTCAATTTACATTCCATTGAGACTCCTTTATTGTTATACACCAAATAAATTTTATATGGTGTATATAATGTACTTTGACAAAATATATCATGAATCCTTTTATTCTCATGATAACACAAAGTTTTAATTTCCTCAATTATTTGTATTAAAGTTTCTCTCTTTTGGTTGGGAACTCTAACTAAAATATCATTTTAAAATGTTTTAAAGATTGATTATTCTAAATATTTCTCATTAATGTCCATGTTTTAAAAATGGTTTTAAGGATTTATTTATATGGACATTAAAGTTTTCAAATCAAAATTCCTCTTAAAAGTTTCAAATTGGTATGGGACACTTTGATTCTAAAATCTATTTTAAATGGCTTCTTGACAAATAGTGTGACTTTTAAATGATTTCATGAAAAATGGGGATATTTCACTCTAATAGTTTTGATGATTATTTTCGTCTATATCAATATCCTTCATCATTATCGATGGAGGTTAATCTGATACAATACAATATTCCATATTGTATTTAATGAGTTATGTTTGACTATGGATGTGCTATTTTTATACCATTCATGGTTTGTGGATAAAGTATTGACATTTCGTATTCTAGTTTTAATATGAATGATTATGTTATGTTTAAAACTTTTCATATGAGTAATGCATTGGACTTAGTAAGTGACGGGTGGAGCCCTCTATAGCTCCTCGATGCATCGGTAGGTCTCATGAGACAAACTAGTGTCTTGGCACAAGGCCTTGACAAAATCTTATTTTTAGTCTTGGCATGAGGCCTTGGCTATATGGTTATGATAGTCTGGAATTATGCATTCCATCATTATGAAAGTGATTATTGATATTTCATGTGATTATTATATGATTATAATATCCATGTGAATAAGTAAATGGCATTATTTCATTTTATTTTTGTCATACAATGTTGATGTTAAATTTTAAAAGTCTTTTGTTTTAGTTATACATTTCCTTAAATGTTTATTCTTATTTATGAAAGTTTCCGCTATATTGTTATCCTTACTAGGCATTTGAGCTCACCCCTTTTCTATGTTTTATTTTTCCCAGGATGTGAAGAAGTAATTTATGAATGACATGCAGGGATAGTATGAGGGGATAAGAGTGTCGAATATGGAGACTATATTGTTGTAGTTTTAATTTTATGATGTAATGTAAACTTTATGAATATATCTAGTTATTCCAAGGCTAATATACTAATTGGTCTTTCGAGATTTGATCTTTCTTGTGATCATGCCAATGTTATGTAATAATGCACCGACTCTGGGTAACTTGGGTCGGGGCGTTACAGTTGGAATCAGAGGAAGTTTAGTACAAACCTTGGAATCTAGATTTAGATAAAATCTGATTAGAGCATGTAGACCTAACATGAACTTTGAGGATTAGTATAGAAAAACTTCCTAGAATTTTGGTATTTTAGAGATTTTGTGGGTTTTCCGAGCAATACATCCATGTCTGGATATGATCAGGTAGAGGCGGCTCTAGCACAGATGTACCTAGGGGTAAAACCCGAAAACACCGCTTTGAGCTAGACTGGAACGGGAACTGGTGCACGACAACGGGCCTTGCTGCACTCTTGGTTATGACACTCCCAGGGGATATGCTTAGGATAATTTACATTTTCTTTACAAACCGATTTGAAGTATTATATATATAAGATGAGAGTAAATGACCTTGGTTAATCCTAATGTATTTCAAATTGAGAATATGGTGACATGTTAATATCTAAATGATTTTATTACTACTGTTACTCACACAATGCTTTCTGGTTTTAGTTAATGGCTGGATTCCAAGGAAGTCATAGTGACTTTGAGAATGATGTACAAGGTGGTAACAGTGGTGTCAATGAGTAAAAAAATTGAATGCTGATAGGCGTAAAAGATATCGTCTTTATGCCAAATCAATTTTCCAAAAATATGATCAACAATATATATATTAACCAATTCCCAGACTCAACAAAAAAGAGAAAGGTGATGAATGATAAGATCTCTAGCAGTGGAGACCATGGAGAAAGGAATCCTCAATTTCCATCATGCAAGAAATGTGGAGGGAGACACCCAGGAAAGTGTCTCAATGGGATAAAGAAATTCTTTACGTGTGGGAAGGAAGGACATAAAGTGAAGAATTGCCGAAGAAAAATGAAGAGTTCTATGGAAGAAGATAAAAATGGTCCCAAGAATCCATTTACAGTCATTTGCCATAAATGTAGGGGACCTGGCCATTACCCGAGTGAATGCCCTATTCTATAAGATATTTTCTTGGTCAAATAAGAAGCTATGTGGAAATAAATGTTTGGAGAAATGTTTAAAAAGTATTAGTGCTCCTTGTTGATGGGTTTACTTTGGAATAATTTTCTCTTGTATTTTTAACCCTACAGTTTTCCATGTGAGAATGATATTTGAGGAAGAATTATCTTCTCTCTTGTGGATATAGTTATAAATAACCATTTGGTTTTATATGATCGTTGGGTTTGAGGAAATTATAAGTTATTATAATTTGGGATGAAAATGCAAGGTATGAGATAAGATTTGTAGTTAAATTATGTTATGGTTATTTTGAGGAATTTATCTCATTTTGGTAATGTTATAAAATATAATTTTTGAAAAAGGACAACACGCAGACCGTGTGACAACCCGTCACGTCGGACAAAGCTGTGGGAATCGAACCCACAACCAAAGTGCAATTGGGATTTATCACCTACCACTAGACTACGTGAAGTCCCTGGTTAGTGTGACTATTATTTTTAGTTAAATTATTTTATTGATCAATAATAATTTATTTGGGATCTTATGTCTTATCAAATGAATACCCTTAGTATAGGAAAATGATTTGGTGATTAAGTGATAAATGTCATTTTGGAAGTTGTTCTCTTTGTTTTGAACACTATATGCCCAAGGAAAATATAATAGTATGGGATTTCATTTGAGGAGTAATGGTGGATTTTTATCTATGTTTTTATTGTGGATTTATAGTGATTTGGTTATGGAAATGATTAGGTTAATTACTTTTAAGTATGTGACTTTAAGAGTAATTAATGTCATTTGTAGATACAATTTAATGTGGAAGACTACATTCTTATAAGTTTTGGGTTTCAATATTAGTTTGGATTATATTGAAGGATTTTAAGAAAAATTTATTATTGAATGGTATTTATTTAACTTTGGGGTATTGATGGTTTAATTTTAGAAATTAAGATTAGTGTTTTTTTCTCTAATGGAATATCCATTTGGGGGATCATAAGATATTATACTAACCATTTTGGGTTTGATTAATCTCTAAAGAAAAGTTAAATATATAGTTTATCCTACGTGGATCATGTATTTCTATAGAAGTTTATTCTAGCTCTTCCATTGTGACCAAGTCTTCTTGAATACTCATTGCTCAAAAAAATGAGTTGGTGGTAAAAATTTATTAAAGAATGAAACTCTACTTAAAAAGTAAGTATATCTCTTTATGTTCTTAGTCACTATCATAAATTAATTCCTCGTCCTTATGTAATGTAACTTAAAACAAAAAATGTTGTCTGTTTACTTTTCCTACTGGGAGACTAATGATCGTTTGTCCCAACACAAGTTTTTGATTTTCTTATTGTTAAATTTCTCTCGTGATCATGTTTTCTATCCCTCTCCATCAGAACTTAACACTTAGTTTATCTTCTATATCCATGTTTTCCTACATGGAATCCTAGTATGGGTTATCTTGGGTGACCTTAATACCTCTCTTCCTTTCTTTTAAAGTGATAGTTTTATTGACTCTTTTTCCGATGTGGGACATTCCATTATATTCTCAAGCCCAATTTTAAAAAATTGCGATGATGAAATTTAATGAAGGAGGGGAGAATTTAACACCCCAAGCTTCCACGGTATGCTTCCCTTTGAATAATGCAATGGCGTGCATTGTACGCAACTTCGAGATTCTAACACACCACAACCAATCAAACTAGCCGTTATGAATAGTAATACCTACTTTTTGAAATTTTATAAATTTAATCTTTTGAAATGGACTTCATTTTTGGATTCGTAATATCGAAATTAGCTTAGGGTGAACTTTTGGTACTTTCGGATAACTTTCATATTTTGATGAATAGTGAAAATTACTAAATTTTAATTAAAAACAACTTTTTTAATCGAAATAATTAATAGTGATAAATTATTAATTTGAGTTGTTTTAAAGTATATTTAGAATATATTTTTACCATTTAATATAATTTTGGTCATTGGATGTAATTTCACATTTAAACCACACATAAACAAGTGTCAATATTTTGATAGTTGTTATCTCTTAAAAACGCGCTATTTGTTTTGACGACGGGAATTAATTTTTAAATTAATTAATACAACTGATATGTTTTGAATTTGGTAAAATAGACATAATTTTTGAGTTCATAATATCAAATATAGCTTAGGCCTAAGTTTTTGTATTTTTATGGAAACTTTCATTTTTTGATGAATAGTGAAACCACTAAGTGGTAGTTAAAAAACTGAATTTTTCATAAAACTTAATTTTACCACTTCTATGAGTGGAATTTTTAAAATCTGAGAGACATGGTTAATATCAAGGAGTAAAATGTGGTTCAATGAGATGAAAATAATTTTTGGTGAATAGTAACTTTTTACTTTTATTTACCACGGTTAAAAGTAAATAGGGTAATTGAGGATAAAAATGATATTAATATTACCCTAACACATGTCCTAATTCTATTGTACAAGTGTATCTCGACCAAAAACAACCTTACCAGTAAAATATTATCATTTAGGTCCACTTGTATTAGATTAGGACATTTATTATTATTTAATTCAAAGAAGAGTTAAAAGAGTTAAAATCAAAGTTTATTTACTAAAACATTTTTAATATAGGATTATACATAAGATATATTTGATTTTAAATATTCATTAGAAAGATAAAATGATTTCCTAAATAATGGTATTTTATTTATAATTTTTATACATTAAATTATTTAATTTATTTATGACACAATGGTGATGCAGTAATTACCTAATTAATGAAATATTAAAATAATTGATATTATAAATATCAAAATAAATGTAATTTGAAACTTTTTTTGAATTAGAATAATTTTCTAGGTTAATATGACATATTATTATTGATTATATAAATTTATTTCGAAGTAATAATGCTGTTATGAATTTATCAAAAACAAAATACCCAATAGTGTCAAAATTGACATAAAAGAGTTTTTTTAAAAAAATATTATATTATTAATTTATATTAAATTCTTAAAAATATAAGGTTTGTCCAAGAGACATATATCATGATAGTTGTATCATTAATGGACCACTTTTGGGTCTCTTGTATGTATATAGTAAGTTTATTAACCATATAATATAAAAATACAAAGAGACATTGTAAAAGTGAAACTAATTAACTAAGAGTCAATACTTAAAGATAAGGTTAATATAATGACTCAAACCTGTATAAGTTCTATTGGTTGAGTGTTTTTCGACCCATACCCACCTTAACCTTTAAATAATCCACATTTCAGCCATTGGAAAACGAATATGAATTTATTATAAAATAATATTTTTAGCTTTTCCAAAGGTGCCCCTCACCCCTCTTATAAAAGGGAACTCCCCCTTCTCACTAATTCACACATTCAAAGCCTTTTGGCTTGGCCAAACCCTGCCCAAATACTCTCTCAACTTCCCTCACTACAACCTAGATGCATTAGTTTGATCATAAATCCAACCTAAGGATCCCTTTTGATCAAATCAAAAGGAAGAACCTGAAGAAGAGGTAATGTTTTCACCACCCTCTTTCAAGTTCCTTTATTCTTCAACTTCTTCTTTAATTGTTATTTATATTCTAAAATAATAACTCCAGTATATTATATATACTGTGATGTTATTATAAATATGGTACAACCATATTCAGTATTCTATCCATCCTTTGAATGGCATGTCACCATACGTGTGTAAGTACGACTTACCGTCTCCACGTCGTGGTGTAATTGTCATTCAATAAATTATTATTTGGATAGGTATAATAATGATGTGTAATTCATGTAAATGATAAATATAACATGATAATTATTCTGTATATATGATATATCATCCAATTATATATTATTTTAACATCAAAATAAAGATATTGTCGCTCGTGCGTACGTACGGACTACCGTCTCCACGAACGCGATGAGATTCATTATCCGTCGTATCCATTCAAGTATAATTCTCATTTGATGATTAAAAATAATGTTTAAGGACTTGATTTAATTCTGTATATGAATAATATACAACCTATCCATAAAAAACACGGCTTACGTAACAATGAATATAAAGGAAAATGAGTAAGTTAACACCCGAAATGACAATAATACTAAGATATTATTAACAAATCAATGTTAAAATATCATATATGATATCATATTAATATAAAAATTCTTTTATAATTCAATAACAATTATTTCACCATTATACAGGAGTTTAACCTACCGTCGAGCAAGGAAAAATTACAAAGTAAGGGGTTTCTTATCTCACTTTTAATTCCGTGAGAATTCCATTGTTCACCACTTATTTATTACATGTGGTGTGTGTACTGCCCATGTTTGTATTCATTGTGTAATATACTTTAATTCATTTATATTTACATCATCATTGTATGATCCTTATTTCATGGGTGTATGTTTTTGTAAGTTACCAAATCAATAAGGGAATTTGAAATTTCAAATTTCCACTCATTCGGCTTTACGCATACTTCATTGGTTATTTTACTCCAAGATTATGTGTAGAATCACAATTAATTTGATTATGTCATAATTTCCACTCCCCTTTATATGGATATACTTTTGATACACATAATCACTCCATTGATAAATTATCAGGTCATCGGTATGAACTTGATAAGATTAATTTTTACTCAATCTCGATCTGTTGAGTTAAACATCAAATTCATTGGTGTTGTTTTTACAAGAATATGTGTGAATGTCCTTTGATTGTTTTACACTGAATATCCAATCATATTGATTGTATTTATATTTTTCACACATAATTATGTCGTTGATTTATCCTTAACCTAAGGATACGGCCTTTATGAGAGATTTGATCTCAATTTACATTCCATTGAGATTCCTTTATTGTTATACACCAAATCACTTTTATATGGTGTATATAATGTACTTTGACAAAATATATAATGAATACCTTTATTCTCATGATATTATAAAAGTTTTTATTTCCTCAATTATTTGTATTAAGGTGTCTCTCTTTTGATTAGGAACTCTAACTAAAATATCAGTTTAAAATGTTTTAAAGATTGATTATTCAAAATCTTTCTCATTAATGTCCATGTTTTAAAAATGGTTTTAAGGATTTATTTATATGGACATTAAAGTTTTCAAATCAAAATTCCTTTTAAAAGTTTCAAATTAGTATGGGACACTTTGATTCTAAAATCTATTTTAAATGGCTTCTTGACAAATAGTGTGAATTTTAAATGATTTCAAGAAAAATGGGGATATTTCACTCTAATAGTTTTGATGATTATTTTCGTCTATGTCAATATCCTTCATCATTCTTGATTGAGGATAATCTGATACAATACAATCTTCCATATTGTATCGAATGAGTTATTTTTGACTGTGGATGTGCTATTTTTATACCATTCATGGTTTGTGGAAAAAGTATTGACATTTCATATGCTAGTTTTAATACGAATGATTATGTTATGATTAAAAATTTTCATATGAGGAATGCATTGGACTTAGTAAGTGACGGGTGGAGCCCGCTATAGCTCCTCGATGCATCGGTAGGTCTCATGAGACAAACTACTGTCTTGGCACAAGGCCCTGACAAAATATTATTTTTAGTCTTGGCACGAGGCCTTGGCTATGTGGTTATGATAGTCTGGCATTATGCATTCCATCATTATGAAAGTGGTTATTGATATTGCATGTGATTATTCAATTAGTAGAATATCCATGTGAATAAGTAAATGGCATTATTTCATTTTATTTTTGCCATACTATGTTGAAGTTCAAGTTTAAAAGGTTGTTGTTTTAGTTATACATTTCCTTAAATGTTTATTCTTATTTATGAAAGTTTCCGCTATATTGTTATCCTTACTGGGCATTTGAGCTCACCCCTTTTCTATGTTTTATTTTTCCCAGGATATGAAGACGTAATTTATGAATTACATGTAGGGATAGTATGAGGGGATAAGAGTGTGGACTATGGAGACTATATTGTTGTAGTTTTCATTTTATGATGTAATGTAAAATTTATGAATGTATGTAGTTATTCCAAGGATACTAAACTAATCGGTCTTTTGAGATTTGATCTTTCTTGTGATCATGCCAATGTTATGTAATAATGCACCGACTCTACGTTAATGGGGTTGGGGCATTACACCTTAGTCCCTCTTTTCTATTTTGTAGCCACTACAATTTGGGGATATGTTCTTGAGGCCATGTGTCCAACCTGGCTCGAGGTACCTTTCAGTGGCATCTAGTTCCCAGTCATTACAAAGTGGTTTCAGAGCATTATTTTCTAATTTCATTTACTATTTTGAGATGATAGAATAAGATAATAAGGAATAAGAATTTGGTAATGAGTTGTGCATGGGAATAACTGACCCTTGTGCCAGAAAAATACAAATTTCCTTGAATGAATTTTTTTTGGATTTTGGCTATTATAGTTGATTTGATTACACTATTTCATGATTCACTTGAATTATGACATTATCATTGATATTATTGTGGGTTATATTTTGTTTCATCCTAATGAGATGAGGATATTCCATATCATTCATTATTTTCAGAACTTATAGGAGTCACGTGCCATGCCATATAAGATGCATTACTTGTTGGCAAGATATTGTGATAGGTGTCTTGGTATATATAACGACTGTTTTGAAATATATTTTGTGCCTAGAATTGAGAAATAGGGGTTGTACATAGAGTTACATCCACAACATAAATATTTTTTTCCTGATTAGTCTATAGCAAACACCCTAACTATTAAATCTTGGCATGTTGATTCATGGGCCATGAGTTTCATGGAGGGTAACATGTTATGGTGTAGACTAGGTGGACACCAAATTTCAGTTCATAAGAAGTATGGGACCTCATGGATTGGAATTTGGTGAACCATTTGGTTCAACCATTTAAATTGAATTGTGATATAATGAAAATGAATATGAAAATTAAATGGAAATTTAAATTTCTGAACAGAGATCTTGACCGTGACCCAGATTTTAAGTGGGAAGTAGGTAGTGACTATAGTGATGTTTGCGACTATTTATTTTTACTAGTATTGGATTTAAGAGTAGGTTGTGTTGTAAAACCTGGTTTTAGGAATTTTTTGACCTACCATATGCTTTTGAGCTATGAATTTTGATGTCAATACTTTCTGAGGTGTGTGTTTGTAATTTTAGAGACATGACAAAATAAAGACCTCTATTTTTACACTAGGAGGGTGGTGACAACCACGCTCTAGAGGTGGTGGGTCATGGGCTACCAGTGGATCCTCCAATAGTTCTACATGTGACACCCGCAATTTTATCGAACATGGGTGTTGAGGCATAGTTTCATGTTGGTTTTTTATTTGTGTAGACTTTTCAAGAAGCACCACAATCTGCCATGTCTATGGATGTGCTAACGCATGTGTTCTAGTAGCAACATCGGACTATGTTTTAATGGGATGGTGGACCACATGATTCATATTCATAGCTAGATTCCATGTTATCTATCATCAATCATCTCGAGACACCTACTGAGAGAAGGGTAAATCTTTCTACTTATATGTTGTGTGATTCTTCCACATCATGGTGGGATGTCATTACTCAGACAGATCATTATCAGGAGATAGTTTAGAGGTATTTTCATATGAACTTATATGATTACTTCTATTACAAGATGTTTAGCTCAGATAGATCCTGAGATTTCATGGACTTAGAGTAGGGTGTGTTATCATTTATGGATTATTTGGCCCATTTCACAAAACTACATAACTTTACTCCAATTCATATGTGTGATGAGTAATATAAAGGCTGGAGATTCAAGGATGGTCACATGTTTGAAATATGATCCTTGATGAATGTGTTTTGGATAACTACCATTTTTAGAATAGTGAATCTAGTGCTTATCATGGAGTGTATCCTGAGAGAGGTAGGGGGACCGAGCCAAGGTGGTTCATCATCTAGATCTAGTATTATATTGACTAGTAGAAGGAAGAATCATCTAGATCTTCCACATGATGATATTAGTTTCTAGAGAACATAATTAGGTAGCCAAGTGTGGTGCCACTAGTGTTGTACAACAGGATATACAAGACCTTTTTGCATGAGAGACCCGACCGAGTGTTGATCTTTTAGCAGGATGAGCCATCTATAGTGATTTTTCAAAACTTTTCCTCTAAAAGCTAGTGAAAGAGGGTCTTAACTGACTCCATGTGCAGGAACAGGGTCAGCAGCTTCTCATTGGTAAGGGAACTGGAGTACAGCTAGCCGATCAGGTCAAGGAAATGGTTGTTTTTGTGGTAGTAAGACCCCAGATTAGTAGGGGCAGCAGAAGAGATCTGTTCAAGGTATCCAGGTTGTATCAAAGTGTCACGAATCATGATATATATACACAGTGCAACAAACACCTGAGTAATAGAATCTCATACCTTCTACTATGAGAGGTACTATTCTAGTAGCCTCTATTTTAGTATATTCTCTTTTCGATATAGGTGTTCTCCTAGCTTTATATCTTTTCTCGTTATAGATAGCCTTAGGCTCATCCTTCAGTGTTCTGTTGGTGTGATGGTGCTAGATACTCCATTTGGGATTCCAACGGAGAATGTACATCAGTGCAGGGGGTTCCACCTTGATATTGGTGGGTTCCACTTTGTATGGGACCACTATTTTCATGAGATGATAGGTTTTGACATCATTCTCAAGATTGACTAGTTAGTTTATTTTCATTATTTTATTTATTAAAATCCCCAAAGGGTGAACTCCATTCACCAAAGGGTGGAGAGTTTATTCACAAGGGTGAATGGAATGTCTAGGTGAGCCGAGTTGGACCTAAGCATCATGGGCTTGGCGGGATGACATCCTAGATTGTGAGTTTATATCTAGATGATTAGGGAATACTTTAGGAATATTTCCCTCTAGTGGATGATCATTTTAGATGAATTTTCCAGGATGAATTCTCAGGGATACCTCCATTGTTAGAGGTGGATTTATTCAATCGAGTTAGTGTCAAGAGCTGAACTGGTATCCATTATTCCTTACAAGATGGATACTACTGAATTATGGGAGCTGAAGAGGTAGCTATAGGATTTAGAGGAAAAGGATTTTATCTAAACCAGTACTTCTTCATGGGGTCACTAGTCATTTTTGAGAAAAAGGTGGTTGGTACCCTTAGGATACATTTGGATTAATTTAAATTGAACCAACTAAGTTTTAGGAACCGGTATCCCTTGACGCGGATAGATAGCCTATTGAATTATCGTTGAGGATCTTGTGTGTTCTCAAAATTTATTTGAGATCTGGATACCATAAGGTGTGTGTTCTATCTATGGACATACCTCATACAACCTTTCATAGTAGGTATGGTCTATAAAAGTATCTTGTGGTGTCGTTCGGTCTCACAAACATTTCGACAATTTTCATGGTGCTGATGAACCATTTTTTCCATACTTATCTATATTCATTTTTCATGGTATTCATAGATGATATCTTGATGTATTCTCACACTAGACACGACCATGATAAACATCTTGAGATTGTATTTGATACACAGAGAGAGCATCAATTATATGCTATGATCACAAAGTGGCACTTTTGGATTGATCAAATTCACTTCCTGGGTCACATTATCTTAGATACATGAGTATAATTTGACCCATATAAGGTGAGTGTTGTAGTTTCTTGGGAGCATCCTAAGAATTCCTTTGAGATACAAAACTTCTCAGGGATGGATGGATATTATAGGAATTTCATACAGGACTTCTCATGCCTAGATGCACCACTCAAAGGTTTGACTAAAAAGCGTGAATATTTTTTATGGTTAGATGAATATGATTCAGTGTTTCAAGAGTTAAAAGGGAGGTTGACTTTATCACTGATACTGATTTTTCTAGAACTAGTTAGGTGTTACACTATTTACTACAATGCATCAGGTATTTGGATTGGATTTGTTGAAAATTTGGATGAGAGATTCATGGCTTATGGGTCTCATCATTCAACACCACATTAGAGGAATTACCCAATACATGATCTTGAATTCATTATGGTTGTACATTATTTTCATTGTTGGGAACACTACTTATTGGGATAGAATTTATTCATGTTCACATACCACAAAATCTTTAAGTATATTTTTACATAGAGTGGTCTGAATTTTAGACAATGAAAGTGGTTTGAGTACTTATAGTCTTTTGACTTCGAGCTTTCCTATATGACAAGTAAAGGAAAAGCAATGGATGATGCAATGATCAGGAGGAATCAGATTTCAGAAGTTCATCAGGCTAGTGGTGAGTGAAAGTTTATGGATTTGTTCTCTAATATTAACTTTCAGGTGTAGGATAGTTAAGGTTATACTTTTTTCATTCATAGTTTAAACCTCTACCCTACTAGATAGAGTGAGGATGAGACAAATATCAGATTAGGAGGGTCTACTCCTATGAGAGAGTGTGGTAGGAGAGGACCCTCCTTCTAGTTGGACTATAGGAGATGATGAAATTCTCTGTATTTAGGGTAATATATGGGTTTTGTTAGATATGTGTGAGAATATAACACGATACTTTCATGCTTTATATTGGGTAATGCATGTTGGCATCACCAAGATGTATCAGGATTTACATCACCAACACTAGTGGATGGGTATCAAAATAGATGTAACTAGTTTTCTCTTGAGATGTTATAACTTTTAGTAGGTGAAGTTGAATACCAATGACCAGCCAGACTTTTACAGCAACTTCCCATTCCTATGTGAAGATGGAATGTCATTTCGATGGATTTTGTGATAGGATTATTGAGTTCACCATGAGTCAATAATTTTTTTTTTTATAGGCTCACAAAGGTTTCTCATTTCCTACATATCAAGGATACAATTTTAATAGATGATCTAGGAATTTTTTATATTTTTTAGATAGTATGAATTCAAAGGGTCCCTCATATTATCATTTAAAATAGTAATTCCCAGTTCACATTATAGTTCTAGAAAGGGTTGCAAAGGGAATTGGGTACACAGATGCTTCTGAGCACATCATACCACCCATAGACCGATGGTTAGTTAGAACACACGATAAAGGTGCTTGAGGACATGTTGCAAGAATGCATCATGGATTATGGGGGATATTGAAAGAGGAACATACCCCTGTTTGAGTTCACCAATAATTATATATTTTAGGCTAATTTTTAGATGGAACATTATGAGGATTTGTACAGTAGGCCAGGTCGATCACCCCTGTGTTGGTTAGAGGTAGGAGAGGCAGTAATATTTGGACCTCATCTCGTTCAGGAGACTACAGAGCAGGTTCAGTTGATTTGAAACTGGATGGATACTGCACAATATCAATGGAAATCGTAACCCAATCATTGTAGACAACCATTAGAGTTTGAGGTTAGGGAGTAAGATCTTTTTACATGTTTTACCAAGGCTAGGAAATAGACAGATTAGGATACAAAGTAAGATTTCACCATGATATGTTAGGATTTTCAAGATTCTAGAGAGAGTCAGTCTAGTATCCTATTAGTTGTAGTTACCTTAGAGGTATCAGGTTGTACACGACATATTCCATGTATCTCAGATGTGCTTTTACCATTCAGACCCATCACACTCTTTTCATATTTAGGAGGATGAGTTATAGGTAGATGTTTTCTTTGAAGAGCATCCTATTCATATTATGGATCATAGCACAAAATTTCTCTAAGGATGGTCAGTTCCTATAGTGAGGATGGTATACCAATATGGGCGGGTACAAGATAAGACTTGGGAGTGGGAGACCAATGTACAGTCATAGGTGTTAGATTTTTTTCATATGACGCTTCACCACCCTAGATGGGAAATTCAGGGAAGAATTTATTTAACAGGAAAGTTTGTAAGAACTTGGATCATTATTGAGGTATGGAATCTTTTACATTACATCAATTTTAAGTTTAAATTCATAGTTATGGACTAATGTAAATTCTCTTTGAGATTATTGTGGTGTCCAGAGTGTCCTGGGCTTATTCGGAGCCCGAATCCCATCTTTTTAGAAAAATAAGGTTGGACACACTGTTATTAGAAATTATGTGGGGTAGGTCTCACAGTTAATAATAACCATGTGAGGATTGAGATTACGGTGTTACATTTCACACCTTTTAAGAAAACCATGCGGATGGAGGTGTAGACTCGTGTGGAAGAACCTGTAGGTTTTGATAGTGGATTGAGACATGGTTTGCACAAAATTTGGAAAATTGTGCAAGGTGCCCCTTATTACATCAGATGGTGCATGATTGGCACACAGTTTAGAACCCTACTACCAAAACACATGGCCCGGTATTTTGGGTGAAATCACAAAATTTACCATAAAATATCTTAAAACTTAAACTTATTTTCACTTCTCCTCTTTTGATGGACATCAACACCATGGGAGCTCCTTTTGATCCAAAGGTAGGATTTGTTGTCGTTTCTTCATAGGATATCAGAATTGAGCACCATTGGTCTCATTGGATATGTTCTAGTGAGTACTAAATTCCTTTTGTTTCATTATTTATTTAAATTTAGATTGAATGATTTATTTAGGTGCTATCAAAAATTACCTATTTCTAGGTTCTTCATCCATTCTTCATTTTAATCCGGATCATAGTTGGATCAGAAGCTGATATAGGACAAGCACTTTATATGAACCTATGGTAGGTGGTATCATGGTTTTCCCTTAAATTCATGATGTTTATATATATGTTATTTTTTTACGTGCTCAATTTTATAAGAGACACCCTTGAAATTGAAGTTAATCCTCGATTAAAATGGATAGGTATGACCTATGTTATTAATGAGACCCATTGATAACTAATTAAAGGATATGAACCATGAAATATAACCACCCCTTGGGTATATTGTTTAATAAATTGGACCAACATGGGTGGAAAATAATTTTTAATACCTTTTAGGTGTGCCATTTACCCCATTATATGGGATGTTAAATGATTAATGGTAAATTATAATTGAATTGATAAAAGAGAGGGAATGGAAGACCATGTCCCTTTGATTTTACCATGCTCTCACACACATATTATTGAGTTAATTCTTATAATTAAATTCCCATGTTATTTAATTAATAGAATAAGATGATGTGTCATTAAAATTCATGATTTTTTCATGTCTTTTTATTAATTTTTTAATCGTTTAATTAATTAATTTTGTAGTTTTTTTTAATAATTTCACTTCAATAATTTTATATTATAATTTTCTAGGTAATCATTATTTATAATTAATTTTGTAATTTGACATTCAAATTATTATTTATTTCTTTCTTGGTAATTTTTTATTTTGTAAAATATCAATTTTATTTTTTTTTGTTTTAATTATGATTAATAATTTTTCAATTAAACATTAATTTTAGTATAGAATTATTTAATTTAATTTTAATCTTTCAACATTATATTATTTTTATTATTTAACCATATCAATTTTATTATTTAATTATATTTCAACGATTAATTTAATAATTTTGATTGTAATGTTTTAATTTAATTTATTAATCTAAAATAAAATTATTTAGTTTATCTGGTTTTTAATGTTTTTCACTTTTTAATTTAAGTGTCAATTGTTTAATTAATTAATTTTTATTTTAAATTTTTATTTCATGAATTCTTAATTGTGTTAATTTGATTTTTCATAATTTTTATTTTATGTTTGCAGATATTTCCCTATTATGGTGTGTCACTGCCATAAATTTTCCTTTACCAAAAAAAATTCATATTATAGGAGACCGCTATACAGAACCCAATGGTGAGTAAGACTCATCGTTAGACTCAATAGTGTCTCATGACACCACCAGCATCCTATATACCCTCATACCACCAACACATAATGGTGTCTTGTTGAGACACTGCTACTCCTACCACTTCTTCTTCGAATAATATCACCAGACTCATTATACACCATTCCAAAACCGACACACCGCCGCTCTTGGCCTTCACACCGCTGAGCTCATCTTCAACATCTTCACAGCACTAGGTATTACCACAACTCACCATTATAGACCATTCTTCCACCGGTGAACCTTCACGCTACCATCAAATTTCGTCTTCCTACAGTACCTTCCTTCTTCTCAAGCTTCACAACACCACGAACCTACAAAGAGACACCGCAAAAAAACAAATCCAAAATCCAAAATCCCATACCTACATAAACCTTCAACATTAATTTCCAATTTAGATCTGGAGCTATAGCCGATATTTTACCAGATCTGAATTCCTCCATCGATTCCACACATGGATACACCAGTCTCCACCAAGAGGAAGTCTCGCCACCTCCAAATTTGAGAACCAGGATGATCCGACCACTGATGTTTCCAAGCCACGCCATCACAGATTGAGATGTTGTCACCTTCCAAGGAGGCCAACCAAACCTGGACCGTCATAGATGGAGGAGATAAATCGATGACCCCCCTCCCCCGTGCATTCATATAAAGAAACTAAGGGGGATAAAAAAATTAAATATAAATTAGATATAAATAAAAATTGAATAAAATAATAAAATTTTAATAATTATTATTATTAAAATTAAATTTTACAATTAAATTAATTGTAAATAAATTAACAAAAAATAGTTAAATATAAGATAATTACTTATGAATTTAATATAATAATTGATATAAATTTTAATAAATATTTGTTTTTAAAAGTATAATTTTTAAACAGCGTAACTTCTAATTTTTATTTTTTGCTTTGCTGTAAAGGAACCCAACCCAATTTTTGTCCAGATTCAACCCAACCTTATGATGTCGTTCATTTGAGGGGGGTTTTTAGCATGAAAATATTTTCAGAGTTAATAAAATGTGTTCAATCATATTGGAGGAGACCAACCTATGTCGGTGATTGATGTTAGTGACTAGTGGCAAGACAATAGAAGAATTTAAAAAGAAGAGGCAGACAGCAGATACAGGTAGCTCTCATTCATTCAACACTTTATCACAAACATTGATAGAGAAGATGAAGATGGAGACCTAGAGATGTAGAGAAACAATAACATAAGATTAGAATTGGAGATCTATTTTCCCATGTTGTTCATTCTTCCTTTGAATTGTAATTTTTACAGTTTAAATCTATTTTCAATATGACTGTACGGTGATTTTTTTTGGGGGGAATTAAATAGTTCTAGGTATAATCATGTCTACCAAATTTAATTCTTTTTCAAAAATCTGAATTGATAGGTGAGAACAATTACATAATCACAATAATTATTTTTCACCAATCTTTTTCAAATTTATAACTTCAAAAATGATCGACGAGATCATTTTTGAGGAATTATTTTTCAAACACTTTTTCAGATTAATGTTTCTTGAAGTGTCGAACATCAAAAAACATCAATCATCTTTTATAATCTCTTGGCGAGGGAGATTATTCCAACCCGATTTCAAGATCACAAAATAATTAACATTTTTTTAAGTGAAGATACCCATTAAAACTAGCATTGTTTGAATGCCCCAATCATTCCTTATGTTATGTTTCCTTAATCTCTTTTCTTGATTCTTCATCATCTTTTTTGAATTTTTCTACTATATCATCATCACCTTCACTATTTATTTTTATAAAAATCATTTTTTCCTCTTTATTGGTTACTTCAAAAAAAATAAAAAAGATATATACAAAAAATTAAAAAATAAAACCAACCCACTGTTAACAATAGTTGGATCTATTTTGAAAATTGGTCACTCATCATACTGTTTACCCTTCCCTTAGGTTTGACCCTACTTACCACTAAACTTTATTTAGTAGGAAAATATAAATAATTAAACTTTTACATGTATTCAATGACATGCATGTCTAGTTTTTAGTGTCGTTTTAGGGGAAGGCTTTGAGCGACCACCTTTCAAATCTAAAATTTTCATAAAAAATAAATCCAAAAATAATAATAATAATAATTGAAAATTGAAAACAGCTAAAAAAATTTGTTTTATCAATACTCTTGTTTCTGTATAGTTACTTTTATTATTATTTTAATTTACTTTCACAACTTGTGTGATGTCATTTTTTTATTTTACTACCTTTTTTCTGCTATCTTTTTACTACTTTTTGTGCAGAATTTCATCTGTTATTACATATTATATGATCATAAGGTCTTTTTTTTTATAAACTAGAGCTCTTAGAACCATAAATTGAAAAAACATTTATGTTATCTCAAAAATAAAAACAAATTTGAAATGGATAATTTAGGACATAGGGTTCATACACAAAATAATTAACCAAATATTCCACCTGAACTCTTAGAAGAAATTAAGGGGACTATGATGAGGGAGTTTCAACACCCACAAGTTTCAAGAAACCCATCTAGCATTCGACTTTCCCCTAGATCCATAAACTATGAATTTAAATAGTCCCACCTATCATTGTTACCTTCATTAAATTGACTCTCTAATAAGGACTATTTCGCATTAATTAGATATTTTTATAATACAGTGCAACAACTACCACTCCTAGGACTCACTAATAATGAGATTATAATGAGATTATTTCCCTTTTTCTTTCAATTTAAGGCTCACAATTGGTTTTTGAGACTAAATAGGAACATTTTTGAAAATTGGGATCAAGTTTATAACTCATTCATCATTAAATTTTATCCCCAAAGACAAAGTATAATTAAGAACCAAAATCACAAGTTTTTGTCAAGAATATTTTGAATCCTTTCATGAGAATTTGCATTAATTTAGGGACCTTCTTAGTTAGTTCCCCCATCATCAACTCCCATACCATGTTCTCATAGACACCTTCTATGAAGTTTTTCTTTATTTTAGACAAAATATGGTTGATCAATCTATTTGGGTAACTATAATAATAAAATTGATGAAGATTTGAGAAATTTTTTTTACAACCTTGAATTACATTATAAAACTAAAAAATCAAGAAAAAAAGAGTTAACAGAAATATAAGCATTGGAAATGGAATAGAAATTAATACCTAATTGGATGAAATAACTAATAAACTTCAAACCTTAATGAACCAAAATAGAAAACAATATGTTAACCAACTGGGCTCTCAAAACCAAAACCAATATCTTATGGAACAATGTTCACAATCTGGGATGTTCAGTCACATTGAAATTTTTTTCCCAAACATTGACAAGTCATCCCAAAAACAAGTAACTTAAAATTTTGTTAACTATGTTCCTCAGATACCTTCCAAGGATGAATGACACACACCTATCATAAGGAATGGAAGAAGCAATTTATTCTCCTAATGCAGCACAGAGGCCGGCCAGGTTCATCTCACTTGAGGATCTTTCTCAGTCATTCACCTACTTATTCTATCTCACCTAAACTAATTCTTTTTGATTTTTTTTAATCTAGAAAAGTGATGAAATTTAAATAAATGAAAAAATTAAACTAACATGCAATGAAAAAATTTAATTAGTCAATATATTACTTTCCCTTTATATTTTTGTTTGTGGGTTCCATCATTCTACTTTTTTGTGTTTAGATTAAGTTTGATAATTCAATTATGATATATCATACATGAATTATTGTTCCTTTATTTAATGGGGTGAAATCTTGAATGAACTTAGAAATATTAACTTTATATCCTCCTATAATCAAGATTGATAGTACACCTCAATAGAGAGTGTGACATATCCTAAGAACTACCTCCATCATATTCCATTTAAACCCCTGAATGGCTCAACTCCATCATTTAAAGAGCTTGTATCCTGTAGAAGGGAGGGAAAAGATTTAATAAAATAATATAAATGATTTTTTAATCATTTTTGTTGTGGATTATCACCACACCTATGCACATTACTCTTTGTCATCACAAACCCAATAAAACCTAATAATTTAAGCATGGTATGAATTGAATTTCCACTTACCCCCCCCCCCCCCCCCTCAAGCAAATCCTTAGGTTAGACCCTCATTTATTAAGGTATAATATCATAGTGGAATGAGAAATAAAGGGAATAAAATAAAAGAAATGATAATAATCAGGATGATAAAATAAGAAAAGGAAGAATAAGAACATGATGGAATAGATTTAAGAATGAATGAATTTATTATAAATTTAAATTACAATCAAAAACTAAAAAAATAAAGAAAACAAAAAAAATGAAGAAGAAGAAAAGGGGGAGATTATAGGCTAAAATACCTCAGTGGAGATCTCCTCATTGGTTCTTCATATGGAATGGGATGGAATGGAATGGAATTGAATGATTTGGTAATGAGCTATACTTCTTTTTATAGGCCATAATATATCCTCCAAAAGTTTTCACGTTTTTTCTCATTAAATGGATGATTCACGTGTTTCATCCTGTATAAAAGTTGTTTATAAATTACTTTTTCGTTCACCCTCAAAATTTCATCATAATTGGCCACTATATGAAGCAGTTATAGAATTTATATTAACTATGAATTTTTTTGGATGAGAAATCTTGGAAGCTTCCTTCAATGTATATCATTCAATTTATTCCTTAATGGTAGAAAAACTCCATGTAATTTATTATTTGAATGTTTCTTTGAGTCCTATTTAATATCCAGTGGAATAACCCCAATTAAATGTGTGTACAATGATTTATGCTTCTATTATGAAGGTGGGGTCCACGTTGTCTGCCTGAATAATTATCCAACTTGAATGATTTTCTCGGGCCTCATGTGGTCTGAATCAGCTCTTAGCCCTAAAGAAAAAATTGAAGTAAATAAATCGAGTAATTATAAAAAAAAATACTCACCCAAATTGGATTAATATTTTACAAGGTATTCCTAAAATACCATAGTGATAAAATTCGGGCAAAATTCTAGAATTAACCACTTTTTATTTTAGCTCAAAACACACCATTATCCCAAAAATTTTGTAAATAAGATCAAATTGATAAATTGGGATGGTTTAAATAATTTAAATGTATATATATAAGGAGTAAAATATTAGTTCACTCAATCCCCCCACTCGTAAATCATTCTTGTTATCAAGCATAAAATCTCAACATGTAATTCAGAGGACACTAATGTTAACAATATTAAAATTCCAAAGTAATAAAATAAAATAATTTTTAATCTCAAATCAAACATTCCAAAATCCACATAAAATATCAATTTAATTTTTCATTTTTCAAAAAAAACAATAAATTCATGTATTTTAATTTTTTTCCTTTGAAAAATGATGGAGATTCTCCTTTAATTCATTCAAGATTATAAATTTATTATTATTAAACATGACACATCAGGATTTACCTCACCTTTGAATCTTTCATGTCATCAATCACGATACAAAACAAGTAGAGTTTTGATCTTATCATGATAACATGATCTTTATCCATATGCTTGTAAATAAACTAATTTCTCCACTTTATAAAGAAAAAAGACACATAAAATCATGAGGACTTGCAATAAAGTTCAAATGACTCTAGGGCTTATGGTTGGTAGTATATGATGATTTTAAAAATTAAATCTCATGGAGGAGGTTTATCTCTTAAGTAAAATGGATAATATAAAAAATAAAAGTGTAATAAAATTATCCCCTTAAAAGTAAAAACTCTCACTTCCGCCAAACTCAAATTAAGTTCGTGATCAAATTATGCATAATGAAAGATTTTTGTACCATATTGAATTTTTTTATTTTTATAATTTTATTTATTTTTTAAGGAAGCTTTTCATTTTTTTTTATTTTTTCAAAAGTTAGGATTAAAATAAACCTCACATCCACCACCTAACAATGTATGATAAAAACCATAGGTCCAGTAACAGTTATTTTTGGTTTCTCCAAATCACAACCCATTTTTCTCATTTTTTTGGTTCTTTTTGCCTTTTTTATTTTTTTATTCAAGAGGGTAAAATAATAAAGTATAATAAATGATTCCAAAACCTATTATAATTACCAAAATAGCACCCCCCCCCCCCCACACACACACTTTTTCCTTACAAGGTATAACATCCCTTCCACCATGATTCCCTTTACCCCCACACTTTAACTTTAAAATATCACTCATATACTATGATTAGGGTAGAAATGGATAAAAATGGCTTGAAACATCACTAATACCTAATAAGGTAATTTATGGTCTCTATGGGATAAAATAAGAATTCATGTAAAGGTGGTATTTTATACACAATTGGTTTATCAAAATATTCTTCAATCATTTTAAATGTGTTTTTTCATAGTCATAGCTTCGATAAATTCAAATAAAAGTTCTGGTCGGTGAAATGTACCAAGATCACTCAAGAAATATGATCCAGATAAAATAGGAAATATTTGGTCTAGAAATACTCTCAGGAATGAGACATATGATTTGGAAAATCACTCAAGACATTATTAATAATAAAAAATCCATTCACATGAAATTCAAAAATTAATAGTGTGAAAAATGGTAAGGAAATTTCATTTACATGAATAAACTAATTCCCTCAAATCATGAGTCCTCATTTAAATAACCATGCTTCACTTTTAACATTCCATTCTCCATTTTACTCATTAAATTTCATTGACATTAAAATCTAATACATTGAACCACTGGATTCCTAAGAAACTCATTTCTCTTAAATAAGTCATGTAAAGCATGAATTCAATAATGGACATGAAATTCTAGTTGAAATCTCAAATCCTGATTTTGACAACTTGTGTGTTGTCATTTTTTTCTTTTACTACCTTTTTACTGCTTGATTTTTACTACTTTTCATTCTGAATTTCATCTTTTATTACATATTATATGATCACAAGGTCTTTTGTTGATAAACTAGGGCTCCTAGACCCATAAATTGAAAAAACTTTTAAGTTCTCTCAAAAACAAAAACAAAATTGAAATGGATAACTTATGAGATAGGGTTCCTACACAAAATAATCGACTAAATATTCAACCTAAACTCTTAGAAGTAATTAAGAGGCCTAGGATGGGGTTGTTTCAAATCCCACAAGTTTCAAGAAAACCATCTACCATTATAATTTCACCTAGATCTAGAAATTATTAATTGAAATAGTCTCACCTATCATTGTTACCTTCATTAAATTGACTCTCTAATGAGGAATATTTGGCATTCATTTGACATTTTTAAAATATAGTGCAACAACTACCACTATTACGACTCACTGAGAATAAGATTATAATGAGAGTATTTCCCTTTTTATTTCAATATATTGCTCAAAATTGGTTTTTGAGACTAGATAGGAACATTTTTTAAAACTGGGATCAATTTTATAACTCATTCGTCATTAAATTTTATCCCCAATGACTTAAAGTAGAATTAAGAACCAAAACCACAAGATTTTATCAAGAGTATTTATAATCCTTTCATGAGTCTTAGGATAGATTTGGGGACCTTATTAGGTATTTCCACCATTATCAACTCCCATACCATGTTCTCATAGACACCTTATATGAAGGTTTGTCTTATTCTAGTCAAAATATGGCTGATCAATCTAATGGGGGTAACTATAATGATAAAATTGATGAATAGTTGAGAAACATTTTTAACAAACTTTCATTACATTCTAAACATAACAAATCAAAAAGAAAAAAAGTTAACATAAATATAAGCACTAGAACTGGAATATAAATGAACACATATTTAGATGAAATAACTAATCAACTTCAAACCTTAATGAACCAAAATATAAAACAATATGTTAACCAAATGGGCACTCAAAAACCAAAACCAATCAATTATAGAACAATGATCACAATGTTGGATGTTCGGTTACACTAAATGTTTTTCCCAAACATTGACATGCCATCCCAACAAGTAAATTCAAATTTTGTTAATTGTGGTCCTATGATGACTTACAAGGATGACTAATTCAGGACTATCATAAGGCATAGAAAAATCAATTTATTCTCCTAATGCTGCATAGAGTCTTACCTGGGTCATCTAACTTGAGGAACTTTCTCAGTCATTCACCTAATTATTGTATCTCACCTAAACTAATTCTTTTTGATTTTTTTATATAATATAGGAAGTGATGAAAGTTAAATGAATGAAAAATTAAACTAACATGCAATGAAAAAAATTAATTATTCAATAAATAACTTGTATTTATAGTTTGGTTTGTGGGTTCCATCATTCTACTTGTATGTGTTTAGATTAAGTTTGATAATTCAATTATGGTATATCATGTATGAATTACTATTCCTTTATTTAATGGTGTGAAATATTTAATTAATTTATAAATATTAACTTCACATCCTCCTATAATCAATGTTGATAGTGCACATCAATTGAGAGTGTGACATCTCCCAAGACCTAGCTTCATCGTATTCAATTTTAACCCTTTAATGGATCAACTCCATCATATAAAGAGATTGTATCCAGTATAAGAGAGGGAAAATATTTAATAAAAGAATAGAAATTAGTTTTTAATCATTTTCATGGTGTATGATCACCACACCCATGCAAAACACTCTTTCTCGTCATAAACTTAATAAAACATAATAATTTAAGCACAATATGAATTGAATTTACACTTACATCCCTCAAGCCTATCCTCAGGCTATTCCCTCATTTATGAAGGTATGAGGTCATGTTGGAATGAAAAATAAAGGGAATTAAATAAAAGAAATTAAAATAATGAGGATGAGAAAAGAATAAAAGGAATAAGAAGAACATGATGAAATAGAGTTAAGAATGCATGAATTTATTAGAAATCTAAATTATAATTGAAATCTAAAAAAAATAAAGAAAACAAAAAAAATCAAGAAGAAGAAAAGGGGGATATTAGAGGCTTAACTCCCTTAGTGTAGATATCATCCTTGGTTCCTCATATGGAATGTGATGTAATGGAATGGAATTGAATGATTTGGGAATGAGCTCTACTCCTTTTATAGGCCAGAATCTATCCTCCAAAATTTTTCACGTTTTTTCCATTAAATAGAAGATTCACGCATTTCATCCTTTATAAAAGTTGTTTATAAATGTATTTTTCTTTCACCCTCCAAATTTCATCATAATTGGACAATATACGAAGGAGTTATGGAATTTATATTCACTATGACTTTTTTTGATGAGAAATCTAGGAAGCCTTCATCAATGTATATCATTAAATTTCTGCCTTAATGGTTGAAAAACTCCATGGAATTTGTTATTAAAACATTTATTTGATTCCTATTTCATATCCAGGGTAATTACCTCAATTAAAGGTGTGTAGACAGATTTATGCTTCAATTATGAAGGTGTGGTCCATGCTGTCTGCCCGAATAATTATCCAACTTGAATGATTTTCTCTAGCCTCATGTTGTTCGAATTATCTCTTGGTCCTGAAGACAAAATTGATGAAAATAAGTCAAGTAATGATAAAAAAACAATAATCACTCAAGTTGGATTAATATTTTAAAAGGTATTCCCAAAATACAATTGTAATAAAATTTGGGAAAAATTCTACAATTAACAACTTTTTACATTTTCGCTCAAAACACACCATTAACAAAAAAAATTTAAATAAGAACAAATTGATAAATTGTGATGGTTTAAATAATTTAAATGCATATATATAATGAGTAAAATATTAGTTCTATCAATTCCCCCACTTGTAAATCATTCTTTTTCTCAAGCATAAAATCTCAACATGTAATTCAGAGGACACTAATGTTAAAAATATTCAAATTCCAAAGTAATAAAATAAAATATTTTTTAATGTCCAATAAAAAATTCCAAAATGCACATAAAATATCAATTTAGTTTCTCATTTTTCAAAGAAACAATCAATTCAGGTATTTTACTTCGTTTCATTGAAAAATGATGGAATTCCTCCTTTCATTCATTCAAGATTCTCAATTTATAATTATTAAACATGACACATCTTGATTTACCTCACCTTTTAATGTTTCCTGTCATCTCTCATGATACAAACCTAGTAGAGTTGTGATAATATCATGATAAAATTCTATTTATCAATATTCTTGTAAAAGAACTAATTTCTCCACTTTGTAAAGAAAAAAGACACATAAAATCATGAGGACATTTAATAAAGGTTCAAATGACTCTAGGTCTTATGGTTGGTAGGAGTTGATGATTTTAAAAATTAAGGCTTGAGGATGAGGTTTGTCTCTTAAGTAAAATGCATGATATAAAAATTAAAAGTGTAATAAAATTATACCCTTGAAAGTATCAACTCTCACTTACCCCAAACTCAAAGTAAGGTCATGATCAAGTTATACAAAATGAATGATTTGTGTACAATATTTATTTTTTTTAATAATTTTATTTATTTTTCCAATAATCTTTTCTTTTTTCTGTTTTTTAGAAATTTAGGATTAGAATAAATGTCACATTAACCACCTCACAATGTATGATAAAAATCACGAGTCTAGTAATTTTGATTTTTGGTTCCCCAAATCACATCCCATTTTTCTCATTTTTTTGGTTCTTTTTATCATTTTTATTTTTTAATTCAAGAGGTTAAAATAATAGAGTATAATGAATGATTCCAAAACCTTTTATAATTCCCAAAATATCACCCCCACACTTTTTCCTTACAATGTATGACATCCATTCCACCATGATTTCCTTTAACCCCACACTTAAACTTTAAAATATCATGAATATACTATGAGAAGGGTAGGAATGGATAAAAATGAATTGAAACATGGATCATACCTATCAAGGTCATTCATGGTATATATGGGATAAAACAAGGATTGATGTAAAGGTGGTCTTATATACACAAGTGGTTTATCAAAATATTCTTCAATCATTTTAAAAGTTTTTTTTACAGTCATATATTCTATAAATTTAAATGAATGTTCTGGTCAGTGACATGTCCCAAGATCACTCAAGAAATATGATAAAGATAAAGTATTGAATATTTGGTATAGAAATACTCTCAATAATGAGACATGTGATTTTTAAAATCACTCAAGTCGTGACTAATAATAAAAAACCAATTCACATGAAATTCAAAAATTCAATGCCTAAAAATGGAAGGAAACTTTCATTTACATGAATAAACTAATTCCCTAAAATAATGAGTCCTCATTTAAATATCCATGCTTCACTTTTAACATTCCATTCTCCATTTTATTAATTAAATTTAATTGGAATTTAAATATAAAACTTAGAAACACTATATTACTAAGAAACTAATTTCTCTTAAATAATTCAATTAAAGCGTGAATTCAAGAATGGACATGCAATTCTAGTTGAAAGCTCAAATCATGATTTGGACAAAAATTTAAGGAGTTTAAATGTTTAAATTGTAAAAGTTAACTCACTTTTCCATGAATATTAGTCCTTCTATTCCACTATTTGAGGCTTCCTTTTACCATTATGACCATATAAATGAAAACAACTCAATTAAGCACAAGGATCATTTCATTAAAGCACAAAAATGTAGGAGGGAGTGGGATACATTATTGACTAATTACTAAGACTGAATTTTAAATATAAATTATTAAGATTTAAAATTAAATTACTAGAAATAATGTAATGTAAAAATATTGGTACAATCTCCAAAGTGGGCCCTGGATTTTTACTACCTCCAGTGGATAGTACCAGTAGTTATCCAAACTCTAATGGTGGGTGTATTTTCTTTGACTTGAACCACCAAATGTTTTTCCTCCCATATTTAAGTTATTTATTATTCTTTAGGAAAAATCCATGTATATAGTATACCAAATCCTCCACCCTCTCAATGTGGTATAGTTTGCATAGCAGGGGTAGGATGAAGTATCGAACCTCCTCTTTTGTTGATACTTGTGCAACGTTCTATTTCTATCCCAATTTTGGCTTAACCCAGGCTGTATGAATTGTAATTTCAAAAGTAGTGTTAGAATATATTTTTAATATGATATAATTTAAACATGAAGAATGTAAATTAGAATTCCCCCTTTCAGTGTGACTAGCCTCTATCTCAGTTTCCTAAGGATCTGCTATATGGATTTCAATATGGGATTCCATAAATGTATGTTCATTAAAATCACAGAGATCCATGTTTTCCTTAATAATTTAAGGTGTTGTTTCTTCATCTTACTCTAAGGAAAAGTAATTATTGACTGAATTTGAAAATTCAAAACCATAAGGAGTAATACTAAAAATAAGATTTAATGAAATTTGAAATGGAAGATTTTAAGAAAGACTTATCTCCCTCAGTTGGTTTTGGTTCAAACACTTCTTTTGTGGTAAGTGCTTCTTGAATTTAGATCTCATTGGATGGAGAACATTATTCAGGATCCTTAAAATTTTCTTCAAATTGTATAATTTTTATTTCCTCTTTCTATTATATGGATAGAGTGACATGAAATGGAACTGAATCTTATAATTTGTAGGGATCTGTTATATCATATTATACCGCATAATCATTCCAGAATTCATCTAGATATTGTGGATCTCCCATACGTGTGTCATCTGGTAAATCATCCTTACCATGAATCTACTCTAGCTCATCATGGTATTTTTCAATCTAGTCCTTAAAAGGGTTAGGATTTTGATGTTCCTTGAGATGGGTCTCAACTTCTTGGATTTATTTAGTGAAATTAGGGAAAACTGGTGGCAATTACTCCTTGGCCTTGAATCATTGTATGTCAGTTTAGAGCTCATCATCAATGGACATCATATCTTCAGGTGAAATTTTTATGCCTATTTTCTTCTATTTGAACATTATCATAAGTGCATCATCTCAACTTTTTAGGGCCTCCTGAGTATAATCTATTTCTTATTATTTCACTTGTGAGTAGTTGTTTCATGTATTTTAAAAAAAGTTCCTTTGAAAACATCCTGGAAAAAAATTATTTTTTGGGTTTAAAAAAATGAAAATATATCTATAATGTGAAAATAGAAAAGGTAGAGTAAAAAACTATTTAGTTACCTGGAAATGCCACTAGTTATGACACACACCTATTTTAGTATGTGGAAAATTTAATTTATTCTCCAAATACAGCACAGAGGCTGATCAGGGTCATCTCACTTGCGGAGTTTTCTTAGTCATTCACCTACTTATTCTATCTCACTTAAACTAATTCTTTTTTATTTTTTTATTTAATCTAAAAAATTGTTTAAATTTAAATGAAATAAAATATTAAACTGACATGAAATGAAAAAATTTCATTATGGAAGAGATAACTTGAACTTTATAGTTTGGTTTGTGGGTTCCATAATTCTCCTTGTTTTTGTTTAGATTAAGTTTGATAATTCAATCATGAGATCTCATGCATGAATTACTATTATTTTATTTAATGGTGTAAAATATTTAATGTGTTTAGCAGTATTAACTTCCCCTACTCCTATAATCATGTTTGAAGGAACACCTCGATCGAGAGTGTGACATCTCCTAGGAACTGCCTCTATCATGTTTCATTTCAACCACTGAATGGTTCAACTCCATCATATGAAGATATTGTATCTAGTAGAAGGGAGGGAATATATTTAATAAAAAAATATAAATTAGTTTAAGATCAGTTTAGTGGTGTATGATCACCACACCTATGAACATCACCCTTTATCATCAAAAAATTAATAAAACATAAGAATTTAAGTGTAGAATTGATGTAATTTCCACTTAACTCCCCAAGGACAAGCCCTAGATTAGCCCCACGTTTATGAGGGTATGGAGTCCTGGAGGAACTAGAAATAAATAGGAGTAAATAAAATAAATTAAAATAATGAGCACGACAAAATAAGAATAAGAAGAAAAAGAACACGGTGGAACAAAGTTAAGAATGCATGAATTTATTAGAAATCTAAATTACAATTTAAGAAATGAAGAAAACAAAAAAATTAAGAAGAATAAGAGGGGAGATTTTTTTCTAGCCTCCCTCGGTGTATATCTTCTCCTTTGGGCCTCAGATGTAATGGGATAAAATTAAATGGAATTATTTGGGAAAGAGGAGCTTTACTCCTTTTATAGACTAGAATATGTCCTCTAAAAGTTTTTACATTTTTATCCCATTAAATGGGAGATTCATGCATTTCATCCTTCAAAAAATTCATAAATATATTTTGCGTTCACCCTCAAAATTGAATCATAATTTTCTACTTTACAATGGAGTTATGGAATTTATATTTACTATGAATTTTTTTGGATGAGAAATCTAGGAAGCTTCCTTAAATACATATCATTAAATTTATGGATTGATAGGTGAAAAAATCTATAAACTTTATTTGAAGAATGATCCTTTGATTCCTATTTTATATCAAGTGGGAACCACCTCAATTGGATGTATGTAGACTGATTTATGCTTCCGTTATGGAGGTGGGGTCCACGATTTCTGCCCGAAAAAATGTCCAACTTGAATGATTTTTTCAGGAATCATGTTGTTCGAATAATATCTTGGTCCTGAAGAAAAAATTGAATAAAATAAATAAAGGAATTATAAAAAAAGAATCACTTGAATTAGATTAATATTTTAAAACTTATTCCAAAAAATCCCTTGTGATAAAATTCTATCAAAATTCCATAACTGGTCACTTTTTACATTTTAACTCAAAACACACCAATAATCCATAATTGTTTTAAATAATATAAAATTGATAAATTGGGAGGGTTTAAATAATTGAAATTAAAATATTAAATGTGGAAACTATTATCTCTATCAATGATCAATTTTCAAATAATTAAATCCAAGTCAATAGGAACCATCTCAATCTATCATGGAAAGAAAAAGGAATTATAAAACAACCCACTACCCCGGGTTACCAAAACTAATCAAGACAAAACTTTCAAAATAAAATAAGGGTAGAATCTTATAATTAAAAAGGAATCTTTATGGGTTAAATGTTTTCTAAGATGGATCAAATATTAAATAGAATGGACTCCCAAGATGAAAAATTCAAGACTCGACTGAATAAACAATAAGTACAATATGAATCCAATAAAATCCAATATGATGTTAGAATGCAGAATATGGAAACTTAATTGGGACAAATACCTGATACTTGACATCTACGGATAAAGGAAAGATACTTAGTACAATTGAAATCAACCCTAGATAGAATTTCATGGTTGTTGTGACTAGAAGTGGGCTTAATACTCAAACTGTAGCTGAAAATATTCTAAGAATGACCAAATAGGAAAATTCAATGAATTTGGAAACAAAAATATAATGCAAACACATTCTAGAAATCATGATAATGTTTATGAAAATAAAGAGAATTTGAATTTTCTAACTGAAAATCTATTGATAAATTTTTCTAAAAATAAGAATAAGAATAATAAGGAAAAACCTGTAGAATGTTTAGGAGATATTCCTATATTCCCTAGGAACCTTTCCCCTCCCATCCCTTTCCCTATAAATTTTATAACAAAAAATTAATAAAAAGTTTGAGCTTATCTAATTCCCTAGACTTCTGACTAAGCTCCAAGTGAACATCCCTTTTATCCAGGCCTTAATCCAAATTCCATCATATTTGAAATCACTTTAAAAATTATTTCAAACAAAAAGACTCTATAACGATTTTCCACTTACAACTTCACTAAAGAGTGTAGTGTTGTGCTCCAAAAGAAAATCCCTCTAAATCTCAAAGACCTAGGTAGATTTTCATAACCTACACCTTAGGAAATTATATTCAACTCAATTTCATGTGTGACATAGGTTTTAGTATCAACATGCTCCCATACTCACTATTTCAACAGTTGAGATTGGGTGATCTTCAACCCATCATGGTCATCTTATAGTTGGTTGACCATTCATTCACACATCCTATAGGGAGGGTATATGACCTACTATTTGGGGCTAGGAAGCTATTTTTTCCTACTGACTTCATAGTCATAGACATGGAGTGTGGCCAAGAGGTTATCATCCCTCTAGGTAAGCCATCCTTGGTCACTGGTGGAGCTATAATAGATGTGTATATGGTTCAGTTGATGTTTAAAATTGGATAATAAGAAGTATAATTTAATGTTTTAAAAAATATAGAAGGACCAACTTTATTGGAAAACTATTATATAATAGAGTCCTTAGAATCTCAACATTAACTTAAAATATTTGAATAATATGGATAACACCCCTCTTTTAAAGAATTTAATTTCAAAACTAAAAATATTGATTCTATTGTTTCACAAACTATTGAAGATATTTAAACTAAAAATCTAGATAAATTTTTAGAACTGGACAGCTATCCAATTTCTACTTCTACTAGAGATGTATCTTCTGCTTCTAAACTTAAAAACATTCTAAGGGAACTTGAGGTTGACTCTAAGGTTACAAACACTTCTGAACATTTTTCGTTAGTATGGGGAGATATTATTAATAAAATTGATGATTCTTCATTAATAAATATTTTAAACTCAAATCTAGAAACATTAGAAAGTGAGTTGTCCACTTTGGATGGCAGTGCTATGAATACTAAAACTGATCTACAAATTAAAAATAATTCATCCTTTCAAACTCCTTAAAAGAAAAATATTGAACACCTTGGTCCCCCCAGGCCAAAGAGCCTTCATTTGAGTGAATAATTGTAACAACCTGAGATTTTATGAGAATTATTATTTTTAATTTCATTGATGTCTTCTGTTTTACTCTACAGGTATCCCTGACTTGGCTTGCATTACACGCAATCATGACCTTTCTCAATAGAGTGTGTAGTACGCAATACCGAGTTTCACTAAAAAATGATATATTGTTATAATATTATTATGGACTCTCCATTATGAATATTACTAACTAAATTTTGGATTTTATAACATTATTATTCATCTTAAACATTTTCTAAAACATGGTATGTGAACAAAATAAATTTTTCGGGTAAAATAAGTATTTTTTAAAAAAAAGCAGTTTTGTCACCTTTTAAAGGAGCACCCACATTAAATATAGTTTTTAACATGTTTATAAGTTCAATTTTACAAAATAAATTTCTTCTTTGGGATCAGGATATAAAAATTAACTTTGGATAAATTTTTCAAATTATTCTGATAACTTTCATATTTTAATGAATAATAAAAACATGCTATATTTTAATTAAAAACAAATTTTTTCATCACAATAATTTATATGGTTAAATTATAATATTTCACGGTTTTAAATTATAAATAGAATATATTTTTACCATTTAATATAATTTATTTCATTACCATTAATTTTACATTGAATTCATAGGTAAAAACATTTGACTCTTTGACAATGTTTTAACTTTTAAAACCCGTTTTCTTAACAATGGGATTAATTTTAAATTAATTACTGAAACTTTTGCATTTTGAATTTTGAAAAATAGATTCCACATATTAATTACATGGTTCCAAACTATTTTAATATTTCACTTTTATTTTTTTTGTATTATTAATAGTAACTACGGTAATTTTTATTTACTGCAGTTAAAGGTAAATCGGGTAATTAAGGGTAAAAATAAGATTATAAAATTACCCTAACACCTGCTAAAATTATATTGGATGAATAAAAGTCGACCCATATAACCTAAGGGTCGGAATAGATTAATTTTATGTACTTTTGAAAATGAAAATAATTTAATTATTATTAAAACCAAAGAAAGTGACAACATGTCACTCTCTTAAATCTTATAAGTAAAATAATTTTAATTTAGTGATAAACTTAATGAAACTTATAAAATTAATAGTCTCCAGAAATCTAATACAATTATCTAAATTATTTTAATTTATTTATAATTTTTAGGGATTAAATAATTATCATTAAAGGTGACACAATAGTGATGTTGAAATTATTTTTTTGATTGAAATATCAAATAAATGGTTTTAAAAATATTAAAATAAATATCATATGAACTATTTAATGTGATCAACTAATTTTATAGATAAATATGACATGTTATGAATCTATTAGAGCTTTTATTTTGAACATATATTCTGTGTAGATTTTATTTAAATTCAAATAAATGAAGTGTCAAAATTGACACTATTGTTATTTTATAAAAATAACATAATATAAAATTGTTTAAAAATCACAAAAATATTTAAAAAATATAAATTAAAATTTATATGGTCAAAAATATCATAAATTATCCAATTATGGACAATTAACAACACACAAGTAATTATTTATAACAATTTAAAATTTAGAATCTTATTACCACAAATAAAATTAAATAGATTAAATAAGGATAAATCAAGTTGATGATGTTTAAAATAAATTCCAAAAATGTATAAATTTTATTTGTTGATCATATTACAACCCTATCTCATCTAATATTCGGATTTGAGTCATTTTGGAAGTTTTTTTGTGGGGTTTGAATTTATTATAAGTTAATATTTTTGAGGTTTCCAAAGGTGCCCCTCTCCTTCCTTATAAAAGGTCACCTCCTCCCTCCCCTCTTCACAACACTTTGAGCCATAAAGCTAGGAAACCCCTGACCATTTCCCTTCTCAACTTCCCTAGAAATATTATAGAGGTTCTGGTCTCCTCAAAAGACCAACTCTAGTGCCTTAAGAGGAAACTTAAAAGAGGTGCGTCGAAGAAGAGGTAATCTCTTCTACCGATTCTTTCATGTTTGTTTTTTCTTCTTCAACTTATTCTTCTTTAGTTGTTTCATTATAAAGTAATAACATCAGTATCACTAATATACTGATATGTTATTATAAATATAAAACAACCCCATTTTACCTTCTATCCATCCTACGGAAAATGTAATCATCGTGCGTGCGTACATACAGAATACCGTCTCCACATCGTGGTGTAATCTGTTTTTCCACCACCAACTTACTTGGATGGGTATAATGGTATAAATAATAACAATATATAGTTATTATAACATCATAATGATTCTTTGATATTATATCATCCACTCCGATTCAATTCAATAATTATGGGAATGATATCATCGCTCGTGTGTACGTACGGATTACCGTCTCCACGACGAGATGAGATTCATTCTCCATGTTAACCATTCAAGAATGATTATAAAGTATATATACTGAATAATAATGAAATATATGAAATGATAAATCTTATTTATTTATGTATATATATATTTCATCTACTTACTTCCATTCAAGTCAATAAGGAAAGGAAAACAACGTTCATGCGTACGTGCGGCCTACTGTCTCCATGAACGGTGTATTTCATTTCATTTTTCTATCTATTATATATATATATATACTGAATATATATGATATATAAATCATGATTTAAATTATTCAAGTAATTAAATCATGATATAAGAAATAATAATATCAAGAACAACAAGTCCAAACACGTACGATAAATAAAACAATTTTACACAAAATGCTGCTTTAACATGGAATTTACAAAAGAACGGGTAATATAAAGTCATAAATGAAGCATACATGATATAATAAAACTGAATAAGATTCTTTAATAAGTCAATGCCATTATTTAAATCATTATACAGGAGGTTTGGATACGTACGAAGCATATCAGACATAAGGTAAGGGATAACTATTCCAATCTCGTTCTTATCCGAGATTGTTTATTCGTAAGTATTTACTGGGGTTATATTATTCACCCATGTCCATAAAAAATGTTTTTCATAAAGTGTTTAATATTATTCCATGTATGTTTAAAGTCATGTTTACCCATCTTTGACTTTTACTTTTTGTTATGGAAGGAATCATTCTTTTGTTTACCATATGTGGTACTTTTTGACTTTTCTGTTAAAAGTACGAGGAGAATGTTTTTTTAACTTATACATTATGAACAGATTTTTTTACGGCTTCATAAATCCTTATTTTCATGAATATTCCTACACAATATTTCATGATTATTTTCAACAAAATACTTTTCTTTTAAAATTTCATGTCATTTTGTGAAAAGAAAATCATTTTGAAAAATAAAGGATATTTTCCTCAAGAATTCATTTCAAGTGTTTTATCAAAACTATCTCTCATCTAAGATGACATTATTTAGTATGATTATGTTTCAAGTATAATGTATCTATTATTTACATGGTTTTATTCTTGTTATGATGAAATGATATCCATTTTGTTTATATGGATTACATTATGATCGGATGATGTTTATGAACCCCATTTTATTCTTTGGGTTATGATGAATGATTTATGTTTAATTTGTGGCACAAGTAAGAATTATTTCATTATGAGATGGGTGGGACCTATATCTCCCTCCAATGAATTGGGTAAAGATTTATATCTCATGATATAGATATGGATGGAATAGTAAGTTAATCCGGTTCAGTGATACATGACTGGAATGAGGAGTGAACTCGATTCAGAAAGGGACTTTGTCCACTAAGATGGTCTTGGAAGCAATGCCTTGGCTACTATGAAAATCATATCAAGTGCTTAATGGTTTTCCACAATTAAATGTTTTATTCCCATGCTATTTTATCATGATTGATGTTACTTTATGACCTATGCCTTACATAATTCCATGATTTATTTCACAACTCAAGATTTTTATTTGTAAACTTTATGTTCATGTTTTGATGTTCAAATGTATATGGTTTGTTTTATTTTCTCCATGCTTACCCTTATTGAGAATTTGAGCTCACCCTTTATATTTTTTCTTTTCCCCAGGATATAAAGAAAGGTTTTAGGTAAGAAATCAAAAGGGGAGGATCTTTATGGTAGATGTTGAAGATCTTTCACCATGATTAGAAGATTATGTTCCGAGTTTCCAAAGACACTAAACTATTACGGTCCTTCAGTGTTGGTTTTTGTTATGTATTAAGTATTCCACAAAAGTAATGTAATGTCCATATATGTCAATCTTTGGATCTCTATTGTTGTTATCAGAGAAAATGTTTAGTTAACCTTTGGAAACTAGGATGCGAAAACTTTAGGGAGATCCCTAGAGATATTTCTAAGGTATGTCTAGGGATGTCCCTAAGGTTAAGTATAAGTATAGGTTATAGTCCTATAATTATGGTAAAAATCATAGAATTAACCCTAATATGTTATATATTGAAGGTAATCCCCCATTATTATGTTTTTTTCCCTAGTATTCTTTTTTCCCCTCACACTGTTCTTTTTGGGTTTTAGACGATGGCTGGAACCCGAAGGAACCGTGTTGATCAATGTAATGGAAAATGAAATGATTGTCCTCCTGAACAAAACAATTTTATGGGAGATGGAGTGAAAAATCTTATTGCTATACTTACATAAGCTATGAATCATTCTAGACTTCAAAATGAGAAGAGAAGGGAACAATATTCTATTGAGTCCTTCATAAGGAAACGTCCACCTTCTTTCAGTGGGTCTTCGGATCCACTTGTTGCTGAACAATGGATCAGTACCATTGAAAAGATATTTTCCATACTTTTCTGTTTGGAACATGAAAAATTCATTCTACCTATTTACCATTTAGAAGGTGAAGCAGATCAATGGTGGACTCTAATTAAAAATACAAGGCCCCGAGATGAAATTGAATCCATGGAATGGGATGAGTTCAGGAACTTATTTTTCAATAAGTTCTTCCCTTGTATTCTTCGAACAAATATGGAAAAGTATTTCCTTGAGCTTAATAAAAAGGATGATGAATCTGTTAGTATATATGAATCTAATTTTACAAGTCTTGAAAGGTATGCATCTGGAATTATCATCCAACCTGAAAGTAAAGTTGATGATTCTTCAGTGGCTTAAAACCGAGTATTCTAAGGGCATTAGCTATAGGAGACTTCAGTAGCTATGAAGAAATTGTGTGTTGTGCTATCAAGGTTGAAATGGAAGTTTGTGTTACATATCCATCTCATGGTTTTGACAAGAAATTAAAGATGGAGTTCAAGGAGAAATCTCAGAATAATGGTGAAAAGAAGATGAATGTTTCTTTATGAACAAAGTGTAGAAAGAAGCATGGTGGAGATTGTCTTAAAGAGACTAGAAAATGTTCTAAATGTGGAAAAGAAGGTCATCGAGCATAAGAGTATCTAAGTAATAGAAAAATGGTTGCTAATGATATGAATAAAGAAAAGACTGCAGAGAACACACCACCAACACTTCAATGCTTCAAGTGCAAGAAAATGGGGCATTATGCTAATCAATGCCCTAATCCAAGGGGTAATGATGATCAACTTGAGAAACCTCTTAAGGAAAAGGATAAAGGGAAGTCACATGAGATCATTATTTGTTATGATGAGTATGAAAATGATGTTGCGTAATGATTAAGTGTTTATATAATGGGATTTCAAAATAGTATCATGGAATCTCATTTATGGTATCGTGGAATTTTGGAATATCTATGTAGTGGTTTTCAATAATTATATGGTACCAGTAACCATGAAAAGTGATTGAAATATTTTTGGAAAGAAGATGATAAGCGCATAATGAAGGGATAAAGAAAAAAATGAAATGAGCTCATGACTGATATAAGGATAAAGTTATATCATGGTTGGAGTATATAGAAATTTTGGGATTTTCGTATGTGGAAAGTGTTAAATTTTGACAGGATTCATGTTTTCACTAAGGTTAAATGGGTATTTCAAGAGAATACATGATTAAGGTATTCACATGTTTGTAATGTGACCAACAAAATATATCGTATGATATATGAGGGATAAATGGCGGTATTCACATGCTCGGTAGATGACATTTCTAGTAATTGTTTTCTTTATACTATGAACTTGGAAAAGAAGTATTTTGGATAAGCCTAAAGATTGGAAAGGATTATATTAGACATAAGTTAGTATTGTTTAAGGCTAGAAATTTTTTCGATATTATTTATGGAATATTATAATAATATAGTTTTAGAAAAAGGACAACCTGCAGGACGGGAAACAACCCATCGCGTCGGACAAGGATATGGGAATCGAACCCACAACCAAAGTGCGACAGGACTTTATCGCCTACCATTGGCCTACAGGAAGTCCCTAGTTAGTAGAAACTAGTTTTATTATATTAAGCTGTATGATAAATGAAGTATAAGTCCATTTTTGGAATCATATATGATTAACCTCACCATAGTTGGACTTATGTATATTTGATAACTTTTGCTAACCTTTTGTTTGAGACAGATGGAATGACTCATCATTCTATCGCATGATCTGCTAACACTTTATGGAAGACAAATTCAACTTCATTTCTTTAAGAGATGATGTGGAAATTGTTCAAGGCAGGACCAACGGTAAGATTGTACCAAAATAAAGTAAGTATTTCTTTTAATTCAAAAATTATTCAACATTTGGGAAATGATCTTGAAAACCAAAAATGTTTTCTTAGTGCCCTCGTATCTGATGGTACCTTAGATCATCACAAATTTATGACTTTGTGATTGTTGGCTTTTTCATAGCCATGTCCTCTACCACTCTTCATCAGAAGTTGATGGTTATATTTCTCTTCTATATCCATATTTTCACCTATGTTCTCCTATGTGGAAACCCAGTGATGAGTTAATTTGGGTAACCATTATGTTTCATATATTATTTTTCAAAATTAAGTTTTACCATTCCTTTTTACGATGTTGGTTTCTATGAAAGAAACTTTCAAGAAGTAAACCATTTATAACCCCGACGAATTTCAAGGGAGAAATTCATTTTAAGGGGGGTAGAATGTGAAAACCTGAGATTTTATGAGAATTATTATTTTTAATTTCATTTATGTCTTGTGTTGTACACTATAGTCATCCCTGACTTTGCTTGCATTACACGCAATCGCGACCTTTCTCAATAGCGTGTGTAGTACGCAATACCGGGTTTCACTAAAAAATGATATATTGTTATAATATTATTATGGACTAGTCTTTATGAATAGTATTGACTATATTTTGAATTTTATAACATTATTATTCATCTTACACATTTTCTAAAACATGGTATGTGAATAAAATAAATTTTTCGGGTAAAATAAGTATTTTTCAAAAAAATGCAGTTTTGCCACCTTTTGATGGCGCACCCACATTAAATATAGTTTTTAACATGTTTATAAGTTTAATTTGACAAAATAAAACTCTTATTTGGAATCAAGATATAAAAATTTACTTTGGATAAAATTTTCATATTATTCTGATAACTTTCATATTTTAATGAATAGTAAAAACACGCTATATTTTAATTAAAAACAACTTTTTTCATCACAATAATTTATATGGTTATATTATAATATTTCATGGCTTTAAAGTATAAATAGAATATATTTTTACCATTTAATATAATTTATGTCATTACCATTAATTTTACATTGAATTCATAGGTAAAAACATTTCAAACTTTGGCAATGTTTTAACTTTTAAAACTCGTTTTCTTAACAATGGGATTAATTTTAAATTAATTACTACAACTTATGTGTTTTGAATTTTGAAAAATTAATTCCATATTTGAATTCAGTGGGTCCAAATTATTTTAATAGGTTACTTTTATTTTTTTATATTATGAATAGTAACTACGGTAATTTGTATTTACTGTAGTTAAAGGTAAATCAGGTAATTACGTGTAAAAATAAGATTATAAAATTACCCTAAAACCTTCCAAAATTTTATATGATGACTAAAAGTAGACCCATATCACCTAAGGGTTGGAATAGATTAAATTTATGGACTTTTTATCATGAAAATAATTTAATTATTATTAAAACCAAAGAAAGTGACAACATGTCACTCTCTTAAATCTTGTAAGTATAATAATTTTAATTTAGTGATAAACTTCATGAAACCTTGAAAATTAATAGTCTCGAGAAATATAATACAATTATCTACATTATTTGAATTTATTTATAATTTTTAGGGATTAAATAATTATCATTAAAGGTGACACAATAATGATGTTGAAATTATTTTATTGATTGAAATATCAAATAAATGGTTTTAAAAATATAAAAATAAATATTATATGAACTATTTAATGTGCTAAACTAATTTTATAGATAAATATGACATGCTATGAATATATTAAAGCTTTTATTTCGAACATATATTCTGTGTGGATTTTATTTAAATTCAAATAAATTAATAGTGTCAAAATTCACACTATTGTTATTTTATAAAAATAACATAATATAAAATTGTTTAAAAATCACAAAAATATTTAAAAAATTATAAATTAAAATTTATATGGTCAAAAATTTCATAAATTATACAATTATGGACAATTCACAACACATAAGTAAATATTAATAACAATTTAAAATTTAGAATCTTATTACCACAAATAAAATTAAATAGATTAAATAAGGGTAAATCAAGTTGATAATGTTTAAAATAAAATCCAAACATGTCTAAATTTTGTTGGTTGTTGAGATTACAACCCTATCTCATCTAATCTTCGTATTTGAGACATTTTGGAAGTATTTTTGTGCGGTTTTAATTTATTATAAATTAATATTTTTGAGGTTTCCAAAGGTGACCCTCTCCTCCCTTATAAAAGGGCACCTCCTCCCTCTCCTCTTCACAAAACTTTGTGCCTTCAATCTCGGAAAACCCCTAACCATTTCTGTTTTAAACTTCTCTAGAAACATTATAGAGGTTATGGTCTCCTCAAAAGACCAACTCTAGTGCCTTAAGAGGAAGCTTAAAAGAGGTGCGTCGATGAAGAGGTAATCTCTTCTATCGATTCTTTCATGTTCTTTTTCTTCTTAAACTTATTCTTCTTTAGTTGTTTCATTATAAAGTAATAGAATAAGTATCATTAATATACTGATATGTTATTATAAATATGAAACAACCCCATTTCACCTTCTATCCATCCTACGGAAAATGAAATCACCGCGCGTGCGTACGTACGGAATACCGTCTCCACGCCGTGGTGTAATCTGTTTTTCCACCACCACCTTACTTGGATGGGTATAATGGTATAAAGAATAACTATATATAGTTATTATAACATCATAATTATTCTGAGATATTATATCATCCACTCTAATTCAATTCAATAATTATGGGAACGATATCATCGCTCGTGCGTACGTATGGATTACCATCTCCACGACACGATGAGATTCATTCTCCATGTTAACCATTCAAGAATGATTATAAAGTATATATAATGAATAATAATGAAATATATGACATGATAAAGCTACTGGATTTATGTATATATATATGTCATCTACTTACTTCCATTCAAGTCAATAAGGAAAGGAAAACAACATTCATGTGTACGTACGACCTACCGTCTCCATGAACGGTGTATTTCATTTCATTTATCTATCTATTATATATATATATATACTGAATATATATGATATATAAATAATTATTTAAATTCTGGAAGTAATTAAATCATGATATAAGTAATAATAATATCAAGTACAACAAGTCCAAACACGTACGATAAATAAAACGATTTTACCCAAAACGTTGCTTTAACATTGAATTTACAAAAGAACGGGTAATATAAAGTCATAAATGAACCATATATGATATAATAACACTGAATATGATTCTATGATAAGTCAATGACATTGTTTAAAACATTATACAGGAGTTTTGGATACGTACGAAGCATATCGGACATAAGGTAAGGGATAACTATTCCAATCCCGTTCTTATCCAAGATTGTTTATTCGTAAGTATTTACTAGGGTAATATTTTTCACCCATGTCCATAAAAAATGTTTTTCATAAAATGTTTAATATTCTTTCATGTATTTTTAAATTCATTTTTACCCCTCTTTTACTTTTACTTTGTGTTATGGAATGAATCTTTCTTTTGTTTACCATATGTGGTACTTTTTGACTTTTCCGTTAAAAGTATGAGGAGAATGTTTTTTTAACTTATATGGCATGACCAAATTTTTTTACGGTTTCATAAAGCCTTATTTTCCTGAAAATTACTACATAATATTTCATGATTATTTTCAACAAAATCCTTTTCTTTTAAAATTTCATGGAATTTTTTGAAAACAAAATGATTTTGAAAAACAAAGGATGTTTCCTCAAGAATTCATTTCAAGTGTTTTATCAAAACTCTTTTCCATATAAGATGAAATTATTTAGTATGATTATGTTTCAAATATAATGTCTCTATTATTTGCATTTTTTTATTCTTCTTATGATTAAATGATATCCACTTGGTTTATATGGATTACATTATGATTGGATGATGTTTATGAAACCCATTTATTCTTTGGGTCATGATGAATGATTTATGTTTAATTTGTGGCACAAGTATGAATGATTTCATTATGAGATGGGTGGAACCTATATCTCCCTCAAATAAATTGGGTAAAGATTTATATCTCATGAGATAGACATGGCTTGAATGGTAAGTAAATCTGGTTTAGTGATACAGGATTGGAACGAGGAGTGAACTCGATTCAGAAAGGGACATTGTCCACTAAGATGGTCTTGGTAGCAATGCCTTGGATACTATGAAAATCATATCAAGTGATTAATGGTTTTCCACAATTAAATATTTTATTCCCGTGCTATTTTATCATGATTGATGTTCCTTTATGACATATGCCTTACGTACTGCCAAGATTTATTTTACAAGTCAAGATTTTGATGTGTAAACTTTATGTTCAAGTTTTAAAGTTCAAATGTATATGGTTTGTTTTATTTTCTCCATGCTTACCCTTACTGAGAATTGGAGCTCACCCTTTATATGTTTTATTTTTCCCAGGATATAAAGAAAGGTTTTAGGTAAGAAATCAAAAGGGTAAGATATTTATGGTAGATGTTAAATATCTTTCACCATGATTAGAAGATTATGTTCCGAGTTTCTAAAGACACTAAACTATTACGGTCCTTGAGTGTTGGTTTTTGTTATGTATTAAGTATTCCACAAAATTAATGTAATGTACATGTACTTCAAGCTTTGGGTATCTAGAATAACCACTCACTCTTGAGAATAAACCACTCCCAGTATAGAAAAAACACTCATTTCTTAGAGAGACTTCCACACTTCCTATTATAATTTCTACTGAACTTAAAGAAAACAGAGAGTAAAGATTTTTGGTTGTTCTTAATAAATTCAAATCTGCCATAGGATGGACCTAGTGAATATTAAATAGATTATCCATTTATTCTTCATGAATAAAATCCTTATAGAACCATACCACAAAACCTATAATAGATTGTAAAAGGAGACTTAATCCTAAAATGAAAGAAGTTTTGAGAGAGTAATTTATCAAACTACTGTACAATGGGATTATAGATCCCTTTTCTAATAGTACTTGGGTCAGTCCAGTCCATGTTTTTCTAAAAAAGGAGGATTCACTATTATAACAAATTAGAAGAATGAATAGATCCATGTTAATAAGGCCACCAAATGGAGAGTTTATATAGATTACAGGAAGGTTAATCAAACCACTAGGAAGGACCATTTTCCAATTCCCTTCCTTGATTAAATTCTCAATTGGATTTCTAGAAATATGTTCTTCTATTTTCTAGATGGGTATTCTGGTTACAACTCGATTCCAATAGCTCTAGAGGATCCGAAGAAAACAACCTTCACATGCCCCTTTGGGACATTTTCCAACCAGTGAATGCCCTTTTGTTTATGTGGTGATCTAGAAATCTTTCAATGGTTTATGATGGCTATGTTTTCTAACTTGATTGAGAGGATCATAGAGGTTTTCATGGATGATTTCTCCATATTTTTTAGCACATTTTATACTTGTCTGAAAATACGGAATTGGTGTTAGATAGGAGCTTGGAGACAAACCCTATTCTTAATTGGGAGAAATTTCAGTTTATGGTCACTTAGAGGATTTTTTGGAATATAAGTTGTATAATATTAGTTTAACATTAGAAACTTCCAAAGTTTAAGTTATTCAAAAACTAACACCTTATGAAAATGTTAAGGGTATTATAAGTTTCTTAGGGAATGCCTGTTTTTACTATAAGTTTACCAAATATTTTTTTAAAATAACAAATCCCTTATGTTACCTTTTTATCAAGGATTCCTCATTCCTCTTTGATTAAAACTTTTTTAAATCATATAATGTTCTAAATGAAAAACTCACTTAATCACCTATCATCCATGCACGTGATTGGAAACTTCATTTTAAATGAATGTGTGATTCTAGTAACATGGATGTTGGATTTATCTTAAGAAAGAGTAGAGGTAAGAAGTTTCATTTGTTATAATATGCTAGAAGGCTCTTAGATGAGGAAAAAATTAATTACACCACTACGAAAAAGGATTTTTTTTAGCTGTGTTATTTTCTCTAGAGAAATTAAGGTAGTATCTTCTAGGTTATAAATTCACCATTTTCACCGATCATTCTGCCTTAAAATATCTATTTTCTAATAAGGAGGTCAAACCCAGGCTCCTTAAGTGGATTTTATTGTAACAAGAATTTGATTTGGGGATTAGAGATAAGTAGGAAGCTGAAAAATTAGTTACATCCCACCTTTCTAGGCTTCCTAATACCCATTGTGAAGATACAAGGGACATTAACTCTTCTTTTCCTAATGAAAATATCTCACTATTTCAATAAGGTAGTCTACCTGGTATTCGGACTTTGATAATTTTCTGGAATCTAATGTCATTCCCAATGATTTGTCTAATAACTAAAAGAAGAAATTCATTTCAAATTTTAATTATTACCTTTGGGATGACCCTTTATTATTTAGTAGATGTGTTGATGGTATTCTTATAAGGTGTGTTCCCTAGGAATAGATGTTGCATATACTTGAGATTTGTCACTCCTTACCTTGGGGAGGACATCATGGTGGAGAAAAGATAGCTCAAAAAGTCCTTCAAGGTGGATTTTATTGTTCCCCCTTATTCAAGGATGTTAAGAGTTATGTATTTGGTTGTGATAAATGTCAGAGTCTAGGAAATGTTGGGAGAAAATAGGAGCTACCACCAAAAGGTATTTTTGAAGTTGAGACTTTTGATGTTTTGGATTTAAATTTCATGGGTCCATCTACATAATATCGTTGGAATGAATACATTATTGTTATGATAGATTATTTTTCTATGTGGATTGAGGCAGAATCACTTCCCAACAATCAAGAAAATAGTGTAATAATTTTTTTCAAAAAGAATATATTTTCAATATTTGTTTTGCCAAAAGCCGCCATCACTAATAATGGAACCCACATTAAAAAATTTAAACTTAATGATTTAATGGAAAATTTTTGTTTCACATGAAGGACTGGTACTACGTACCATTCATAGTTAAGTGGATAGGTAGAAATCTCAAATAGGGATATGAAACAAATTCTATAGAGAATTGTCTCAAACTCTCGAAAGGATTGGTATCGCAAGTTAGATGAGGATTTATGGGCTTATAGAATAGATTTTAATAACATAATAGGTATATCTCCATATAGGCTATTATTTGAGAAATATTTTCATTTTCCTGTATAATTATAGGACAAGTCATATTGGGAAGTTAAGGCTTTAAATTTTGATTTTAAGAGTTATATAGAGAGGATACTATTTTAGATGATTGAGTTAGATAAAATAATGATATATTCTTATGAAAACTTAAGGATTATAAAGAAATATACAAAAAAAATATGATACTTTCATTCAAAATAGAGAGTTTAAACCTAGATATAAGGTCCATATATTTAATTCAAGACTTAATATCCTTATTGTAAAACTAAAATCTAAGTGGTATAAACCCTTTACAGTTATTAGAGTGCTTAAGAATTGGGTTGTAGATATTGTTGGATAGAAAAACAAGCCTATTCTAGTTAATAGTAAAATAATAAAACCCTATTTAAAAGGACGGTCAAAGGGATTAGTTACCTTTATTGTGCTGGAAAATTGAACTTCAATAAAGTTTAACTAAAGACTTAAAACTCAGTGCTTTAAGGGATTCACCCCATGCCTTTTCTTCATTTTTTACTTTTTTTCCTTCTTTGTTTTTTAATAAAGTTTTGCTTTTTTTGTCTTTTACATATTTTTATATACTAGAATTATTTTCCTTGTATTTTTGTTTTTTATTCTTAGAATAAAAAATATTTTGATGTTAGTATCAAAAAGGAGAATAATTCCCTTTGTTCTTTAAGTCACAAGGATTTTCATAATGAATCCTCTTTAGATAAAATTAAATAGGGCAATTCCTTCTTTTAAATATTGCATTCATTTTTTCTACTCCTTATTGCTTTCAAAAAATATATCTCGTAAGTCAAAATTCCCCTTAACAATGGTGTGTCATTTACCCACCATTTCACTTGATCCACTGTTCCACTACTTGAAATGAGTCACCTCAACAGTGACTCACTATTGTGGTAGTGGTGGTGAGTCAATGATGTTATGTTTTATGTGTTGGTATGTTATAAATTTTACTGCATAATTGGATTTTTGTTAGAAATTGAGTTTCATTTCTTTTAAATCTCTTCACTATGTGAACTTAGGTGTAGGGGAGTAATACCCCATTATTGTCTTTCTTAAAATGGTTGTGCTTTAATTTTTAGTGTGTTTAGCTTACATTTTTTCTACTCTATTATACATTTTTTGAATCATATTTCTGAACTTACTACACCCTATTCACTCTGTATTAAATTTTTTACATTCTATACTCTTGAACCAAATTAAAATTTTCTTTTCCCTAAATTAATGAAAATTCATGTGAGTCTATTAATATATTTATTCAGGCTAACTCATACTGTTTGAACTATATTGTGATCCTTTTACATGTCATTAATCTAATTAATTGAATATCTCTTTTTGAGATTTAAAATTCAAATTGTTTTTCACCACTATAAAATTCAAATTTTGGAAAAAATTTGTGTTTTATGTGTGGGGGGGGTCAACATATGTTGAGCTACTTTTTCCTTTATAAAATCCCATCAAATCCCTCTGTCTATAAAGTTTTTTTGTTAAAAAATGTTCAATTTGTTTTTTGAAATTATCTTTAAATTTATGTTTATTTAGGCTTTGTTCTACATTTCAAATAATTCTTTCTTAAGGATAAAATCTTATTAGTAGTTAAGAGTTTCTTTGAATCTAAATTTTTTAAGAATGAATGATTTCTGGGTGAATTTTCTTACAATTTTTATGAATGTTTTGTTTAGGAACTAAGTTTGTGAGTGATATAGGATTAATTTTTTGGGTGTTATGATCTTAACCTTAGGAAACTGGAAGTTTGAAACTTTATCCTAGGGGACTCACTTTTTAATTAAAAAATATTAATAATCACTTTAGTCAGCCAATTTAAATCATATTCATTTAAATCTTTTGAAACATGAGTAAAATAGGCCTTTTGAAACCCACAGTGAATCTCTGAGACATTAGCCACAATTTTTGTCAAAGTCATTTGTATAATATTAAATAAGTGCATATGAACAGTGCTTAACACATGTTACATGGTTGGAAAAAATTCAAAAAATAATAATAATAAAGTTCCTATTTGTTAAAATGAGTTAATTAAGGTGAGGGGAATTATGAACGCCAAATGAAGAAGGGAACATTTGAATTATATGAAAACATTTTAGTTGTAACAATAAGGTGATTCAAAACAAATTAACTTAATTTTTTACTTTTTGAACCTAGGAGAAATTCAAAGTATAAAGTTCCATTATGTTGTGTTCTTAATTCCACTTATTTTTAACCATTTATCACTCTTAGATTGAAAAAATGGGATTGAATTGAAGAAAGTCAGCGGGAAGATTCATATATGAGACATAAAATCCTCAGTTATGAATAATTATTTTCTCTCTTGATCACCCTGTAGTTTTTTTAAAATTTTGAAAATACTTCTTTTCAACATTCCTTTTGAATAACCTATTTCACAGATGTGATCCTCTTGATTTTTAATTGTTGAATATGATTCAATTTTATTTGTTTAATAAAAACATGTGTTTGTTTTTCAAAGACAATAAATCATGGTATTTTTTGAGGAAAATCAATGATTAAGTGTGGGGGAATTTGATGTGTCCTTAAAATGCATGATTTTGCCACATCTTTTTATTACGTTTTCAATTATTTAATTAATTAATTTTGCATTTTTTGTTTAATATTTCAACTTAAATAATTTTATATTATAATTTTTTAATTAATCATTATTTATAATAAATTTTTTATTCTTTTACATTAAAATTATTATTTATTTATTTATTGGTACATTTTAATTTAGTAAAATATCAGTTTTATCTGTTTTTGTTTTAATTATAATCAATAATTTGTCAATTAAAATTTAATTTTAGTTTACCATTATTTAATTTAATTTTTTATACTTCAAAATTGTATTATTTTTATAATGTAACCATAATAAATTTTATTATTTAATTATATTTCAACAATTAATTTAATTCTTTCAATTTTAATGTTTTAATTCAATTTATTAATCTAAAATCAAATTATTTAATTGATATTTTTTTAATGTTTTTTAGTTTTAATTTAAGTTTATTTTATTTAATTAATTAAATTATATTTTAAATTTTGATTTAATTAATTATTAATTATGTTAATTTAATTTTTGATAATTTTTATATTTTATGTTTACATATTTTTCACTATTATGGTGTGTCACCACCATCAATTTTCTTTTACTAAAAAAATCCATATTCCAACGGACCGCTATACAGAACCCAATGGTGAGTAATACTCACTTTCAGACTCAATAGTGTCTCATGACATTGCCAGCATCCCCTATACCCCCATACCACTAGAAAGTAATGGTGACTCATTGGGACAATGCTACTCTTACCATCTATACTTCAAATCATACCTCTACACTCATTAGGGACCGTTCCAAATCTGACACATTTTCTCTCTTGACCATCACACCACTAATCTCATCTTCACCATCTTCACACTACGAGGCAGCACCATGACTCACTGTTGTATACCCTTATTCCACTGTTTAACCTTCGCGCTACCATCAACTTTATTCCACCAGCAGTACCTTCTTTCTACTCAAGCTTCACACCACCAGTAACCTACCAGGAGACACTGCCACAACATAAATTCAAAATATGAAATCCTAGACCTGCATAGAACATCAACCACAATTTCCAATTCATATATGGATCTACAATACATTTCTCACCAGATCATAATTCCCCCATCATTGTCACACCTAGATTCACCGGCCGTTACCTTGAGGAAGTCTCACCACCTCCAAATTTGAGATCTAGGAGGATCTAACTACTACTGTGTGAAGCCAAGCTACCGTCGATTGAGATTTTTTCACAATCTAAGGAGGTCGACTAAACCCGGGCTTCTAGAGATGGAGGAGATCCACTTATGATCCTTCTCCCCTAAGCACAGATAAGAATAAAGGAAGGGGAGAAAAAATATAAATTAAATATAAATTAAAATTAAATAATATAATAAAATTTAATAATAATTACTATTCAATATAAATTTAACAATTAAATTAGTAGTAAATAAATTAATAAAAAATGATAAAGATAAGTTAATTACTTATTAATTTAATCCAATAATTGAAATAAATATTTATAAATATTTATTTTTAAAAGTATTATATTTAAACAATGTAACTTCAAATTATTATTTTTTGTATTTCTATAGAGAAACCCATCCAAATTTTTGTTTAGATTCAACCCAACTATTTGAAGGAGTTAGTTAGAGGGGATTTTTAGCATGAAAAACTTGTTAGATTTAGACAAACATGTTTAGTGATATGGGAGGGGACCATGATAAGTCATTGATTGATGCTGGTGACCAGTGGAAAGGCAAGTAAAGACTTTAAAAGAAGAGGAAGACAACAGATATGAGTATCTCTCATTCATTTGACACTTTCTCATAGACACTTAGAGAGCAGCAAAACACATAAACCTAGATAATCTAAGAAGCACCAACATAGGAGTAGAAGGAGAAATATATTTTCCCTTGTTTTTCATTCTTCACTTGAATTTTAATTGTTATGGTTTAAATATTTCTTAAATATGATTTTTTGGTGACTCATTTGTTTATGGAATTAAATAGTGTTGAGTGTAATCATTTCTCTCTTGTTTACTTCTTTTTAAAAAATTTGAATTGTTCAGTGAGATCAATTTTGGAATCAGAAGAATTTTTTTCACCCCTCTTTTTCAAATTTCTAACATCAAAAATGATCAGCAAGATTATTTTTTATTACTTTTTTATAAAATGTGATTTCATATTGATGTTTCTTGAAGTTTAAAACATAAATAACCATAAATAATATTTTATAATCTCTTGGCAAGGGAGATTATTCAAACCCAATTTATAGATCTCAAAAAAATTAACATTTTTTTGTAAGTGAAGATACCCATTAAACCCAATATTGTTCAAATACCTCAAGCATTCATTCTGTTGTGTTTTCTTAATCTCTATTCCATATTATTCATCATATTTTATGAATTTTTTTGTTTTATAAACAAAAAATTCTTCATTTAGTTCTATAAAAATCATTGTTTTATCTTTATAGGTTACTTCAAAAAAATTAAAAAATATATACAAAAATTAAAAAGAACACAAACCCATTATTAACAATAGTGGGATATTTTTAAAAATTTAATCAATCAACATATTTTTAACCTTCCCTTGGGTTCATTCTTACTTAAAAATATATTGTATTTAGTATTAAAATATTATTAATTAAACTTTGACACGTTTTCAAGGATGTATGTGACATAATTCTTCTAAGAATAGCCCTTTCTTTGAGAACCTTCTAAGGTGAGGTTTAAATAAAATGATCATGGTGATGACCTTTGAAATGGTTAAATGATTTTGAATGAATGTTTATTATATGCCTTGGGTGAAACATGGGTTCCTATACAAACTCCATGGATAGACTCTTTTTGATGTTGATCAACTTATGCCCGAGTAATACTAGGACTCCTTAGTGGGTGGCCAAGGATAGACTTAGAGGCTTTACTATTATATAGTTGAGTGACACTTGGACTCATTGTATGGAATCCTAAGGATGGAATCAGATGAATTGTTTTATATAATCCATGGGTGACACTTGGGATCCCATAGTGGGCCACCATGGATGGACCTGAATGTAATTGATGTTATCCTACACCCAAAGTGATACCAAGATTTCCATGAGGAAGGCCTATAACAGGCTTGTAAGGTGTTTGTTTCATGTTATGACTGTAACGATGCCAATATTCCAAATAAAGAATGCCAAGGATGGGCTCAAGTTCATAATTTATTAATTAATGAAATGATTTTTACAACGCGTCTTCTAAGACAAATCAAAATCTTGGATTTAGTTAGTGTCATATATCATATTTATGGCATGGATAGGAAATTTAGGGTCATCTAACATTATGGGGAACGTTGGGATACACCCCATGTTCCAAGACCATCTTATTAAATAAGACGGAAATAAATATTTCTTTAAATAATTCTAGATAAGATGGAAATAGTTAGAAGATGATGGATTTCCATGATAACCTGAACCATTATGGGTTATTTACTTTTAGTACTTCCTTTAAATATTCTATTACTGCATGCACATTATTATTATAATATATTCTCTGACTAGATAGAATTAGACACCTTAGGGTGTGGCTTACTAGTATTTTATCTCACACCCTAATTTAATAGCCTTTGGTACCCGAAAATATTATATGATTGTAGGTTTGGATAAGGTCAGGTGTTGTATTATAGGTTTTGGACTACTTCTAAGTAGTAGGGGAGCACAGGACCAATCTGAGGCTTGTGATGCCAGTTGGAGGTATATCTTTTTGTTCTTTTTGGTATTTTGATACATGTATTTTAATAATGTATTTATACCAATTTTGGATTCTTTTTAGACATATTACATGTATCATCATCATTTTTATATGAGTTTCCTTATGGTATTGTTTATTTATATCTGTCTTGGATGTTTCCTATTGTCAAATTGATTTACTAAGTATGTTATTGATTGTATGACTATTACCACTATGTTTCACTATAATAAGAGGGAATAGTTACCCCAATGAAACACCCTAGGCCCTCACTCCTAGTCAGAAGCCTCTGTATTTTTTGAAGATGTGATTGAGTCCATGTGTCCAACCGAACTCGAGGAACCTTTCAATGGAATCCAGGTCCAGGATGTTATATTTTTCACCCAAACAATATGGATAAAACACACTCTCTTAGAATTAAAGATTACATATAAAAATATCCCTATCAAGTTTGATAACAATAATTCCATTAATATTTACAAAAATCCTATCTAGAACTTTCACACTAAATATATTGACCTTAGAATAATTTCTTAATAGATAACTTCCAAAAGGCTGATATCTTATTGGAATTTGTTAGGATGGAATATCCACACACTAATATTTTCACTAAAAATCTAGTAGGTGATTGTTTTGATTTAATTAAAGGTGAATTAGGAATGGTACACTTATGATTCTCTTCATTTGACTATGTATAACTTGAGTAATCTTCTTAAAATTTATTTTTATTTTAAAATTTTCAAAATCTTGAAATTACAGATTTTATTTTCTATTATTCTTTTTCTTTTTTCTTTATTGACTATGATCCCTATATATCACATGTACATTTATTTTAGGTATAAAATTATCTATTTAATTTTGAAAATTTCCTTAAGAGTTACTTTTTTAAAAAATTATTTTTAAAATAAAATTTTGTTTTAATATTAATTTAAAACTTCAAAAAAAAATATTTTTATCATGATTTTACTACTTTTAATTTTTAAAATAAGTTTTTTTTTAAATTTAAATGAACTTGTTTTTGTTTTAAATCTATTTTAAATTTGTTTTCCAAAATTATAAGAGAAATTATAAGCTAAATTTCTTTAAAAAATGTTTTCTTTTCATCTCTCTTAAAGGAAGATTAATGATGATTAAAAATATCAATACATACCTATCTATCAAACATTTTTTTAATTTGGAAAAGAATAAATTTAGATTGTAGGATGATTTCGAGGTATGATTTTACATCCAAATGATCTTTATCAAATTTATTTCTATGAAAGAATCTTTTCAATGGAGGAAGAACTATTCTTTGAGATAAGGAATGTATTGGAAAATGTATATACAAAATTTTCTCGATACATGTTAGAAACTTATGGAGGATTACACCCTGAGAGGGGAGAATTAGGTTATAGTAGTTTAGGACGATTCAGCATTGATTATGGGCCTTTTTATCTCACCTTAAGGAATACTAAATTTATCTCTCTCCTTACTCTCAATGAGTGATTAAAGTGGTAAATAACTATAGGTAATTTACATGGTTCAACTACATTTCATTATATATATGTAGAATGAATGAAAAAGTTCCAATACACTGAATTCACTAAATTCTTTCAACTTTACAAGTTTAGTTTAAAGCGGTTTCACTAGACCACCTAGCTCACTACCATGAATTATTGGAGAACTCATTTTACTCTTTCAACAAGGATATTAACATTGTTTTTCTTCTCCAATTAAGAGGATAAAAACATTAACCAAGAGTTTTGTTTCACTTTATAACAAAAAAATGTTGACTTCTAGTGAGATAAAGAAACTCTTGGAACTGAACCTCCATCGACATTCAATATTCTAGATGAGATTTGGAATGACAATGTGTTCTTCTACCCTTATTGGGTTTCAAGGTTGTATAACATATCTATGCCTCCACTAAACTCTAATTCCCTTTTTAAATACCTCACTTGATAGATGTATCATTCATGCCATGACTACATGGATTAAAGGACTTCAAAAACTAATTAGAATCCATCTATTAAGAGGAAATTACAGCTGCCATCAAATCCAAGGGAAAATGACATACATTTTTTCAGATCTAGAAAATCAAACATCGAAATAGTTTACATCAGACTATGGTGCACAATATCTAGTTTTTTTCCATAACACATCTAAATCCATGGTCATATCCTCTTTCTGAAGCTGTTTCACACAGGTATACTTGATCTAAGACATGGGATTTGGAAAAGTCATAATATGGCTTCTTGTGGCTCCCTGGATGAATTAATATTCACCATGTCGAGTGAAATGGTGTGGTATCTCCCATGTATACCTCTTCTAAATATAGTCCTTAACCATAGATTCCTCTCTATATAATGTTTCATATATGTTGTCCATTTTACGAAATAGGTACATATGTTGGCCACATTCACTGCCAAAATGGGTGTGGTCACCTGTATAGCCCATTTTGGATATGAACACTAAGATTCCACAATACGGACCACCAGGTGCATGGTTCCTTCCCAATAACACATTTTGGGTTGCTCCTCCTCAACACACCCAATTCTATGGGTGTGGTCCTCTTGATATGACCACCACATTCACCATTCCATCTAACCAAGGTGTGGCCTTTCCCATGGTGAATCTCAACTTCAACAAACATAGTAACCTCCTTCATTAACCTTCCCAACAATAATGTTGTATTAAAATGTTAAAAAAACACAACCTAAAAGGCCTCATAAGGGATTTTTTCTAACAATATGCCCCATTTTGGTTTGTTTAAAACTCTCTAAACACTATAAGAACAAATTCATCATCCATTGAAAATAACTTTAAATATGTGTATCTATGTGCCACTAATCCCCAATTTTAAACCCATGTGAGCCATTCTCAGTGTAAGAAATAAGAATTAAGTGAAATTTTTTTTCACAAACACCTTTGAATTATTTCAATAACCATACCTCTACCCCCAATTTTTCATTGATATACTCCCCTCCTTTTCACTTAACTTCTCACCCATCCACAAACACTTAAATATTTCTCCTCCTTTGGAAATAAACCCAAAGAGTTCAGTTATCAAAAAAATCATAATATGGGGTCATAAATCTAATAAATAAAGGTTAGAAAACTTACCTTTCTCATAAGTAAAACATTGGGAAGTGGGAATTACCTTAAAGAATCAATCAAGGAGATGAATATGATTGGAATCTAAGAACCAACTATTTCTTCTCAATCACCCTTTTGAGAAGTTCCATCATAAAGATATTTTTCACTTGATCTTGATTTGACACAGACTCCAAAATAATAATTCATCGGTACAACTCATTTATGAAAGGGTATTTGATCTCAATGTTCTTTGTCCTTGGATAATAAATATTATTTTTTATAATAATGACCACACTCAAATTTTCACACATGATTAGAATAGGAGGAATAACTTCAACACCCATATCATCAAGTTTTTATTTCATACTTATCAATTAGGTGCATGCTTGAGTGGCCACAATACAATCGGCCTCAACGCTGCTCAAATATATTAAATCATGCTACTTAATTTTCCATGATATACATGAGATCTCAAGATACAAATCACCAATAAAATTAGATTTTAGGTTATCTACCAAATCGAAAAAATTCACATTAGTAAATCCCAACAAATTATTTTTTGATTCATTGTGATATAACAACCCTTAGTCTGTAATATGAGGAATATATTTAATTATTATTTTCACAAATTTCAAGTGGATTTCCATAGGATCATTCTAATAATGAGAATATTGATAAGTAAAAAAAATCTGGTCAAGTGGTAGTAAAATAGATTAAACTATCAATGATTTGACAATAAGTATTCACATAAGACTTGTTGACTTTCTCATATTTTGATAGTTTCAATATTGTATCCACCATAGTTTCCATGGGCCTCAAATATTTTATCGAAAATATTTTTTTAAACCTGCTTTGAATATTCGGTAATGATCTATGCATGGTCATAACTGGCCCATGTTCCAGAAAAATCCAAATTGCCTTGAATGAAAATTATTGTTTTCTAGATTTTTGTTATTACATTTGATTTGATTCCACTATTGGGAGATTCACTTGAATTGTGACAATATCATTGATATGATTTTGGGTTATATTTTGTTAAAACCTAATGAGATGAGGATATTCCATCTCATTCATTACTTTAGGAACTTATAGGAATCACATGACATGCCATATAGGATGCATTACTTGTTGGAATGATATTGGGATAGGTGTCTCGGTATATATAACTACTGTTTTGAAATATATTTTGTACAAGGAATTGAGAAACAGGGTTCGTACTTAGAGTTGCTTCCATAACCTAAATAATTATTTCCTGATTAGGTTACAGTAGACACCATAACTAGTAAATTTTGGTATGTTGATTCATGGGCCATGAGTCGCATGGAGGGTAATGTGTTATGTTGTGGACTAGGTGGACACCATATTTTAGATCATAAGAAGTATGGGCCCTTATGGATAGGAGTTTGATGAACCATTTGGTTCAACCATTTAATATGAATTGTGAAATAATGAAAATGAATATGAAAATGAAATGGAAATTTAAATTTCTGAACAGAGACCTTGACCTTGACCAAGATTTTGATTGGGAAGTAGGTAGTGACTCTAGTGATGTTTGTGACTATTTCTTTTTACCAGTATTGGATTTATTAGTAGATTGTGTGGTACAACCTGGTTGTAGTAATTTTTTGACCTATCATGTGCTTTTGAGCTATGAACTTTGATATCAATCCTTTCTGAGGTGTGTGTTTGGCATTTGAGAGACATACCACAATGAAGAACTCCATTTGTGTACTAGGAGGGGGTGACAACCACACTCTTAAGGTGGTGGGTCATGGGCTACCAGTGGATCCTCTAACAGTTCTACATGTGGCACCAGCAGTTTTATCAGACATGGGTGTTGATGCATAGTTTCATGTGGGTATTTTTCTCTTTACACAGACTTTTTAGGGAGCACCACAGCCTTCCATATCTATGGATGAGCTGACACATGGGTTCAAGTAGTAACATCGGCCCACGTTTTCAAGGTATGATGCACCGCAGGCTTCATATTCATGGCTAGAGTCCAAGTTATCTATCATCGAGCATCTCAATACACCTACCGAGAGGAGGGTAAAGCTTGCTAATTATATGTTGTGTGATTCCTCCACATCATGGTGGGATGTCATTACTCAGACAGCTCATCATAAAGAGATGGTTTGGAGGTATTTTCATATGACCTTCTATGATTAGTTATATCCCAAGATGTTGAGGGCCAATAGATCATGAGATTTCTTGCACTTGGGGTAGGGTGTGTTGTCATTTATGGATTATTCAGCCCATTTTACAAAACAACATAACTTTACACCAATTCTGATTTGTGATGTGTAATCTAAAGGTAGGAGATTCAAGGATGGTCTCATGTTTGAAATATGATCCTAGGTGAATGTGTTTTTGTTAACTACTATTAATAGAATAGTAAATTAGGTGCTTATCATAGAGTTTAGCCTGAGAGAGGTTAGGGGTGCGATCCAGGGAGGTTCATCACATAGATATGGTACTGTATTGACTAGAAATAGGAAGCATCATCTAGATCTTCCACATGGTAATATTATTTTCCAGAGAACATACTCAAGTAGCCAAGTGAGGTGCCACTAGTGCGGTAGAACAGTACATACAAGACCTATGTGCATGAGAGACATTATCAAGTGTCGATATTGTAGTAGGATGGTCCATCTATGGGGATTTTGCAGAACTTTTCCTCCCGAAGATAGTGAGAGAAGGTTCTTAAATGACTCCATGTGTAGGATCAGAGTTAGAAGCTTCTCATTAGGAAGGGAAGTAAAGTATGGCCAGCCAATCAGGTCAAGGCAGTGGTCATGGTTATGGTAGTAAGAACCCAGATTTTTAGGGACAGTAGAGGGGATCTTATCAGGGTATCTAGGTTGTATCATAGGGTCACAAATCATTATAGATATAAAAAGTGCAACCAACACTTAAGAAATAGAATCTCATACCTTCTACTATGAGAGGTTCTGTTCTAGTAGCCTCTGTTTTAGTATCATTTCTTTTCGAAATAGGTGCTTCACATAGCTTTATATCTTTACCTATTGTGGAGAGCCATAGCATCATCCTTCACTATTCATTTGGCATGATGATTCTATATACTCCATTTTGGATTCCAATAAAGTATGTACATCAGTGAAGGGGGTTCCCCCTTGATATTGGTGGGTGTCACTTCCTATGGGACCACTTTTTCCATGAGATGATAGGTTTTTACATCATTCTCAGGATGGACTGGTTGGTTTCATTTCATTATTTTATTAATTACTATCACCAAAGGGTGACCTCCATGTCACTAAAGGGTGGAGAGTTTATTCACAAGGGTGAAAGGAATGTCCAGGTGAGCCGAGTTGGACCTAAGCATCGGGGTCTTATTGGGATGACATCCTAGATTTTGAGTTTATATCTAGATGATTAGGGAATACATCAGGAATATTTCCCTTCAGTGGTAGATCATTTTAAAGAAATTTTTTGGGATGAATTCTTAGGGATACCTTCATTGTGAGAGGTAGAGTTATTCAATCGAGTTGGTGTCAAGAGCTGCACTGGTATCCATTATTCCTTACAAGATGGCTACCACTAAATTACGAGAGCTCAAGAGGTAACTATAGGATTTATAGGAAAAGAGTTTTATCTAAACCAGTACTTCTCCATGGGGTCACCAGTACTTTTTGAGAAAAGGGTGGATGGTACCCTTAGGATACATTTGGATTATTGTAAATCTAACCAGCTAATGTTTAATAACCGGTATCCCTTACTGCAGATAGATAACCTGTTGGATTATCTTTGAGGAGATTGAGTGTTCTCAAAAATTTATTTGAGATATGGATACCATATGGTGTGTGTAAGATCTTTGGACATACTTCATATAGCCTTTCATAGTGGGTATGGTCTATACAAGTATCTTGTTGTGTCTTTCGGTCTCACAAACATTCCGATAATTTCATCGGGCTTATGAACCATGTTTTACATACTTATCTATATTCATTTTTCATGGTATTAATGGATGATATCTTGATGTATTCTCACACTAGACACGACCATGATAAACATCTTGAGATCGTATTTGATACACTGAGAGAGCATCAATTATATGCTAAGATTACAAAGTGGTGCTTTTGGATTGATAAAATTCACTTCTTGGGTGACATTATCGTGGATTTAGAAGTATCATTTTACCCATATAAAGTGAGATTTGTAGTTTCCTAGGATCATCCTAAGAATGTATTTGAGATACAAATATTTTTAGGACTAGATATATATTATTGGAATTTCATACAGGACTTCTCATGCATAGATGCACCACTCACGGGTTTGACTAAAAAGGTTGAAAATTTTGTATGGTTAGATACATGTGATTCAGACTTTAAGGAGTTAAATGGGAGGTTTACTTCATTATCAATACTGATTTTTCTAGAACTAGGCAAGAGTTACACTATTTACTACGATGGATTGGGTATTAGGCTTGTATTTTTTCTAATGTAGGATGAGAGATTCATGTCTTATGGGTTTCATCATTTGAGGATACATTATAGGAATTACCCAATGAATGATCTCAAATTCATTATGGTTGTACATTCTTTGCATTGTTAGGGACACAACTTTTTGGGATAGCATTTTATGGTGTTCACAGACCACAAAATTCTTAAGTATATTTTTACACAGCGTGGTCTGAATTTGAGACCATGAAAGTGGGTTGAGTACATACAGTATTTTGACTTTGAGCTTTCCTATATGCCTAGTAAAGGAAAATAAATGGTTGATGCATTGATCAGGAGGAATCAAATATCGGCAGTTCAAGGGGATAGTGGTGGGTGGCAGTTTATGGCTTTGTTCTCTAAGATGCACTTGTAGTTGCAGGATAGTCATGGGTAGGATTTTTTCCATCCATAGTTTTAATCTCTACTCTACTAGATAGAGTGAGGATGAGATGGATATCATATTTGGAGGGTCTAGTCCTATGAGAGAGTGTGGTAGGAGAGGACCCTCCTTCTGGTTGGACTCTAGGAGAGGATGAAATTCTCTTTATTTATGGTAAGGTATGGGTTTCGGTAGACATGTGTGAAGAGATATTAAGATACTTTCATGATTTATCTTGGGAAGTGAATCCTAGAATCACCAAGATGTATCGAGATTTAAATCACCAATACTAGTGGATGGGTAAGATATGTAATAGTTTTTCTCATGATATGTTCAAACTTTTTATAGGTGAAGGAGGAATACCAGTGACCATACAGACTTTTATAGAAGCTTATCATTCCTATGTGGAGATGGGATAACATTTTTATGGATTTTTTGATAGGGTTATTGAGGTCACCATGAGGCAATAATTTCATTTTTGGTTTTTGTTAAAAGTATCACAAAGGATTCTCATTACCTACATATCAAGGAGACATTTTTAGTAGATGAGATAGGAATGTTTTGTATTTTTTAGATAGTATGAATTAATAGGGTCCCTCATATTATAATTTCAAATAGGAATTCTTGTTTCACATCATAGTTCTAGAAAGGGTTGGATAGGGTGTTGGGTATATAGATGCTTCTGAGCACATCATACCACCAGCAGACTGATGGTCAGTTAGAACACACGATAAAGGTTCTTGAGGAAATGTTGTAAGAATACTGTTGGGAAAAAATCCCTCAAGCTAACATTGCAATATTTTTGGGTTGATTGTGTTTGTTGACAAAGCTGGTTTCCATGAAGAAATTGTTGAGTTCCAAAGAAGTTGTTGAAAATCAATGTTGAAAAAGAACAATGACAGAGGAACGGATGATCTGGAGGCGGTACCAAAAGAGCAGTACAAGGTGGCGCCGTTTTCCAGTGTTTGCCAAATTTTTGGGGTCCAAAATTTGGAGGTAGGTGAGCATCGCGAAAAGTGTATTTCCATGAAGATCATATTTTAATATGTCAAATGCATGAATTTCACGAAAAAAAGCTTCATGGTTTGGATTTCGCGAAGACCAGACGAATGGAGGTGGTGATTTTTCGTGATTACGACAAGCTTCGCGAACGGCAGAGGCTGAAGCGCATCACGGCGGTGAAGGGATTTTCAAGGGAGCTTCTCAGCGATGAAGGGAATTGCGAGGGAGCTTTGTGGTGAAGGCGCAAAGTAATTGACGGGATGCTATGCGATTACGATGAGCTCCACGATCAAAAAATTCCGTGGTGCTTCACGGTTTTGAGAGAATTCCAGCGGGAACTTCGGAGCTTTGCGATTTGAGCTGACGTGGTGTTGACTTCGCGCGGAAATTTGGAGGGTCGGTGGAATTTCCTATAAATAAATGGTGACCCTCTCGAGTAGAGAGAGAGTTTTTTCAGAGAAAATCATTTGCTCTGGGTTCGCGAAGGTAGTTCACGTAGCCTGTGTGCTTCACGAAAGAAGAGCTTTGCGGCGTCTATTGTAGCTCCGCGAAAGGTGCCAGCTCCACGTTGGCCCAGTGAGCTTCGTGAGGGAAGTTTCTCTACAAAGACTTGAGGTTCACGGTAGTGCTTCACTGTAGTGCTTCACGAAAAGGCAGGAGCTTCGCGAAGGGTTGTTTGAGCTTCGCGGAATTGGGAGCCTCGCGAAGTAGGGTGCTTTGCGAAGGTGTTTCCAAAGTGAATTGCCCAGTGGTTAAGAGGCAAAGGGGTAATCATCAGTGGATTAAAGTTGGACTTTAATAGAGCATCTATCAACAGTTGAGGATGCGTGAATTCATTCAAATGAAGAGACCTACAGGTCTATAAACTGTGAGTGGATCCCTTTCAAGTGCAGTGAGCATAGGAAGAGGAAAAAGGTGATCCTCTCCACCGGCAGTGATCCAGAGAGAGAGAAATAGGGAGTGACCCTTGGGAAAGTAGTGAGTTGACTCTAAACTTGTAAAGGCAATGAGCCTGGGATAGAGTGACTGTTCTTGAACATTGTAATCCACAGCTAGTGAGGTTTAGTGGACTTGGTACGACCAGAAACCTATCGGCGTATGCTCCTTGGACGTAGCCCTTTTCGGTTAACCAAGTAAAATTGTTGTGTCCTGTGCTTGATTTACTTTATGTTTATATTGTGCAACAGGAAAGAGAGAGAAGAGTGTTTTTCTTAACAGATAAACAAGATTAGAACGTGATTTAATTTTAAATTAGTCATACCCTGATTCACCCCCCCCCCTCTCAGGGTATTCAGCCTTGTGGACCTAACAATTAGTATCAGAGGGAAGGGTTGATATTTTTTCTTCTATCAATGGAGGTCACTAATCATAGAGGGATTTCAATCTTCAACGGATGTAATTTTTAGATATGTAAGAATAGAATGCAACACTATTTTCGATCTTTGGGAATGGATGTGTTTTCAGCAGCTATGCATGGTATCACAGCTGATATTACTAGTGGTGCATTATCAGAAACTGAGCATAAAGAGTTGGATGTTGATGCCAAAGCAATCAATGCCTTAGGGGGATCCCTTTAAAATCCCATCTATACAAAGGTGATGTCATGAAAAATGTCACATGCCATGTGGGAAAAGCTTTTGAATATTTATGAAGGGGATACAAAAGTCAGAGAGGCAAAGTTGCAAGTGTTGTGAAACAAGTATGAAGATCTGAGAATGAACCCGAACGAGTCTGTTGATTCATTCTTTGATTTGGTAAATGATGTGGTAGAAGACATGCGAGGTCTTGGTGAGATTATCGAAGACATTAAAATTGTAAATCGTATCTTGAGAAAACTTCCACCTTGGTTCAATTCAAAAGTTTCTATTTTGGAAGATAAAGATCTGAAAGAGCTGACAATGGATAACCTGCACAGCACTCTTGTTGCGTATGAAATGAGAAATGATGATAACGACGTTGTGGAAAAGGGAAAATACAAAGAGGTGGCATTTAAGGCCATGAAGAAGCTCACTATTGAAGATTCTCAAGAGTAAGAAGAGACAAATGAGGTGATGTCATTCCTTTATTCAAATCTGCAAAGAGGAAAAGGAAATTTTAAATGGAAACTTCCACTAGCATGATTTCGATGTGGAAATGTTGGTCATCTTGCTACAAGATGCCCCAAAAAGTTTCAAGAAGAAAATGATGAAGATGAAGTTGAAAATCCCAAGAAGAAATCTTCAGCCTATGTGAAAGGGAAGAAGCAGTTCAAGAGAAATTTCTTCAAGAAGAAGAATCTTCTCTCACAAGAAATAGACAGTTCAGATGAGTCTGAGGATGAAGAGGTTGAGGAGTTTGAAAATTGTAAAGATCATAGACAAAATGCTATGGTAGCGATCGTCGGTAGTTCTCAGGAAAAGGAATAAATTGACGTTGGAGAAGAGGAAGGAGAAGTTGAAGGAAGAGTTGATATGGAAGTCGAATTTGAAGCAGCTCTTGATGAGATAGATATTTGGAGAGAAAAAACGAAGAAATACAATAAAGTTGTTCGTGATGCCAAACTCTATATGTAGCAGAACGAAGATGAGAAGTCTGAGTTAATGGAAGAAATTGAAAACCTCAAGTTATCAACACCAGAGAACTCAAAATCAATTAGTGAGTATAAGATCAAGATTGAAGAACAGAAAAGGGAGATCGATGGCTTGAACAGAAAAGTGAAAGATCACATCAAGCATATTGAAGAGCTTGAAGAAGAAGTTTTCAGTCTACAGAGAAAAGTTAAAGACCAGGAAAAGACTTTGATTCCCAATACATTCTTGGGAAAGCAGATCATTCCGAAGACTAAAAAGATGAAAGAGGATCCCAATAGTTCAGCAGGAAAGAAGCAGCAATTGAGCTCAATTGTTAAGGCTGATTCAGGGCTTGATCATAAAGAAAAATCTATGGCAATTGAAGTCAGACCACAAGAACCCATCCCGAGATTGAAGATTGATTTGAGAAAAAAGAAAAATCAGAATATTCAGAGATCCCAAGGGGAAACTCGAAGTGCTGAAGTGTTATGAAGGAATGCACTATATATCAGGTGTTACTATTGTGGGAAGATGGGACATTCACAATATGTGTGTTCTATAGCCAAGAGATATCAAAGGGAACAAGAACAGTGGTGGCAGCCAAACAGAGAATGGTTTTCCAGAACATATTTTGAAGGACACTGTTTTTGGTGCGGAGGATTTGGGCACATGGCTAGGTATTGTACTTCGACCATTCAGAGAAATGTGCCAAAGCATAATCAAAATGTTCGCAAGCAGCAGATCAATAAACCGACAGGTGAGTTAAAAATGCAGAATAGATTTTCTGCTTTGCAAGATGAGGTTGGTCCATCATACTCTGAGAAAGAACAGAAGTCTCAATCCATGCCGAGTGTGAAAGAAAAAGTATGGACCAAGAAGAAGAAAAATGAGAAGGTTGTGGTGGCGAAGATTTCCCTTAAAGCATCAGATCGTTCTGGTGTATGTAGACAGTGGTTGCACATCACACATCCCAGGGAATAAGGATCTTGTTACAGACATAAATTTATGACAAAGAAGGAGTTGTCAAATTTGGAAACGATGAAGGCCTGAAGATTGTTGGCTCAGGAAAAGCCAAGTTTGGGGGAAATAAATGAAACGTGCTGATGTCTTGGTAGTAGAGGGTCTTAGTCATAACTTGCTCAGTGTCAGTCAAATATGTGACTTTGGTCATTCTATCTGATTTACCAAGAATATGTGTGTTGTGAAAGGAAAAGATGGAGCAGTTTTTTTGCAGGGAAAAGGACAAAGGGAAATCTTTATCTTGTAGGTGGGGAAGAAGATACATTCCTTTTATCCATAGAGGAAGAAAACCAGCTATGGAATAAGCGACTTAGTCATCTATGCCAACCATCCATGGAAGATCTGGTGAAGTGTGATGCTGCTAGAGACCTTCCCAAACTATCACATGTTCGCACTCATACGTGTGATTCTTTCCAACAAGGGAGAATCATTAGAAAAACATACAATCCAAAGGAACAGAAATCAACTGGAGTGCTTGAACTGGTACATGCTGGTGTATGTGGACCTATTTCACCACGAGCTCTAAATGGGAAAAGGTACTATGTCCTTTTCATTGATGACTATAGCATAATGTCCTGGGTATTCATCATTACCCATAAGATAGAGGTGTTCAGTTGCATAAAGCAGTGTAGGAGGGAATCAGAAAAGATGCTTGGGCAGAAAATTCTGAAGTTTTGTACTGATAACGGTACGGAATTCACAAATAGTCAAGTTGAAAACTATCTCGAGAAACATGGGATAGGGAATCAAGTTTCATCAGTAAGAAATCCCCAACAGAATTGAGTGGTTTAAAGAAGAAATCGGATCATCAACAACATGGCTAGAAAGATGCTTATTGATAAAGACCTACCAGAGAAATTTTGGAAGGAAGCAGTTTTGACATCAGTCTATGTTTCGAACAGGTCTCTGTTGTGTCCAAAGCAAGGAAAGACTCTGTATGAACTATGGTATGAAAGAAGCCAATGTTGAAATAATTTTGAATATTTTGAAGTAAGTGTTTCATTCTCAACAAAGAAAATCACAGGAAGTTTGAGGCATGAGGAGATGAGGGGATATTCCTTGGATACTCAGGGAAAAGCAAATCATATAAATGTTTCAACAAAAGGCTGGGAAAATTTTTTGAGAGCAATGATGCCCCTATACTTGAAAATGAATAGAATACTCAACGACCCAGTGAAAAGTTTCTGGATGAATGTGATGATGAGGTAAGAAACACAGGGGGAGAAGAAGTGGCAGAGGCAGACTCAGAAGAAGATACTGATGATGAACAAGAAAGTGTCAAGTCTGTGTCTGCAAGGAAGCCAAAGAGTCGAACTGAAATTGATAGGTAGAATATCATTGGTGATCAGACATCTCCAGTTCAGACTCGAAGAATGAAGTCATTACATCAAACATCATTTTTATCTCAGGTGGAGATGAAATGTTTTTCTGATGCAGCTGAAGATGAAAACTGGTTTCAGGCTATGAATGAAGAGCTAGATCAGATTGAGAAGAATCAAACATGAGAGATTGTTTCGAGGCCAGTAGATAAGAATGTCATCGGGACTAAATGGGTCTATCGCAATAAGATGAATGAAGATGGCATAGTGATTTAGAACAAATAACGACTAGTGTGCAAGGGGTACTCCCAGATCGAGGGAATAGATGTTGATGAGACATTTGCACCGGTTGCAAGGCTGGAGACAGTCAGATTATTCCTAGACATCGCAGTGAAAAGGACGTTCAAAGTGTTTCAGATGGATGTCAAATCTTCATTCTTGAATGGTGTTATGGAAGAGGAGGTGTATATTGAGAAGCCAGATGGTTTTCTCATTCATGAGGATGAGAACAAAGTTTGTAGGCTGAAGAAGGCATTGCATGGGCTGAAATAAGCACCAAGAGCATGGTACTCAAGGCTTGATCAGTACTTGAAGAAGCTTTGTTTTCAGCATAGAGGAGTTGATTACAATCTCTATTTCAGCAATGACAGTAATCAAATGATGATGGTGCTAGTGTATGTCGATGACATAATTTTTGGTGGATCAGATGAAGCTCAGTGCAGACAGATTTCCGAATTCATGAAAAATGAATTTGAAATGTCAATGATTGGAGAGCTAATGTTTTTCCTTGGTCTACAGGTGTCACAAGGAAGGAATGGAACATTCATTTCTCAATCTAAATATGCCAAGGAGGTTCTGAGAAGGTTTGGAATAGAGAATTCCAAGGAGATGAAGACTCTGGTTGCTACCTAGATGAAATTATCAAAAGATGAGGATGACAAGGTAGTTAATATCACAGAATATAGGCAAATTATTGGAATTCTGTTAAACTTAACCGAAAAAAGTCCTGATATTGTTTTTTCCACATGCCAAGCAGCGAGATATCAGAGTAATCCCAAGGAAATCCACATGCTTTTAGTGAAAAGAATACTTCAGTATATCTAGGGCACAGTGGATTTCTTCTTGACATATACTAACAAATCTCAAACAGAGTTATTGGGATATACTGATGCAGACTGGGCTGGTTCAGCAGATGATAGAAAATCAACATTATGTGGTGCATTCTATCTTGGTGGATTGTGTATTTCTTGGCTTAGCAAGAAGCAAGATTTCATTTCATTGAGCACCGCAGAAGCTGAGTATATTGTGGCCACTCAACTGTGCACACAATTATTGTGGATAAAGCAGCAACTTGAAGATATGGGAGTCAAAGTGAAGTCTCTGATCGGAATCCGGTGTGATAACTCAAGTGCTATAAATCTCAGAAAAAATCTCATCCATCACTCAAGGACAAAGCACATGGAGATAAAGTCTCATTTTGTCAAGGAGAAAGTTGAGCAGGGAATCGTGAAGTTCGAGTAAGTGCCTACAGAACTACAGGTTGCAGACATTCTGACAAAGGTCTTACCCAAGGAAACATTTGAAAGGCATCGACTGGCTCTGGGAGTTCAGTCGACTCCCCGCACTTGAAATAGTGTGGATATGGAATCCCCCCCTCTCCCTGAGGTATGATGTGTTTTTCCCTAGTCTGCTGATATGTGTTCTCTACTGTGTTACTGACTGCAAAAGAGTGACCTTTGGGTTCGTTGACAAAGGGGGAGACATAATGATTGTTCAAGGGGGTGAAAGTGTGGAGATTTGAGAAATCATGACAGATATGGGGAGAAGCTGACAGGTGGAGTAGCCAGATAGGGGGATTTGAAGCTATGAACAGAAAGGGGGAGCTGACAGGTGGAGCAGCCAGATAGGGGGAGTTGAAGCTGTGAACAGAAAGGGGGAGCTGATAGGTGGAGCATCCAGATAGGGGGATTTGAAGCTGTGAACAGAAAGGGGGAGCTGATAGGTGGAGCATCCAGATAGGGGGAGTTGAAGCTGTGAACAAAAAGGGGGAGATTTTTAAATCTGACGATGCTAGAAGTGATCGATCAAAGGAAATATATCACGACAGCTGAGGATCATGATAAAAGCAGAATAGTGAGTTTGGAATGGTGAGAGAAGGATTCCAGGTATCACCAATTGGTATCAGTATGGTTCGACAATTGGTATCAATTTTACAATTGGTATCAGTTTGGAATCGACAATTGTGGTCTGACGGGAAGTGATTCTTTGACGAACTTCTCATACTACTCTTGTTTCTCACGCCGAGCATTACTCATGTGGTCTTAGAGTACGTGTTAAGTGATTCCTTGAACGCTATAAAAATCTCAAGAGGCGAATGGTGGTTGCAGCTGGAAGGAGATTCTTAGAGATATCAAAGTGCAAAAAATTATTCTGAGAAGATTTATTAAGAGTTGTCAACAAACCCAAAGGGGGACATTGTTGAGAAAAAATCTATCAAGCTAACATTGCAATATTTTTGGGTTGATTGTGTTTGTTGAAAAAGCAGTTTTCCATGAAAAATTGTCAAGTTCCAAAGAAGTTATTGACAATCAATGTTGACAAAGAACAATGACAAAGGAATGAATGATCTGGAGGTGGTACCAAAAGAGCAGTACAAGGTGGTGCCGTTTTCCAGTGTTTGCCAAATTTTTGGGGTCCAAAATTTGGAGGTTGGTGAGCATTGAGAAAAGTGGATTTCCAAGAAGATCATATTTTAATATGGAAAAGGCATGAATTTCGCAAAGAAAAGCTTCATGGTTTGGATTTCACGAAGACCAGGAGAATGGAGGCAGTGATTTTTCGCGATTACGACAAGCTTCGCGAACGGCAGAGGCTGAAGTGCATTGCGGCGGTGAAGGGATTTTCAAGGGAGCTTCGCGGTGATGAAGGGAATTGCGAGGGAGCTTCGCGGCGAAGGTTCGAAGGAATTGACGGGATGCTCCACGATTACGATGAGCTCCGCGATCGGAAAATTGTCGCGGTGCTTCGCGATTTTGAGAAAATTCCGGTGGGAACTTCGGAGCTTCGCGATTTGAGCTGACGTGGCGTTGACTTCATGTGGAAAGTTTGAGGGTCAGTAGAATTGCCTATAAATAGAGGGCGACCCTCTCGAGCAGAGAGAGAGATTTTTTAGAGAAAATCATTTGCTCTCGGTTCGCGAAGGTAGTTCGCGTAGCCTGTGTGCTTCGCGAAAGAAGAGCTTCACGGAGGCTATTGTAGCTCCGTGAAAGGTGTGAGCTCTGCGTTGGCTCAGTGAGCTTCGCGAGGTAAGTTTCTCTGCAATGACTTGAGCTTCGCAGTAGTGCTTCGCGGTAGTACTTCACGAGAGTGCTTCACAAAAAGGCAGGAGCTTCACGAAGGGTTGTTTGAGCTTCGTGAAATTGGGAGCCTCGCGAAGTAGGGTGCTTTGCGAAGGTGTTTCCCAAGTGAATTTCCCAGTGGTTAAGAGGAAAAGGGGTATTCATCAGTGGATGAAAGTTGGACTTTAATAGAGCATCTATCAACAGTTGACGATGCGTGCATTCATTCAAATGAAGAGACCCAAATGTCTATAAACTGTGAGTGGATCCCTTTCAAGTGCAATGAGCATAGGAAGAGGAAAAAGGTGATCCTCTCCACCGGCAGTGAGCCAGAGTGAGATAAATAGGGAGTGACCCTTGGGAATGCAGTGAGCTGACTCTAAACTTGTAAAGGCAGTGAGCCTAGGATAGAGTGACTGTGCCCGAACATTGTAATCCACAGCTAGTGAAGTTTAGTGGACTTGGTACGACCGGAAACCTGTCGGCGTATACTCCTTGGACGTATCCCTTAGCGGTGAACCAAGTAAAATTTCAGTGTCCTGTGCTTGATTTTCTTTCTGTTTATATTGTGCAACAGGAAAGAGAGAGAAGAGTTTTTTTCTTAACAGTGAAACAAGATCAGAACGGGCTTTAATTTTAAATTAGTCATACCCTGATTCACCCCCCCCCCCCCTCTTAGGGTATACAGCCTTGTGGACCTAACAAATGCATCCTAGATTATGGGGGATCTTGTAAGAGGGGAATACTCTTGGTTAAGTTCACATATAATAACATCTTTTAGGATGTTATTTATATGGAAACTTATGAGGATTTATGTAGTAGGCCATACTGATCACCCCTGTATTGGTTAGAGGTAGGAGAGGCAGTAATGCTTAGACCTCATCTCGTTCATAAGACTATAGAGCAGGTTCAGTTGATTCAGAAGTGGATGGATACTGAAAAATCTCAATTGAAATTTTAATCCAGTAATTGTAGACAACCACTAGAGTTTGAGGTCAGGGATAAGGTCTTTTTACATGTTTTACCAAGGATGGGAAATAGATGTATTAGGATACAAATTAAGATTTAACCATGATATGTTAGGATATACGAGATTCTGGAGAGATTCGGTCTGGTTTCTATTATTTGCAGTTACCATAGAGGTATCAGGCCATGCACAACGTCTTCCATGTATCTTAGATTTCTATTACCATTAAGACCCATCACATTATTTTCATCTTGAGGAGGTTGAGTTATAGGTAGATGTTTCCTTTGAGGAGCATCCTATTCATATTGTGGATCATAGCACAAAATTTCTCTGAGGCTGCTCAGTTACTCTAGTGCGGGTGGTATAGCAATACGGGTAGGTACAAGATAAAACTTGGGAGTTGTAGACCAATGTACAGGCATAGGGGATAGATTTGTTTTCATATGATGCTTCACCGCCTTTGGAAGGGAAATTCAGGGATGAATTTCATTATGGGAGAAGTTTTTAAGAACTTGGTTCATTATTGAGGTATGGAATCTTTTAATTTCCATCATTTTTTAGTTTCATTGATTAATTATAGACTAATTTAAATTCCCTTTGAGGTTATGGTGGTATAGGGGGTGTCAAGTGATTATTCAGAGCCTGAATCCCATCTTTTTAGAAAATTAAGGTTGGCCACATGGTTAGTAGAAATTATGTGGGGTTGGTCTCGCAGTTACTACTAACCATGTGAGGATGGACATTAGGGTGCTACATGTCACTCATTTTAAGAAAAACTTGTAGATGGGGGTGTAGACCCATGTGGGAGCACCTGTAGTTTTTGACAGTGGATTGAGAAAAAGTTTGTGCTCAATTTGGAAAACCATGCAAGGTAACCCTTTTTACATCATATGGTGCATGATTGGCACCCAATTTTGAACCCTACATCCAAAAAATGGCCTGGTATTTTGGTTGAAATCAAAAAATTTACCTTAAAATATCTTATAACTTAAACTTATTTTCACTTCTCTTTTGATGGACATCAATTCCATGGGAACTCCTTTTGAGCCAAAAGGTAGGATTTGTTGTCATTCCTTCATCGGATCTCAAAATCGAGCGCCATTGGTCTCATTGGATTTGTTCTAGTGAGTACTCAATTCCTTTTGTGTCATTATTTATTTAACTTCGGATTGACTGAGTTATTTAGGTGCTATCTAAAATTACCTATTTCTAGGTTCTTCATCCATTCTTCATTTTTATCTTGATCATAGTCATATCAGAAGCTGATATGTGACAAGAGCTCTACTATGAACCTATGGTAGGTGGTCTCATTATTTTACATTAAAGTCAATATGTTTATATATATGTTGTTTTTCCATGTGCTCTATTTTATAAGAGACACCCATGAAATGGAAGTTAATCTTAGATTAAAATGGATTGGTATGACCTATGTAATTAATTAGACCCATTGATAAATGATTAAAGGTTATAAACCATGAATTGGAACTACCCCTTAGGTACATTATTTAATAAACTGGACCACCATGGGAGGCACATGATTTCTAATACCTTTTAGGTGTGTCATTTACCCCATTCTATGGGATGTTAAATGATGAATTGTAAATTGTAATTGAACTGATAAAAGAGAGGGAAAGGAAGACCATGTCCCTAGGATTTTACCATGATCTCACCCACTTATTCTTGAGTTACTTCTTATAAATAAATTCAAATATAATTTAATTAATAGAATAAGTTGATGTGGCCTTAAAATTTATCATTTTTTCATGTATTTTTATTAATTTTTCAATCATTTAATTAATTAATTTTGTAGTTTTTGTTTAATAACTTCACTTTAATAATTTTATATTATAATTTTATAATTAATCATTCTTTATTATCAATTTTTTAATTTGACATTCAAATTATGATATATTTCTTTCTTGGTAATTTTAAATTTTGTAAAATATAAATTTTATTTGTTTCTGTTTTATTTATTATTAAAAAAATTTCAATTAAACCTTAATTTTAGTTTATAATTATTTAATTTAATTTTAATCTTTCAACATCGTATTATTTTTATTATTTAATCATATCGATTTTATTATTTAATTAGATTTCAACAATTAGTTTAAATATTTTGATTTTAATGTTTTAATTCAATTTATTAATCTAATATCAAATTATTTTGTTGATCTAATTTTTAATGTTTTCCCTTTTTAATTTAATTGTCAATTATATAATTATTTAATTTTTATTTTAAATTTTTTTTATGAATTCTTAAATGTGTTAAATTTATTTTTCATAATTTTTATTTTAAGTTTGCAGATATTTCACTATTGTGGTGTGTCACTGCCATAAATTTTCCTTTACCCAAAAAAATACATATTTTAGGACACCGTCATACAGAACCCAACTGTGAGTAAGACTCATCGTCAGACTCAATGGTGTCTCATGACACCGTCAGCATCCCCTATACCCTCATACTGCCATTACGTAATGGTGTCTCATTGAGACACTACTACTCCTGCCACTACTACTTCAAATAATATCGCCAGAATTGTTATACACCATTCCGAATCCAAAACACTGCCACTCTTGGCCTTCACACCACTGATCTCATATTAACCATGTTCACAGCATTTAGCATTACCACGACTCACCATTTCAGACCATTCTTCCACCGATTAACCTTCATACTACCATCAAATTTCTTCCGTAAGAAGTACCTTCTTTCTGCTCTAGCTTCACAATACCAAGAACCTACAAGGAGACACCACTACAAAATCAATTCTAAATCTGAAATCCTAGACTTCCGTAGAACTTCAACAACAGTTTCCAATTCATATCTGGAGTTATATCCCGTTTTTTACTAGATCTGAATTACTCCATCGATGCCACACACGGATGCACCGGTCACTACTATGAGGAAGTCTTGACACATCCTAATTTGAGAACCAGGATGATCCGACCACTGGTGTGTCGAAGCCATGCCATCGCTGATTGAGGCGTTGTCATCGTCCAAAGAGGCCAACCAAACCTGGATCATCGGATATGGAGGAGATCATCTAATAACCCCCCCCCCCCCTGTGCATGGATTAAAAGAAACTAAGGGGAAGTAAAAAAATAAATTAAATATAAATCAAAATTGAAAAAATAATAAAATTTTAATAACAATAATAATAATAATTAAATTTAACAATTAAAGTAATAGTAAATAAATCAATAATAAATAGTTAAATATAAGTTAATTAATTACTAATTTAATCTAATCATTGAAATAAATTTTAATAAATATTTATTTTTTAAATTATTATTTTTAAACAACGTAACTTCTAATTATTATTTTTTGTTATATTGTATAGAAACCCATCCCAATTTTTGTCCAGATTCAACCCAACCATCTAAAGCCATTTGTTAGAGGGGTTTTTTAGCCTGAAAATCTTTTCATACTTAATAAAACATGTTCAATGATGTGGGAGGAGACCAACCTAAGTCGATGATTGATGTTATTGACTAGTGGCAAGACAATAGAAGAATTTAAAAAGAATAGGTAGATAATAGATATGGGTAGCTCTCATTCACTCAACACTTTCTCACAGACACCTAGAAAGCATTGGAAGATGGATACCTGGAGATTTAGAGAAACAATAACATACGAGTATAAGGGGAGATATATTTCCTCATGTTCTTCATTCTTCCTTTCAATTGTAATTTTTAAAGTTTAAATATATTTTCAATATGATTTTGTGGTGATTTTTTTTGGGTAATCAAATAGTGTTGGGTATAATCATGTTTACCATATTTAATTATTTTTCAAAATTCAGAATTGATTGGGGAGAAAAATTCTAGAATCACAATAATTATTTTTTCACCACTATTTTTAAAATTTATAACATAAAAAATGATCGACAAGATCATTTTTGATGAATTTTTTTTCAAACAATTTTTCTGATTAATGTTTCTTGAAGTTTCAAACTTCAAGAACCACCAATCATCTTTTGTAATATCTTGGTGAAGGATATTATTAAAACCTAATTTTGAGATCAAAAAATAATTAACATTTTTTTGTAAGTGAATATTCCCATTAAACCTAGAATTGTTTAAATACCCTGATCATTCCATATGTTATGTGTTCTTAATCTCTGTTACTCAATATTCATCATCTTTTATGAATTTTCTATTATATCATCATCACCTTCTCTATTTAGTTATTTAAAAATAATTGGTTCATATTATTGGTTACTTCAAAAAAAATTAAAAAAGAAATATTAAAAAAAGTAAAAAAGAAAACCAACCCACTATTAAAAATAGTTGGATCTATTTTGAAATTTGGTCACTCAACATACTGTTTATCCTTCCCTTGGGTTTGACCCTACCTTCCACTAAATTGTAGTTAGTAGGAAAATATAAATAATTAAACTTTTACATGTATACAACGATGTGCCTATCAAGTTTTTAGTGCTGTTTTAGAGGAAGGCTTCGAGCGACCACCTTTCAAATATAAAAAAGTTTCATAAAAAAATAAATAAAATAATAATAATAAAAAAATTGAAAATTAAAAACCACTAAAAAATTTATTCTTTCAAAACTCTTGTTTCTGTATAGTTACTTTTCTTATTCTTTCAATGTACTTTCACAACTTGTGTGTTGTCATTTTTTTTCTTTTACTGCCTTTTTACTACTAGCTTTTTACTACTATTTGTGCTTAATTTCATCTTTTATTACATATTATATGATCACAATGTCTTTTGTTGATAAACCAGAGCTACTAGACCAATAAATTGGAAAACATTTAATTTCTCTCAAAAATAAAAACAAAATTGAAATGGATAATTTAGGAGATAGGGTTACTACACCAAATAATCAACCAAATATTCAACCTGAACTCTTATAAGAAATTAAGAGGCTTAGGATGACGATGTTTCAACTCCCAAATGTTTCAAGCAACCCTTCTACCATTATACTTTCTTCTAGATCCAGAAACTTTGAATTGAAATATTCCCACCTGTTATTGTTACCTTCATTAAATTGACTCTCTAATGAGAACTCTTCAGCATTCATTTGATATTTTTACAATATATTTCAACAACTACCACTCTTAGAACTCGCTAATAATGAGATTATAATGAGAGTATTTCCCTTTTTCTTTCAATTTAATGATCATAATAGTTTTTTTAGACTAAATATGAACATTTCTGAAAACTGGGATCAATTTTATAACTCATTCATCATTAAATATTATACCCAAAGACATAAAGTCGAAATAAGAACCAAAATCACTCGTTTTTATCAAGAGTATTTAGTATCCTTTCATGACGCTTGGGAAAGATTTGGGGACCTTCTTAGGTAGTTCCCCCATCATCAACTCCCATACCATGTTCTCATAGACACCTTTTATGAAGGTTTGTCTTCTTCTAGTAAAAATATGGATGATCAATCTATTTGGGGAAACTATAATGATAAAATTGAAGAAGATTTGAGAAAAAAAATTAACAACCTTAAATTACATTCTAAACATAAAAAATCAAGAAAAAAGAGTTAACATAAATATAAGCACTGGAAATGGAATAGAAATTAATACTTAATTGGATGAAATAACTAATCAACATCAAACCTTAATGAACCAAAATATGAAACTATATGTTAACCAACTAGTCTCTCAAAACCAAAACCAATCTCTTATGGAACAATGTTCACAATGTGGGATGTTTGGTCACACTGAATTTTTTTCCAAACATTGAAAAGTCATCCCAACAATAAGAAAATTCAAATTTTTTAACTATGGTCCTAGGATTCCTTCCAAGAATGACTGACACACACCTTTCATAAGGCAGGGAAAAAGCAATTTATTCTCCTAATGCAGCATATAGGCTGGCCAGGGTCATCTCACTTGAGGATCTTTCTCAGTTGTTCACCTACTTATTTTATCTCACCTAAAATAATTTTTCTTATTTTTTTAATCTTGAAAATTGATGAAATTTAAATTAATGAAAAAATTAAACTAACATGAAATGAAAAATTTTAATTAGTCAATATATAACTTGTCATTTATAGTTTGGTTTGTGGTTTCTATCATTTTACTTGTTTGTGTTTAGATTAAGTTTGATAATTCAATTATGATATATCATGCATGAATTACTATTACTTTATTTAATGGTGTGAAATCTTGAATGCACTTAGAAATCTTAACTTTATATCCTTCTATAATAAAGGTCGATAGTACACCTCAACCGAGAGTGTGACATCTCCTAAGACTGGGCTCTATCATATTCCATTTCAACCCCTGAATCGCTCAACTCCATCGTATAAGGAGCTTATATCTAGTAGAAGGGAGGGAAAAGATTTAATAAAATAATAGAAATGAGTTTGTAATCGTTCTTAAGGTGGATGATCACCACACTCATTCACATTACTCTTTCTCGTCAAAAACTTAATAAATCATAAGAATTTAAGCATCGTATGTATTGAATTGCCACTTACCCCCCTCGAGCCAATCCTCAGGTTAGAACCTCATTTATAAAGGTATGATGTCACCGTGGAATGGGAAATAAAGGGAATAAAATAAAAGAAATGAAAATAATGTGGATGAGAAAATAAGAAAAGGAAGAAGAAGAAAATTATAGAATAGAGTTAAGAATGGATGAATTTATTAGAAATCTAAATTACTATTGAAAACTAAAAAAATAAAGAAAACAAAAAAATAAAGAAGAGGAAAAGGGGGATATTATAGGATAAACTCCCTAAGTGGAGATCTTCTCCATGGTTCCTTATATGGAATGGGATGTAATGGAATGGAATTGAATGATTTGGGAATAAGCTATACTCTTTTTATAGGCTAGAATCTATCCTCCAAAAGTTTTCACATTTTTTCCCATTAAATGGATGATTCATGAATTTCATCATTTATAAAAGTTGTTTATAAATTTCTTTTTCTTTCACCATAAAAATTTCATCATAATTGGCCACCACATGCAGGATTTATGGAATTTTTATTAACTATGGTTTTTTTTGTTGAGAAATCCAGGAAGCTTCCTTCAATGTATATCATTCAATTTTGGACTTAATGGTAGAAAAACTCCATGGAATTTATTATTCGAATGTTTATTTGAGTCCTATTTCATATCTAGTGGAATTATCCCAATTAAAGGTGTGTAGACTGATTTAAGATTCTATTATGATGGTGGGGTCCATGTTGTCTGCCCAAATAATTATCCAATTTGAATGATTTTCTCAGGCCTAATGTGGTCTGAATCAGCTCTTGGTCCTAAAGAAAAAGTTGAAGAAAAAAAATCAATTAATTATAAAAAAAAGAATATTCACTCAAATTGGATTAATATTTTACAAGGTATTCCCAAAATACCATAGTGGTAAAATTTGATCAAAATTCTAGAATTAACCACTTTTTACATTTTAGATCAAAACACACCATTAATGCAAACTTTTTGTAAATAAGATCAAATTAACAAATTTGGATGGTTTAAATAATTTAAATACATGTATTTAATGAGTAAAATATTAGTTCTCTCAATTCTCACACTCATAAATCATTCTTGTCCTCAAGCCTAAAATCTCAACATTTAATTCAGAGGACACAAATGTTAACAATATTTAAATTCCCAAGTAATAAAATAAAATAATTTTTAATTTCAAATCAAACATTCCAAAATCCACATAAATTATCAATTTAATTTCTCATTTTTAAAAGAAACAATCAATTCGTGTATTTTACTTTTTCCCTTTGAAAAATTATAGAACTTCCCCTTTCATTCATTCAAGATTATAAATTTATTATTATTAAACATGACACCTCATGATTTACCCCACCTTTGAATCTTTCCTCTCATCTATCATGATACAAACCAAGTAGAGTTTTGATCATATCATGATAACTTGCTATTTATCCATATTCTTTTAAATGAACTAGATTCTACACTTTTTAAATAAAAAAGACACATAAAATCATGAGGACTTGCAATAAAGGTTCAAATGACTCTGGGGATTAAGGTTGGTATGATTTGATGATTTTAAAAAGTAAGGCTTTGGGAGGAGGTTTATCTCTTAAATAAAATTCATGATATAAAAAAAGTGTAATAAAATTATACCATTAAAAGTCTCAACTCTCACTTCCACCAAACTCAAATTAATTTCGTGATCAAATTATGCATAATAAGTGATTTTTGTACCATCTTGAATTTTTTTATTTTTATAATTTTACTTATTTTTCAATGAACCATTTCATTTTTTTTCTTTTTTCAAAAGTTATTATTAGAATAAACCTCACATACACCACCTGAAAATGTATGATAAAAATCATAGGTCTAGTAATGGTGATTTTTTTGTTTCCCTAAATCACAACCCATTTTTCTCATTTTTTTGGTTATGTTTGTCATTTTTATTTTTTTATTTAAGAGGGTAAAATAATATAGTTCAATAAATGATTCCAAAACCTTTTATAATTCCCACTATAACACCCTCCCACACTTTTTCCTTGAAATGTATAACATCCCTTCCACCATGATTCCATTTACCCCCACACTTGAACTTTAAAATATCATTCATATACTATGAGTAGGGTAGGAATGGATAAAAATGGATTGAAACATTTCTCATACCTAACAAGGTAATTTATGGTCTCTATGGGGTAAAATAATAATTGATGTAAAGGTGGTATTTTATACACAAGTCGCTTATCAAAATATTCTTCAATCATTTTAAACTTGTTTTTTCAGAGTCATAGATTCGATAAAATCAAATGAAAGTTATAGTCAGTAACATATCCCAAGATCACTCAAGAAATATGATCAAGATAAAATATGAAATATTTGGTCTATAAATACTCTTCGGAATGATACATATGATTTGTAAAATCACTCAAGTCATGATTAATAATAAAAAATCAATTCACATGAAATTCAAATATTTAAAGCGTGAAAAATGTTAGGTAGATTTAATTTACATGAATAAAATAATTCCTTCAAATCATGATTCCTCATTTAAATATCCATGATAAACTTTTAACATTCCATTATCCATTTTACTCATTAAATTTCATTGACATTGAAATCTAAAACATGGAACCACTAGATTCCTAAGAAACTTATTTCTCTTAAATAAGTCAAGTAAAGCATGAATTTAATAATGGACATGAAATTCCAGTTTAAATCTCAAATCCTAATTTGGAAAAAAATGTAATGCGTTTAAATGTTTAAATTGTAAAACTTAACTCCTTTTTCTATGAACCTTAATCATTCTCTTCCGCTATTTGAGGCTCCCTTCTACCATTATGACCCTATAAAATAAAACCACTCAATTAAGCATAAGAATCATGTCATTAAAGCCAAAAAGATAGGAGGGAGTGGGATGGATTCTTGACTAATTGCTAAGACTATATTTGAAATATAAATTCCAAATATTTAAAATGAAATTACTAGAAAGAATGTAAAGGAAAAATCTTGGTACAATCCCCCAAGTGGGCCCTGGATTTTTACTGCCTCTAGTGGGCAGTACTAGCTATTATCCATAATCTAATGGTGGGTGTATTTTCTTTTACTTGAACTACCACATGTTTTTCTTCACATATTTAATTCTTTTTTTCTTTTTTTGGAAAATTCCATTAATATAGTATAAAAAATCCTCCCACTTTTAAATGTAATATAGTTTTCATGCTGTGGGTAGGATGAATTATGGAACCTCCTCCACTTTTGTTGCTACTTGTGAAATGTTCTATTTCTCTCCTAGTTTTGGCTCAACCTGGGCTGTATGAATTGTAATTTCAAATGTAATGTTAGAATGTATTTTTAATCTGACATAATTCAAACATGAATAATGTAAATTATAATTTACCCTTTCACTATGAGAAGTCTCTATCTCAGTTTCCTTAGGCTCGAATGAAATGTTTTCATTATGGGCTTCCACAAATTTATGTTCCTTAAAATTTGGGAGCTCCATGTGATCCTTAATAAGTGAAGGTGTTGTTGCTTCATATTACTCTAAGACAAAGCAATGATTGACTGAATCTAAAAATTCAAAACCATGAGGAGTGATGCTCAAAATCAGATTTACTAAAATCTAAAATGGAAGAGTTTGTGAAATTATCATCTCACTTAGTTGGTTTTGGTCCAATCACTTCTTTAATGGTAAGTGCCTCTTGAAGTTGGATCACATTGGATGGATGAAGTTATTCAATATACTCCCTAATTTCTTCAAATTTTACTATTTATATAGCTTCATCCTATTCTATGGATAGAGTGACATGCAATATAACTAGCTCCTCTACTTTGTATGGGTTTGGGATATCATGTTATACCTCATAATCATTCCAGAATTAATCTAGATATTGTTGATCTCCCATATGTATCTCATCAGGTAAATCTTCCTCACCATGAATCCACTCTAACTTATTATGGTATTCTTAGATTTGGTTCTTAAAATGGTTAGTATGTTGGTGTTCCTTAAGTTGGGCCTCAATTTCTTGGATTTGTATAGTGAAATTGGGGGAAATGGGTGGAAATTCCTCCTTGGCCTTGAATCATTGTATTTCAGTTTGGAGCTCATCGACCATGTCCATCATATCTTTAGGTGAGATTGCAATGCCTATTTTCTTCTATTTGACTATCATCATAAGTGCATCAGCTCAACTTTGTAAAGCCTCCTAAGTATAATTTGTTTCTTATTATTTCACCTGTGAGTAATTGTTTTATGTATTGAAAAGGATATATTTTGAAAACATCATGGAAAAAAGAATTATTTTTTTGTGTTTTTTTTAATGAAAATATCTCTATATTGTGAAAATAGAAAAGGTAAAGTAAAAAAACTATTTATCTCCCCAGAAATTAAATTAGTTTTGAAACATTCCTTTCGTAGGATGTGGAAAATGTAATTTATTCTCCTAATGTAGTAGAGAGGCTGACCAGGGTCATCTCACTTATGGAGCTTTATTAGTCGTTCACCTACTTATTCTATGTCACATAAACTAATTCTTTTTTATTTTTTTTATTTAATATAAAAAATTGATTAAATTTAAATGAAATAAAAGATTAAACTAACATGAAATGAAAAAAAATTAATTAGGGAAGAAAGAAATGGGCCTTTACTATTTGGTTTATGGGTTCCATCATTCTCCCTATTTGTTTTTAGATTAAGTTTGATAATTCAATCATGAGATATCAGGTATGAATTACTATTATTTTATTTAATGGTGTAAAATATTTAAGGAATTTATAAATCTTAAATTCACCTCCTCCTATAATCAAGGTTGATGGAACACCTAGATCGAGAGTGTGACATATCCTAAGACCTGGCTTCATCATATTCAATTTCAACAACTTAATGGTTTAACTCCATCATATGAAGAACTTTCATCTAGTAGAAGGGAGGTAATATATTTAATAAAACAATATAAATTAGTTTGTGATCAGTATCATGGTGGATGATCACCAAACCTATGAAAATCACTCTTTTTTATCAAAAACATAATAAAAAAGAAGAATTTAAGCATATAATTAATATAATTTCCACTTACCTCCCATAGGTCAAGCCCTGGGTTAGCCCCTCATTTATGAGGGTATGAAGTCACCATGGAACCAGAAATAAAGAGAATAAAATAAAAGAAATTAAAAGAATGAGGATGATAAAAGAATAATAATAAGAAGAAGAACATAGTGGAACAAAGTTAAGAATGCATAAATTTATGAGAAATCTAAATTATAATTGAAAACAAAAAAATTAAATAAAACAAAAAAATGAAGAAGCAGAAAAGGGGGAGATTTTTGGTCAGCCTCCCTCTATGTAGATCTCCTCCTTGGTGCCTTGGATGTAATGGGATGGAATTAAATGGAATGGTTTGAGAAGGAGGATCTCTCCTCCTTTTATAGGCTATAATATTTCCTCTAATTTTTTTTACTTTTTTATTCCATTAAATAGACGATTCATGAATTTCTCCTCCAAAAAAGTTTTCCCTAAATCTCTTTTTCATTCAACCTTACAATTTCATCATAATTATCTATTTTACAAAGAAGATATAGAATTTATATTTACTATAAATGTTTTTGGATGAGGAATCCAGGAATATTCCCTCAATGTATATCTTTCAATTTATGCATTAATAGGTGAAAAGCTCTATAAAATTTATTTTAAGAATGATCCTTTGAGTCCACTTTCATATCCAGTTGTAATCACCTCAATTAGAGGTGTGTAGACTGATTTATGCTTCTGTTATATAGGAGTGTTCCATGCTTTCTTCCTGAACAATTGTCAAAAAGGAATGATTTTTTTAGGAATCATGTTGTTCGAATAATATCTTGGTCCTGAAGAAAACAATGAAGAAAATAAATAAAATAATCATAAAAAAGAATCACTAAAATTTGATTATTATTTTAAAATTTATTCCCAAAATTCCCTTGTGATAAAATTCTATCAAAATTACATAATTAACCACTTTTTACATTTTAACTCAAAACACACCATTAATCCAAATTTGTTGTAAATAAGATAAATTTGATAAATTGGGTGGGTTTAAATAATTGAAATTCATATATAAAATGTATAAAATATTATCTCTATCAATGATAAATTTTCAAATAATCAAAACCAAGGCTATATGAACCATCTCAATCTATAATGGAAGGAACAAGGAATTATAAAACAACCCACTTCCCCTGGTTACCAAAGCCAATCGAGATAAAACATTCAAAATTAGTTGAGGGTAGAATGTTATAATTAACAAGGAAACTTTGAGGTTTAAATGTTTTCTAATATGGATAAAATCTTAATTAGAATAGACTCTCAAGATGAAAAATTCAAGACCCAACTGAATAAACAATAACTCTAATATGAATCTGATAAAATTCAATATGATGTTAGAATGTAGTATATGGAAACTCAATTGGTCCAACTAGCAAGATACTTGACTTCTATAGATAAAAAAAGGTTACCTAGTACAACTGAAATCAACCTTAGAGATAATTTCATGGTTGTTGTGACTAAAAGTGAGATTAATACTCAAACAATAGCTAAAAAAGACTCTAAAAATGACCAAATAGAAAAATTCAATGAATCTAGAAACCAAAATCTGGTGCACACACATTCTAGAAATTATAAAAAAGTTTCTGAATATAAAGAAAATATGAATTTTCTATCTGAAAATCAATCTATAAATTTTTCTAAAGATAATAAGATGAATAATAAGGAAACCCTTGTAGAATTTTTAGGAGATATTCCTATTTTCCTTAGGAACCATTCCCCACCCATCCCTTTCCCTCAAAATTTGAAACCAAAAAAGTAATAACAATGTTGAGCTTTTCTAGTTCCCTAGACTTTTGACCAACATCCAAGTGAAAATCCCTTTCATCCAAGCCTTAATCAAAATTCTATCATATTTTAAATCACTTAAAAACTTGCTTCAAACAAAAACACTCTATAAGGATTTTCCACCTATAGCATCACTGAAGAGTGTAGTGTTGTTCTCCAAAAGAGAATCCCTCCCAAGCTCAATGATCTAGGTAGTTTTTCATAACTTTCAGCTTAAGAAATTCTAGTCAACTCAATTTCCTATGTGACTTAGGTTATAATATCAACCTTCTCCCATACTCACTATTTAAATAGTTTATATTGGGTGATCTTCAACCCAACACTATCATCCTACAATTGGATGACCATTCATTCACACATCTTATAGAGAGGGTATATGACCTAATATTTGGTGTTGGGAACCTATTTTTTCAGCTAACTTCTTAGTCCTAGACATGGAGTGTGACCAAGAGGTTCCCATAACTCTGGGTAGACCATCCTTGGACACTGGTGGAGATATCATAGATGTGCATATGGTTCAATTTATATTTCAAATTAGATAATAACAATAATAATTTAATGTTTTTAAAAATATAAACGGACCAAATTTCTCTAAAAACTATTCTATGATGGAGTTCTTAGAAGCTCAAAATTAACATAAAATATTTTAATAGTATGATAAAAATCCCTATTTTGAAGAATTTAATTTGGAAACTGAAAATAATGATTCTCTTATTCACAAACTGTTGATGCTATTTAAACTAAAAATCTAGATAAATTTTTAGAAATAGAAGATAGTCCAATTTCTGCTTCTGCTGGAGATGTATCTTCTACTTCTAAAAAAACATTCTGAGGGAACTTGAGGTTGACACTAAGGTTACAAAAACTAAGGAAAATTTTCATTTAGTATATGGATATATTATTAATAAGATTGATGATTATTCTTTAATAAATCATTTAAACTCAAATCTAGAAACTTTGGAAAGTGAGTTTTCCACTTTGGACAACAGTGCTATGAATCCTAAAACTGATCTATAAATTAAAAATCTTTTACCATTTCAAACTCATTAAAAGAGACATATTGAACACCTTGGTCCTCCCAGGCCCAAGAGCCTTCCTTTGAGTGAATAAACACTCACTTATTAGCACAAACCACTCCCAACACACCAAAAATACTCATTTCATGGAGATAATCCCACACTTCCGATTATCATTTCTACTTAACTTAATGAAAAAAAAGAGTAATGGTTGTTGAGTGTTCTTAATAAATTCAAATCTGCCATAGGTTGGACCAAGTGGATATTAAATGGATTAGCCCTTTATTCTACATGCATAAAATCTTTATAGAACCAGATCACAAACCTATAATAGAGTGTAAAAGGAGACCTAATCCCAACATTAAAGATGTTGTGGGAGAGGAAGTCATAAAAATACTAGAAAATGGGATTATCTATCCCATCTCTGATAGTATTTGGGTCAGTCCAGTCCAAGTTGTTCCAAGAAAAGGAGGTTTCACTATTATAACATATGAAAAGAGTAAAGAGATCCAAGTTAAGAAGGCCACCAAATGGAGAGTCTATATAGATTATAGTAAGCTTAATTGAACCACTAGGAGGGAACATTTTCTAATGCCCTTCCTTGATTAAATTCTCAATAGGCTTTTTAGAAATGAGTTCTTCTATTTTCTAGATGGGTATTCTAGTTACAACCTGATTCTAGTAGCTCTAAATGATCAAGAGAAAATTACCTTCACATGCCCCTTTGGGACATTTTCCTACCAGTGAATACCCTTTAGTTTATGTGGTGATATAGAAACCTTTCAAATGTGTGTGATAACTATATTTTAAAACATGATTGAGAGGATCATAGAGGTTTTCATGCATTATTTCTCGATAGTTGGTACCACATTTTATACTTTTCAGAAAATATGTAATTGGTGTTAGATAGGTTCTTGGAGACCAACCTTATTCTTAACTGGGAGAAATTTTAGTTCATGGTCACTGAAGGGATTGTTTTGGGATATAATTTGTATAAGATTGGTTTAGAGGTAGACACTTCCAAATTTTATGTTATTCAAAAACTACCACCTCTCAAAAATTTTGAGGGTGTTAGAAGATTCTTAGGGAAAACATGTTTTTAGTAGAGGATTACTAAATATTTTTTAAAAATAACAAATCCCTTGTGTTACCTTATTATCAAGTGTGGCATGTTCCTCTTCGATGAAAACTATTTTAAATCATTCAATTTTCTAAAGTAAAAACTCACTTCATTACCTATCATCACTGCACATGATTGGAAACTTAATTTTGAATTAATGTGAGATAATAGTGATATAGATATTGTATTTGTCTTAGGAAAGATAAGGGATAAGAAGTTTCATGTTTTATACTATGCTAGAAGGCTCCTAGATGAGGATAAAATGAATTACACCATTAAGAAAAGGATTTATTAGAATTGGTCTTTGCTATATAGAAATTTAGGTAGTATCTTCTGGGTTATAAATTCATCATTTTCACTGATCATTTTGCCTTGAAATATCTATTTTCTAAGAAGGAGGCCAAACCCAGGCTCATTAGGTGGATTTTATTGTTAAAAAAAATTGATTTGGAAATTATAGATAAGCAGGAAGCAGAAAAATTTGTTGAAAACCAAATTTCTAGGCTTCCAAATACCCATTGTGAAGATACAAGGGATATTAACTCTTCTTTTCCTAATGAAAATATTCTCATTGTTTCAATAATGAAGTTTACCTAGTCTTCAAACTTTTCTAATTTTTAGGAAGTTAATTTCATTTCTAATGATTTTTCTCATAACCAAGAGAATAAATTTATTACAAAGTTAAAGTATTACCTTTGGAATGATATTTTATTGTTTAGTATATGTCTTTATGGTTTTCTTAGAAGGTGTGTTCCATAGGAAGAGAAGTTTCCTATATTGGAGAGTTGTCACTCCTTACCTTGGGGAGGACATCATGGTAGAGAAAAGACAAGTCAGAAATTCCTTCATGATGGATTTTATTGTTCCCCCTAATTCAATTATGCCAGGAGTTATGTAGTTTTTTGTGATAAATATTAGAGTCTGGGAAATGTTGAGAGAAAATAGGAGCAACCACCAAAAGGTATTTCGAAAGTTGAGATTTTTTATGTTTTGGATTTAGATTTCATGGGTCCATTTCCATAATCTCATGGGAATGAATAAATTCTTATTACTGTAGATTATGTTTCTAAGTTGATTTAGGCAGAAGCACTACCCAACAATCAAGAAAATAGTGTAATAAAATTTTTCAAAAAGAACATACTTTCAAAATTTGGAGTGCCAAAATCCTTCATCACTAATAACGAAACCCACTTTTAAAAATATAAACATAATGCTTTAATGGAAAAATTTTGATTTCACTCAAAGGACTAGTACTACCTACCATCCACAGTTAAGTGGATAGGTAGAAATCTCAAATAGGGAGATGAAACAAATTCTATAGTAAATTTTCTCAAACTCTGGGAAGGATTGGTCTCTTAAGTTAGATGATTCATTATGGGCCTATAGAATAGCTTTTAAGACCCCAATAGGTATGTCTTCATATAGGCTATTATTTGATAAATATTTTCATTTTCCTGTGCAGTTATAGGAAAAGTCATATTGGGAAGTTAAGGCTTTAAATTTTGATTTCAAGAGTGATATAGAGAGGATACTATTTGAGATTACTGAGTTAGATAAAATAACGATAGATTCTTATGATAACTCAAGTATTTATAAAGAATGGTCCAAAAAATCATGATTCTTTCATTTAAAATAGAGAGTTTAAGCCTACATATATGGTCCTTATATTTAATTAAAGACTTAATCTCTTTATTTAAAAACTAAAATCTAAGTGGTATAGACTATTTATAGTTATTAGAGTGCTTATGAAAGGGGTTTTAGATATTTTTGGATAGGAAAACAAGCATATTCTTGTAAAAAGTAAAATAATAAAACTCTATTTTGAAGGATAGTCAAAGGTATTAGTTACCTTAATTGTTCTAGAAAACTAAACTTCTATAAATTATAACTAAAGACATAAAATTCAGTTCTTCAATGGAGTCAACCTATTCTTTTTCATCATTTTTAAATTTTTTCTTCTTTGTTTTTGAATAAAGTGTATCTTTTTGTTGTTTTTTCCATCTCTTTATATACTAAAATTAATTTCTTTGTCTTACTAGTTTTTATTCTGAGAATAATTAATTTGTTTCTATTAGTGTCAAAAAGGATAATAATTTCCTTTGTTCTTCAAGTCACAAAGATTTTCATAATGAATCATCTTCGGATAAAATTAAATAGGTATGTTCCATCTTTTAAATTTTGCATTAATTTTTTCAACTCCTTATTACATTCAAAAAATATATCTAATAAGTCCCAATTCCACTTCACAATGGTGTGTCATTGACTCACCATTTCACTTGAGCCATCGTTCCACTACTGGGAATGATTCACCTCAATGGTGACTCATTGTTGTGGCAGTGGTGGTGAGTCAATGATGTTCTACTACATGTGTTGGTATGATGAAAATTTTACGGAATAATTGGATTGCTGTTAGAAATTGAGTTTCATTTCTTTTAAATATCTTCACTGGGTGAATTTGAGTGTATTAGATTAATACCCCATTGTTGTCTGTCTTGAAATGGTTGTGCTTTAATTTTTAGTGTTTTTAGCTTACATTTTTCTACTCTATTTTACTTATTTTTTAATCATATTTCTGAACATGCTATACCCTAACCACTGTGTATTAAATGTTTTAAATTCTACTCTATTGAACAAACTTAAAAACTTCTTTTAACTAGATTAATAAAAATTCATGTGAGTCTATTAATATATTTATTCTGGCTAAATCATACTGTTTGAACTATAATGTGACCCTTTTACATGTCATTAATCTGCTTAATTGAATATATCTTTTTGAGATTTAAAAGTAATATTGTTTTTCTCCACCTTGGTAAACAAATTTTGGTAAAAAATCTGTTTTTAAGGGTGGTTGAGTGGTTCAACTTATGTTGAACTATTTTTTGCTTTATGGAATCCCATAAAATCCCTATGCCTCCTAAATTTTGGGTTAAAAATGGTCCTTTTTTTGAAATTATTTTTAGATTTATGTTTCTTTAGGATTTTTTCTATATTTCAAATCATTCTTTCCTAAGGATAATATCTTACTGGTATTTAATAGTTTCTTTGAATCTGAAATTTTTGAGAATGAATGATTTCTGGGTGAATTTTATTACTATTTGTATTAATGTTTTGTTTATTAACTAAGTTTGAGAGTGATATAGGATTAATTGCTTTTCGAGTTATGATCTTAACATTAGGAAACTAGAAGTTTGACCTTTATCCTAGGGGACTCAATTTTTAATTAAATAATAATAATAATCACTTTAGTGAGCCAATTTAAATCATATTCCTATAAATATTTTGAAACTAGAGTAAACTATGCCTTTGTAAACCCACAGTGAATCTCGGAGACATTGGACACAATATCTGTGAGTTAGTCCTTTGTATAATATTAAATAAGTGCATATTAATAGTGCTTATCACATGTTACATGGCTGGTAAAAATTCAAAAAATAATAATAATAAAGTGCCTAGTTGTAAAAATGACTTCATTAAGGTGAGGTGAATTATGAACACCAAATAAAGAAGGGAACATTTGATTTATAAGAAACCATTTTAGTTAAAACAATAAGGTGATTCAAAAAAATAACTTAATTTTTTCCTATTAGAACCTAGGAGAAAGTCAAATTACAAGGTTTCTTTTGTTAGGTTCTTAATTCCACTTATTTTTAACCATTTATTACTCTTAGATTGAGAACCTGGGATTGAATTGAAGAAAGTCAGTAGGATGATTCATATATGAGGCATGAAATCCTCATTGATGAATGATTCTTTTCTCTCTTGATCACCCTGTAGTTTTTTTAATTTTGAAAAGACTTCTTTTGAACATTCCTTGTGAATAGCCTATTTCAAAGTTGTGATCCTCTTAATTTTTAATTGTTGAACATGATTCAATTTGAGTTGTTTAATAAAAACATGTTTTTGTTTTTCAAATACAATAAATCATGGTATTTATTGAGTAAAATAAATGATTACGTGTTGGAGAATTTTATGTGTCCTTAAAATGCACGATTTTGCCACATCTTTTTATTGCATTTTCAATCATTTAATTAATTAATTTTTTGTTTTTTGTTTAATAATTCCACTTTCATAATTTTATATTATAATTTATTAATTAATCATTATTTATAATCAATTTTTCATTTTTAACATTCAAATTATTATTTATTTATTTATTGGTACTTTTTAATTTTTTAAAATATCAGTTTTATTTGTTTCTATATTAATTGTGATTAATAATTTTTCAACTAAAAATTAATTTTAGTTTACCATTCTTTAATTTAATTTTTATATTTCAACAGAGTATTATTTTTATTATTTTACCATAATAAATTTTATTATTTAATTATATTTCAAAAACAAATTTAAATCATTCAATTTTAATGTTTTAATTCAATTTATTAATCTAAAATCAAATAATTTAATTGATATAATTTTTAATGTTTGTCATTTTTTAATTTAAGTTTATTTTATTTAATTAATTAATTTATATTTTAAATTTATATTTCATTAAATATTAATTATGTTAATTTAATTTTTGATAATTTTTATATTTTATGTATTTAGATTTTTCACTATTGTGGTGTGTCACCACTATCAATTTTCCTTTACCCAAAAAAATCCATATTCCAGTGGACCACCATATAGAACCCAACGATGAGTAATACTCACTGTCAAACTCAACAGTGTCTCATGACAGCTCCAGCATCCCATATACCCTCATACTGCTACCGCATAATGGTGACTCATTAGGACATCGCTACTCCTACCACTGCTACTTCAAATCATACCTTCAGGCTCGTTAGAGACTATTCCAAATCCAACACATTTTCACTCCCTACCTTCACACCACCAATATCATCTTCACCATCTTCACACCGTGAGGCAAAACCACGAATCACCATTGAAGACCCTTATTCCACCATTGAACCTTCATGCCACCACTAACTTTATTCCACCAGAAATACCTTCTTTCAATTCAAGATTCACATCGCCAATAACCTGCAAGGAGACACTTCCACAACACCAATTTTAAATATGAAATCCCAAACCTTCACAGAACATCAACCACAATTTCCAATTCATATATGGAGCTCCAATAAATTTTTCAACAGATCAGAATTACCCCATCATTGTCGCACCCGGATTCACCAGTCCTTACCACGAGGAAGGGTCACCACCTCCAAATTTGAGATCCAAGAGGAGCTTAGCACTACTCTATGAAGCCACATTGTCGCCGATTGAGACGTTGTCATTATCTGAGGAGGTCGACCGAACCTAGGCTGCTGGAGATGGAGGAGAACCACTGATGACCCCCCCTCCCCTACGCATGTATAAGATTAAAGGAAGGAGAGAAAAAAATATAAATTAATTATAAATTAAATATAAATTAAAATTAAATAATATATTAATATTTAATAATATTTACTATTCAAAATAAATTTAACAATTAAATAAATAGTAATTAAATTAATAATAAATTGTTTAATATAAGTTAATTACTTATTAATTTAATCCAATAATTGAAATAAATATTAATAAAAATTTATTTTTAAATGTATTATTTTTAATTAATGTAACTTCTAATTATTATTTTTTGTATTTCTATACAAGAACCCATCCAAATTTTTATTCAGATTCAACCCAACCATCTGAAGCAGTTAGTTAGAGGGGTTTCAATATTATAACAAGCCTGTCAGAGTTAAACAAACATATTCAGTGATATGGTAGGAGACCAAAATAAGTCATTGATTGATGTTTGTGAGGAAGACAACATATATGAGTATCTCTCATTCATTTGAAAATTTCTTATAGACACTCAGAGAGCAGCAGAAGACAGAAACCTGGATATGCTAAGAAGCAACAACATAGGAGTAGAAGTAGAAATCCATTTTCCCTTGTTTTTCATTCTTCCTTTCAGTTGTAATTGTTATGGTTTAAATATTTGTTCAATATTATTTTTAGATGAATCATTTATTCAGGGAATTAAATAGTATTGGGTATTATAATGTCTATCTTGTTTACTTCTTTTAAAAAAATTTGAATTTTTCAGTGAGATCAATTTTGGAATCACAAGAATTTTTTTCACCCCTCTTTTTCAAATATCTAACATCAAAAATGATTGGTGAGATCATTTTTTATTACTTTTTCTTCAAATTTGATTTCATATTTATGTTTCTTGAAGTTTAAAACTTCCAGAATCATCAATCATATTTTATAATTTATTAGCAAGGGAGATAATTCAAACCCAATTTCTAGATCTCAGAACAATTAACATTTGTTTTTGTAAGTGAAGATGCCCATTAAACCTAGTACTGTTTAAATACCTTGAATATTCATTATTTTATGTGTTCTTAATCTCTGGACCATATTATTCATCATATTTTATGAATTTTTATATTGTATAATCAACAAATTCTCTATTTAGTTCTATAAAAATTATTGTTTTATCTTTACTGGTTACTTCAAAAAAATTAAAAATTATATTCAAAAACTAAAAAGAACACCAACCCATTGTTAACAACAGTGGGATATTTTTTGAAATTTAATTACTCAAAATATATTTTAACCTTCCCTTTGTTTCAACCTTACTTACCAATAACCTGTATTTGGTAATAAAATATAATTAATTAAACTTTGACACGTATTCAATGATGTCTGTGTCATAAGTCTTCTAAGATTAGACCTTTCTTTGAGCACCTTATAAGCAGAGGTTTAAATAAAATTATCACGGGGATGACCTTTGAAATGGTTATATTTTTTTAATGAATTTTTATTATATCCCTTGGGTGACACATGGGTTCCTATACAAACTCCATGGATAGACTAATTTGGATGTTGATCAACTTATGCTCGAGTAATACTTGGACTCCTTAGTGGGATGTGAAGGATGGACTTAGGGGCTTTACTATTATATACTTAGTGACGCTTGGACTCCTTGTATGGGATCCTAAGGATAGAATCAGATGACTTATTTTTTATACTCCATGGGTGACACTTGGGATCCCTTAGTGGACCACCATGGATGGACCTGATTGTAACTGATGTTATACTACACCAAAAGTGATACTGGGATTTCCATGAGAATTTCCTATGATAGGATTGTAAGTTGTTTGGTTCATGTTATGCCTGGAGTGACACCTTTATTCCAAATAAGGAAGGACAAGGATGGGCTTAGGTTCATAATTGATTAATTAATGAAATGATTTATACAACATGTCTTCCAAGACAAATCACAAGCTTGGATATAGTCAGGGTCATATACCATATTGATGGCATGGTTAGGCAATTCATGATCATTTAAAATTATGGGGAATGTTGGGATACACCCCAAGTTCCAAGACCAGTTTATTAAATAAGACAGGACAAACTGTTTATTTAGAGACTTCTAGATAAGGTGGAAATAAGTATCAGAGGGCAGATTTCCATGAGAACCCGAACCATTATGGTTTATTTACTTTTAGTAATTCATTTAAATATTCTATTACTGCATGTACATTGTTATTATTATATATTCCATGGCTAGATAGAATTATACACCTTTGGGTGTGCCTTACTGGGATTTTATCTCACGCCTTACTTGAACAGCCTTTGGTGCCCAAGAAGATTATATGACTGTAGGTTTGGATAAGTTCAAGTTCCCTACTATAGGTTTTTGACTACTTCATAGAAGTAGGGGAGCACAGGACCATTCTGAGGCTTGTGATGCCAGTTTGAGGTAGATATTTTTGTTCTTTTTGGTATTTTCATACTTGTATTTTACAGATGTATTTATACCTATTTTGGATTCTTTTTAGACATATTACATGTATCATCCTCATTTTTATCAGAGTTTCCTTCTAGTATTGTTTATTTATATCTGTCTTGGATGTTTCTTATTTTCAAATTGATTTACTATGTATGTTATTTATTGTATGACTATTACTACTATTTTTTACTATAATAAGAAGTTATAGTCTCCCCAATGAAACACCCTAGGCCCTCACTACTAGTCAGAAGCCTCTAGATTTTTGGGAGATGTGATTGAGTCCATGTGTCCAACCGAACTCGGGGCAACTTTCAATGGAATCCAAGTTCATGATGTTACATTTTGCACCCAAATAATATGGATAAAACACACTCTCATAGAATTCGGGATTACATATGAAAATATCCTAATCAAGTGTGATAACAATAATTCCATTAATATTTCCAAAAATTTTATCTAGAACATTCACACTAAATACATTTTCCTTCGAACCATTTCTTAATAGATAACTTCCAAAAGGCTAATATCTTATTCGAATTTGTTAGGATGGAATATCAACACATTGATATTTTCACTAAACATCTAGTAGTTGATTGTTTTGATTTAATTAAAGATGAATTATGAATAGTACACTTATGATTCTCTTTATTTGACTATATCAAATTTGGGTAAGCTTCTTAAAATTTATTTTTGTTATAAAATTTTCAAAATATTTAAATTATTGATTTTATTTTCTATTATTCATTTTCATTTTTCTTTCTTTACTATGGTCCCTATATCTCAAAAGTAAATTTATTTTAGGTATAAAATTATCTATTTAATTATGAAATTTTCCTTAAGAGTTACCTTTGTTTTAAAATTATTTTTAAAATAAAGTTATGTTTTTATATTAATTTATAACTTCAAAAAAAAATGTACTTTTTATCATGATTTTTCTACTGTTAGTTTTTAAAATAAATTTGTTTTAAAATTTTAAATGCACTTGTTTTTGTTTTAAATCTATTTTAAATTTGTTTTCAAAACTCATATTAGAAATTATAAGATGTAATTTTTTAGAAAATGTTTTCTTTTCATCTCTCTTTAAGGAAGATTAATGATGATTAAAAATATCAATACACACCTATATCTCTAACAATTTTTTTAATTTAGAAAAGAAGAAATTTAGATTAGAGGATGCTTTCGAGGTATGCTTTTACATCTAAAGGATCTTTATCGAATGTATTTCTATGAAGGAATATTTTCAATGGAGGATAAACTATTCTTTGAGAGAAGGAATGTATTGGAAAAGGTATATACAAAATTTTCTCAATACTTGTTATAAACTTATAGAGGATTACACCCTAAGAGGGGGTGAATTAGGTTATAGTAGTTTAAGATGATTCTTCCTTGATTATGGGCCTTTTTCTATCACCTTATGGAATACTCAATTTCTATCTCTCCTTACTCTAAATGACCGATTAAAGAAGTAAATAACTATAGGGAATTTACTTGGTTCACCTACATTTCATTATGTCTTAGGGGAATGAATGAAAATGTGAATATACACTGAATTCACTAAATTATTTTTACTTTACAAGTTTAGTTTATAGCGGTCTCACTGGACCTTCTAGTTCACTACCATGAACAATTGGAGAACTCATTTTCCTCTTTCAATAACGAACTTAACATTTTTATTCGTATCCAATGAATATGATACAAACATTAACCAAGAGTTTTCGTTCACTTTATCACATTAAATGTTGACTTCCAGTGAGATAAAGAAAATCTTGGAACTGAACCTCCTTCCACCTTCAATCTTCTACATGATATTTGGAATGACACCATGTTCTTCTACCCTTATGGGTTTTCAAGGTCATATAACATATCTATGTCTCCACTAAAATCTTCTTCCCTTTTTAAATACCTTACTTGATGGATGTATCCCTCATTAAACAAATGCATGGATTAAAGGCCTTAAAAAACTAATTAAAAACCATCTATTAAGGGGAAATTAAAACTACCATCAAAGCCAAAGGAAAATAACACACATTTTTTCAGATATATAAAATCAAACATCGAAATAGTTTACATCATAATATGGTGAAAAATATCTGGTTTTTTCCTTAACACCTCTAGAACCATCGTTGTATCCTCCTGCCAAATCCATTTCACACAGGTATACTTGACCTAAGATATGGGATTTCGAAAAGTCATAATATGGATTCTTATGGATCCCAGGATGATTGAATATCCACCATGCCAAGAGAAATGGTTTGGCCTCGCCCATGTATACCTATTTCAATTTTATGCCTTAACCACAACTTCCTCTCTATGGATCATTTCATATATGTTGTCCATTATATGCTATAGGTACATATGTTGTCCACATCCACTTCCAAACTGGGGGTGGTCACCTGTATAGACCATTTTGGATATGAACACTGAGATTCCACAATAAGGACCACCACGTGCATGGTCCCTTATCAATTACCCATTTTGGGTTGCTCCTCCTCAACACACCCAATTCTATGGGTGTGTTCCCCTTGAGATGACCACCACCTTCACTATTCCATCTAACCAGGGTGTGGCCTTTCCCATGGTGAATCTCAACTTCACCAAACATAGTAACCTCCTTCATTAACCTTCCCAAAAAATCATTTTCTATTAAAATGTTAAAAAAATACAACCTAAAAGGCCTCATGATGGATTTTTTCTAACAATATTCCCCTTTGAGTTTGTTGAAAACACTCTAAACACTGTAAGAACAGATTCATCATCCATTGAAAACAAATTTCTATATGTCTATCCTCATTCCACTAATCACCAATTTTAAACCCATGTGAGCCATTCTCAGTGTAAGAAACAAGAATTACGTGAATGTTTTTTTCATGAACACCTTTGAATTATTTTAATAACCACATCTCTCACACCAATTTTTTATTGGCATACTCTCCCCATTTTCACTTATCTTATCACCCACCCAAGAACACATAAATATTTTTCCTCCTTTAAAAATAAACACATATAGTTCACTTATCTTAAAATTTCATAATATGGGGTTAGAAATCCAATAATAAAAGGTGAGAAAACATACCTTACTCATAAGTGAAACATTGGAAAGTGGGAATTCCATTTCAGAATCAGTCAAGGAGATGAATATTATTGGACTCTGAGAAACAACTGATTCTTCTCAAGCACCACTTTGGGAAGATCCATAATAAAGATATTGATTACTTGATCTTCAGTTGACACACACTCCAAAATCATAATTCCTTCGTACACCTTCTCCTTTATGAAAGGGTATTTGATCTCATTGTTCTTTTTCCTTGGATAATGAATCGTATTTTTTTATGATTGATCACACTCAAATTTTCACACATGTTTGGAATAGTAAAAATAAATTCAGCACCCATATCATCAAGTTTTTATCTCATACTTATCAATTAGGTGTATACTTGAGTGGAAGTAATGTAATTGGCCTCCATGGTGCTCAAATATATAAAATCATGCTTCTGGATTTTCCATGATATACATGAGATCCCAAGATACAAATCACCACCAAAAGTTTATTTTAGGTCATCTACCAAACTGAAAAAATCCACATCAGTAAATTTCCATAAATTCTGTTGTGATTCATTATGATATAACAACCCTTAGTCCATCATATGAGGAATATATTAAATTGTTCTTTTCACAACTTTCATGTTTATTTCCCAAGGATCATTCTAAAAATGAGAATATTGATAAGTAAAAAATAAAAAATCTGGTCAAGTGATAGTCAAATAGAGTAAACTATCAATGATTTGACAATAAGTATTCACATCGGCCTTGTTGACTTTCTTATCTTTTGATAGTTTTAATCTTGTATCCACCAGAGTTTCCATGGGCCTCAAATATTTCATCTGAAATCTTTTTAAAACCTTCTTGGAATATTTAGTTTATGAGATAAATATCCCATATAATTTTTTAATTACATACAACCCAAGGAAAAAATTACATTTCACCAATTAAAGACATCTTTAATTCACACCTCATGAGATCTGAAAACCACTTAAAATGATTTTAGTCCAAGCCTCTCAAAAAAATTTAATCAATATAGATAAGAACCATCAATTTCCAATCATTTTCCTTCTTGATATAAAGGTTGTTTTCAAATCATCCTCTCTAAAAATTGATTTTATTTAGACATTGATATAACCTGAAATATATTTCTTTAGTGAGTTTTTAAGTCCATACAAATCCTTATATAGTCGACACACTTTTTTCATCTTCATCAATGAGAACCCCATCTAATTTCTCAATATACACTTCCTTCTCAAGGACACCATCCAAGAAGGAAAATTTGATGTCCATTTGATATATTTTGAAACCCTTTTGAATCACTATATCTAAGAATAACTCAATGATTTAAATTATCTTTATTGGAAGAAATGTCTCATTAGTGTCAGTTCCTTCAATTTGGTATTACCCCTTTCACAAAATTTGTGATATTTTTTGAATCACCATTCCATTTTCATTATGTTTTTTTTCAGAACACCCACTTGGCTCTGATGAAATTATTATTACATGTAATTGGAATAACTTCCCATGATAGATTTTTCTCAATTTGATTAAGATCTTCATTCATTTCCATGAACCGAATATCCTTAATGTTAGATTATTTAAATAATTTTGGTTCCACTAATGAAATAGAAATACCTTTTTTTAACATTTATTTTTCTGGTTTGAACTAGTGTTGTCTAGTATCCAATAATGTTTCCTTTAGTGATTTAATCCATGATCCTTTGTCTTATTGAAGCTATTATAATTTATATATTTTATTCACAATTTGAGTCTTCATTGGAGTTTTAATAATTATTTATAACTCCCTCTAGACCTTGTTCTTATTTATCAATTTAAAATACAAAAAATGGTTGGTTTTGATGAAAAATATATCCATGTTCTATTTTCATTTCCTCACTTTTAACCTCCATAATTTAATTTCTCTCAATCATATTTACAAGTGTGTTATTGTGAAATTTATAAGGTTTACACTTTGATGATTATCCATGAAATATTCCTTCATCACCCTGATCTTAAAATTTTATAATCTAATCCTTATTGATAATAAAACAATTACTTCCAAATTATTGAAAGTACTTGAGTATAGGTTTCTTTCCATACCATATTTCATATGGAGATCTCTCTTTATTTTCACATATAAATTATCTATTATATATGTATGTCTCTTCAAGAATAGTTTCTTCCCAATATCTTTCATGAAAATACTTCTCTATAAGAATTGTTCGAGATGTGCTGTTAATTATGAGATTTCTTTTTTCCACTACCCCATTTTATAGGGGTGTTATAAATCCTTAAACCTAATATTTAATTCCATGATTCTCTAAATATTCCCTAACTTGAAGATTTGTAAATTTGGTAGCATTGTCTAATCAAAATTTATGAATCTTTACCCCAAGAATCTTTTTAGTTATCCTCTAATATTGAGTAATAAACCTATAAACCAATGTCTTATGTGTAATGGGAATAATCCAAGACATATTATTGAAATAATCAACAAAAAAAACATAATACATTTTTTCATCCATTGCTTTGGGTGATATTATCCCCCAAACATCCACATCCACTAGCTCTAGAAAACTTGATGCCTTCATATTCATTATCTTGTATGTGTTTTAGATAATCTTCCCTTTTTACATGAATCGCATATATAAGTATGATCGTATGTGATATGGGGGATATCACATGCTTCATAACTCTTTTATTACCTATATAGATATATTAGGATCACATGGATAGGTCTTATATGCCATAGTTAGTTCTCCTCCTCTTTTGAAAGCACACACAAGTTTTTCTAACAAGATATAGATTTACATTTGTTCTTCTTCCTTGTAGAATAAGTGAACCATATTTTGTTTTAAAATTAAATGATTTTTCTTGAACTCTACTACATGTTCATAGCCACATAATAGTGTGACACTAAAGAGATTATGATTTTTCCCATCAATAAAGAGAACACCAGTCTACTTGAGATATTTTCCTCCAGCCTTGGCCTTATCAGAACAAACAGTCATAAGACCCTCATCATTCTTGAAATTAATGACACCATATTTGTAATGTTCCCAACCTGGAATCCACTATAACCGATTCTACAAACTGATTAATCACATAACCTCATGTGGGCCTCTCCATATTCCAGAGGATTCCAAATAGAAGTGTGGGTCTATGGGGACACAATGGGGAGATAATTACCTCTTATCAGTGTCAAACAATAATAACAGTAATATCAACAAATGTAATAAATAGTAGTAAAAATAACTAGAAAGAATACATAAATTCCCAACAATAAACCAAATAACACATGCTATAAAAATATGATGGGTATACTACATGCCAGGAAATCATATAGTAAAACCCAAAATAACAAACTAGAGAATTTACCAACATAGTCCTGAGTCCAATCCATGTCCTAACATCCTCTGCTCCAACCCATCATCCCATGAAACCAAACACCAAGTTCACCCCGAACACCAAGTCTCTGTCCTAAACTTGTACTATACACCAAGTAGCATCTGCACATGTACCAAAATTCCATGGCAACCCGAGCAGGGTGTGAGTACAACTTAGTAGTCCACTACCAATAGTTTCTAAATAAATAAATATCTAATAAAATAGTTTATTTAGATAACCAAGGTGAAATAAATAAATATGGAAACCAAAATAAATGTGTTTCACTTTTAATAAATTATTAATTAACCATTTTATCCTTTTAAGTTCTATCTTGAAAAAAACAACATAACTTACCCCAGTCATGTTGGGGGACTAATCCATAGCATAAAGGAGTTATATAATTTTAGTAACAAAGGGTAATTCACTAATAAATTAAATTTAACCATGAACCTTGGAGTATCAGTCTAGGTAACCATATCATGTCCAACCATTGGGAGCATAGATCCTTAGTCCAACATCACAAACCATGAAAACTTTAGGAGAATAGAGCCTCAATCTGACATCCAAAAATAGGCATATTATAGGTGGGTCCTATCTCATCAGACTTGCCTAACCCAAAAATGAGGAGCCTCAATCCAATACTCTAGTCATACAATAACTTATTGGGTCTTAGAAAATTAGTTTGGCCTGAATCATGGGAGTAGAGCCTCATTCCAATACCCCACTTGTACCATTTATCCACATGGATATGCTTTTTTAAATATTTATCACATTTACCCATAATATCATATTATTTAACAAGGCCTCATTTGACCCTTTAAACCAAATCATGGTGTAAATAAAACCCAACCCTTTTATTATATCATTAAACAAAAAAACCAAACTCTTTTCAAAACCATATAGGAGGCCCACTTTAAAACATGGGTCTTCCTCTTTGAAAAACTAACCATGCCCCAAGGATTTAATTTACATTTCCAACCCTTCCAAAGGTCCATTAAATCATTTTCAAAAAAAAGGGGGACCAAATCCCTCATTTCAATTCATTATTTGAAATTGAATAAGAGAACCCATTTTCAAATCACTATGAGTAAAAACCTCCTTTTAATACATTATATACTTTCAAAACATTACGTTCCTTTATTGAAAACCATAACCAAATCAAATCCAAAATATGTCATTTAATCAGTTTCAAAATAATCCTAGGCATTTAAAAAAATATATCATATAAACATTTCAATTATCCCATTAACCATTCCCATGTACCAAATTAAAATCCACAACCCATTCACTATCATAATTTACCTAGCTCAATGTTTACCAATATATTTTACCATTCTCAAGGGTTTGGCATCCCCTATGGATAGCCCTAGGTTTGGTCTCATATCATCAATAAACCCAATTGGGTCTATGAAGGATATCTCACCTCAATATAAGTCTCAATTTACTTTCCTAATTCAAAGACATTAAAACACATCAAGTTAGTACATGGGAACAAACACATACACTTATAAAACATTAAGACTATGAGAAAAATATTGTAGAACACCTGCCTCATGCTCGTACAAAAACACTCATCCAATATTGAGACTTTATTCAAGATAAAATGACTCAAATACCAAGACAAATAACACCCTATAAATTAATGGTTTAGAGATTCAGAATGAGAGAAAATAACACACCAAGCCTCATCCAAAAATGGAAGTAAATGAAGTTGAAGACTTACTCGGAGCATCAATTCAGACTAAGCTGCACTCCAAACACCTAAGAATCGAAGTAGAAACTTCCATGGAGGATGGAGGATCTCCTCATTCATCACCCTAGTTGTTGGGGTTAGAAGGGGTAAAATCGAGGGAGAAGGAAATAAGATTGAGAGGGAAAATCGTAAAAATAAACTCTTTAATGAGGTGAATGATTTGGTCACATGGTTTTACAAACTGTGTGACAATCATGTGGTTCCCTCTATCCAAGAGGAAACCATGAAACATAGTTTTCCTAATAACCCACATGGTTTGAAAAACTATGTGGTGGTCATTAATGCTCCAGTTTCCAAGTGGAGCTCAAGTTTCATGGTCTCTAAGAGATACCTCGCATAGTTTCCCTAACTATGCACCACCTTCTACAAGCTGCACAGATTGGACTCTCTTCATTCTTCTCCATGTACCAAACCCTCATAACACACATAATATGTATCCTAATCCCTATAAATATTCCATAAATCAAAAATTTAATCATGGACATACCTTATCTCAGGTTCAGGACCTTATAACATCCCCACCTTATAACAGATCATCCTCAAGATACATTCCCCAGCATCCAAGCCTCCAAGAAAAATGGTCAGGCCATGAGGACCACTTATCAACTTCTATCTTCATAGTTTCCTCCTTATCGTGTCCATTATATCACAAAACTTGGAACAAATAAAAATTCATACCCTAAATAATTTCATTTTGTGATCTATAATGCAAACCTGGTGATCCTCAAAGGATGCATCAACCCCAACTCAACATTACCAAAAACCAACCATACGAATTGTGTGAGAGATCTAGGGTAATACCATTAAAACTATGGTACAAAAATACATCAATGGGTCACTAAACTATAGGTTCTGGGTGCAGTGGAAGCACGTTATCGGGTGTACCCAACTTTAATTTTTCCGTTAATAATGATCAATTCGAGATCCATCAAGATAATAAAACGTTGGATCTTTGAAATAGAATGAAGAACGAATGAAAGAAAGGGAGTCCCAAAACCATAGTGAGGATCATAATATATTGGTTATAATTAATTTAATTAAAAGAAAATAATTACCTTGATGTATTTCTCTCTATATTAATGTTTCTGGTCACGATCTGGTGTGATCCGTCATTGTGTCGTAGAATCCTAGTGTATCATTCCTCTAGTGGTGATCCACACATTCTCTACGTATCTATGGATTTCACTGAAGGGATATCTGAGTTCTATCATGGAAGACCCTTCGCTTGTGATGTTCTACTTTGATCTCCTTGACATCTGGTTGCAAAGCGCTCTCCTCGATTCGATGGAGGAGGATCTCTCTCATAGCTTGAGAGTGTTCTTGGAAGAAAATAATTCTCTCTTGGGTTGAGAGATTTCTCTATATCCATTGTGAAAACACTCTATAAAAACATCTAGGATAATGAGAATTATATAATTGGAATTTTAATTACATAGAATAATAAAATGAATTAATTACCCAAAAGCATTTACTCATTTCATTTAATTCTTAGTAATACCCCATGTTTAATAATAACAGATGAATATTATTATTACTTGACATGCACCCAGGGAATTACACCTCATATTATTTAATGAAATAAATAATATTATTTCTCACAAATCCCCAGAAAAACTACACGGTGTGTATATTAATATAAACAGCGTGTACTTTTGTTTTTCCATTTTCTTTTATTTCCTCTACAATATTTATTAGACCTTGACTAATGGCTATTTATTTCTCAAATAAATATCACTACATTACTCGCTAATAAATATCTATTATTTCACCCACAATATAATCTCTCGAATAACTAGTGTTGAAATAAATGTGATCAGGAATCCTTGAATAATTATTAAACCACAATCAGGAATAATCTATACTCAACATGTTAAATTAATATTTAACTGAGATACTTGGACACACTTAGTGTGTGACCCTCTAGGCCTCTTTCTCAGTGGCATTAGGTAGAGCCTGCCTAAAGTCCAAGGTTATCATCTAGCAACATGCCAAGGCACCCATTGAGAAAGAAGCTAACACTGTAATAATGTGTCACCTCCTATGAACGCTTACCATGTAATATAATCCCTTTGTCTTGATATCTCGAATCAAGTGGGTTTCATGCTAGTGTCATCAACCCATGTGCTCAATTATTATTTCTTTGAATTTCTATAATTGAACTCACCAAATCCATACCACGACCATGGATTTATTTAGGCTATATCAATTCCATCAAAGGGCCTGAGATATCTACTTCATTTAAGGAACACAAGGGACAAATCCTTTATCGTATTATCTATTAATATAGTATTACTCATTACGCACCCAACATATCCTACCTCACTAAGAATAGTGTGTCATCATAGTTTTCATCAACACATCTAAGTGTGTGAGTTTTAATACCCATTAATAATAATATTAAAGTCTAAGGACCAATACACACATCCATAGACAAGAACATCCAATGAAACTATGAAATGTGGATTTCCTGCTGGCGGGTCTTGTTCTCATAATATCCTTCTGGATATTACCCTGGGTGCACACCATGAGAAGGTGCCTCAAAATTTTATGAGTCCTTACCCCTAATGGCCTGTATTATTTGTGTCCCTAAAATAACATCATCCAGTCATAGAATGTATATTTAAGAAAAATGTTATGGAACTTTTGGGTTCTCATCATAGTAGTGATCCTCTATGACCCTTTAATGCAACTATTATCCTTAGGATATTATCACATGAAATGTCACACAAAATAACCATCAAGATGTGATAAGGTATTTATTAATGAATAAATTACAGAGTAATTGGTTCTAGGCCACCAAATCCAAAAGACTCCCACTTGGACTAGAGCCAAGTACTAACAACCTTTAACTCGCTAGTTCTCACATTATATTCATGCTTCTGCTGAGATAGGACTTTAGTCATGGGTTCCCCTATGTTCTCTTCTGTGGAAAATCTACTCACTGCAACTTCACCCCTTTGATATAAATCCCTCAAGAGGTGATACTTTTGGAGAATGTTCTTTGTCTGTTGATGTGACCTTGTTTCTTTTTCAAGAGCCACCACTATAGTATTATTACAATACAATGTGATAGGATCTTTAATGTTAGGCCCTGCATCAAGATCCTGTACAAAGTTCTGAATCCATAGGCTTCCTTGGATACATCAGAAGCTGCTATACATTCAGACTCCACTATAGAATCGATGACAACTGGTTGCTTTGAACTCTTCCAGCTCACAAATCCTCCATTGAGATAGAAAACATATCCAGATTTTGATTTCAGATCGTTCTTATCTATCTAAAAACTAGTATCAGTATACCCTTTGATGACAAGCTCCTCACCTCTTCCATACACCAGGAACATATCCTTAGTTCTTCTGAGATACTTAAGGATATTCTTCATAGCATTCCAATGATGTTCTCTTAGATCTACTTGATATCTACCTACCATGCTCTGTGCATAGTCAATATCAATCCTTGTACATAACATTGCATACATGATGGATCTTATAGCTGAATCATAGGTAATCTTACTCATTCTATCTTTCTCTTGTTGTGTTTGAGGACACATTTTCTTAGAAAGATGTAGGTCATGTGACACTAGAACCAATCCCCTTGTGGATTGTTCCATACTAAATCTCTTTAGTATCTCGTCAATGTATGTACCTTGACTTAGTCCAAGCATCCTCATAGATCTATCACAAATGATCTTGATCCCTAGAATGTAGGCTGCTTCACCCAAGTCCTTCATGTAGAAACACTTGTTTAACCAGTTCTTAACATATTTTAAGACTGGTACATCATTTCCAATAAGTAATATGTTGTCAACATATACTACTAGGATAACAACTACATTCCCATTAAACTTCTTATAAACACATGGGTCACATTTGTTCTTAATAAAACCAAATTATTTTATGGCTTTATCAAATTGAATGTTCCATGACATGGATGCTTTCTTTTATCCATAAATGGATTTATGCAACTTGCAAACCCATTTGGCTTCACCTGGTTTCACAAAACCTTCTGGTTTTTTCATATAGACATCTTCCTTAAGGTTCACATTAAGGAATACTATTTTGACATACATCTTCCAAATCTATTATTCATGGTAAGATGCTATGGAAATTATGATTCTTATGGATTTAAACATGCAAAATGGAAATAAGGTTTCATCATAGTCAATTCCTTGACATTGTCAAAATCCTTTAGCCATTGGCCTTGCTTTATAGGTCCTAACATGACCTTCCATGTCCAACTTTCTATTAAATACCCATTTTCATCTAATATGCTCTACCTCAATTGGCTCATCAACTAGAACCTAGAATTTGTTCCAATACATGGAATCCATCTCAAAATTCATAGCTTATAGCCATCTTGCAGCTTCTGAGATTTCTACTACTACATTATAGGATATAGGTTCATCATTGTCTAACAATAATGATTCACCATCCTCGATGAATAGGAAATCAAGTCTCTCTGGTTCCCTTACCTCTCTTGAGATCCTATGCAGTACTTGTGTTTATAAAACCTCTTCCATGAGGACCTGTGGAACTTGTTTCTGTACCAACTCATGTGTATCTTGATCATCAACTTCATCAAAATAAATCTTTCTCCCACTATCCTTTTTGAGGATGTGCTCCCTCTCAAGAAAGATGGCTTGTTTGGAGACAGTGAATTTCTTTTTTGAAGTGTTATATAGGTAATATCCCTTTATTTCCTTAGGATATCCTATAAAGATACATTGCATGACCTGGGGTGGTAATTTGTTTCCTGATAAGGCTTTAACAAATGCCACACATCTCCATACACGTGTGTACAAAAAATGGGTTTCCTTCCATTCCATATCTTAGAGGGAATTCCATTTTCCACCTTAGTTGGTACTCAGTTTAATGTGTATTTTTCAGTTTGTAATGCATATCCCCAAAAGGATAATGGAAGATCAGCATGACTCATCATAGACCTCACTATGTCCAACAAGGTGTGGTTCCTCCTTTCACTAACACTATTCAACTATGGTGTAAAAGTAGGAGTAAGCTGAGATAGAATCCCAGACTCTCGTAGAAGATCAATAAACTCTTGGTTCAAATATTCTCCACTTCGATATAATCGAAGTTTATTTATCCTCTTACCAAGTTTATTCTCTACTTCATTCTTGAATTACTTAAATTTATCTAAGGCTTATGACTTATACCTCATTAAGTATATATATCCATATCTACTCAAATCATCAGTAAAAGCAATGAAGTAAGAATATACACCACAATATTCTACTAAAAATGGTCCACACACATCTGTGTGCACCAATCCTAGAAGATAAGTGTCCCTTTCACCCTATTCACTGAAAGTCGTCTTGTTCATTTTACCTTGTGAACAAGCATGACATCTATCAGGTGTTTTTATCTTAGTAGAGTCTAAATAAACATCTTGGCAGAGCTTTGTCAAGTGCTTCTCATTTACATGACTGAGACAGTGATACCACAACTGGGTGATGTATGAGTCATGTGAGTTTTTTTGTTATTGATTTCCAACACTTGGTTTTCATAATTTAATACATACAAATCATTTTTTAAATTCTCCATACCATAACATATGTTGTTCTTATAAAAGAGATAACCATTATTTAAAAATTTGAAAATAAATCCATCCATTCCAAAAAAGATACAGAAATTATGTTCTTGGTAACACTAGGCACATAATAACAGTTACATAAAACCAAAAGCATCCCAGTTGGCAATAAGAGATGGTAATCTCCAATGGCCAACACAGCCATCCTCGCTCCATTAGTATCTCAAAAATCTACCTCTCCTCTATAAATTTTTCTAAATCTACTAGGTTTCTACATTTTAATATAGATGTGAGTCCCATAAGCTATATCTAGTACCCAATGTGTAGAAATAGAAAGATTACACTCGATAACGAACGCACATTTAGCATCCCCACACTTCTAGGTGTAGTTCCTCTTCTAGTGGCCTTACTTTCCACATGAAAAACATACCACCTCCTATTACTTTCCCTACCTCTGGATCTTCCCCTTCTTGGAGGGATGGTTCTCAGGGGATTCATACCATTTTTGAATCCTTAACCCCTTTTCCATGTCCTTCGTTTTCTTATTTACCATAAGGACTATGGGTTTTTCACTCCCCATGTCCTTATCTTCCTAGTTAATTAAGGTCATAAGTTCTGATAGACTCTTCTCATTATTTCTCATGTTGTAGTTTACAATAAATCTAGAGAAGGTCTTGGGAAATGATGGTAAGATGAGATCTGTATGCAAATCATTAGGGAACTTAATCCCTAAGATGTCTAGGCATTCACTGTAGCCAATAAGCTTGACTAAATGAGGCCCAGATGGCACAGACTCTCCAATATTAGTTGTAAACAAAGTGTTGGATATATCATCTCTCTCTTGTCTCTCCTTCTCTTGATAGAGATCCTTAAGGTGAGACATTATGCTATACGCGTCCATATTTCCATGTTGCATCAAGAGATCATTAGACATGTCCAATAGCATGAAACATTGGACATCTGTAGAATCATCAATATGTTCCATAGAGAGAGATAGTTCCTCTTCACTGGCCTCTTTCTAGGTGTAACTGGAACAGGCTCTTCCAGCACATATAATTTCCTCTCATGGGGAATAATGATGCATAAACGCCTCTGCCATTCCTAGAAATTAGTGTCAATGAGAAGGTTTTCCTTCTCGAGTATGGTTTGAAATGATATGTTTGAAGTCATTTTTCTTGTCATTTCTACAAATTAATATGAGAAAAGGTTTATTACTTTATCATGATAAAACAAAGACAAATAAATAAATTAATACTTATTAGTCTCCCACTATTTTATCAAAATCCAATAGCCCCCACCATTGATTTCGGAATATTATGTTGCCTGAATATTCTAGTGGAAAGGTTCCATATTCCCCTTAACATTACCCTTACTAGGGTTGGTCAATAAACTTTAATGTTTTTAGGTAGGCATTCTAAATTCCAATTGCATTAACTCACAATTCATTGATCCGTTGAGTGGACTCCCCAATCCAGAAATCATTTTATTTTGGATTTCCTCAACCTTTACCTCTTGGTCACACCAAGTCCTATTTTGGCAGTTAAACCTTGATGTGAACTAAGTTAAGTCAACCTAAAACCTTGAATTAGAATTCCTCAATAATTGATAGCACCCCAACTAGGTTTGTTCAAGCACTTTGAACTATGGTTCGATTCTAACCAAGATTGTGGAAGGTTATACCGACTTAATATTTTTTATGAGGGATTTTATCCTTATACGTAAATTTTAATTTTATTATATTTTATTTAATGCTTGTTAATATTATATGGGATATACTTAAGTTATTAACCATGTCTAAGATAATATTTATGCATAAGTCGGTCTTATTTTAGTTCCATCTTGCATGCTTGTTTAATTCATTAATTTGTGTGATCATGAAAACACACCCACAATAAATAAACCATGAAACTGATAGAAATAAAATAAATGGTATGATAATGAGCTTGTTCTATTGGTTAGTTTATCTAACAGTTGATAAACTAACCCAAGACCTAGGGGAGAAACACATTGAACCTTTTGGGTTCGTGTATAAAACTTTCCACCTGTCCACCTTTGTATCTCCTTGGATTGGTTTCACCTTGGATCATAACTTGAGTTTCCTCCACTAGATTTGGAGATCCATCCATTACATATGCTTTTATCTCACTTGTAGGTGAGGGGTAAAATAGGGTTTTATATAAAAGAAACATTGGGCATGCAGTCCCTACATATTAATGAGGAGAAGGCTCACAGGACAACAAATTTAATTTAAATAAATTAATTAAAAGAAACCATTCATATACAAAGGTCTTGGTCCAACTCATGATCATCCATTCATGAAAAGATATTTACGCATAAATAATACTATCATTCAATTATTTTATCGTTCTTGTTTTAGAAAAATCGTACTCGAATCAATTAATTATCTTTAATTAATTAATCCTTTTATCTTAAATCTTTTTTCTGAATTTCCTTGATATTATCATCCATCATAATTTTAAACACATAAATTCATTTAAAATTATCTTTTTATGTAACTTGTACCTTAGAGGCAACCCGATGAATTCCCATTCATAACTACCCAATGAGTAGAAATGAACATTACAGAGATGTTAAATTAAACACATAGATATAAAACACCTATCACATGTTGTGCCTCAACTTTATGCCTGCACTATGGTACATGTCCCAAGGGTTTATATAATGTAATAATAAAATTTAATAAATCTGCATAATTTGGATGAGTACAAGATGTGTAGTTCCAACTACATGGATTGTACTTTTGTTCATCGTCCATATGAAGTACACACCTGGGGACATTTCATGTAGATGTACTTCCGAAATGTTCGAAGTACATGGCGTGTTTAGTGGGACACACATTGTGTAGTATCCGCGTTACACGGTTTCCAGTCAAGAAAGCCGTGTATAGGGTACGTGGTCCTACCCAAACCGGAAGGGACTAAACGTCGTGTTTAGTGGGCCACATGTCATGTAATCTAGAAATAATGTTCCAGTGGTTCCTGGTCAACAAAAGGAGTCTTAAAGGCTTAGATAGAATCCATTGACATGGCCTGGTTTGGTGGACCAGTCTGATACATTGAACCTAGACTACACAGAATGTACTACCGAATACACGCCGTGTGTTCTGGTGTTGTACGGACAAGAATGTTTGGCACCTTCATATGAGATCCCCTATTTTATTTTAATCAAAATTAAAAGAAAAACATCATATATGTAAGGTGAACAAGAAACGAGAGAGGAGGAATAGATCTTAAGATTAAGATTTGCAGAACGATTAACTTGAATTGAAACAACTAAATTATTAAATGCATAAATCATCAAAGAAAAACTAAATAATTAAAATCAATGGTATGACTACTTTGATACCACTTATAGGTTTCGGGTGCAGCAAAAGTACGTTAGCAGGTGTACCCAACATTAATTATTCCATTAAAAATGATCAATATGAGATCCATCACAATAATAAAACATGGGATCTTAGGAATAGAATGAAGAAAGAAAGGAAGGAATGAAGTCCCAAAACCATATATGGTATCATCATATGTTGGTTATAATTAATTTAATTAAAAGAAAAAAATTAACTTGATGGAATTCTCTCTCTGTTGATGTTTTCAGTCACGATCCAATGTGATTTATCGTTGCGTCATAGAATCCAAGTGTAGTATTCCTCTATAGGTGATCCAAAAATGATCCATATATCTCTAGACATCACTGAAGAGATCTCTAGGTGCTAGCACAGAAGATCCTTCGCTTGCGATGTCCTCCTTTGATCACCTTGAGAGCCAGTTGCAAAGCTCTCTCCTTGATCTGGTAGAGGAGGATCTCTCTCATATCTTGAGAGGGTTTTTAGAAGAAAAGAATTATCTCTTGGCTTGAGATATTTCTCTAGATCTATTTTCAAAAAATCTAAAAAAATGGCTAGGCTAATGAGAATTATATAATTGGGATTTTAATTACTTAGAATAATAAAATGAATTAATTACCCGAAAGAATTTATTCATTTCATTTAATTATTAGTAATACTCCATGTCTAATAATAATAGTTGACTATTATTATTGATTGAAAGGAACCCAATTAATTACACGTCATATTATTTAATGAAATAAATAATATTATTTCTCAAAAATCTCCAAAAAAACTACATGGTTTGTACTTTTTTTCATTTTCTTTTATTTCCTCCACCATACTTATTATACCTTGAATAATTTCTATTTATTTCTCAAATAAATATCACTACATTACTCACTAATAAATTAATATTATTTCTCCCACAATATATTATCTAGAATAACTAGGTTCGAAATAAATGTGATCAAGAATCCTTGAATAATTATTAAACCAAAATCGGGAATAATCTTTACTCATCTTGTTAAATTAATATTTAACTAAGATACTTGGACACACTTAGTGTGTGACCCTCTAGGCCTCCTTCTTAGTGGAATTAGGCGGAGCCTACCTAAAGTCCAAGGTTAGCATCTAGCAACACACCATTGCACCCATAGAGAAAGAAGCTGATTTTTTAATGACGTGTCACCTCCTATGAACGCTTACCGTGTAATGTAATCTCTTTGACTTGATATCTCGAATCAAGTGGGTTGAATGATAGTGTCATCAAACCATGTGCTTGATTATTCTTTCTTTGACTTTATGGAATTGAACTCACCCATTTCTTACCATGGCCATGTATTTATTTAGGCTATATAAATTCCATCAAAGGGCCTGAGATATCTACTTTGGTTATGGAACAGAAGGGACAAATCCTTTCTCACATTATCTATTAATGCAGTATTACTCATGGTGCACCCAACATATCCTACCTTGTTGTGAATAGTGTGTCATCATAGTTTTTGTCAATACATCTAATTGTGCAAGTTTTAATACCAATTAATAATAATCATAAATTATAAGGACCAATACACACGTCCGTAGAAAGGAACATCCAATGACACTATGAAATGTGGATTTCCTTCTGGAGGGTCTCGTTCTCATAATATCCTCCTGGATATTACTAAGGGAGCACACCATGGGAAGGTTCCTCAATGTTTTATGAGTCCTCACCCCTAATGGCATGTATTATTTTTGTCCCTCAAATAACATAACCCGACCATATAACATATATTTAAGAACAGTGTTATGGCACTTCTGGGTTCTCATCATAGTAGGGATCCACTATGACAATTTAATGCAATAGTTATCCTTAGGACATTATCACATTCAATGTCACGAATAAGAAAAATCAAGATGTGATAAGGTATTTATTAATGAATAAAGTACAAAGTAGTTGGTTATAAGCTACCAACTCTAACATAAACCACCCTGGTAGAGTCAATTGGTACACCCTCAGTCTGATTCTCCTTACAACTCTCAAACAACCAAACACATTTGGAATCAACTGATGGGAAATACAATTTTATAATCACATACCCCAACCTATTTCGGTCAATGAATCATGTCCCAATGGCCTCATTCAAAATACAAAAATTAGAAACCCAAAAAAAATAACACTCATCTAAAGCATTTAATTAGTTAAAAATGAGCCAAACCCCATTTCAAAAACCATACACTAAGATGGATTTTACACAATCATGTCCAACCCAAAGCAGTAGTCACATCATCATCTAACCACTCACTCACTATCATGCTTCCCACAATAAGATTTAGCTCACACTGACCATTTTTTGGTGTTTAGAACCTCAATCATTGGAAAAAGGACCACTAGAACTTCAAACTCACGCTTTCATAAGACACCTAACGTGTTTCCCAAATTATTTCACCCCAAAAATCCACAATAACACCAACCAATATTGGAATCCATCCTTAACATTAAACCTATCTGGAATGGATACACCCACTCCATCCATACATTAACTACGGATAGATTGTTCCTTCCTTAGAACTCATTTCCATTTCTGAAATGCAATTATCATTCCAAACATTAATTAGAGGTCACTTATTTCCCACCATATCTATTCCTGTTTACCCATCTATTTTGGTCTATCCCCAGTTGACTAATCCCATTAATTCTCAAATTCCACTATTTTCACGTCACTAATTTACCTGTCCATGATGCATTATCACTTAAGGAATACCACCATCATCTGAATTCACCTACTAGAGTCGATACCCATATCCTAGTGAAATTCCACTATCAAAGCATCTAATAATTCCCAAACTCTGATCATTCTCTATAGCACCCACTAACACATCTCTAAAACCAACACCCGAGGTTGCATTTAGAACCACCCCAAGCCCAAATTCAATGCATGGACTAATCAATGACCACATATAAGGCCCACCTGTACATCCCATGGAATCTGAACATGTACCTCAGAGGTTCCTTATTGGAATTAATATTCCCCCATGTAAAACCCATGGTCTTCTACACGCTTCTAAAAACCTACCAGCATAAGGGTCAAACTCCCATTACTAACACATCACTCCCCACATTAGGAGTGACATCATCACCATTTTCCTTAAGAAATTCCAACCACCATGTATCAATTTTAACTTGATCCTAGGGAGAAACCTTCAAGAAGGCCCTTCATCCCACCAAATGAAAACCTTATGTAGCTTAGTGTATAGCCAATTATCACTCGGTGTACCTAAGAAAATGTCAAGATATTGGGCATGATCATCCCAAGTCTATAAGTACACCAAGATTCCATCCATGAATACCACCACAACTGATTCGTCACTAATGTCGCCTCCCACCATACTGACACCTTAACCCATTAGAAATCCCTGAGATTCCTTGTCCTCACATGACTCACCAACACCCCACCACCACAACTAAATTGTAATTTCCAACCAAAATTCCCCATTGTTTCATGAATTTCTTCCAAGCAGTCATGAACCAGCATTTCCTTTGGAACAACTATCGCTACACCACTAAAGTTCTTCTTGAATGGCCCAAGAGATTCAAAATGAAATCATAAAGATCCACCAAAACAATCCCAAACTGAATGGTCCCTCACATAACTAGCAATAACCACTTAGATCTCATAGAAAATGACATGTGTTTATCCCAATACACATATTCACACATCAAAAATGGCATCATGCATCTCTAGCATGTTCCCAACACCCAATCCTCATTGGAACCCTTGAGATCATGCACCTTCAGGTGGTCAAACACTGATCCCAAATCTATTTTCCATAACTAAGACATCACCGGGTCTAAACACCTACTTATACAACTAATTAGGCATATTGGTTCATCAGCCACATTGGACTTATCAATGATTCCTTTTAAAAATCCAACCATTCACACAAACAAGCCCAACCACATAATCACCCCTCATCCTGGTGTTACCCTAATAACTAAGCATCCATCCACACTTTGGTCACCCTCATATTGCCTACCTGAATACAAAACTAAATCCTTCAATAAATTTCATCAAAACAAACTAGTCAGATGACCAGTAAATCCTGTCTCTTCCTAAACTGACCTTATAACCTACCACAATCACTTAAATACTTCTAGGAGAAATAAAAAGGGCACAACCATGCACTTTACCAAATTTCAATGGAACCCACCATGCTTCGATTCCACTCTCTAGAACACCCACCCATGCTTCACATTCCAAGGTACCTACAATACTAGGATAACCTCCCCCAAGTTTACCCTAGATCTCCAAAAACCACCATTGCATAACTGCAATTCCAATCAAATATCTAAAACCATTGTATTTCCAACATTGACCACTTGGATAAACCATCACTAGGAAGCACTCTCTATCCACCACTATCAAGGTCCAAGTTTTCCACTTGTACCATATACCCAAAACCACTAGTAACCCGACTGACCTCTCTCACAATCCATCCTTGATGATCGAACAATATCAACTTCCCAAACAAGAGTCATGTTTATAATAGGCCATTGGATCTCTCTCTAAATCATACACATCAAACCTCAACAACTCAATACACCCAGGTGCAAATCCTACCCCTTTTTCAACCACACGATGTCTAACGCACTAAAATCAACCAATTACTCTAGGTTTCATTCCTAACACAACATAGAAACTATAAACAAAATCACAATCCAAGACACCCATTTCATGTTCCAACACACAACACAAAGGATCAAACCCCGTGAGGGTTATCTCATCCACATTACTAGAACATATCCCAAAACCCAAGGCCACACCCCTACTGAGGGTGAAACAAGCACATCCCCTTTTCGTATACATCAAAACGCAAAAAATCTTCATGACCCATCACTACTGGAAAAGGAGTTATTTAAGACGGGTCTTTTGTGATTGGACCCCATCTCAAAAGGCCATTCGTGATGGGGTCCCATCACAAATGCATTATTGTAGAAAATGACATCATAAATAGTTTCTCTGAGTTTTTTAAAAAAAACTTGTTGCGACGGTCCCATCACAAAAAAATTTAAAAAACTAAAAAAATATTAATAAAATTGAATAAAATAATATTAATAATAATGAAATAATATTAAAAAATGATATTATTATTATTATTAATATGAATAACATTAATATAATAATATAGATATTATTAATTTAATAATAATAATAATGAGATAATAATAATAATATAATATTAATAAAATAATATTAATAAAATTAATAATATTAATATTAATAAAATTAACAATAATAATAAAAACCTCAATATTCACAAAAATATAACAAAATAACAAAATAATAATAATAATAATATAATAAATAAATAATAAATAAATAATAAAGTAATAAAATATTAAAATATTAAATAAATAATAAAATAATAAAAATATAATATTCACAATAATATAAAAAACGCACTATATAAAAATGTAAATATATAATATTACAAAAAAATGTATATTCAAATGTTTTATCATAAAAAAGTAAATACATCACTGAGGGGGAGGGTCTTCTGGAGGAGTTGGAGGAGATAGAGGAAATGGTGGAGGGAAATCCATCCCTAAACCGTGATTCAGACATCATATGTACTCTATCATCTGCACATGTTGCTACTATTGTCATCGACACATCTCCTCCTTTTGTTTCTACTACTGTTAATGGAGCTCTACCTACTCCCTACGCATACTCTCTATCAGCTCACCCTGAGCTCGTAGTTGCTTCAGATACTATGTTGTACATGATTATGAATCTCTACAAGCTCCTCTCAAGCTACATGCTGACATCATAACAGTACCATAATAACTCTCATGTGTCAATCGAGAGTCAATTCCAACAACTCATCCTTTCTCGAAGGCATATTGGGTCTCCTACATCCATGTTGCCTTAGAAAATATTGCTACATTGGTCTGATCATCGTTCCTGGCCTGACTCCCATTCTGTATTTGATACTTCACAACCTCATATGAATCCTTCAATTGCAATTTAAAATTCAAATAGTTAAAATATTTTTTTCAATTAATTTTAAAACTCAAAAACATTATACTTACCACAATCTGACATTGGTGATCACCTATAATATCTTCAGTGATAGGATCAGTTTACATCCTCCTATAAGTGTCGAACTCCGTAGTATCGGGATGTTCGACTACCTGTATGAATATAAAATAAATAGTTTATATTTAAAGTTATATAAATTAATTAAAAATAGGTGCTTAATATATGTTCCCTATGCATACTGAATGTACGACTACCAGCTCGATGTGTCATCTCCTATCTCCCTTGGTTTTTTCGACCTACTGATGATCTACTCTAAAAACCACCACCCATCTTGTGTGAAAATAATCCATCCAAAACCTAATATGAAATGTAATCAGGTCAGTGGGTGCAACAAGACTGATCAAACTCTATGAATCTTACTTTCCTCATTGTTGTTCTCCTCAAATTATGCAAAAAATAACGGAAATGATCACACATACAGCCCTCCCATGCCTTCCAGATAGTTTTATACATGCTCTCATTGATGGGATACCATAAACCTTATAAAAATTTAATAATATTAAGTTATTAATTAAATAAATTTCAAAATAAATATTATTTATTTACAAACTAGCTAATGATTGAACGTGGGTTTCTGAATATCTATAGGAATCTAATCTCATGTAATCCATGATCCAGAAAAATAATTTCACAATATAGCACTCCCCTTTCCAATAGCTATATGTGCCAAGCTGTGTAAAAAAGAACAAATAATTAAACAATTAGTATATAAATAAATTATTGATAATTAATGAAAACCAACTAAAATACACAAGTAAACATACCTCTGTGTGCATGGATCAAAGCCAAGATATGGATATTGCTCAAAGACAGGGTCAGGAATCATCAATCACACAAGACAATGACCCCTCTGAGTCCTCATTACACCACCATCAGTTTGAGGGTCAAATGATTTAATATCATGCTGGTCATTAGGTAGATCATCACCCTCTAACTAACAAAAAAGATCCAAGTCCATATGAAACATGAAATTAATTTTTTAAAAATAGTTGAAAAAAACTATTATACATAGATATATATTAAATATAATTATAACCAGCATTTAACTGTGTCAACATTCATCTCCATCTTAATTTTTGTATATGACGGTGTCAATATATTCATATTCCTTCTCAGTATCATCAATTTCCATAGGATTTTTAGTTTCATCAACTCTTTTCATTTCAAATTCATTTGTTACATCAATAATATCATCATCTTTATCCACCCTCAATTATGGGTTGTCATCATCGATATTCAAGTATCTTCATAGAAAAGATGGATTTGAAGTAGTCTCTGGAGAAATTTCAATTCCTTGAACTTTAGTGGAATCACATTCACTTTGAATAAACTAATTTTCCAGAGGTTTTATTTTTATTTTGCTCCACCGATCACTCAAATCTCTTGAAGTAAAACATTAATTATCATAATAAATTTAATGTTCCTGATGAGATAATAAAAATGGTTCATTTACTGGAATAAGACTTTTATATTTAATATCAACGATTCCATGGCTCAGATGAATACGAATGTCTCTTTCAGTATCCAACCACTAACATTTAAACATCGTTATCTAATTTTATCCCAGATAACATAGTTCAATAATTTATTCTAGATTGTCGTAAAAGTTAACATCAATTTCTATATGATGGTATCCTATCAAGAAAACACAACTATTAATTATTTCTTTATTCCCTATATGCATATGTATGAAATCAAAAACCATTCACCGCATATAGATTATAATATTTAACTGTTTTGGATGGTGGGTTTCTCAATACACACAATCAATTATCAATTTTATTAGCATGTTGAGATACCTGTAAATTTGTAAGCAATTATCAATATAATGAGTAATAAATTGATTTTATATGTTAAACCATGAATAAATTATGTTACTGTTTTTTGAAACCAGTAGAAAAATTTATATTTACAGCGTTCTTTAAGAGTAACTGCAGTAATTTTTGGAAGTTGTTTCTTAAAGTGATTATCATAAAACCTACAAATAAAATAATATTATTTTACTATAACAAATATTATAGAATAATGAATAGGATAACACATAGTTAAAATGGTGTTATTTCTTCACAGTTGAGCAAAACATGTATATGATCTTTGTGTAGGGATCCCCCCTCTGGCATTCGGTCTGCTCTCTTATCCCGAGCCTCCAACAGCAATCCCGGTGGGATGTGGGAGAAGGCAGTATTCCTTTCTGGACACAGAACTGGGTGGGATCAGTGCTTGGATTCCTGGGGTGTCCAGTCCCAATGATTACCTTTAAGGAGGCAAGCGCTCATCCTGGTTTAATCAAGGCAGTTCTTGACAAGGATCAGCTTGATGTTTATTATTCTATCCTCATTAACACGGAGATGGACCAATGTGTGTTCACCCCCTCTTAGTCTGGTAAGTTCAATCTCAAGGATTATCGAAGAATCTCAACCCCCCAGGCTCATCAGGATAGATGGAACGACCTGGTCCGGTATAATAAGCATCTGAGCAAGTACAACTTTCTGGTTTGGTGCATAAGGAATCACGGGATTTCATTGGACTAATCAATCAAGAAAATTGGCATCAATCTAGTGTCGTGTTGTTAATGCTCTAAAAACAAGAGGGAAGAAACCATGAGCCATATCTTTTTCGAAGGGGAGTGGGCGCGAGGTGTTTGGGATTCCTTCGGAGATTTCACAGCGATTCATTCACCTCATCATCAGGACCTGTCGTTCCTGGAGAGGTGGTTTCAGGGGAATACCGATAAAGTTCCTGAGAGAGCAGGAAGGTCAATTATCCTTAGTTCTGGATGCTAGTGCCTCTGGAAAGCTCGGAACAAGGCCATATTTGAGGGATCTTCCTCCACAGGATGGTACGTTATCATGAGAACCAAGAGCTTATTGATTGATATGGTCTCTCTTGTTGATAATTGGCACAAATCTCCCTCCCTACATATCTTGCAGGCCCGTTACCCTTCAACCAACCCTCATATAGACAGATCACGTGACCGCTGGATTAAATGGGTTCCGCCAACAACTGGATTTAAAATTAACACTGATGGATTATGCATTTCGGGAGCCATGAGAGGTGGCGGAGTGGTTCTCAATCCATAATGGAGTGTTTTCCTTGCTTTCACGGCACACGATGGTAATGGTAGTGCTCTTCAGGCAGAGCTGAATACAGTTCTCAAGGGGCTGAGTCTTTGCAAATAGAAGAATATTACCCTATCTGAGGTTCAAACAGACTCAAGGATTATTCATGATTACTTACTGGGAAGATTTTCCACCCCTGGTCAGTCTTATACATCGTTAGGAAATGCAAACAGCTTCTCAACAACCAGACTCGAGTCACACATACCTAGAGAGAGGGGAAAAAAGTTGTGGACTTCCTCGCCTCTCTTGCAGTCCTGGGCTCCTCTGTCACTAACCTTTCCAATGAAACCTCCCTTGAGCTGGTGGGGGTTAACCTTATCTGAGGGGATGCCCTTGGTCTCCACTATTTTAGACCCCCCTAATCTGGGGTCCTCTGTTGTTCCTTTCCCTCTGTTTATGTACTCTTTTCCCTTGATTAAATATTTAATGATTTGTGTGTGTGTGTCATCTAAAATCCATCTTTCATGAACTCCACTAAATCCAAGTCCTAGATAATTAAAAAATAAAAATTTATTTATCATTTCATTTTCAATATTTCACTTATTATGGTCCATGTGGTTGTGTTTTGAGGGATATTTAGATTGAAAATAATTTGAGCATAAAAACTAAATTTCCTCCAGCAAATAAGATTCTGCAATTGATCATTCAATTGATGCATTGTTACATACTTTTTTCTTCAATTTCTTCATGCATCTCTCGAATGGGTACATCCATTAAATTGTACTGGACCACTACATTTTTATTCATGCAGAAAAAGTAATATCAAATGTTTCATTGAGTCAAAGAAATCCAGTGGGGATATTTTTTTTAGTTTACATAAAATTAAAACAACATCTTATTATAGTTTACTTAGTGCATTTTAGTTTTTCTTTACCACATAAACGTCTCAGAAAAAATATTATATGTGTGTTAGCACATACCAAATCATAGAATTCAACAAACCTCTTAATCCAATCAGTATAAGTCTTTCCATTATAACATGAAACTCATGAATTTTTAATCTAATAATATGACCATTTCTGACACATCTTCCCAAATTGGAAACACAACCATCTGGAGGTCTCAAAAATTTAATCCACTAACAAAATAATAATTTATTTTCTTCATAAAGTGTATAACCTTCTTTTGGATTTATTAAATTCTGTGATCTATCATTTTTAAATAGTTCAAGTTTTGGTCGCCTATAAATTTGGGAAAGATCTAATCTTGCCTTTACATTATCTTTGGTCTTACCTGGTGTATCCAAAAATTGTATAAAATATATTATCAAAATAGTTCTTCTCAATATGCCTGACATCTAATATGTTACAGACCCACAAATTAGACCAATATGGAATATCCCAAAAATTTCATGTTTTGTCCAATTGTGTTCTTTCCCAAAGCCATCAATTTTATATTGGTTTATAGTTGTGCTAAATGTTTTGGGAGGTAATTAAGAGAAAAATTATTTTAACACCATACATGAGATCATTGTTAGAGGTCCATCTCTTTCAATTGTGCCTTTTCTAAAATGGTATTTTTTCCTTCGAAAAGGATTATTGGTTGGAAGGAATTTGTGATGACATTCGAAAAAACAAGGTTTTCTTCCATTGATGAGGATAAAAAAATTTGTCTCTCATATAGTATGAACACGATTTTGGACCATATGTACTCTAGTAAGATAACATTCCATATGCTGGGAAGTCACTAGTTTTCCACATCAATGCATCTTTCAGTAAGAAATTTTGTTTCACAAAAACATCATATTTATGGACACCATTACTCCATAATAAATTTAACTCATCAATCAATAGCATCAATTAAAAAAATATTCTTTTTTGGATGTCCTAGAATTAATAAAGTCAAAAACGTATATGGATCCTTCATCAATATCCAAGGAGGTAAATTTTATGGAGTTATAAAGACATTCCAATAAGAATACTGGATATTTTAAGAACAAAATGGATAGAAATCATTAGTACAAAGATCTAATCACACATTTCAGGCTTCTGAAGAAAAAGATAGATTCACTTGGTTAAAATATTTCCATGAATCACCATTAGAGGGATGATTTAATCTTTTACCGGTTAAAATTTTGGTTTTGTTCTATGACATCAATGATGTTGTGTTCTGAGATATAAATAAACACTATAATCTAGGTGTAAGTAGGAAATACCTCAATTTTTTAACAGGAATCAATCCAGAGTTCCCTATTTGAGCCTCATTATACCTCAATTTTCCACATGTAGGAAAACAATCCAATGAACACTTTTCACCATAATATAATATGATATCATTTGAACATGCATGAATCTTCTGATAACCAAGACCCAAATTACAAACTAGGTTCTTGCACTCATAGAAATTTTTGGACAACACATTTCCTTCATGAAACAGTATTTTAACGAAAGATAATATCTGATCAAAATAGATATTTGATATTCCATTATCTAATTTAATATCCATAATGTTTGTAACCACTTAAAATTTTCTTATATTTCAACCAAGATATAAGACTTCCTTAGTAGACCTCATCAACTCATAAAATTGAGATGGTTCCAACTTAGGAGTTAAATCAATATCATCATGTGTTTCAGTTTGTTAAAAAGATATACCTACCACATCTTATACTAAATTTTGAAACTATGATGGATGTGGAACCAAATTATTAATATATTCTTTGGAACTTTGTTCACCATGTTGATACCAAACAACATATTTTTTTTTGAAAACCAAAACACAATAGATAACTCACAACGTTGTCAAATGTTTCAAACATCCTCAGACAACATTTTTTACATGGAAACTTAATTGTCTCTTCTAAAACAAATTCTAGTTTTGATAGTGCAAATGATAAGAAATTTTTCACACCCTCAATATATACAATATGTATATCATAATTTTTTGGATTTCTATGCTAATTTATCTAATCATGATTATCTAATAATGAGTGTTGTCGACTTTTTTATTCCATATTTCTCTAAAAAATGTAAAATAATTATTTTTTATGAATAATTTGATATAAGAAACACACGATCCAAAAAAGAAAAAAATGTTAATTATTCCCAAGTATTCATAATTATTAGTAATTATTCCAAAATATTGGTAATTATTGGTAATTATTGATAATTATTGCTAATAATTTCTAATTATTTTTAATTATTTTTAATTACTGCTAATTATTTCTAAATATCTCTAATTATTTCAAATTATTTCTAATTATTACTAATTATTTTTAATTATTTTTAATTACCTCTAATTATTCCTAATTACTTCTAATCCCCACTAATCACCACTAATCACTAATAATTATCACTAATCACTACTAATTACTACGAATTAATATTAATTATTACAATTTATTACAATTTATTACAATTTATTACAATTTATTACTAATTATTACAATTTATTAAAATTAATTACTAATTGTTACAAATTATTACTAATCATTACAATTTATTACTAATTATTACTAATTATCTCTATTTATTACTAATTATCACTATTTTTTACTAATTACTGCTATTTTTTACAAATTACCACTATTTATTACTAATTACCGCTATTTATTACTATTTACCACTATTTATTACAAATTATGACTAATTATTACTAATTACCACTATTTATTACTAATTATTTCTAAATACTACTATTCAATATGAATTACTACTAATTACCGTTAATTATTACTAATTACCTCAAATTATTACTAATTATTACTATTTATTATTAATTATTAATATTTAATACAAATTATTAATATTTACTGCTAATTATTAATATTTGTAGTTAATTATTAATATTTAATGCTATTTATTATTATTTACCGAAATTTATTATTATTTTCTGCTATTTATTACTATTTACCACTAATTATTCTATTTACTGCTAATTATTACTATTTACTACTAATTATTACTATTTACCTCTAAGTATTACTAATTACAGCTAATTATTACAAATTACGGCTAATTATTAATAATTACTATTAATTGTTACTAATTACTGCTAATTATCGCTAATTATTACTAATTGCTGCTAATTACTGCTAATTATCACTAGTTGCTATTGATTATTACTATTTACTATTAGTTATTACTAATTATTTAAATTTATTACTAATTATTACTAATTATTACTAATTACAGTTCATTTTTACTAATTACCGCTATTTAGTACAAATTATTACCAATTAAAACTAATTGTTACTATTTATTACTATTTATTACTAATTACTGCTAATTATTCCTAATTACCGCTAATTATTCTTAATTATCGCTAATTATTCCCAATTATCGCTAATTATTCTTAATTGCCACTAATTATAACTAATTTCTGCTAATTATTATTATTTATTTATATTTATTACTATTTATTAATATTTATTACTAATTATTACTATTTATTACTATTTATTACTATTTAATATTATTTATTAATATTTTGGACTATTTATTACTAATTACCGCTAATTATTACTAATTATTACTAATTATGACTAATTATTTCTATTTATTACTAATTATTAATATTTCTTAATAATAATTACTAATTGTTAGTATTTATTACTATTTATTACTAATTATTATTAATTATTACTATTTATCACTAATTATAACTATTTACTGTTAATTATTACTATTTACCAATAATTATTACTATTTAGCGCTAATTATTACTATTTACCTCTAATTATTACTAATTATTACTAATTACTATTTTTTATTACTAATTATTAATATTTATTACTAATTATTAATATTTATTTCTCTTAATTAATATTTATTAGTAATTGTTAATATTTATTAATATTTATTAATCTTTTTACAAATTATTACTATTTATTACTATTTATTACTATTTATTACTAATTACCGCTAATTATTACTAATTATTACTAATTACCACTAATTAGTACAATTTATTATTAATTATTACTATTTATTACTAATTATTACTAATTTTTACTAATTTTTACTATTTATTACTAATTTTTACTCATTACTATTAATTATTACTGTTTATTACTATTTATCGCTAATTATTACTATTTGCCGCTAATTATTGCAATTTACCGCTAATTATTACTATTTACTGCTAATTATTAATATTTATTGCTAATTATTGATATTTATTAATATTTATTAATATTTAAACAAGTCGGTGCGAACCATGGGCTAGCCCATGGTATAAAAAATTATTGAAAAAGATAGACAAAGTACAAATGAAAATGGGGAAAGAAATTAAGCGACAAGTCATTTCACAAAAAAAACTCATTTATGGAATCGACCACCACCTCTACCACTTATGTGAAGTCCCCTTTGCCATGTTTTAGGCTGCTACCATATCCCATCATCAACATCATCTGATGGGGATGGATCATCCACCGGACCTGGGCCCAATGTTGTCTTGTCTGTCTCAATGCCTTCACCTCGATGAGGATTATCGAATTCTCCAGAAAATACCTCTTTGTTATTGGACATGTTCAGGATGTCAAGAAAGCTAAGTGACCTTACCTGAGAACCATCAGGCATGTCATCCATGCTACTTTTTTCTTTCTTCTTCCCTTGCTCTTCGTCATAAATTTGGATGAAATGTTCTCCTTCTGTTGGTCACCAATAGGATCATTGGGAGACTCAAGTGTTGTCAATACAACACTTTTTCCAAACAGCAATTCAGGGCTATTGCTTTTTGTGCGCTTACTTAAAATGCTATAGTCAATCTCAGATTTTTTTCTTACCCTTATGATCAAAATATGTATCCAAACTTCTCTAATTTCTCAGTTGGTCATCAATCTCAGCCTGCACAGCGATTTCATTTTGATATTGGACGTGATCAGAGTCAATTCCATCACCACAGACAAAGGTTTCCCAAGAAACATAAGTTCCAGACTTCTTCCCTATGGGGAGGCTAGCCCTATCACCATTCTACACACCCAACTCATGCCTTGCCTTTTCACCCACAATTTTCCCCAACCTATTGGTTCTTGACACCCCGATTTCCCTCCTAAAGCCTTTAGTGAAGCGATTGAATCCTCTGGCACCAAGGCCATAGCCCTCATTACCTTCTTTTGCTTGGGGATGTTGTTTTCTTCACCTGCAAGTTCTGCACATGTCTTCAATCTGATACCATTTGGCCAATCACCTTTCATAATTCAAAAAAAGGAGGAACTAGATTATACTCAAAATTAATCTCAAACCTCTCCACATTAACAGTGAGGATAGCATTATACAGGAGAGGTTTCAGCAAATCAGTATCCACCATCACCCTTGCATAGTATCCCATCTTGCAATCAATGGTATTTTAATCTAATTTCAATGGAGCACCAATGTAGGTGGCAATGTCGCTTAGAATCAGAGGGTTCCAAAAAAACCAGCTAAGACCACGCATCCTAACCCAGATCTGGGTGTCAGTGCAATTTTGATTATGTGGATTGAAATTGAGATCCCAAGCAGACACTCAAAAAACACCAGTATTGAGGTTGTAAAAACTAAAGTTCCAAGAAAATGAATGCAGATATTTAGACTAAAAATCAGATGAAAATATCTCTTACATATTGGAATAATTTTCCAGTCAAAAAAACTTCATAACCTGGAGAGCTTCGATTTGAGGTCATTGAAACTCAAAGGCTTGTCACCTTTTTCCAAAATCAAACGGTCGATCAAGGAGAAGCGGCACAAATCCAACCTCTCCTTTAACACACCTTGATCAACCATGACAATAAACCTCACATATTCAGATCTTGAGATCCGCATCACATCTGGAATATTTTCAATCGAATCATCGCCCTTTCTAATGACCTCCACAAAGGCGAACCCCCTCTTAGGAGGGTGACTAGGCATAGCAGAAGGAAGATCTGAAGCCTCTAATACTACAAAATAGTCCTTTAATAGTGGTATAAACGGCCTTTAGCAACTCTATGAAAACACTGACGACGTGAGTGATGATAAAATCCTTGTACTTTTATCATCACTGATAAAGGGTTCATTTATTAATGCTAAAAATCATTGATAAAGGACCCATTTATTAGCACTTTTATTTAGCACTGCTAAAGGAACCCTTTATCAGTGATTATAAAAGCACTGATAAAGGGACATACTATAGTATGTTGTTACAGCACACTGCCTCACCACTACAGTGTGTTGTAACAGTACACTACGGCACCAGAAACACGTTAGATATCAACAAAAACAAGTCTCAATACAGAATTAAATGAAATGAAATTTACAACACAAATACCAGAAAAAAACACTATATTATTGAAATTTAAAGCATTGGTTTATACAATTGCATAAATAAAAATTATTACATACATTAAAAAACAATCCCAATTTTCAATGATACCATTATTTCTATTGACTTTCTTTGTCGAACTTCCAACACTACAAGAGTGAAAGGTTTTGTGGGAGAAGAAGTCTGTGGAATTTTTGTTGTATAAAGTAATGAAAGATGGAAAAAGCACCCCAACTCGAACAAAAGAATCCAAATGTATATGAAAACTATTATTATATAAGTAATACTAAAAATAAATAAATTAAACATAGATATTAAACAATACATTAATTTTATGGACAATGATTTTATTATGAAAAATTTAAGATTATCTCTTTAATTGATCAAAGGCAGTATCATTGCTCTTCCTGCAAAGGTAGTGAAGGTAACTTGAAAGAAAGTGATAAATTCACCAATACAAGGGTGAAAATGTTTTAAGGGAGAAGAAGAATGAAATTTGGATAGATCACCCCATCTTGAACAAAATAATCCACATGTATAAGAAAACAATTGTTATGTGGTCATAATAAAAAGAAATAAATTAAACATAAATATGAAAAAATACATTAATTCTATGGACAATGATTTTACTATGAAAAAATCAAGATTACCTCTATGATTAAGTAGAGACAATGTTGTTTCTCTCTTGAAAAGGCATAACACATGGACAGAAATCTTCTAAAACAAACAAACTCTATAAGGAATAATGAATATTAAATCAATGTTCCATTATATAGTTTTTTGGTAAAATAAAGAAAGTATGTTTTTACATTACCCTTTCATGTATCCAAAGGGTTTCCTTCATTATAGTTTGTTCTTCCGAGGGATTGGTATCATTATCATGTATATAATTCATTGTCTGCATGAGTAGTTAAACATTTAATTTAGATAGTGTTAATGCAGTAGAGAAAATATAATATTATGAGGAAAAATATAATATATTAAAAACACTTTTACCTTCTCATTAAAATATCTTTTTTAAGGTTTCAAGGATTTGGTTCCTCTTTTGAGAATCCAAATCCTCTATTTGTGTTCCCTTATAACATACAATACATTTTCTACATTGGGACTGACATGAACTGATTGTGATTTCCCAATGAAAGGTTCATCCTTGATTGAATTTTCATCTAACTCAACATATGTTTTAGTATCTAGTAGTAAAATTGATCAATTATTATTTTCTTGATTAGAGACATAAAATATTTGCACTGTTTGTGATACCATTATGAATGGATCATATTTTTCCCCTTCTACATTGAAATTCACCTTGAAAAATCCAATTTCATCAACTTTCACTCCATTGATATTTTCAACACATTTGTAATGGAAAATAAAAATGTGAAATGTTGTATAATCTAACTCATATATCTATTCAATAATGGAAAAATATGACATATTTTTATGAATTGGATTTCTATCCTTAGAACCATATATGTGCATCGCTTCTCCCACAAGCATAACACCACTATTTTGAATCGTACTAAACTCATTGTGTTATTTTCTATAGAACGTATAACCATTGATTTCAAAACCAGTGTAAGATATAAAATTTTCACTTGGTCCTCAAACTATCCATTGAATTCATTGGTCAATTGAATTCATATTTTCAGATGAATCCCTATAAATTTGATATCTGAACCATCTTATAAATTTTTTATTATGTGTATTTGATATCCATCCTTCATCCCTTGATGGATTCAAATCTCTAAGAATTTTTTTGTGGGATTCAATTTATGGATCAACATCTTCACTATTATGTAATATATAAAGATGGGCTTGCTCCCACTCTATCAAGGTAATTATAACAACATCCCTTTCAGAAATCCCTTTTCCCATAATACGTTCGTTGTGATGAGACTTTGGGAGACCTATGATTTTCCACATTTGATAGGTAATCGATACAGAATTTAATAGCTTCTTCAACAATATATCATTATGCAATACAACCTTCTGGCCAACTTTGATTCTTAACATACCCTTTCAAAATCTTCATATATCATTCAATGGGATGCATCCATATATAATGGAAAGGACCACATAGTTGAACCTCTCTGACCAAGTGAATCATCAGGTGTACCATTATGTCAATGAATGATGGTGGAAATAACATCTCTAATTCACATAATACAACTAAAATATTTTTATTCATGTTGGGAAACTTCGTTGGATCAAAAAAATTACTGCATATGCATTTGAAAAAGATACAAAGTATTGTTAATTTATTTCGTACAATTTGAGGAAGAATGCAACAAAAAGAAACATGGATTAAATATTGCATCAAAACATGGACGTCGTGTGATTTTATTCCTTGTAAATTCAAATTAGTTATTGACATAACATTCTTGATATTTTATAAATAACCCTATGAAAATTTTACACTAGTAAGGAAAAGTAAAATTGAAATTTTTCCTATCTGGATGGAGTGTAAGATAGTGGAGGAAGAAAACTCCACCTTTTACCCTTCACCAGTTCCAACACTTACCTTATCCTCATTTCAATCAAGTCTAACCTATCCTTGATTCCATCTATCATTTTTTCATGAAAATTTAGAAATGTTCCAATAACACTATCAAATAAATCTTTTTCTATGTGTGTGACATCAAGAAAATGTAATACATACAAACAATTCTAATACAGAAATTCAAAGAAAATTTATCTCTTACTCCATCTTGATTCTGTAAGGTTTTTCAAAAATTGTTTACTAAAAATAGTTTCAATTTTTTTTCTTTTTTATACAGTTGATCACCCATTGTTGGATACAGTGTTATAACTTTTTCGACATTCCATTCGGATTATATCATCTAGGATCAGTATTTATGTCATCGAGGTAAAACATTTTGATGTCCTAAAAACACAGTCTTCAAGTAATGTTTCAACCAAATTGAGTATGTTCATTTTTCACAAATGGGACACCACAAAATTACTTTAATGCTATAGCCTGATAAATATCCATAAGTGGGGAATTCCTTTATCATTCCATACAATATGGCCCTCAATGTGAATTATTTACTTCTATGAGCATAATACATTGTAACACTTATATCCCACATCAATTTCAGATCTTCGATCAATGGATCCAAATAGACATCAATACCATTACCAAGTTATTTTTTTATAGATAAAAGTAGAGACAACATAATGTATTTGCACTCCATACATAACCATAGTGACAAGTTATAATTTACCAACATGATGGGTCATGTACTATGAGTACTAATCTTTAAACAAAAATTATTTATTCCATCAGTAGATAACGCAAGACCAAAGTTTCTCAGATCAACTCCAAATTCAGGAAACTCATAATCAATTTTCATCTACTTAGGATTATCTACTGGATGACGTAGGTTCATATCTTTAATTCTTGTATCTGCATTCCATGTTAATTGTCTTGTAGTTTCCTGACATCCATATAGTCTTCTAAACCATGGAATGATAGGAAGGTACCATACATATTTCTAAGGACATGGTTCATTTTTCTAGTATTGATATGTACCATGATTAGGTAATTTTATGAATGATTCAAGGTCCTTGAAAAAATAATATGAAATCATTTGGACAAGTATTTATTTTTTTAGAGATCATACCCATTGAATTTAAGATTCATTTAGTGTCATATGCTCAACATGGTAGTTTATTTTATTTTTGTATAATATCTTTTAGAAGACCAATTAGTTTTGTAAAGCTAGTGTCACTCCATCCGCTATCATCTTTCAAATTATTTATCTTCAATACAGCTGACAATGTTGTGAATTTAGTATAACCAGTATACAATGGTTTCTTGTAACATCTATTTAAATCCTCAAACAAATTTGGACAATCACAAAGTTCATCTTTAATTTCCATTGTCCATTCTTCCATGTAATCTTCATCATATTTTACATTGGTATTCATTTCAAATTATTCATAAACCATGGTATCATCCCAATAGATGTCAACATTCATTTTCCCCTGTGTTTAGTCCAAAATTTATAGATTTGATTTGTTTCATGACTAATAAAATTTTTTTCTAACTCTTATAGACTAATTTTTCATGAATAACAACAATGTAAACATTGACATAGTTTTTAGAAGGGTCGTATGCATGCTCTCTTGCAAACTTGGTGAACTTATTAACTATGTCTTCATATTTGTTTGTCAAAAAATTAGTGTGCATCCATTTTCAGTTCATATCCATCCTATTGGGTTCATAAAATATTAATTCTATACAATATAAAAATAAATACACATAGGATATTCATTATCAAAATTGAAAGTTATAGACAATTTTAGGGAAATATGTATCATTTCTACTAGAATATCTTAGCACCTAGATATTCCAAATACAAAAATAATGGCAGTTGGAATTTTAAAAAATAGAGGGAGATAAAGGTAGATAATAAATTATATTATCACTAAACCTTATAGGTGTAAACTGGAAGATGGATAGTGTAATGACACTAGCCTGAATTACCCAAACAACACAAGGTCAGATCATCTTATGACCTCTAATGCACCTCAAAGTCACTAAAGGATGATTTAAACTTTGGGTGAAAAAATAAATAAATGGGAGATGGTCCCCCCCCCCCCCCCCCCACCAATAGAAATAGTTAGTACCAGAGGTTGAACAAAATTCTAGCATGGCACTTGGGGTCAATGGACATGCAGACCAAAAATCATCATTACCCGATATAGGCATACGTGTTAGACAAACAACTATGGAAATAAATGATGCAATAATTATAGATACACAAATACATTTTATTCCAGTATAAAACTCACTTATAGTCTATAAGAAATATCAAATACATAAAAACTTGATATTCAAAAAAAACATAAACTATAAAGGCATCATAATGATTCAAAAAGTGAAGGATTGGTGTGATAAAACCTCATGTGCTTAACTGGGGATAACCCATTTGAATCTTCTCCTTAAGAAAAGTAAAGACGATAGTGAATTCTAAGAGTAACTAGAACCTATGATACATATAACCAATAGAGGAACATATATCACTCCACTAACTTGGTTCCTGAAAAACAGTATCTAAAGATACATGTACACTGAGGTGTCCATAAAAGGTGTCAGCATATATATAATCATTAGGTAATAACCAATGTGACTCAAATCAGTAGCTAATAAACAATAATATACATTAAAATTTTCCCCCTATGCTCGGTTGGGGTGGTAAGGGTGCGGAGGGGTTTGGGGCCTGGCCACAGGGTCAAGTCCTCAGGCCATCGATTTACCTATATTTTCTTTGTCACATTGTGTGTCACTTTCATGGTTGTACCCAATTTTTAAAAAAGAATATACATGAAAATTTATACATATTTATATACATATATGAAAAAATTATTTAGTAAGAATATATAAAACATACCATTAAAACAACAGTGAATAAATCTATGGTTTGGTGTTAAATATAAAAAATGGATCATACATCGGTAGTCAATACAAACAACGAACCACAAATTTTTCACTAAAAAATGGATCAAAAAAATTGTAAACAATGGATCATAAAAAAATAATAGAAGAATAAATCAAAAATGAAACCAAAAATGCACAAAGAAAATAGGAAGGAATGCCTCGCTAGGATGCAAAAAAATTGAGACCCTCTTCGAAAACACTAACTGCGAAAACCAGATGTCGGATGAGATATTAGAGCAACTAGAGGTGGTCGAGTGGTGTGATTCGACATTTGATTCACCAAGCAGGAGCTCTAACAACAAGTAGCTTTTGTGGAAAGCTTCTATATCATGATGGGTTCACAAATGGTTAGGGTTTTTAAAATAGATCAGGAAACTATTATCAGTGCTTACAAATAAGCACTGATAAAGAGCCCTTTTATCAGTGCTTATTAATTAAGCCCTGATAAAAGGGCTCTTTATCAGCACTAAAAAAGAGCTCATAAAATAAATCTTTATCATCACTGATGTTATAGTGATGATAAATATTAATTTTATCAGTGCTTTATTTAGTGCTGATAATGATGATTTTATCAGCGCTTATTACCAAAGCACTAATAAAGTATTTATAATTATAATTATAAATAAAAAATTGTAAATATTTATATATACTTAATAAATATATATAAATATAAATATAGTACATATATTCCTTTATAATATATATTTATTATAATTTTATAATTATTTGTCTATAATTATAGAAATATTTTTAAAAAATATATTTATATCATTATATATATTTACATTATTATATATATATATATAATAAATGTATATAAATATAAATATAGTAAATATATTCATTAATTGAGTAAATTTATTATAAATTTAATATTTTTTTAAATATATATAACTATTTATTTATAATTACAAAATAATTTTAAAATATATTTATTTATTTGTAATTATAAACATATAAATGTATAAATATAGTAAATGTACATTTATAAATATTTTTATTTATAAATATTTTTTTACAAATATTTTTTTTAAATTTTTATTGAATATTTAATTTTAAGTGCATGAATATATGTTAAAAATGAGTGGAGATGAATAAATTAAGAATAAGTACACTTTAAAAATATTGAAAAAATGGATAAGTTTTGTGTGTGAGAATTATAATAAATAAAAATGCATTAATTACATATATGTGAAATCAATATAACACACATTTGATCAATATTAAATTGAAACTTCAAACGACATTCAATTATATGTCATGTATTATGCAATTAGTCAATATTCTTAATTAAAATTAATTTTTAATTATAAAATATTATTCAATAAATATATGAATTGTTAATGTAAAGAATATAAATATTTGGTAATATATAAATCATATTTATATACTTTAATATATATCTATATATTTAATATATATAATTTAATAACACTAATTATCATAATTATTTAATTAATAAAATGATTAATATTTAATAATGTGTAATCAATCTATTCATATTTATCAATAATTATTTAATTAATAAAATTTGTAATATTTTTTTAATAAACACATTTTTATTTTTTATTTATTTAATTGTTTCACTTTATTTATTCTGGCCATTATCAGTGCTAAAAATGCTCTGAGGAAATAAATATTTATTAGTGCTAAAAACAAAGCCCTGATAAAGGTTTTCATTTATCAACACTAAAAATAATGCACTGATAAAGGATACCCCTTATCAGTGCTAAAAAGAAAGTGCTAATAAAAGATCCCTTTAGCAGCACTGATAAAATGTTAAATTTATCATCACTTTCTTTAGCACTAATAAATATGCCATTTATCAGTATTTTTTTCTAGAACTGATAAATATTAGCACTATTAAAGACCTATTTTGTAGTAGTGTGCCATTCCAAAAATACCAAGCCTGATGAAAAATCGAAACCTAGAGTTGTAGATCGGAAGTCGTGCTTGATCGGAACAGAACCTAAAGTACAACCCCACTTCCACCTGCATCCCCAACTGAAGTTGGCACTAGAGATACAGTAGTTTTGTAGGTTTGGAATGATACGAACAACACAACCGTGCCCAGATCTGGGACTACCTCACGACCAGAACTCAAATGTGGATTCTTTCTCCCTTCTTCTTCACCATCCAATCCTGGAACGCGCTCACCGGATCGTCACTGAATCGCCTAGGAGAATCTCTCCTTGAAACACCATCACCCTAATTATTAATAATTATTACTAGTTATTAATATTTATTACTTTTATTAATAATTATTACTAATTGTGACTAATTATCGCTAATTATTACTATTTACCGCTGATTATTATTAGTTATTACTATTTATTATTATTTATTACTATTTATTACTAATTATTTCTATTTATTACTATTTATTTTTATTTATTACTATTTATTACTATTTATAACTATTTATTACTATTTATTACTATTTATTACTATTTATTACTATTTATTACTATTTATTACTATTTATTACTATTTATTACTATTTATTATTATTTATTGCTATTTATTAATATTTATTACTAATTATTATTTATTACTATTTATACCTATTTATTACTAATTATGACTACTTATTACTAATTACTGTTAATTATCACTAATTACGGCTAATTATTACAAATTACAGCTAATTATTACAAATTACCACTAATTACCACTAATTATTAGTATCTATTACTATTTATAAATATTTATTACTAATTACCACTAATTTTTACTAGTTACTTCTAATTATTACTTTTTATTACTATTTATTTCTAATTAATCATAATTAATACTAATTGCTACTAATTAATAATAGTTATTACTAATTACTACTAATTAATAGTAATTAATAGTAATTATAACTAATTAATAATAATTAATACTAATTACATGTAATTATTATTAATTAAATATAGTTGAAATAAATTTTTACAAATTCTTTTTATTTACTTCTAAATAACAAACTTAAATATTAATGAACCAACATATTTGTAAAAATTAATAATGCAAAATAAAACTATCTAATTCTAATTTAATTTAACTACCGCTAATTAACAATAGTTATAACTAATATAAAATAAAATGAATTAACTAAAAAATAAAATTAATAGATAAATACCATGAAATTGAATCTTTCATATGGTGAAACTCTTGAAAATTGCTTCGATATAAAATTTTAAACTTTAAAAAAATAAAGAGAAAAATATGAGAGTAGAGAAGAAGAGAGGAGTTGATAGAGTTGTGAAATGGAAAAAATCAGATGGGGGTATATATAGGTTATATTATTTTCATCATGAACCATCGCAAACGCTAACTAGTAAAAAATGTATTTGTGACGAGATCCATTACAAATACCTAGCATTTGTGATGGGTGATTAATCATGTCGAAAATGCTAAAAATCCATCAAAGGGTATTTGCGACGGGTGTAACCACCCGTTGCAAATACCCTTCCCGTAATTTGGCTGGCACCACGCAACACACATTTTGGGATAGGACGCCTATTCTTGTCGCAAATAATTAGTTATTTGCAATGGGAAAAGTGTCTCATAACAAATAGTACCTCCCAAAAGACTATTTGTGATGGGACCCTTCCCAATTTCAAATAATTGGTCGCAATAAATGAATTATTTTTGTAGTACATAACCAAAGTCTCAAACTAGGTAAATCTCACTACCCAAACCTCCCATAGATAGGTTCTGATCACAACACTAGGTATACTCACTACTAGTGTCCCTAAATGTTCCATCATTTCACATTTACTCTTTTTAATTAACTTTACCATTTAAATACTCATGAAATCACATTTCAAAACTTTTCAATTTTAAAACCCAATGATTTACACTTTCCAAAATTTTCTTATTAATCCATGTTTAAAAATAACCCAAATTTCAAAAAATTCATATTTCAAAACATTTTCACTAACAAAAATTTCATTAAAAAATCAACATGCATAAACCACAGATAAAAAAGTACACCAATAGCATATAAATCCCAAGGAACTATCAATCACATGCAAAAAAATAAATGACCTATCAATCCTATGTGCCTAGAATGATGCATGAATGCACACACACCCTCTCTTTCCATACCAAGACAAGAGATGAAACCTCATAAATCAATAACATCACATCCAAGTGTGCCACTTGAGGTGGAAGAATCAATATGTTGTAAAAGAAAAAAAAATAGAACATCAACTCCCTCTATTTTAAACTTGGGTTTTCCATTATATGTGGGGATGCAATCACTCAATAATGAACTCATTTCCATTCCCCAAAAAAATCCTAGTCTCATTTATACCATAACCCAAATAGTAAAACAAATGAAACGACTCTGATACCACTTTGTAACATCCCCAACTTGGAAGCAACTATAACTAGTTCCACAATCTGGGTTTCTGCATAACCTTTGGCACACCTCCCTGTATGCCAGAGGGAACCAACTTATAACACAGGTATATGATGAAACAATGGGGAGACTATACCTTCTTATCCGAAAAAAACAACAATAGAACTAATATCAACAATTGTAATAACCATCAAGAACAACAAAAGGACATCATATATAAAGTTCCAATAATAAACCAAATAACACATGCGATAACAATATGATGATTACACTACATTTTAGGAAGTCATACTATAAAACCCAAAATATCAAAATAATAGAGTCCCCAAACACGGTCTCGAGTCAAAGATAGAACCTGAAATCCCATTTTCTAACCCATCATCCCATGCACCCCAAACACCAAGTGCACCCCAAACACCAGGTCCCTATCCTGAACCAATACTAGAAACCAAGTAGCATATGCTTGGGTACCCAAGTGCCATGGCAGCCTAATCAGGGTGTGAGTACAACTTAGTAAGCCATCACCAATGGTGTCTAAAGTAATAACTATCCTGTAAAATAGTGTATGCATAGAACCAAGGTGTAATAAATAAATAGGGAAACCAAAATAAACATGTTTCACTTTTAATCAATCGTTAATTATCCATTTTATTCTTTAAAGTTTTATCGTGCAAAAAAACCATTCTATCCTTCCCCAAAAATGTTGGGACACCAATCCATAGTAGAAATGGGTGACATACTTTTATTCATAAAGGTGATTTCACAAATCAATTAAATTTAACCCTGAACCTTGGAGCATTAGTCCAGGTAATCATCTCATGTCCATACTTTTGGAGATTAGATCCTCGGTATGACATCCCAAACAATGCCAAATTTAGGATCATTGATCCTCAGTCTTACATCCTAAAATATGAATAACATAGATGGGGACTAGAGCATCAGTCTAACCTAACCCAAAATGAGGAGCCTAAGTCCAAAACTCTAGTCATACAATACCTTGATGGAGCCCAGAGAATTATTCTAGCCCAAACCATGGGAGTAGAGCCTCCGTCCAATACCCCACTCATACCATTTATCTATAAAGATATTCTTATTTAACTGTTTATCACATTTATCCATATTTTTATCTCATTTACCAAGGTCCCATAGGAACCTTTAAACCAAACCATGTCATAAATAAAACCCAAACCTTTTTTATGAAATTAAACACAAAAACCAAATACTATTTTTAAAATCATCTAGGAGTCCCACTTTAAAACATGGGTCTTCTTATTTTAAAAACTAACCATTACCCAAGGATTACATTTCTATTTCCAACCCTTCAAAAGGACCATAAAATCACTTTCACAAAAAGGGGAACCACACCCCCATTTCAAATCATTATTTGAATTCAAATAATAAAACCCATTTTTAAATCACTTTGATGTCATCACCTCCTTTTAAGAAATTGTGTACTTTCAAAATATCAAATTCCTTCATTGAAAACTATAACCATATCAAATAAAAAAATGTAATTTAAACCATTTCAAAATCGTCCTAGGCATTTCACAAAAGCTAGCATATAAACATTTCAATTATTCCATTAATAATTACCAAATACAAAATTAATATTTGTAAACCATTAACTCTCATAATTTTTCTATCCCAATGTTTTATAATACATTTCACCATTCTCAAGGGTTTGTCATACCCAATGCATATCCCTAGGTATGATCTCACATCATCAACAAACCCAATAGGATCTATGAAGGGTATTGTGCCTCAATCTAAGGCCCAAATTACATTCATAAGTCAAATACATCAAAACATAGAAATAAATTACATATTCATAACCACATACACTTATAAAACATTAATATTATAGGGAAAAGATGGTATACCACCTACCTCATGCTCGTAGAAAATAGATCATCAAATATTAACCCTTGATTCAAGCTAAAACTTCCTCAAAAACCAAGATTAAGAAAACCCTAGAAAATAGGGGTTTATAGATTCAGAAGTATAGGAAACAACACACCAATAATAATCCATAAAATGGAAGAAAACAAAGTTTAATTCTTACCCAAATCTTCGATTCACACTAAATGGAACTACAAACACCTAATAATTGAATGAGAAATATCCATAGAAGAGGGAGGATCTCCTGGTTCATCACACTAGCTACTGGGGGTCGAATGTTGGAGAAAATAGGGGGATAAAGAAATGACTCTCGGAGGAAAAATGGTAAAAATCCACTCTTTAATGAGGCACATGGTTTGATTGCGTGGTTTTTTAAATCATGCACCAAATGTGTGGTTCACTCTATCCAAGAGGAAACCGAGTTGAATGATTTTCTTAGACACCCACACTAATTGAAAAATCATATTGTGGCCAACCGTTCACCACTATCCATGTGGATCTCAATCCATATAGTCTCCTAGAGATATTTTTCATAGTTTCCCTAACTGTGAACCCCTTTCCTCAAGACACACGGTTATGGTGCACGGTTACTACTAACCTTGTTCCAACCATGATCTCAGCACATATTATCCTCCCTTCTTTCATTTCCATGTCCCAAAACCTTGTAACACCCTAGAGACCTATCCTACTCCCTAGAATCATTCCATAAAAAAATCAATACGAGATGTACCTTATCTTAGGGTTAGGATCTTACAATATTTTTTGTTCTTGAAATTCACAATGAGGAATTTATTTTGGGTCATGTGGGATATGAATCTTATTTATAATATCTATAAGATTTTTTCCCTTCTCTAAAGGAAATTTCAGTAACATTATCCTTCTATAAACTCCCTTTCATCACCCATGTTGGTGATGAATGTTCCTCCTCAATTGCTGGCTCTAAGAACTTTTCTTCTTCTGGAAAATATGAAAATCTATTTTGAGTAGATGATTTTGGATGAAGATTCCAGCTTTTCCTTTCTTCCACTTCAAGGAATTATTAATTATAATTATTTAATCCTTGATGAAAAATTGATTTCCTTATGCTCAAAGACTTCACAAAAAATACAATATCCATTAAAAGAAAAAGAATGATTATAAATTCCACTTGCCTATTTGGATTGGCATTGCTCCCAGAAAAACCTCTTAGAAATAGATCACACATAGTAAGTGTGTCTAAACATCCCATATAAAAAATATAAAACTCTTAATTTATTATAATTACCCCAGATTATTTTATGATTTTTTAGTGTTGTGAATATCTACCTTCTTTTGGGGAGTTAGTGCTTGTGGTTTTGAAATGACTATTGATTTCTTCTCTTCAAAATGCTTCACCACAGATTGTCCTTTATCTTTGAACTACTAAACTTGAGTAATAGGAATATATTATTCCTCAAAAATTCATTTGGCTTGACTTGATGATTATCCTTGTAATTCAATTTCATCAAACCTAGTTTCAATAATAATATTTTATCTTCACACTTTTTAGGCCAATTTATAACTTCTTCTTTGAGCTTCTCAATTATCTTAACTATATATTTGATAGTTTTATCTAAACCATAAATGATTCAAGTTTTCTATTCAACGTTAATTTTTAATTCAACTTAATTTCATTAATTTTAAAAATTCCATATTTAATTTTTTCAATTTCAAAATTCATTTCTGACTTTTCTTCTTATTTTTGTTTCATGTAGAGAGTGGAATCATGCACCACTATATTGGTATTCTTAGTATTTACTCTCCAAATATAAAATTATACAAGGGATAACTCTAGTTATGATTTTAGATCAACCCTTCCAAAAAATCATTCATTCTAATCATCACTATTATAATTTCTTGGATTATTTTCAATATCCATAAACATGCCTTTATCCTTGTAATATTCAACTTATTCTACTTCACATTCTCTGGAATTGTCTTTTTCTTTAGAAATAAAATTTTCCCTTTTGAAGGGCCACCATTTAAAATTATTTATACTTTATTTTGTCATATTTTTTGGATTTTTGTCTTCATCATGTTCTTATTGATAGTTTTTGGTACATTTAGTCACAAGATGCCCCACCATTCCACACTTAAAGCAAGTAAGAAGAAACTTACCCTTAAAACTTTCTCTTATTCTATTAATATTAGATGAAAGGAACAAAATTTCCTAATTAACTCCATAAACTTTTGAATTTTTCTTGATTGAGATATTCTTAAAAGAATTAAAGGCCACCTCCTGGGTAGTTTCCTTCATTCTTGACTCGTTTTCTTTTTTTTTTATCTCATATTCCATAAGAGTACTACGAAAACTATCGAGTGAAATCTATTTCCAAACTTTATCTTCTAGAACTAAAACTTTTTAAATGGAATTAGGAGGTATTCTTCTCATTAACCAATTCATGATATTCTCATCTTTGATATCTTCTCCATGAAATTTCATATCTTCATAAAGAACATTTAGATGATAGAAAAATGAATCAACCATATCATTTAAATTCATTCTCAAATATTTATATTTTTTCCAAAGAACCTAAAACTTTTCCTCTCAAACATTTGAACCTCCTTAATAAATATTAAAAAGGTTTTCGAAAATAATATGAGATATTTTTTAAGACATTACCTTTGTGATAATAAGATTATCTATATCACTTCTTGACAAATTTATATTTTTGTCATATACATCCAATTAATGATGATAACCCTATTTGAAGGATCCACTCTCTATATTATCATTGATTCTATGAATGGATTTTATATATATGCTCATTCTTAAAGAGCTAAAATAGAATTTCATCCATATTTTCCACAATGGGGAATTACTACCCTAAATGATGGAAATACATTTGTGGTTAATAGTATTCATAATGCTTCCAGGTGATAAAGAGAATAAAAAACCCTCTAATACCACTTATTATAATCTTATATAGGATTACATTTTGATGGGGGTGAATCAGGGTATAATAGTTTAAGATGATTCTTCCGTGACTATGGATCTTATTCTCTCACCTTGAGAAGCACTTCAATTTCTCTCTCTCCTTCATCTCAATGAGTGATGAAAGTAGTAAATAAATAAAAGAATTTTACTTGGTTCACCCATTCTATAATTCACCCAAAGATCATGTGAAGTAATTTTCTTAGGCATCAAATTCACTAAAATTTCACTACATCACAAGTATAGTTTGGATCAGTCTCACTGACCCTCCTTGTTCACTACCATGAATAATTGGAGAACTCACCATCCTCATTAAATAAAGATCTTACAATAGTTCTTGTTGAAATCCTTGTTCTTCTCTATATGGAGATGATACCAACATGCACCAAGAGTGGTGTTTCACTTTAGCACATAAAAATGATGAATTCCAATGAGAGAAAGAAACTACTGGAATTTAATATTGATTGACCTCCAATCTTCCATATGAGATCTATAATAACACCCCATTATTCTTCCCTTATGATTATTCATGGTCGTAACATAGATCTATGTATCCCCTTTACTCTTATTCCCTTTTTAAATCCCTCACTTAATTTTTGTATCCCCCATTACATGAATTCATGTGTCAAATCCCATCAAAAACCAACTTAAAATTGTACATTATGTGGAAATTACTACTAATATAAAATACAAGAGTCAATGTAGGGACCCATTCTTCCCTTGTAAGACCTTGAAATATTTCTATATATATTTCTTGATCTAGGAGCTGAGATGGTGTGTTATTCTAAGGCCATGTGTGCTTGAAATTAATTTTATAAAAATATTAAATATATTTAATTTTGAGTGTGTTCAAATTATTAAAGAAAATGGGGAAACACTTAAATAGAATATCATATCATAAATCTAAGATCATGATTGAGTTCATAATGTGGTTTTAACCATATACATGACATAAAATTTTTCAATATGGTGATTTTGAACTCCTCACTCGCTGGAGGTACATTCAGTGAATTAATTAATTTGTTAGTTAATTAATTTTTTCATGTTAACATACCAAAATATTCTATAAGATTAATTTTAGGGTGAATTCTCTGAGTTTATCCATATAAACCTTTGCAGAATTACATATCTCTTCCTCCCTCTTCCATGGGAGGATTACATTGGATGATGATAAAATAATGTAATGGGGAAGATCATGATGTAGAGAAGGAAATGGGTTATTCTATTCATTGTTGAGTGCATTATTAAATGAATAATGATCCAATATCCAGTTAGGACTCTTAAATTGGTGTTTTATGCCCTTTTATTAAATTGATTGAGCTGATCCATCCTTGTTTTTGGGTATGTTCCAATTTTGGAATGAGCAAGAGCCTATGTATCATATTTTAAATTGATTTATCTAATGTTTTATGACCTAGTATCATCGTTATTGATTTTTGGCCAAGAAATCTTGTCCAAAAATGATTAAACCTTTTTTGGTTCATTTCCCCCTTACCTTCTTTGCGTTTGTCATCAGTAGAACCTTGCGGTCTTGATTCGGCATTATCGAGTGGTACCGAGCCTGATCAGACCCTCTTAACCACGACAGAATCATGTGAGTGGCATGGATCAATTAATTATGTAAATATATATGATGTTTATGGGTATTTTCTGATCGTTTGGAAGATTGGTTGTTGATTAATCGATAGAAGAAGTCTTGGTAATGTATTGGTTGAACGGAGGAAATCCAATGAATGAACATAGGCTAATTTCTAGAAAATGAAGGATAGAAATGATAGATATGATGCAGATCCATAAGTTTTAAGTGAAACCATGGTGTAGTATATAAAGAAATAGAGAGAAATTTACAGATATAGCATATGGATCGTGGATTTGGAATTCTAGCGAGAACCCGACTACACACCATGTATAGGGATGAACACACGACATGTAGCCCCTCAGTGGCAGCAGGTAGGGTTTTGGAAAACTTAATGATGTCATGACGTGTATCCCTCCTAAAGGTTGTGTACCCCTTCCCAAGATGGGAAACCCATGGGTCAGATCACATGGGTGGGAACCCATGTGTAATTACATGGTTGTGTACCTGTGTTCATAGACATGAGGTCGACTACACAGACATGGCTAGAAGAACACATCATAGTCCTAGCTGTCTTGGACACATTGTGTATTCCACCTACATAGAATGTACTACTAAACAGATAGGGATTTATGTACTAGCTAGGGACACAGTCAAGTGTTGGAGTGGGACCACAGGTTGCATGGTTCAACTCATATGTTTTGTACCCCTAGACCTCTTTTGAAAAAAATTCAAAACTCTATATCTCCTTTGTTTGAACTAGAATTGTTTTCCTATGAGTAGCCTATCCTAAGTGTTTTTCCATTTAGAATGTGATTGTGCCCTTAGTTTTGGCTTTTGAGATATTATGTGAAATTTTTCAGGCATGAAAATTGACTAGGTTATTCTCAACGATAGAAGTGATCATACGGGATCACCAAATACTTTTTGAGTGGTACCCTACTGTAGATCTAGGCAGTAGAGTTACTCAATGACTATTGAGTGGTACCCTCCAGCAGGTCTACAAAGTGGAATTCCTCAATGATTTTTGAGTGGTACCCTCTAGTAGGGAAGGTTAGTGTAGTTCCTTAACGACCATCGAGTGGTTCCCTCCAGCATGGCTGGGAAGTGGAGTTCCTCGATGATTACTAGAGTGGGACCCCCCCCCCCATCAGCATGGGTGTAAGCCCTCTACAAATACTTTCTGATTGGTACCCTCTAGTAGAGATAAGAAGTGTAATTCCTCGATGACTATTATAGTGGGAACCTCCTGTTATACCAGGGAATGGGTTCCCTACCTAGAGTTTGTGTCCCCTTGACTATGTGGCATAGTGATAAGGCATAACTAGACTTTAATGGTTAGTTATGGGAAGAAACATGAGTTGAGGGGCATCATTGAAGGACTTTTAGAATTTTTGGAAACTCTTCTTTCTAGGATGAGCTGTGAGATAGATATCCTCTTACTCTCTCGTTTGGGATTATTTTAGCTGAGAATGTATATATATATATATATATATATATATATATAATATTCTATATCCACCCCTTGTATTTGATTACTCTCCTTCCATGAGAGATGAAGACGTATGGGGTATTCCATAAGCTTTCCTTTTCTAGCTTCTCATGGTTGGATGAGTCTACTCTCCTGCAATAAGTGGTGAATACTTGACTTGTAGTTCATCTACTCACTATGTCGATCCCATTGTTCTTGGATGAGGTTACCTTTACTCTTGGTTTGGGTTGATCTGTTCTCTTTGAATGTATCTTGAATCTACTATATTTTTGTTCATGTTGTATCTCTTACTGCTCCCCCTTATGATTTCTATGCATCTTACTGGGTATGTATATACTCACCCTTGTATGGGCCTTTACCACACATATCATGTCTTATGAAGATTATATAAAAGTCAGTAGCGACTTTAGAGGAGCTTAGGGATACACAATACTTTAGACCATGTATGGTGGTTTTATATTAGATATCTCAAGTAGGAATCTCTCAAATATTTACATTTTTAATTTTTTTGGGTTGAGACATATTTTTGGTTGGGCATGTATTTTTTATTTTCACCTTTTAGTTTGTTTTTTCGTACTCTTTTACTCCTTAGAAGTTATGCATGCCTAGTTTACTTTATAGTTGTGTTTAATATTTTACTCTTTCTCTCTACACTTTTTAATCGAGATGGATTTTTTTGTGCATATAGGTACTTAGGAAAATTCCTCCCTGAGGTAGTTATGCCTTTGAAGATTTTCTCCACCCACTAGCCAATGGAGGTAGGCTTGCAGTAGTTGTGGCTCGAGCCCATACCTGGGTCAGGTTGTGGAAGATTGGTATTAGAGAAACTTCATTCTTGGGATAGTGTTCGGAATACTCCCCTTCAGAGGATTTGGTTGGGATTTAGTGAAAATGTGTCAAAGTGTCTCAAGTGCATCTCTCAGGCTATGGAATCTAGTGATGGTGTAGGTGACCAATGTATCCATTCACCAAAATCTTGACTACCTTCTTGTCGACTCAGCATACCAAGACATTGGTCACAGTGATCAATAGTTCATGTATCATATAAGAATGAATCTTTGATTGTACTTCGGGATTCATATTCCTATTTTTGTTATATATATTCTCATTTGACTATGGTATGCCTTGATAACTTTTAGGATGCCTCTACGATTACAGTCATCCAGGATAATAGATGTAGATTATGATGATGACCCTATGAGTGAAAAAGACTCAATTCAGGGTCCATCCCGTAACCCCATTCCTATAGGTGTAAAGGTAGCAGTACTAACACCTATTTAGAAGTAGATCATTCAAGTAGAGAAGGATGAGGATGAACTTAGACTTAGAATGATCTATGAGTTCTAGCACCAGAGGCCATTGAGTTTCCATGACGATCTTGATCCTCAAGTAGTCGAGGATTGGATAGAGTTAGTGGTTCATATATTCAGTATTTTTCAGACCTTGATGGATAAATTGGTTTCATTTGAAGTTAGCCTCTTTCATGAAGCATATGGGTGTTGGTGGATCCTCATTGCACTGATACACAATGATTCATAACTCTCATGTATTGACTTCTAGAATTTGTTCTGTGATGAGTACCACCCCTCCTTCTTGAGATAAATCTATATCCATGAGCTTCTGGAGATATTTTAGGGAGGGATGATGGAAGTTGAGTACTTAGCGAGGCTCATAGACCTTCCCCAATAATCCCTTAACATGATCTATGATGGATACTTCCGAGCACAAAAGTTTGAGAAGGGACAACAATGAGATATCAGTGCAAGAACAGTGCCCTTGTGAACCCCCACCATTTCTAGGGTGATAAAGGGAGAATTTTTCATTGGAAATACAGATAGTTGGGAAAAGTAGTTGGCATCACAAAGCTAATTCATTTGCGACTGCTAGCAGACCTTAGTCAGCAGGATCTCAGCACAGGAAACCCTTTTGTGAGAAGACTTAGGTGTGTGGCTGTACGATATAAATAAAATGTAGATAACTAGGGTAGCCTAGAGAGGGTGAGTGATTTTCTTGTGATGGGTGAGGTGACATGGTAAGTTAATTTCTGACCAGATATGCCGAGGAGCATAGACAGATAGCTAATAGACCGCCACAGTAGAGGCAACGCCATGACCAGGGATCTCCTAGGTTAGGGTAGGTTGGTTCCTAGGGAGGTGGAGTTGGATAAGGTGTAGGAGGAGTTATGGGTGGTGGATAATGATTTTATATACTTCAACCACCACCACCAAGTAGCACATGTCTAGATCAGGGAGCTATCGGTCGGGTCTACAGACATATTCATGATTTGGAGGCTTATGATCCCACAACACACTAAATGATTCAAGGTACGATCTGTGTGTTTTCTACTCTTTATTTAGTGTTATTAGACATAGGTTTCAGTCATTCCTTTATATATTTATGCCTTGTGCATGATCTATATATACCAGTTGAATCTCTATCCCAACAAATTCATTTAGAAGTTCCTAAATGGAATGCTTCTTATGTATCTTTTACTTTCTAGTAGTGAAAACTATATCTTGGCGGAGAGAGGTTCACATGGTACCTTTTGTTCATCATGATGGAACCATATGACATCATCATGGGTATGGATTGGTTTTCCATGTCCCAATCCTAGATTGATTTTCACTATAGATGATTTAGATTCCTATGCACTAATGGGATGAGATTCACCTTTATGTGAAAGAGATATCTCATGGTAGGGAAAGTGGGTTCTGTGAGTAGGAGGCTGAATCCCATAACCCACAAGTTAATGAGTATAGTCCTTGGGGCATCAAGCTCTTTGGACATTTAGATTTCTGTAGTTGTGGAGGATTACATGTATGTATTTCCTAAGGAAATTCTAGGACTACCTTCCAGGTGGGAGATGGATTTTTTTCATCGAATTACATCCCAAGACCACTTAGATATCTTTTGTGACATATTAGATAGACCCTAAAGAGCTCTGATTGATACAGTTGCAGTTGAAGGACCTTCAAGGGAAGGGTTTTGTTAGACCTAGTGTGTCCCCCTATTTAGCTCCAGTCTTGTTTATGAATAAGGAGGATGGAATATTATGGCTTTGAATGGATTATCGTCACCTGAACCAATCCATGATAAATAATAAGTTCCCCTTTCCAAAGATTGATGACCTTTTTGACCAATTATGAGGCATAAGATGGTTCCCAAAGATTGATATCATGTCTGAATACAACCAGTTGAGGTTTTTCAAGGATAATATTCCAAAGATGGCATTCCTATGTCACTACAGACACTATGAGTTCCTAGTTATTCTCTTTGGCATGAATAATTCCCCCATTGTGTTTTTTGGATTTGATGAAATAGGTCTTATAGTTGTACTTAGACAAGTTTGTTGTTTTCTTAATCAAAAAAATACTCATCTACTCTGCATCAGGGGATTAGCATGAAGATCACTTAAGTATGGTCATATATTTTCTTCGAGAGCACCATATTAATTTAAATATCTCAAATTGATAGTTCTAGATTCATGAGACTCACTTATTGGGGCATGTCATTTTTTATCATGGTTTAGACATGGAACTAGTAAAGATTTATGCAATGCTTTCTTGGGATCCACCCAAGAGCATATCAGAGGTGTGGAGCTTTCTTGGTTTGGAAGGGTACTACCGAATGTTTTTAGCAGACTTCTATAGAATTGCAGCACCTTTGAACTCCCTAACATAAAAAAGTGCAGTCGTTTTCCTAGTATGAGTAGTGCTAGTGGTCCTTTGAGGAGTTAAGGCTGAGGATGATGAGTGATCCAATGTTTATACTACCAGAGGAAGGCATGGATTACATGGTATATTATGATTCCTCTAATGCTGGTATTGCCTATGTGTTGATGCAGTGGTAAGAAGTTATCACATACGAGCTAAGGCAGTTGAGACCCCACGAGAAGAACTATGCAACTCATGACCTAGATCTAGAAATTATACTATTTTCCTTGAGGATGTGGATCCACTACCTTTTGTGATAATTATTTTTGGTTTACTCAGACTACCAAAGACTCAAGTACGTCTTCACCCAAAGAGACCTAAAACTGAGACAATAGCACTAGTTGGAGTTCCTACAGGACTATGACTTTGAGATAGTATGTACTCCAGGGAATGGAAACATAGTAAAAGGAACCCTTAGAAGGAAGACCTAGGCTCTCTTGGTGTAGGAGGCTTCAGAGTAGTTGGCTTCTCTACAACTGATCCTGGTGGAGAAGGATGGTACAACTTTTCTTCAGTCGATGGTGTTGACTCCTCCACTTCTTGAGAATGTGAGAGAGTCACAATTATGATACATCGATAATGAGTTATTACATGATCAAATATCCATAGGAAACTCACCATATATATATATTATAAAGTAGTTAATCATGTCATCTTGTTCCATAGGAGGACAGTGGTTTCAGTCACATTGTGGGAGTAGGTGATGTGAGAGTTACGAACTTCTCCCCTAGATGTACATCCTAGTGTGGAGAATATGTATATATACCTTTAAAATTAGTGTTTTTGGTTCTCAATGAGATGAATCCTAGCTTATTTTTCCTCTTTGTTCCTCACCTATTATTAAGTGAAGGTTGAGCACCAAGTCCCCGCAAGTTTGTTGTAACCCCTTAAAATCCCAGAGTGGAAGTGGGATGGAATATCTATGGACTTTTTGAAAATTATTCCACACACATTTAAGGTTCATGATGAGATTTGGAAGATATTTGAATGAATCACAAAGTTTGAACACTTATTTCCACCATGGTTCAGAGTTAGGTGGAGATTTTGGAGCAGTTGCGCATATGGGAGATTGTTTGCCTTCATGGGGTTCCCCTAATTTTTGTCTCTAGTCATGAGACAAATTTTTTGTCATGATTGTAGTGAGGCCTATAGGAAGAATTTGGTACCCACATGAGGATTATTAAAACCTTTCAACCCCAGAATAATGGGAATATGAAGCGTACTCTCCAGGTATTGGAGGATATATTGAGGGATTTCATGTTAGAATTCAACCAGAGCTGGGAGGATCACATTCTATTGGTATAGTTTGCATACAAAAACAACTACCACTCTACTGTAGGCATATAACCTTTTGATTCCTTGTATGGAAGACCCATAAGGTCACCCTTGTGCTGGAAAAAGATTGTTGAGACATCTCTTTTGGGCCCAGATATGGTACTAGTGATGACAGAGAAGGTTCAGGTCATCCGTGAGTGGATGACGACAGCCCCAAGTAGATAGAAATATTATGAATATCATTGTGTAGTCCTTTGGATTTTAATTAGTGAGACCATGTTTTCTTGAAATTATCCCCAAGAAAAGTATTATGAAGGTTTGTCTAGGTAGTAAAGCTATCCTTGAGGTTCTTCATGTTGTTCAATACCATTTAGAGGGTTTTCAAGACTTCTTATTTCCTCTCCCTACGGCCACAGCTAGAGTGGGTGCCTGAAATATGCCTTGTGTTGTGGATAAAGAGATAGGTTCCTAACCCCATGCATGTTATCTATTGGGGTGAGCTAGAAATTGAGGATAGATCCACCTTTTTAAAGCACCTAGTGGTAATTGAGGATTGACAGTAGAGGACCCTATGTGGAAAAACCATCCCCTTGGTCTATATTGTGGCAGCATGGGAATGTGCAGGAGAGTTTTTGGGATTGGATGATCCAAGTGAGAGCTCAGTATCCTGACATTTTTTCTCAGATTTTCTTTTTAGGGATGAAAAAATTTAAGGATAGAATGACATAGAGACCTAATTATTTCCTTGTTAGACCTTGAAATATTTCTATATATATATTCAGATCTAGTAACTGAGATGGAATGGGATTCTGAGACCTGGTGTTCCTAGAATTAATTTCATAAAAATATTTAATATATTTAATATTTCTCAAGCATATATTATTAAAAAAATCATAACTCATAACTATAAGATTGAATCAAAAATCCAAGATCACAGTTGAGTCAAGAATTTGTTTTTTACCCTAGTAATGACATAAAATGAGTCAGCATAGGGTATTCTAACTCCTCCCTCGCTGGCAGTGCATTAAATGAAATAATTAATTACTTATTTATTTATTTGATTTTAACACAACATAATGTTCTATAATAATACTTCTAGGGTGAATTATCCAGTGTTATCCGCATAAACCCTTGGAGAATTCCATTTCTCTTCCTCCATACTCTGTCGGCAGATCACATCAGAAGATGATGAAATTCCAAATTAGAGTAGATCAAGATACAAAAAACATAGTTAATTCTTCCATTAGTTGTAAATTGATTTATTCAATGAAGAACAATCCAATCTATAGGAAGGAATTTTCAATTTTTATGATGTTTTATTAAATTGATTGAGAATATCTATCCTTGTTTTTGGGTTTACACCAATTTTGAATTGAGCATGATCCTATGTATCATATTTTAAATTTATTTATTAAAAATTTTATAACTCGATATCACTGTTCTTGATCATTGTCCAAAAACTTCAAGAAAAATATGGTTAAACCTTTTTTATGGTGCCTTTCCACCTCACCTTCTTTATGTTCATCATCAGTAGGATCCCACAATCCTGTTTTGACATTACAGGGTAGTACCGAGCCTGATCAGACCCCCAAAACAATGACGAAATCACATTTGAGTCATGGATAGATGAAGTATGGAAATATTTGGCATTTTTATGGGTTTCTAATGATTTTTTTGATGATATGTTGTTGATTAATCAATAAAGGAGGGATTATAAATGTACATGTTTAATGAATAAACTCTAATGTATGAACTAAGGACGATTTACAATGAATGGAAGCCAAAAAAAATAGTTCCGGTCAAGATCTATATGCTTAGGGTGGAATCAAGGTAGGATCTATTGAAAAATAGAGTGAAACAACCATATTTGGCACAAGGATTTGGGTTATGGAATTCTCACGAAAACCCAACTACACATCATATATAGGGTTGAACACGCTGCATGTAGCTCCTCGGTGAAGGCGGCTAGGGTTTTGGAAAACATAAGGATGGAACGGAATGTATACCTCCTACACATTGTATACCCACTCCCTAGATGGAAACCTCATGTGGTAGATCACACTGGAGGGAACCCATGTGGAATTACAAGGTCGTGTACCCATGTACATGGACTTGGGGTCGACTACACAGACACAACCAGAAGAACATGACTTGGTCCTAGTTTTCCTAGACACTCCATGTATTCCACCTACACGGTGTGTACTACTACACATACAGGAATCTCTGTATTGGCTTAGGACACAACCAGGCAATGGGGTGGGACCACATGTAATGTGGGTCCCCTCAAACATCGTGTACCCCTTGACCTCATTTGAGGAAACTTCAAACCAATGTATATCCTTTTTTGAGAAAGTATTTTTACCTACAAGTAGCCTATCTTGAATGTATTTCCACATAGAACACAATGGTACCTTTAGTTGTAGATTTCAACATATGATGTGAAATTTTATGGGCATGACACTTGGCTGGGTGATGCTCAATGACGGAAGTGATCACACAGGATCATGAGAGACTTTTTTAGTGGTACCCTCCAGCAAGACTGATCAGTGGAGTTGCTCGATGACTATCGAGTGGTACCCTCTAGTAGAAAAGGGTGATGGATTTCCTTGACAACTATTGAGTGGTACCCTCCATCAAGGTTGTTCAGTGGAGTTCCTCTATGCTTTCCAATTATAACCCTCTAACAGAGTTAGTAAGTGGATTTCCGTGATGAATATTGAGTGGTACCCTCTAACAGGGTTGGGCAGTGGAGTTCCTCAATGATTACTAGAGTGTGACCCCCCCCCCCATCGGCATGGGCGTCGGTCCTATATGGATACTTTTCAAGTTGAACCCTTCAGTAGAGATGGGATGTGGAATTCCTTGATGATTATCAAAGTGGTAACCCTCCTATTATACCATGACATGGGTTCCCTATCTAGAGTTTATACCGCCCTCTACTATGCAGCATAGGGACGAGGTGTGTTTAAACTTGGATGGTTACTTCTGGGTAGATGTGTGAGATGTTGGGAATCATTAATGAACTTTTGTAACTATTGGTGACTCTTCTTCCTAGGATGGGTTGGGAGATGGAGATCCAATTACTCTCTCTTTTGGGATTCCTTTGGATGAGTATATATATATAATCTTAAATATCCACCACTTATATTTGTTTACTCTCCTTCCAAAAGAGATAAAGATGCGTAGGGTATGCCACATGATTTCCATGTCTATATTCTCATGGTTGGACAAGTCTACTCTCTTGGTATTATTGGATAAGACATGATGTGTAGTTCATATACTCACCGTGTTTATCCCCTTGTTCTTGGATAAGGTTACTTTAAATATTGGTTTGGGTTGAGTTGTTCTATTTGACTGTATCTTGTATCTACTATCTTTCTATTTATGTTGCATCTCTTACTAATCCCCCTTCATTTTTCAGGGCATCCTACTGGGTATGTTAACACTCCACCCTTGTATGGGATTTCCCTTCACGTTCCATGTCTTATGCAGATGATGGACAATTTAGTAGTGACTTAGGAGGAGCTTAGGGATACCTGGTACTTTGGACCATGTATGGTGGTCATAGATTAGAGATCTCAAGAAGGGATCTCTTAGTAGTTTACTTTTTCATTTTTTTTATGTTGGGACATATTTATGTTTGGGTGTGAATTTTTTCCTTTACCTTTCAGTTTATACTATTGTACTCTTGTAATCCTTAGAGGTTATGCATGCTTGGTTTTGTTTATAGTTGTGTTGCATCTTTTAATCTTTCCATATGCACCTTTTCAATGAGATGGTCATGTGTGTGCATAAAATTACATAGGAAAATTCCTCCTCAAGTTAGTTATTCCTTCGGTTCTTTTCATCACCCCTAGCCTATAGAGGTGGGCTTGGGGTAGTTTCATCTTTATCCCCATCTTGGGTCAGGTCATGATAGTCAATGCCACACATTTTTTTAGATATATAAAATAAAATGAAAAAACATCTTTGAACACACTTTGGATCATAATATATGGCAATTTTCCTTTAAAACACCCATCACCATAGGCGTAGCCTCTTACTGAATCCATTTCTCATAGGTATCCTTTCTCTAAGCCACAGCTTCTGAAACAGTTTTAGTGTGGATTCTCATGGATCACAGGATGAACCAATCTCTACCACACCAAGTGAAATGATGTGGTATCACCCATTTCCCCCTATTTAAGCTTCAAGCCTTGAATATAGATTCCTCTCATTGGTATGGTGTATATATGTTTTCCATTTTTTCTACAGGTATATATATCGACCACAACCACCTCCAAAATTGGTGTGGTCACCTACATATCCAATTTTGGATAGGAACACTATGATTCCACCATTGGGGACACCATAGGCATGGTCCCTTATTATTTTACCATTTCTACAGTTTCTCTACAAGATGCACAATTATATAGGTTCGTTCTTCCTGATAGGAATGCTACCATCACTAAACCTTCTAATAAGTCCATGGTATTGGCTGTGGTGAATACCTTCTTCACCAAATATGGGAACCACATTCGTTAATATTCTTGGAAAGCATATTCTATCAAACTTTTTAGAAAACAAAACTCAAAAATACTTATTTGTGATTTTTTTAACAATACTCTTCTATCTTTCTTCCTTTTCTCTTTGTCTTTATCTTTTCTCTTCTTTTTTTTGTTTCTCTATTTTCCTCTTTCTTTTCTTTATTTTCTTCTTTTATTTTTTCTGAATATATTTTATTTTTTCTTACAAAATTACATTAAACTTTCCTCTCTATCTCTATCAATTTATATATAATTTACCAATTAATGGAGATTTTGGAAACTAATAAATATTTTCTAATATTTCTTATGTTTTTATTTTCAAAATCAATTTTCTTTTCTCTTGAGCTTTATTTTCAACCTCTTGTTTCTGAGTTTTTCAAAATTTAATTTAAAATATATCTTGGTTTTTAAAAATATTTTCTTTTAAGTACTATCTTATATATCATTTTTTTCATTTTGATAATCACAAATGGGTGTAGTTTTTATTGAATTTTTAAAAGGAGGAGAAATTTTGAACTATATATATTTCAATTATTTATTAATTTTTTTTATTTTTTTTATTCAAATATATTATTACTTAGTTTTTTATAAAGGGGGAGTTATTTAAATTTTTATTAAAAATTTTACTCTTGTTTGATATATAACATGCTTGATTCATTTATTTCTTGATTATATTAAGGATCATTTACATCTTGAAAAAACTGAATATCTTATATTGATATATCTTTCACTCTATATTTACACTTGATATACCTTTTTATGTTAAGTGTGTGTGATAATCAAAAAGGGGGATATTATTTTACCTCTATTTCTCATTGTGTTTTCAAGATCATAAACACTCATTTTTTTCTAACATTTTTATTTGAGTGAATTTTAGCCTCTTTTGTTGGTCTTTTAGTCATGTAATTAATAGAATAAATTGTTATTTCAAAGATCATTCAAAGGAAATATATTGATCTCGTTACACTCATGTACCAATATCTTATCATGATTCAAGACCATGTAATCAAGTTAGAAGATCAATAGAAGACCATTAAAGGAATACAGGGTAGCGCTTTTTGAAATTTAAGTGTTTCAGGCTACACCAAATCTCTAATAAAGGGAACAAACTATCCCATGCCATATGGATGGACTGGATTTCATGTAGGAAGACCGCCCATCAACCGGTGATAGATCCAGAGTTGTATCATTCTACCTGAAGGCCATTGTCCAGCCACTGGCTAATATCAACTATCCATTGGGGGTTTCTAAAAGTAGTAGGCTCTAGGTGACCCACCAGCTATCCAGTGTCAAGATAGTAGGTATAAGTATGCATTTAATGTTATCCAAATTTCCATAAATTTGGTCTTCTTTGGCATCAATGACACTGTATGTTTCAAAATTCTTACCTAATATTTTGGGGGTTATAAAATGAGGTCCTTGGATTCTTAAATACTCACGGTATATTTGAATAATGCTTGCAATCAAAATCAACAATGTCCTAACACTGAATATCTAGCATTCTCAAAGCCTTGATTCAAAGAGAAATATATCTCCTTAAATAAATTTAAAATTTTCTCTTGTTGTATAATTTCTCAAATCTCTCATCCAAAATTGTACTTATACTCTTGAGAGATTAAGGGAGTGGATTTGTAATGATTTTTCCCCAAGAAAATCTGGTTCTTTTTATATCTTTCTATAATAGGTTCTCTCACAAAAGTGATGGATAGGTTCCTTTGATACCTATGAAGTTCAAGATGGTACTCATAAACCATAATTTTGAGGGAAATGCCTCTTGATCATGGCCAAGATCAAGGGAGAAATAATATACTTCTCTCAATCTAAGGGGTGGAGATATAGGGGCTCACATTAAGTTACTCTCTAACACCTTTACCAAACTATGTTTTCTCTCTCTTTCAATTTACGCATTTCACCATTCATCTTTGATATGAATAATTAAAAAAAATTAATTTTTTCTATTTTCTATTATTATTACTCACTTAATAGTTATTGAAATTAAGTTTTAAATTTGGATCAAAATTTTAAATTCCTCACCTTATTGAAATTATCAATTTATCGATTTATCATTTCAAAATCATTTAATTTTGAATTTAAATTTTCCATTTTATTTAATTTTGAAAGGAAATTATCCCCCTACCCCACATTCCATTATACTTTAATCAATATTATTATCCTAAATAATGTTGGATATGTGATGGTAAAATAAAAAAAATAAAGGTTACCTTTAGTTACAATGAAAAATGAATATTATTATTTTTTAAAGGATTATGTTAGTTAAAATAGAAATTGAATATCACTTATTCTTAAAGGAGTTTAGGATATACAGGTAAGTAATAATGTAAATATTTACATTATTTACCAAAAAATTTTAAGTAAACTTTTGATGGAATATAGTTACAAGTATGATAATACTAAAATTAGAAAGAGTTATAAGTATACAATAAGAAGTTAACACCATATCAGTTGATATTGTGAATTTTAGGAGTTTAAATATGTTCAAGGAGTTAAACATTGGGAATATGATTCCAATATCTCACCATTATTCAAACTTACATTCTTTATAGATGTTACTCACTAAAGAGTTTAGTTGCAGGGTTTTATTAGATAGACACATATATATGTGATAAAAAACACATATGGATGTAATAGTTTGATATTACCCTAGAAAGTATAGTAAACATAAGGTCGATATGGTTTTTTATCATATATTATATGATATACCAATTCTTATGTTGGGTTGTGTTAATTATTCTTAATAGAGTTCCAAAAAGATAAAATATATCATATAAAAGGAAATGTCTAATTTATCATTCTTTCTTATTGGTTTTATATATGTGTATATTGATGTATACTTCATGAAGTGTAATGATAATTGTCCTATAAAATTATGACTTTATTTTATACCTAACCAATGTATTTCATGAATTATTTTATGTTGTGACAAAATTTTATGGTTAACATGAGTTGGATTCTCATATAGTGATATGGAATATGCTTATGAGGTAAAAAACAATGTAAATGTTTCTTTGTGTGTGTTGTATACCCATAAAGTATACCACATTGAGTTTTATATGTTATATATTTGGTATACTAGGGTTTCATGGGTCATATTAAGTCCCCATTACCTGAGGTTGGTGAGATACCCAGTTTGAAAACCTTCATACTTTGCTACCTTTCTTATATAATTCATTGTGGATTATCTAGTCATTGGGCATTTGGGTATGTTTCTAATTATGTTTTCAATTGGAGTTCAACCAAGATAGGGTTTTTCCTCTCATATAAAGTGTATGACATATGGACCCTAGATTGAGATAGACTGAGGGAATGTGTGGTTATACCTAGATAATACATATGATGTTCTTATCTATTTGGGTGAGGGACATGTGAGTGATCATCCATAAAGGTGAATAACATTGTGATGTATTCATCAACTTGTTCAATATATAATTGAATAATCGAGAACATATGAGTTGGTTATATGGGATTTACATAAACAATATCCCATGGACATTCAAAGTCTTGAAAAAAGGATCATATGATAATTTATGCTAGCATGTGATAAAATTGTTTGACACATAGATATGGATACATTTTTTTGATGGAGATCATGTCATATCCCTTTGTAGCTTGAGTATAATTGATGAATTTCTAGAGGATTCTCTTTGCATACATTTATGGATCCAATGGTTTATATCTATTATCAACATTATAAATGACTATTGGGTAAAAATTTATGTTTGAATAAATGGGGATTGAGTTTAAATCTGAGAGATGCTCTAGAATTATTTTAGAGTTAGTACTAAAGAGTTTTGGATGGGTATTCACATGGTATTACATATGATATAATATACAGTGAGGTTAATGATGAATTTCAAAAAAAATAGAATATATATATATATAAGGACTTTTTTTATATGATTTCACAAGTTATTGTATATGATACAATGTAAGGTTAAATGACACAAATACATTTAGGATTTAGTGAAAGTGGTATATTGAAAGGAATATGTCCTAAATCCAATATTTCATGTGATGCATTTTGGTGGTTATGGCCTTGTGGTTACAATAGTACTGACGTAACCTTAAGTTTAGCTTGAGGACACATTGCTACCATATATTCTTAAGAAAAGGCTTGAGAATATATTGGCTCAATTTGGGATTATTTTATGTATGAAGAGATGTTTCCAACATGATATTCATGGTTCTATCATATCATACGACACATGGGTATCATAAGAAAAGGTTTTCCAGCCATATTAAATGATTTGGTAGGATCTTAGTATTATGAATTCTATAGTTTGATTCATTTGGAAATACTTTGATATACCTAAATTAGTGAAGTGTTAAAACATTAATACATAACACTTCTACTTTTTTGGTTGTCATCAAAGAACCGTTACAAGAGTTATAATACGAAGACAGATAACTCATGCATGTGATGCTTGAATTATTTACTGATACATTATCTTCTGAATTATAACACATGATTTAATGCTCAACAAATCTAGAAGAATCCTTTAGGGTTCCACAAAAACCCATTTCCATTTAATGGAAGGGTGGGGGATGATTTGTTAATACTCTCAAATGCTCGATGGTCTCTCCATATTTCTTATTTACATATGAGGAACTAGCATGTTGTAAAGGTATGGAGAATCCCATATGTGTGATGAATGATTCAACTTGGCTCGTGGATACCTTCAAAGGTCTGAGGCTTTCATTTGAAACTCTAGTGGTCATCATTAAACTTATCTAGATATGATATAAAGATGATGTAATGGTTATATTGATGTAAGGTAAGGGTATACAAACTTCTTTATTTCTAGTTTCCACGCTTTCATTTTTTTAATAATTTAGATCTTGGAAATGGGATTTAAATCACTTTTTTTCTTATATTAAGTTCTAATAAACCCATGTTAATACTATTACTTGTGTCATTCATCGTTGGTTATAATAAGACTTACTTTTGGACATCAAGTATTTCTTATAGTTCTCTTTATCTTCAAATGAGGGTTAGGATGATTGCTCTCCATTCCTAGAAGCATTCTTGAGAATTTCTCTATATATATTGAGAAAATTATCTAGATAATACATTATCAACACAATTCTATCTATTTTACAAAATGATATAATTGGTAATATATATTTAGGTCTTATATTTAGTTATTTCACAGAATCCCTTAACCAATATCTTAGTCCTAAATAAAACCCTATGTCCAATAATATTATTATTATTATTATTTCCTTAACATGAGAAAAAATCATGGATATTTAAATATAATTTCTTAAATGAATTAATTAATATTTATTTAAATTATATTAAATAAAATATAACATTTTATTCCAAACCCCTAACTTGGTCCATCAATCCTCCTCAACATTTATCAAACCTTGAATAACAACTATTTATTTAAATTAATAAATATCAATGTATTATTCATTAAACAAATAAATAAATATTTTATCTGCTGACCAATGAATAAATTTTATTTAAATATTAAACTCACATTTATATTATTTTGAATAACATGTGATTGAATATATGTGTTTAAAATAACCCTAATAATTATTATTCCTTGACACTTTAGAATAATATTTATTCTAATATTAAATTCAAATAGAAACTAACTAAGGTTATGGATACACTTAGTGTATGGATCTCTAGGCCTCTTTCTCAGTGGAATTAGGTGAACTGACCTAAATTACAAGATCAATATCTAATAACATTTCAAATAACCCATAGCGAAAGATTTAATAATGGAAAAAACCTCTTACAAATTCTCACTCTATAATATAATATCTTTGTCTCAATATCTCATTAATAAAATTTTGTTACTTGTGTCATAAATTTATTTGATTGACAAATATTTCTTTGAATTTCCTAAAATAAACTCGTCAATAAAACCCCATGGCCACAGAATTAATTAGATAGTTCTATTCCCATCAAAGGGCTTGATATATCTACTTTCATTTAAATAAAAGGGTAAAATCCTTTCTTGACTTATTCATTAATGTTATATCATTTGTTATGTTCCTAACGTATCATACCTCATTGCAAGTATATGTCATCACAATTTTCATCAATACATAAAATTACCTAGCTCATGATAACATTAATAATAATCTCTTACCTAAGGACCAATATACACATCCATAGATAAGAATACCCAATGAAACATATAATAAGTGGAATTCCTATTGGTGGTTTATTATCATAATATCCTCTCTTCAAGATTACCAAGTATGAACTTCAGGAGAAGAATTTTCAATGTCTTATGATCCCCTAACATCTGATAGACTGCATCATTTGTGTCTCATTAGAATGATTTCATTAGGCCATAGAACATATATTTAAGAATATTTTCAAAGAACTCTGTAAGATCCCAACCTTTCTTGAGATGTCACGTGCTCATTTTTAGGTATTCTCTTACCCTTATTTTGATCATACCTTGGTTGGGTCTTGTTTTAGGGTCATTTCAGGTGAATTAGAATGATATTAGAATCCCATGGGGTTGTGTATTGTTGGAACACGGTTAGGGAAAACCATACAGTTTTCCCTAGAAAACTATGTGACCCATCACCCTTGGACAAATGGAGTTCACACGAATGGTGAACAGTTTGTCAAACTATGTGTCCACTCAGTGTAAATTTTTTAATCCATCACCCTTAGATATATGGTTGATGCATGATTGGTGCATAGTTAAATTAATTGAACATCTAAACCATGAACTCCTAATAGAAGCTCTGTATAGGGTGCACAGTTAAGATGCACATTTACTTCTGATCGTGCAGCTTGTCCAGGAAACTATGTGTGAGGACATTTAAACCTCTAAATTTTAATTAAAGTTTTTTGAATCCTCAGTTTATATACCTAACCACCCCCATTTATCCTAATATGTTTTCCCTTTCTATTGGAGGCTCTGTAAAGTATTCCTTGTCCTCTCAAACCCTTTCTCTTTCAAATCAATGATCAAGTGAAAGAATATTGACTCCTCTTTAGTATATGGTTACTTCCTTTTTTAGGTTCCTCTCTCTACCATATTTTTTTCCATTCTAAGAGGGATGAATCCTCCCATTTTTGATGGTATAGAACTAGGTTCTAATAGATCTTTTTTAGTTGTATCTTGATCCTAGATCTTCCCCACTATTGTGATTTCAGTAGTTCTACATCAAATTAAGGGATAAGTTTGGGAGTTTATTCAACAATGACCACAAGATAGGTGGTATATATGATAATTCCAATAGTATTGATGATGATATTGTGTTTTAAGTAGTATTTTTGTGTTTCCATGTTGTAAAATTTAATTTAAATTAGATATGTGAATTAAATTCCCATGAAATTTGGAGACCCTTCTTTAATCTCATTGGATCTATTAGGGACTAAGAGACCTGGCATGATGGAAACCCATAGGGTGTGCTAATTATCCTTAAATTGATAAATATGGAATTAAAAAGGGTAATTAAGTGGGTTATGAAATTAGACCAATTGTGAATGTGTGGGCATGTTTACTTTTTATAAATGGTTGTTTAGATTAACAAGGAAGTGTTGATGGGATATGAGATGTATGATGGTAATTCGGTTAAATGGATCAATTGTAAATGAAATGGTACACCATGATGAGAATGGTTGATAAATGGGTTATTAATGTGGAACCATGATATATTTGTGTGTGTGTGTGTGTGTGTAAATGTGAACAATGTGGAGAGGGTGTTGGACAGATGCTCCAAGTTCCCATGGGGTTTCAGACTGATGCTCTAGGCCCACGATGCATGCATGAGAATTGGTGATAGACCGATCCTCTATGTACCTGAGATTTTGGTGTTAGACCGATTCACTATGTACCCATTATATTAGAACTGGAATGATACTCCAAGTGCTTAAGATAATAATGTTGGACTGAAACTCCAAGTATATGTGATAATCATACATGGACTAATGCTACAAGGTACCAAAATAAAATTGGAATTAATTTTAGTAATTAAATCTCATGAAAAGATTAAATTGTAAAATCCCTATAGTGTATTATTCAGACTCTGGCATGCGTTGAAGTGTATATGATTGGATATGGTGTCATCGCAAACTCAAGTGCTAATGTGTTTAATTAAATAATAATAAATGTACAACCAGTTTACTTTTATCATTATCTTTTATTCTTTATACAACTTCATACACTTTTATAGACTAGATATTTCTTTAGATACCATTGGTGGTGGCCTATTGAGTTGTACTCACACCCTTCTCAGGCTGCCAACTGGTACCTGAGTAGACTTCATGTTTTAAGGTCAGGATAAGGGAAAGTCCCTATATTAGATGGATAAGTTGGGATTCAGTATGGATTATGGATGAGGGAACCATACAAGATGTTGGGATCCTCTTGGGAGTTTTCAATGTGTCTTTATTTTGGGTTTTCATTAGACACTTGGCACATATGTGTCATGACATGTTTAATGATTTATTTTTGGTCTTTATCTCTACTTTGGGATTATCATGTGATGTTTGGTCTTTATTGGTTATTGAATATTTTTACCTTGGATATTGATATATTTATTTTTTCTACTTTCTCACTTTGATAAAGAGGGTATAGTCTTCCAACAGTCCCTATTAGAACCTAATTTCTAGTAGAAAGCCTCTAGTGTACGTGGAGTCACTCTTGAGGTCATATAATAAACCATCACTAACAAATGGTATGTGGAACCTAGTTTGGGACATCACAAAGTGGTAACATAGGAGGTTTCATTTGATTTTTAGTTGTCTTATTATTTTGGAAAGGTAAACAGTAGACAAGGATGACTCAGGCCTTGGTCATGAGCTTGTGATTGGGAGTATTTAACCCATGTGCAGGGTAAACCCCAAGTACCTTGGGTTGGATTGTTATTCTTGATATTTTCTGTTATAGATGAATGTTATTTCACCTTGGGTGATGCACTTGTTGTGTTGTGTTATTTTTTTCATATTTTACTCTTTTCCTAGTATGGCATGAGAGTTGAGTATGCAAGAATTATTCTAGGATCTCAAGAATTTATGTGACATGCATCATATTAGGAATGTGAAGAAAATAAATTGATGAGTGGGATATGGAAAATGAAAATAGTTTTCCTTATTTGTGTAATTTAAATGGAAGGGTGGGTAATAATGAAATTAAAATGGTTAAAATATGTTACATGTACTAATTTTGAAATGGTTAAAAAGGGGTGTATAATGGGAAACTTATAATTATGAAAAAAAATTACCCTATATTAGCCATGGCCTAGGTAAAGGATAGTTGAGGGTAGTGATAGTATCTCAGTCTTGACCTTGGTGTAGTGTATGTGGGATAAATTTTTGTGGACTTGTGTGAATATCTCTTCTATAAATCTATAGATGAGGTGTTATGTGTTCAAATATGTGTGCTTGGAATTGTAGTTACACTCCTCCATGGTGATGTTTTTTGGTTGAATGACAAAAGGAAATTACTGGAAATGTGGTTCTAGTAGTGGGACAAGAGGCCCTGATAATATTGGGTGAAGGGGTGGAAGATAAGTTCCATGAGAAATTTAATCGATTTATGTATCTCATGGAAAGAAATCCAGGGAAGGTTGTATAGAGTATGTATGATCTGACCTGAGAGTTATAGTTGTAGCACCCTTTGAAATTCACTAGAGAGGGTGGACCTAAGGTAGATGAGTTCTGGATTGATCCCATCTATATAATTATTTACTATTTAGAGACTCCTCTAGATAAAAGAGTCAATTTGGCTTCTTATATGTTACGAGGACTAGTGAAGCGCAAGTGGGATATTCAGCCTTGGGATGAGAAGTTAGAGGGAAAGGCATGGAAGGACTTATGGGAGAAGTTCCTAGAACAATTTTACCCAAAGAAACTAAGACATGATAGGGAAGTATAATGTATGTGGTTAACCGAGGGAAGTATGTCAGTAGTGGACTGTGATGGTTACTTCCCTAACTTCCAGCACATTATTCCAGCATTGGTGGGAGATGAGACAGTTGTGGTGAGATGTTTTCTGGATGGAATTAAATGTGATATGAATTTCTAAGTTAATATCTTTTGATTGAATATGTTTTCTAAGGTAGTGGATTAGGATATCATTTTTTGGGGAACCTAAAGGAGGGATCTAGTATGGGGCATGTGGTTTTATATGGATGACAAAAATGTACATATTCCAAGAGTAGGAAACATATTTATGAGAACATTCACCATAATAGTGGTAAATATATTATATAGAGAGAAGTATTAGTTACTCAAGTATGTAATCAAGTGTTTTTCCATTAGTTTGATAGGATGGGACACATTCGTAGCTAGTTTTTTTGACCACCGATAGAGTGTAAATATTCTAGAAGTATGGGAAACTTACATAGGTGTTATAGGAAGCCACAAAAAATGGGTAGTGATGGAGGAGATATGCCTAACCAGAGCACTAGAAGGGGGTCTTCTACCTCATACTAGTTGAGTAGTTTGAGTTCTACTGGCTATGATAGTGAGGGTGGTGGATGTGTTGCATCAGGGAAAGAGCACCCATATTAGAAGAGTAGTGAAATATAGGGGACTTAGACTACTGCACAGGGTGAAGGAATAGTTTAGTTGCATGAAATTCATCATACACTTTTTGATAGCGTGGTTGGTCCATCGATAACTAGAGGTAAAATTATTGTAGATTATATTCTTCTAATAACTTTATTTGATACATGATCCTCACATTATTTAATATATTCTCAACTTGTGAATTGTTTAAGTCTGATGGTGGAGTTATGATGGTCGACACCCCATTTGGTGTATGGTAAAATGAAATTTTTCTATGTAAAGGGTGTTCCCTTGATGATGGTGAGTATTGTTTCATTTGGGATTTATACATACTTGATATGTCAGTTTTTTACTTTATTTTTGGTCTGGAATGGCTGGTATATACTAAACCAACATCTACTATTACCAAAGGAGAGAATCCTTTATATCTCCTGAGGTTAAAAATTATGTTCATTGAGGATAATGGGATATCTAGGAAGGCTTTGTGGGGCTAGTTCATTAGAAACTAAGGGATATCACCACCTAGGTTTCATGTATTTTGTTAGATGATAGGGGTGTGAAGCATGGTGTCTTTCCTCCCATAGTGTGCCAATTTAAGGATGTGTTTTCTAAGGAATTCTCAGGGCTACCACCTGAGAGAGATATGTTGAGTTTATAATTGAGCTAACGCCTAGAGCAGAAATAGTTTCCATTCCACCTTATATAATAGCACTAGCAGAGCTTCTAGATATTATGACTCATATAAAAGAATTGATGGGTAAGGGATTCATCTTTTTGAGTACATCACCTTGGGGTTCCCCAGTTTTATTTTCTAAAAAAGATGATGGGATGATGCATTTATGTGTCAATTATAGGAAGTTAAATAGGATAAAAGTTAAGAATATGTATCCTTTACCTTGTATTAATGATCTTTTTTAAAATATGAGGGGTTATTTTCTATTCTCTGAGATCTATTTGAGGTCAGGGTATCATCATCTAAGAGTGATACCTTCTGATATACTATGTATTGGTCTTAGGAGAAAGTATAGCCTATATGAATTCATTGTAATGTCTTTTGGTTTGAAAAACACTCTTTACAATAAAAGAGTATTATAATGGAGGTTTTTTTTTCATTTGGAAGTGGTTTAAACTACTGCAAAATGTTTCCATGATGTCTTTTTAAAATCACCACTAATGTTAGAATCGACATCTAAATTGCATCAATTACTCCAATTTAGAAATGGTTTTTGAGAAATGTGTCGAATTTTTTTATTAGTGGTTATTTTGTTTTTAGCAGTGGTGTTTCACCTTAGAAACTTTTTATTTGTTAGCAGAAGTTTTAACCACTTCAAAAATTTAAAATATATAGTGGTGTTTTAAATCACCACTAAATTTTTTTTGACCATATATAGAGGTGTTTTAAACCACTACTATACAATGGTGTTTAAAAAAATTACATCTGCAAAAAACTACAGCCCCAGGAAAGAAAAAATAAGGCCAATATCAAATTATAACCATTAACAAAATAATAAAATCAGAATATGGTGCATCCACACATTTTACTTCCATCCACATCAAATTAAATAATTTAAGATATAAACATAAATGAAACAAGGCATACTATAATCTAGACATACTAAACATTAAAAAATATAAAGGTGCATGCACAAAGGGTAGATTAATAAAATAAACCACTAAAAATGATAAATTTTATTCAAATATTTAGACTTTAATTTAAATGAAACCCCATTTGAAAACAAAATTAGGAGAAAACTAAACCATAAAAACACCAAAAAGTAACCAAAGTCTAATCCAAGGTAAAATTGATATAAGTAAATAAATAATGTTAAAATATACAAGAAAAATAATTAATTTCATATGATAATGAACGAATATAATTTATAGAGGAACAAAAAATGATCAAAAAGTTTATTCAATATAATGAAAATTATGGGAAAGTAATATAACAATAGAAATAAAGTAACCAAAGAAGTAATAAAAACTGAAAATAAGAAAGGCATGAAAAATATATATCATGGAAAATACCATAGGTTCTACTGAGACAATCTTAGAAAAACTCATGTGAAAGTATCTTATGACATATAGATGAAGTTCCTAAGAAATAACCTCCCAATTTTCTCAAATTCAACCTCACTAGGTAGCACTCTCTATAGATTGAGTTTTTAATTCACAATAGGATACTTGTCAGAGTATCATCATGATGAGAATAACATTTTTTATTGATCTCCCACCTATATACCTAAGGTTACTATGAAAATAGCTAATGGAAGTGAGGAAACATATCATAAGTCAAATCATAATACCCATAAAACACATTAAATCATAATCCCCAACCCACCTCCAATCACCCTTTGATAAAAATCCCCTTAAATACAGAAAATATATTATTTATAATCATTTATAAATCAAATATAAAATTGAAACATCACTTTTATTAAAAAAATTAAAAAAGACCCTCTTTAGAATTTTATAAAACATATAGACAATAGAAAAAATTATTTTACATGTGTAAAACAGAGAAACCGATATAAAACCAATTTATATAAATATTGGAAAAAATAAATATAATGTAAACCTATTTAACTTCATCAATATTGGAATATATAAGTTGATAATAAATAGAAGTTTAGTTTTAGAAAACTAAAGATTCCATGGAATATTAAATAAATAGAGTTGTATAAAAACACCAACCTCAAACCACAACAGGGTTTCTAAATCAACATGTAATTATGTTAGTCACTCATGAATTTAGTAACACATAACCATCACTAAACCTCATCACTATCTGATGAACTAATATCAACATTTCCCATGTCTCTGTATCCACTCCCTACTACCATCACCTATATGCCAATTTTATTGAAAATTAAATAGTGATGTGTATTTAAATTTAAAGTTAAAACCAATAATTTTTTTTGTAATAAATGATTGTGAAGTTATGTGATTTACATGATCACTCAAACCATAAATAGATGAAATATCACTAGTTACACATCCAATCAACTTCTAATATAACTCCATTTATAATGCTCTCTGCAAACCAACGACCTTCTCATCCTGTATCAGTATATCACCCCCTGTTGTTTGATTATGATTTTCATTTCCATAAACTTCCTCTAAGTATCTTGGGGTATGGAGTAACTACAACTAGGAGTAGATGTGATTGAAATCACTGGTGACTTTCCAAAGACCACATATGGTACTGGTCCTGAACCTATCCAATTCACATGACCAGGGTGCTCTTTCCCAATGACTTGGCCAACTAGATCATCCTGGGAGACCTAGAAGAACTATGTGGGATTTTAATCTCGTGGTTCTTTTATTTTTTTCTTATAAATCAAATATAATTTATATTTAAAGCAATACATATAAAAAAATTGACAATTTGAAATAATTTATTACAGTGAAAATGGAATTCATACCAAAACTTCTTTGGAAGTATCACTCACATAACTCCCATTATATTTCATATGAAAATACAACTGAAGTTACGTTCAGGAGACTTGGTGCCCTAAATTCCTTAACTATGGTAAAAAAAGATAAGTAAAAATAATAATATATGAAGAAAATAATTTTATCTTATAAATATTTAAACTAATGAAAATATTACCATAGTAGATTTGTTTCATAACAAATTATTTGAACTAGAAGTGTGGGGGATGATTTTTTTAGCTTGACTTGATAAATTTTTTCTTGAAACATCCTAAAATAAATAACATGTAATTTAATATTAATGTATGCAATGTAATCTTCTTATTTGTAAAATGATATTCCTGTGATAATATATTTTTCAATACCATGTTCTTCTTGTGGAGATAGCAATCAACAAACACGTTATACTACTCTTTAAGTACCCCTTATGGTACCTTCTCATATTAATGGTGAGTGGTGAATGATGTAACATTGAATTAATTCCATTATCACCATTTAAAATATTTCCATTTCTTACCTAAATTTTTCAATTTCCACTTTCATGAAATAAGATTAGGAATGGTAAAATAAAATAACATCTATACAAGGAGTTTTATTTTTAAAATATTATAATTTAATTAACTAATGGAATTAAATTGAGCCATAATGTATTAAAATTACCTTTATCTTGGAATCAAATACTTAATTCTTCTAAGATTTAGGCATATGAGTCCAATAAGAATATATAATCGGACGGGTAACTGGGTCATCCACCAACAGGACTAGAATCTATCCAAATAATCCCACATCATCATCTGTGGGGACCCCATAACAATCAAATGGGATAACTATCTTCAATCTATTCTAATTCCAGACATCTGAATAGTTAATATTTGTCTCTGTAGTAATATTGTTTCTATCTTTTATGAAAAAATAATTATTAGTATAAAAAGGTGAAATAACTTTATTCACATTAAAATTTGTACTTATAACTTTCATCCTCCAATATTCTCATGATGAAATAGAAGTAACCACATGTTCCCTCGTTATGGAGTCACCATGTACTGAACCTGATGAATCTAGAGGCAAAGTACTAAATACTGATAGGATGGAGAAAGAGGGTGTTCTAGATGTTGGATGGAGGGAGACAAATGGTGTGCCAAACAATGGTGGGGGTAGATGGAGGGTGTCTTAGATGTTGTAGGGAGGGAGCATGATGAATCATCTGGTGTATGTTTAGTTAAGGGAACCTCATCTGAAATTATACTAGGATCAGTGAAATTTTTCTTTCTTTTCATTCCTGCCATTTAAACAAATAAAAATAACTTCAAAACATATATTTTGAAAAATCATAAAGAAAAATAAATTTATAAATGATAACATATGAACATTACACATTTCATATGATGTGTCCATTATTAAATATAATCCAACATACTTAATAAGAATTGGGAATATGAAATGAGTTATTTCAATTTCATATGATGTTTCCACTATTCAAACATTATTTTCCTCACCCATAGTTATTTCATTCTCTTCTTCTCCAATAATTAAATTTAGTATAGCTACTGGGAGAGGATCTAGATAAGAATCAGGTGGTGACATTTCTGCTCTAAAGATAAGTTACTCCTTATCATCATCTAAAATTGTAACCTCCTTCTTCTTATAATAAATTTTTACATCATGGTCTGAAAGACAATACATACTGAGGATTATATCAAATTCAATCATGGGTGTGATGATGAGACCAGCAGATAAAGAACATTTATGTACCCTAATGGGAACTGATTCTCAAAACTTTGTTTTGATGATACTTCCCTTAGGTGTTTTTACTAACAAATCCCATGTTAAGTCAAATTGAAAATATCTAATTTTATTAGAAAACTGGGAAGATATGAAACAATGTGATGATCCAGAATCAAATAAATCATTGGATAAACTTGAGGAAACCATTAAATTACCTACCACCATGTCTTTCATAGCTTCAACCTCAGTAGTAGTGATCACATAAACTTGTACTTGCTCCCTTGGCCTTTTCTGAGGTAAGTTCCCTTAGTGCTTAGGACATTCATTTGCATAATGCACATTTTCTCTAAAATTATAGCATTCAACATTGACAGCCTCTTTCTTCCCTTTGTAATCATGATCTTGGTGGCCTTTTTCACCACACTTGTAATAGACTCCCATTCCCTTCAGGAAAGTACCAAGGTGTTTCTTCCCACATTTTCCGTAGGATGGATATTCAGATTTTCCCTTCTTCCCCTTATTTCCATTTCCAGAGTGTTCAGCAGATCTCTTTTTCTCTTGCTTTTCTTTAAAGTCGTAGTACTTAGAGAATTCATTTTCTGTCTTTATAGCTCATGAGACAATATCTTTGTACGATGAAAAGGATTGTGAGACTAATTCTCGATGGAGAAATGGATTTAACCCATCAAAGAATCAATAAATCTTACTCCTTGGGTTACATATATAATCTTCTGCATTCCTTGCTAACCTTGTAAAGTTAGCCTCATACTTTGTGATATTCTCATCCTTCTTTTGCCTCAGACTCATAAATTTTCTTTCCATATCTGCTTGATGGTCACGAGGAAAGTATTTTTCTAATAAAATCTCTTTAAACTCTCTCCATTCCATGTTTAATACTTCTTCATCTACCTTTGTGTTTTGGATTAATGACCACCATTGATTTGTATCTCCCATGAGGAGATAAACTACCTTGAAAACTTTTTACCTTTTTCTACTCCCCAAATCATGAAATGTTTTCTCTAAGAAACTTATCCATTTCTCAGCTACTAATGGATTTGTACTTCTATTGAATGTTGGTGGTTTTTTCCTCATTAAGAAGTCTAACATTGATCCTCCGCATTGTGGATCAGGGTGCTCTATATGGGTAAGGTTATTATTCATAACCTGAGTGAGTTATCCCAATATGGTGATAAGCTGGTCAGCAACAGTTGCATCACCAAATCTACTATAATTATCTTGAGTAGGAGTGAAATCCCTACATGGATTACGTGGGTTGATATGGTTTCCATTCCTTCCACTTAGTGCCATTTCTAAACAATGGAATACACTAGATTAGTTTATGAATCACAATACATAATTCTAGACTTGTAAAATAGTTAACATAAATTGAACAGTTTATGGATATAATCCATAATCATAAAAATGTTTTCTTTAAAGAAGTATATACTCATAAACCCTTCATAATGGTTTGTAAATAAAATGATAATTATCCTAATCATATCCCCTGGGAGTGTCGTAACCAAGAGTGCAGCAAGGCCCGTTTTCGTGCACCAATTCTCGTTCGAGTCTAGCTCAAAGTAGTGTTTTCGGGTTTTACCCCTAGGTACATCTGTGCTAGAGCTGCCTATACCTGCTCATATCTATACAGGGATGTATTGCATAGAAAACTCGCAAAATCTCTACATTACCAAAATTCTAGGAAGTTCTTCTATACTAATCCTCAAAGTATATCTTAGGGTAATGTTCTCTAATCAGAGTTTTTCTAAATCTATATTCCAAGTTTTGTACTAAACTTCCTCTGATACCAACAGTAACACCCCGACCCCAATTACCCAAATTTGGTGCATTATTACATAACATTGGCATGATACAATGAATCATGTCTCGAAAGACCAATCAGTTTAGTAGACTTGGAGGTACTAGATACAATCATAAGTTTTACATTACATCATGAAATAAAAACATCAACAACATTTTGTCCCCTTTTGAACACACTTATATCCTTATCCTATCCTTGCAGGTCAACCATAAAATACTTCTTCACATCCACGGAAAAATAAAACATAGAAAGGGGTGAGCTCAAATGCTCAGTAATGATTACATAGTCAAGGCCTTGTTCCAAGACTACAAATAAGATTTTATCAAGGCCTTATTTCAAGACACTAGTTTGTCTCATGAGACCTACTGATGCATCGAGGAGCTATAGCGGGCTCCACCCATCACTTACTAAGTCAAATGCATTCCTCATATGAAAAGGTTTAAACATAATATAAACATTTGTATTAAAACTAGCATACAAAATGTCAATACTTTATCCATAAATCATGTAAAAATAACACATCCATATTCAAACATATCACAAAACCTTAAATACAATATGTAAGTTTTGTATCATAAAAAATCAACTTCAAAGAAGTTTAAAATCCATTAAAGGATGTTGACATAGATGAAATCAAAACTTTTTTAGAGAAATATCTCTTTTATTTTGAAATAATTTAAAAGTCAATAATTATAAAATAAAACATTTATTTTGAAAATATTATTATAGGATTTTATGGGAAGCTTTGATGATGATATAATGGTGGAAAATTTACACACCCGTTATATAAGTTAAAAAAAGACATTCTTACCTTAATTTCATCGAAAAGGTCATAAAGTACCTTGTTTGGAAAATGACAGAAAGATTATTTTCAAAACATATATGGTCAAGTAAGGGTATAAATGAATTTAACCCATAGTATAGTAAATAGTAAAAATGTTTTGAATTACATTTTTAAGAAAACATGGATGTGGATGATGAAGAGGTCCCAATAGAAACTTATGTAAAAAGAACCTCGGATAATAAAGAGATTGTGAAATTAACCCTTACCTTGTACTTTTCCTTAGTCGGTGGTATGTTAACATCCTGTATAATAGTTAAAACATTTTTAATAAATTATAAAATAACTATATACATAAATATGATATCATATATGATCCTTTAATATTGCTTAGTTAATAATATTTCAGTAGTATCATCATTTCAGGTGTTAACTGATCTGTTTTCCTTTATATGCTCAGTTACGTAAGCCCTGTTTGTTATGGATAGGATATATTTTATTCATATACAGAATTATATTAAGTTCTTAAACATTATTTTTAATAATAAAATGAAAATTATTCTTGAATTATTATGATGGGGAATGAATCTCATCACGTTCGTGGAGACGGTAATCCGTACGTCCGCACGAGAAAAAATATCATTATATTGATGGAGAAATCATATGTAATTAGATGGTATATCATATATACAGAATAATTAACATGTTATATTTATTATTTACATCAGTTATACTCGTTATTATACCCATACAAATAATGAAGTGTTTGAATAACAAACTACACCATGATGTGGAGACGATAAGCCGTACGTACGCACGTATGGTGACTTTGTCATTCATATTATGGATAGAATAATGAATATGGTTATACCATTTTTACAATAAAATCATAGTATATAGTTGATTCTAGATTTATTATTTTATAATGGAAACAACAAAGAAAGAGGAAGTGGAAGAAGAAAAGAACTTGAAAGAGGGGGAGAAATTATTACCTCTTCTTCGGGTGTTTCCTTTTGAGTTGATTAAAAGGGCTCCTTAGGTTGATTTTCTGATAAAACTAAGGCCTATAGGTTGAAGTGAGGGAAATTGGGAGGATATTTGGGAATTGTTTGGCCCATACAAATGGATTTGTAGGTGTGATTCGGAGAGAAGGGGAAGTGCCTTTTATAAGGGAGGTGAGGGGCACCTTAGAAAAAGATTGAAATATTATTTTATAATAAAATCATTTTCGGTTTATAATGGCTCAAAAATAATTTATTTTGAGGATAAGGTGGTTATGGGTCTAAAACCTCTCAACCAATAGTTTTTAGATAGGTTTGGGTCACCATATTAACCTTATATTTTAGATTTAACTCTTAGTTAAATAGTTTAACTTTTACTATGTATTCTTGTATTATTATAATAATAATTGGTTAATAAACTTACTAAAAAATTCCAAGAGAAAATTAAGTGGTTCATTAATTATATAACTATAATTATATAAGTTCTTTTGAAGAAACTTATATTTTTATGACTATTATATAATTTAATAATATAATATTTTTTTTAAAAACTCATTTGTATCAATTTTGACACTATTTAGTATTTGGTTTTTTTGAAAGTCATCACAACTTTATTACTTCAAACCAAATACATTAAATCAACATTAAAATTTCATATTCACATATAAAATTAGTGGATGTCATAAAAACTTTGAAATTATATTTATTGTAATATTTATAATACCATTTATTTGATTCTTTCATTAATAAGGTAATTACTATATCACCATTGTGTCATAAATAGATTTAATTATTTAATGTCTAAAAATTATAAATAAAATAAAATTATGTAGGAAATATTTTTATATTTCTAATGAGTATTTATAGTGTAAAATATAACTTATATAACCCCATTTAAAAAAAATCCTAAAAGATATATTTTTATGTCATTTTTTCCTTTACTTTAAATTAATTAATATAAAGTGTCATTATCACTCTCAAGTGGCTCCATGGGGTCCCAAAATCGACCCAAGGATTCCCATGGTCAGAAATGTATCAAAAAATAAGAATAGGACACATGTTAATGTAATTTAATATTATTATAATATTATTTTTTACCCATATTTACCAGATTTACCCTTTAACCATGGTAAATAAAATATTTACCGAAATAATTATTCAAAATGTCTAAAAATAAAAGTTGCCTATTTACACAATTTATACCTCCTAATTCCAAATATGGAATCCATTTTTCCAAATTCAAAACACATAAATGGCAGAAATTAATTTAAAATTAATTCTCATTGTCAAAACAAAAATTGTGTTTTAAGAAATAATAACTATCAAAAGATTGACACTTATTTATGTCCAGTTTAAATGTGAAATTACATAAAATGAGATAAATTATATTAAATGATAAAAATATAATCTAATTATAATTTAAAACCACTCAAATGTATAATTTAACACTATAAATTATTTTTATTAAAAAAGTTATTTTTAATTAAAATTTAGTATTTTTCACTATTCATCAAAAATTTAAAGTTTTCAGAAAAGTACCAAAAATTCACCCTAATCTAATTTAAACATTCCAAATTCAAAAATGAAGTCAATTTTGAAAAATAAAATTTATAAAATTTCAAAAAGTGGTTATTACTATTTATAACGGCTAGTTTGATTGGTCGTGGTTTGTTAAAACTCCAAGTTGCGTACAATGCAAGCTACTGCATTATTCAAAGGGAAACGTACCATGGAAGCTTGGGGTGTAACATGTTAGTTATTTATAAATATATATATATATATATATATATATATATATATATATATATATTTGTGTGTGTGTGTGTGGTATTTCTAATCCCATTCATGAGATTTCCCTCTAGGACATCAATTTTTATAATGATCATTCTCCCCACATTTAAAATATTAAATTGATAACTCAGGAATAAATTATTTCCCATTCATGGTGTTAAATGAAAAATTCCGTTTTCCTTGAAATAATATTGATTTATGACCTCCTTTACCACATATAAAATATCATCCCTTTATTTTAATATAATTTCCTGGGTGTTTATTTTCACATTCTTGACATAATGGTCATTGAATATATTTACCATTATAATCATTATCACATGAAAATCCATGGAGCTTCAATTATATTGTATTTTATAAATTATGAAACTCACCAAGATTCATGTTTTTTAATAATAAATCTTGATTGCTATTTAATAAAAACCACAATATTTCTCATTATAGATCCCATTCCATTTGGTTTCTTGTTCATACAACCATCGTATTTTCCTTTATATCCATTATTACTTTGGTTCCTGATCGATCCATCCATTTACTAAACCAAAAAGGATAGAGTGATCATATGAATTTAATAATAATATACCATCTTATAAGGAGGATAAAGACTATTATATCAATATTAATGTTATCTCAAACTCTTTGGATTTATCCAAAATAACTATGATTCTCCCATAACATCCTATCCTCAAAAGTTATATAGCTCTCACTACGATACCAATAGTAAAAACCTGACCTTAAAAATTACATAATATAGTTAATTTAGACTATAATTCACTTTATTTTATAAAATATCATTTATTTTTAGTTTTTTAGAGAATTGGAACATACCTATTACATAACAAACCCATACATTAGAAGTGGAAACTTCTACTTAGCATCCATTTTTTCACAATATAAAAACTTTTAATATAGATAATGTTTTATTTATATAAAAAATCTTCAAAACATTCGACTTTATCTCTTATTTATTCTTAAACATTCATAAAACCCAGTGAATTTTTAAAAAAAATATGATATGAGAACAAAAATATCAATAAGGGATGTGAAAGGAAATAAATAAATCATTAGTTCATGAATACGTATAAAAATTTGAATTTTTCTAAAAAAACTTTGGGCTCAGAATAAAAAATTTATTACCAAATAAATCACCATATCTATCTAAAAATTTTCATAAAAATTTTCATAATAAATATTAAAGGAAAAAAATAAAACTCATAAAGGTTTCTTTGAAAACATTAAAAACTCATAATAACCTTTTCACAAAGTTATACTTTTCACCCTTAAAAGTAGAATATAATTTCTTATAAATATAATATCATTATATTACCTTGAAAGATAATAATATTCTCATAAAAATACACATAAATCATAGATAAAACATGTATATTAATTTTAACATCATTTCCATATCATTCTTACAATCACTCTTACAAATATAATAACCATACAATCAACTTTTATACCCAATGAATTGAATGGATATCACGGAACCGCCCATATTTAGTTTATCACAGAACCACCCATCATTGGTTAATAACATAACCCCCTATCCTTGTTTTATAATGGAATCACCCATCATCATAAAAAATCCCAAGAAACATAAAACATGAAATCTTTTATTTCATCATTACACTTGTAAAATATTCTTGAGGAAAATAACCTTTCAAATTTGAGATTACTTATTTTTAAAAACTGCATAATTAAAAAGGAAAAAATTACCCATGAAAAAAAAACTTGAAAATTTGTAAGATATTATTTTAATCAAATACTATTCATGACGGCGGGAAAATCCACTCATGCCAGATAAGTTAAAAAACATTACTTTCATACTTTTGTTAAAAAAGTCACGAAGTAACTCATTTGGAAAATGAAAAAAATATTCCTTTCAAATAGTGTTTTAAAAATTAAATCATGGGTAAATATGGATTTAAAAAAATCACAATATAATATTAAAAAACTTATTTAAATCATGTTTTTGAAAATATGGATATGGTATAAGAAGATAGTTTTAAGGGAAATTTTGAAATATAATTTTTAAAAGAAGTCCACTTACCTTGAGTCTGACACATCGTGTATGTTTTTTATCTTCCTAAATAACAAAAATACATTAAATTTATACTTTAGGATAAACCTTTTTCAATTTAATAATTCTTTTATTTCATTTAATACAATGTTACATACAATTACTTAATCAATTAAATTCATGTCGGTCGTTTTGATAATATTTTTCTCACATGTCAGAAATGACTTCAGTAGGTGGATTGTGATTAAAGAGGGTATTATTCCATCATCAATTGAATAATAATAATTAAATATTTATCATTTTTAAACATAAATTATACTTTTAAATCTAACCATTAAATATTATTATGATAAATGAACTATGTTACAATCGTTGAGATGGTAGGTTGTATGTACGCATGAGTAACATTAGCATTTTTCAATGATCATTATAGAAAGAAGGTAAGTATCATTTTATCATTAAATAATTATAATAATATAAAATATATGATATCATTTTTTTAATTATAATTATATATATCATATGTATGATGTGGTGATGAAAAACGAATCACATCGCTTCATGGAGGTGGTGGTCCACAAATACGCACGAAAGACGTTATCATTTTCTAGTGTATAGAAAGGTGAGAAAATTTGTATTAAATTATCTTTCTAGAATTATAAATATGACATGAATATAATATATATCAATTAAATTCATAATTATAACCATTATTTAAAACGGTGATGGAAAATGAATTACATCGATTTGTGAGGCAGTAGTCCTCCGTACACACAAACGATGAATTCCTCTCCCATTTGATGGAGGTTGGAGATGGATATAGGTTATTATATTAAAATAATAACATATTAGTATATGGAGGATACTGATTTTATTATTTTATTATTATTTAATAATATTTGGAGGAGGTGAAAGAAGAAATGAAACTAAAACATGTGGTAAAAAACTATACCTATTCTTTGGAAAGTCTCCTTTGATTAACACCTCAATCCCTCTAAGGTTGGTATTATACCTAAAAAATACCTCTATAATGAGAGTATGGATTCTATAAAGGGATTAAGGAAGGTATTTTATGAACCAAATGGGTTTTTAATGGTGAAGGAATGAGAATAATAGGTTCCCTTTTATAAGAGAGGGGAGGGGCACTCTTGAAATTTCTCAAAAATATTAAATTAATATAAATTAATTTTTAATTTAAAATAGATTAAAAATGATTTATTTATAATATAGGATTATTATGGGTCTAAATCATCTCATAGAATAATTTTTTAACATTTTCATGTCACATTTTTACACTTACCATTTGGTTTTAACCCTTCATTGACCCTTTTTAAACTTATCGTGACAATAAGGATATTTATTCATTAAGGGTCAATTTATTTACTATAAATGGAAAAAAGGAACATAAATGGACCATTTTTCATATTATACACAATTTCATAATAATTTTTTCAAATATAATATTTTTAGGAATTTTATATATTTTAATAAAATATTATTTATTATAAAATTTCATTAATGTCAATTTTTATAACTATTCATTACTTTTATTTTAATAACATCAACAAAACCAACAGAATTATAACCAAATATTTTATTATATCTCTAAAATTTCTAGATAATATATAAAATACATGTACCACATTATTTATCTCAAATTATATTACTTTTAATATTTTTAATATCATTTGTTTGATTTGTTCATTAAATGAATAATTATCGCATTAGTATGTGTAAGCATTTAAGGTAATTATATATTCACTAAAAATTAAAAATAAATTACCTTTATGAAGATAAATATTTTATATTTAAAAATAATATTTATAATATAAAATATACTTTGGAAATATCTATGTTAAAAATATTATATTTATTAAAAATAGGAGTGTTTTATTTTTTTATTTTCTTTAAATAAAATACTATAAAGGTCAAAATCACATCCAGATGGAAAAAATGGTCATAGATTTGAACTTTTTATGATTATTTATGAGATATAATAATACAAAAAAAAATATTCAAGTGTTATGGTAATTTATATTCCTTATCATATCATTTTTATTTCTTAATTACCCGATTTACACTTTACCATGGTAACAAAAATTATTAGGGTTACTATTCATATTGACCAAAAATAAAAGTAAAATATTTACCATATTTAGACCAACTAATTCCAAATATATAATCTATTTTTCAAAATTCAAAAATATATACATGGAAAATTTTAATTTAAAATTAAACCGACAAAACATTACGAAAAATTGTTTTCAAAAAAATGCCCTTTTTAAATATAAAATTTCTTTATGCTAAATTCAAGTATAAAGTCCATTTAAAAAGCATAATTTTATTATTTTAAATAAGAATGAACTAATTAAAGTTTAAAACTAATCCAAAATAAAATTTTAATTTTTAAATACTTTAAAATAAAATATAGCTTTCAATAAAAATCAGTATTTTCACTATTCATTGAAAATGAATCTTTTCAGAAAATTGTTAAAAATTTATCCTAAGATAAATTTGATATGATAGTTTAAAAAATGAACTTAATTTTATCAAATAAATTTTATAAAAATTACATGAAATAATCAGATTATTTTCTCACAAAAATCAATAAAAACATTTCTGAAGAAAATATATTTTTAAAGAAAATATATTTTTGAAGAATAAAATGAATAATAAAAATAAAGTTCTTATTTAAAAATAATTAATTAATAAATTAGTAATTATTATAACCATTATATATTTCATCAATCAATTATTCATATTCATACCCTCCAATTTAATAGTAATGTTATAATGGTCACATAATAATATTTTGTTGTTCACTTAATCTCATTGTTTCATATCTTGTATGCTAAAGACTTTATTTTTAAAAATATCTCAATATTTTATAGAACTATTATGAATTATAACTCTGAATATGTTATTTTTCCCTTGAACAAATCAAGTGAATCATTTTAAAAACTTACTATTTTGGAAAAAATTGTACACTCAGTAAAAGTGTCGGTTTTATATTGTAATGTGTTTCCTAATCCTCTAAAACTATAAACCTAAAAGTTCATGGGAATGTAAGTGAATCAACATTTTTTATTGATTTTGTAATTATAAAAGGTTAAATTCAAGTTTCTTTGGATGGTATCAAATCCAATAATTAAATAGTATGTTTTTAAACCAGATTCAAGAGTGTGGGTTTGGGGCGTCACAATGGGTCTACCATGTTTTCCTCTATGTAAAATATACTTACTGTGACCTCACCTATTTTATAAAAATACATTAATAGGTGATACTTATAATATATATGTTTCATCCATTGATGTAACCTCAGATCCTTGGAAAGATCCACTGTTGTAGTATTATCACAATACAATGTGATAACATCTTTACTACTCAGCACCACATCAATATCTTGGATGAAGTTGCATATATATGTTGCTTCTTTACCTACATCAGAAGTTATAATATACATATAATCTTTTATAGAATCATTAATCACTGGTTACTTTGATCTCTTCCAACTCAAACCTTCTTTAAGAAATAATACATATCCCGAATATGATTTCAGATCATTCTAATCTATCTAGAAACTCAAATCTATATATCCCCCCTATGACTATCTCCCCATATACTCTATAGATTAGGTACATATCCAAATTATTCCTTGGATAATTTAGTATATTCTCCATAGTATTCCGATGTTGGTTTTCTAGTCCTACTTGATTTCTTCTTACCATGTTTAAGGTATAGGAAATTTCAATCCTAGTATGTAGTATGGTATACATGATAGAAACTATCACATAAAAATATGGGATTCTACTCATTCTCTTTCCCTCTCTCTCTCCCTCATCCTATGTATAAGGACACATTTTCTTAGAGAAATTTATTATATGTGACAATGGAAACAAGCCTCTCATAGATTATTCCCTAATGAATCTCTTTATCACCTTATCAATGTATGTACCCTGACTTAGACCAAGAAACCTCTTGAATCTATCACAAATGATATTGATCCCCAGATTGTAGGATACTTCAATTATGTCTTTCAGGGAGAATCATTCATTTAACCACATCTTAACTAACTATAAAACTAGCATCTTATTTTTCATTAGTGATATATCATCAAATTATACTACTAGGAAAAAATCACTCTCACTAAACCTATTACAGACACTAGGATCACATTCATTCTTTATGAAACCAAATTCCCTTATGAATTCATAAAAATGAATGTTGTTATGGGATATTTTTATTGTTGAGTGTTTTTAAATCTAATTTTGGAGTGTGTTTTTAGAATTAAAAAAATTCGTGACGTTTATCATTATTTTTATTTTTAAGTAAATTTATTAATGTTTATTTTTTATAAAATGGGTAATTATAATTTCCCATAGTGTTTTTATCTCACACACTAAATATTTTTATTTATTTTTTCATTAATTTAAATTAAAAATAATTATTATTATTTAATTATTTTTATTTGGTTCCCTACTTTCTAGTTATTTTTATTTTATTTAATATATAAGTTATGTTTTTCTTGCTATTGTGAACTTACTACCTTTCCTTTAGATTTTTTTCTATAATACCTTTTAAATATTTATAATTCAATTAACTTAAAATCTTATTTCCATGAAATTTACATTTTTCTATGATCGTGTGTTGCTTTTTGGGATAAAATGTTTGATTGTGAGTTGTATACTATGATCATGATGAGGTTATCTAAGAAATTGTGCCTTATCATGCAGTTATGAAATATTGTGATGAAGAACCTAAAACCACATGTTGTAAAATGTGTCCATGAGGTTGGATTCTTGTTTCTTTGACACTATATTGTACCCCTTTGACCATGAGTTTTGAATCCCACATGATTTTTTTATAATGTGAGTTTTTTTCTTCGACTGTAAGAAGTGAGCACCTAATTTTATGAACTAAAACTATGAACTTATATTACTTCGACCATAAAATTACACACGATACCATACAAAAGGTTTTTCATTTTTTCTTTCACTATACTTCCATGAATAAAAATATAATTTAATTTTTAGAATTTAAAATGTTTATACAACAATTTTTTTACATATATATTGATATTTTTTTACTATAGTTTTATCAAAAAAACATTATTAATTAAAATTATTATCTTATGACCTTTTAAAGGATATATTTGACTATTGAATTTGGAGATATTTTTAATGGATTTTTAAAAAAAATTGACCTATTTTTTTAAAGATTTTTCTTGAATTTATTTAAACATTTTTTATTAAAAATTTATGAATTTCCAATGAAGTTATTATTAAAAATTATTCAGAAAACTAATTTCTATCACTGAGATAATTGATTTTATAATTATGGAAATGTTATTATTATTTTGAATTGTTTTACCATGGATTTTGTTTGTTAGTATTTGTAGTTATTTATTTAAGGGAGGTTGAGTAGGCTTGGAAAGCAATAAAATATCATTCATAACAACTTCAAAATATTTTCATTCTCTTGAGAATGAATCTATGAACATTCAAAGTGTTTTAAAATTCTATAAAGTCATTTTTGAGCATTTTTTCATCCTCTAAATGATCTATAAATTTTTGAACCACATCTTATTTGACTACACTTAGCTCTATGAGACAATTTGATCAATTACATAAGAACAAATATATGATCATATCTTGTTCATACATTATTTATTTTATTCTGGTTTCTTATTTCTATAACACTACTTCCTATCTCTCACACCCATTTTCACACCTTCTATTTATGATTTTCCATTCAAAAGTATTATTTCTTTATTTATGTTATTTCTCTCATATTCAAAATTCAGGATAGTTCAATTTCTGACTCCCATAGTATAAATTAAGTGTTATAACTGAGGTTATGACTCCCTATTCAAAATTTATTGTGTCATTATGGTTATCCCTTATTTGGTACAAAATTTTCCTAGATACCTTGGGAGGGGGGGTGAATCAGGGTATGGATATTCTTTTCAAAATTATTATTTCCCCACTGGATCTTGACCTCTTTATTATAATGTTCAATTTGTTTTCTATTTAGTATTTATATTGATCACATACTTTCCAATTTTATCTGATGATAATGCACTAAAAATAAATCAAGTATAAGGACACAAAGATTTGTACTTGGTTCACCCTCACTAGGCTGCATCCAAGGAGCATACAATGGTAATGTTCTTATTGTACCAAATTTACTAAGGATAATTTCCAATAATGATGCTTGGTTTAGATCACTTCTATTCCCAGGATCACTACCTATATAAGTTTTAGGGTCATCTCACTATTTTCCCAAGGGTCACTCCCTTTGTCTCTTTCTCTGGCTCACTATTGGTGGAAAGGATCACTATCTTCCTCTTCATTTTCTCACTGCTCTTTAAAGTAACCACACATAGTTTATGGACTTGTACTTCTCACACAATTTATGGAAATGTAGGTCCATTCATCATTTCCAATAAATGAATCCTCAATTATAGGTAGATGATCTATTTAATTTCTTTGTGGTATTCCCCTTCACTTCTGTGAAAAAACATGGATGCAAAACTTCCACTTTCTAGAAAACTAGAACAGACTTATATTTAGTGTTGACATAGAAATTTTCTCTACTTTTTAAATATCATCAAGTAATGCCAAGTCTTCCTTTTACTGCCTTGAATGTAGTAGTGAATGAACTCCTTATAAAAGTATTTTTTTAATGGTGAAGATCCCCTAACTTCTTCTAATATTAGATACAACAATGATACCTCTCACATAGTAATATAGGCATGTATCTCCATGCACAATATTATAGTGTGATACCCCTATACAGGACCACGGTTCATAACTCCTTGCACAAGATCCTGGCATTTACCCTTGTGTGAGATCCTATAACGAACCCCTAGTGCATTGTGTGAGTCCCACTTTGTTTGAGTCCCATGGTGTGAACCCATAGTTCCTTGTGTGAGTCTCACCTTCAGTGTGTCCCCTAGAGTGAACCTGTGGTGCCTTGCGCGAGTCCCCTAGTATGAAACCCTAGTTCCTTAAATGATTACCACCTTACACAAATCCCCTGGAATGAACCCCTATTTCATTCACAAGTAACACATTTCATGACACCTTGCATGAACCTCGAGTGCCTTGCATGAGTCTCACCTTGTTCAAGTCCCCTAGCGCAAACCCCTGGTGAGAACCTCCTTCACCGTGAACCCCTGGGGCAAACCCATGTTCTCACTTTTCATGAGTCCCACTCTACACAAGTCTCTTCCCTGAGTCTTCTTTCATGATTACTCTTTCTCAATTTATCTTTATCTCTTTTCACAAGACCTTTTTTAGATCATGCGCAACACTTATGTGATGCCAATCATGTATTCTTCTTCTCTTCAAACCTCTGTCGTGATATATCACTATGATTCTCTTCTCTAAAAACTTTTTAGATAAATATTTTAATAAAAACTTCATCAATGTTTAAGGATGGGTCTTGGGATATTTATAGGTGAGTTTCCACCTCCTTAACTTCACAAATCATGGAAAACCATCCACCACATGGGAATCATGAGCTCCACAAGATCTAGGTGTGTGATATTCTCATTCTTTGCGTGAGATCCAAGCACGGGTCCTCTTTTAAAATTCATTCTTTATGCAAGTCCTTGGTCATCATTCGAACTTCGTGTGAGTCCTTGGTGTGAGTTCACATTCCTGCTTTGCATGAGATCTGAGTGTAAGTACCAAAGACACTCATTCACTTTGCAAGTTCTTCAACAACCATGAGTCCATTCCTAATTTCCATATTTTTCCTTTATCTTCATGTGATTTTGTGAGTCCCGAGCGTGATTCATATTCTATCTTTATGCAATATCTGGGCATGAGCTTGAGATACAATCATGAGTAATGTGCAAGATCCCTCTATGAGATCTAAATAAAATCATGAGTTATGTGCAAGATCCCTCTATTAGATCCAAAGAAAATCATGTGAATTGTGTGAGATCTCACCAAGAGACTCAAAGATAATCATGTGCAATATTTCAATTTTCAAATTTTTTGTCTTCCAATTATTTTTTTTACCCATCGCAAGTTCCAAAGAAAACTATGAGTACAACACAAGATCCCTCCATAATATCCAAAGAAAATCATGTGTGTTGTGTGATATCTTACCACAAGACTCAAAGTCAATCACGCAAAATATTGTGATTTTCAATAATGTTGTCTTCAAATTCTTTTCGCAACCCATCGTGATTTACAAAGACAACTATGAGGGTCACTCATGATCACATTGTGAGATCAATTCAGTACTCATACTTCATGATTTTAGTTCAGCATTCGTGATAACTCTTCATCCCTTATCTGATAACCATCATTTTTAAACAACCTCAAACCTTATTAACAAACATAATCAACCCAAAAGCACCATCGGGAGGGATTTTTTCCAAACAATTCCCCCCTTTGGGTTTATTTACAACTCTTCATATTTTTATACCATATTAAATCTTCTCCCATCGTCTTCCAAAAATTTTCTTTTTGCGATTATGATAGCGATCATAGATTTACTCAACACACACTCTAAGACAACATGAGGGATGATCGGAATGAGAAACAAGAGTATCATACAAATTTCATCAATGAAACACTTCATTCCAAAACCACTATTCTAATTTCATCACAAACCTCAGCTATCATGATATATAATCTTTGATCGAACATCTTTATCATTGTCAGATTTAAAACTCCCCCTACTTCACTGATCCCCCTATCAGCTTATCCCCCTATCTTGATTAATCCATTTTCACCCTTTTCTAGCACAATTTATCCCCATTTTTCAATGAACCCAAATGTCACTTTGTTGTGGTCTTCAACTAGATAAAGAACACTAATCAGCATATCAGGGAAAAATACATCATTCCTTGGTGAGAGGGGGTCCCACATTAACACTTTTTCAAGTGCGGGGAGTTAAGTAGACTCCAAGAGCCGGTTTATGCCATTCAAATGCTTCTTTGGGTAAGGCCCTTGTTAGAATTCCTACAACCTGTATTTATGTAGGCACATACTCTAATTTTACAAGACATTTATCCACCTTCTACTTAATAAAATAATACTTTATTTCAATGTGCTTTGTTCTATAATGATGTACTGGGCTTTTGCTAAAATTTATAGCACTTGAATTATCATAATGTATTCTGATTGGAGACTTCACATCAACTCCCATACCGTCAAGATGTTTCTTCATCTATAATAAATGTGTGCATACATGAGTGGACATAATGTATTGAAATTCTATGGTACTCAATGAAATTCAATATTTTTCCTTGGTTAACTAAGAAATACACAACTTACCAAGATAGAACGCACCTCCTGATGTTGATTTTCTATCATTTACTGATCCGGCCCAATCTTCATCTGTATAGCCCAATAATTCTTACTGAGATTTTTCATTATACAAAAAATCAAAATTAATTGTGCCTTTGATATACCAAGGTATTATTTTCACTACAAACATGTGAGTTTCCTTAGGATTACTTTGATACCGGCTGCTTTACATGTGGAAAAAAATAGTTGGTCATGTTGTTGTTAAGTACAATAGGCTTCCAATGATCTATCTGTATTATGTGACATTAACCACCTTTCCTTCATCAACTTGTGATAGTTTCATCTAGGTATCCACCAGAGTCATCTTCTCCTTGGAATTATCCATTATAAATCTTCTCAAAACATCCTTGGTATATTTATATTAATAAATTTATGTTCCATTATTTCCTTGTTTCACCTGTAAACCAAGGAAAAATTTCAGTTCACCAATCATTTACATTTCAAACTCACTTTTCATGAATTCAACGTATTGATTATACTAGGATTCATTTGGTCCATAAAATATTATGTCATCAACATATACCAACACTATCATCCTTTTATTACTATCATTTTTGACATAGAGATTGTAATCAACTCCAATACACTGAAAACCAAGATTCTTCAAATATTGATCTAGTCTTGAATTCCATGCTCTTGGTGCTTGCTTCAACCAATATAGCACCTTCTTCAACACAAAAACTCTATATCATTTTCAGGAATAAGAATACCATATGGATTCTCAATATAAAATTCTTCTTCTAGAACCCCATTTAGAAATTATAACTTGACATCCATCTAGAAAACTTTGAACCTTCTTTGCACTATTATTTCCAAGAATAATCTGATTTTATTTATCCTTTTAACAAGTGAAAATGTTTCATCATTTCTATAATATTTATATCTTTTATATTATTAGGAGATATAATGCTCCCCCTATGATATGAAGCTATTCTAGTTGTTATGCCCATTATTTAGACCCCCAAACATTCTTCTTCTCCTGCGTCATTCCTTCATATGTGACTTCAGTTTTGAGAAACTTCTCCAGCTCAATAACATTTTCCAATTGTATCTTCCTTCTATGAGATTTTCATTGGGTGAATTTACCACTAATTAACGAGTCATCAAAAAAACCACTAAGTATAATGATTCAGAATTAGGTGTAGGAAACAATAGATAAATTTAATAACACCATCAATGTCACTTTTCCTGAATGGCCCGAAGGCCTTCTTTTTATTTTATTATGGATAATACCCCTTTTAAGGGTTGAAGGGGAACCCGTACATGACCCGTAGGACCAAGGTACAAGGCCCGAAAAACCCACAATACATGACCCGAAGTCCTAGAGGCATACCATGCCCAATACATGACCCGTAGGCCCAGCCCACTTGAACCACCCCTCCCCAGCTTCCTGTGTCATTGATCACCTAGCTCCCCACCTTGCATTGCTAATCGGCTAGAATTGCCCCGTACAAAGCTGCATGGTGCCTGGTCTCGATGTCGGCTGCCATACCCACTTGTAAATCACTATACTATTTTTGTGATTATTCCAATTTCCCATCCAACTTCAACTGTTTTGTCCCTATAACTAAACATTCTTTACCCACATGTTGAGTCTTCTTCTGAAATTTAGATTCTATAGGCTTGACCTTTTTAATAATTTTGGGTTTAAACCCATTTTTATAAATTTACTTCTTTCATACTTTTTTTATATGAAATTTTTCTTGACTCTTTATTTGAATATGAATCTTCCCAGTGATCATATACTCTTTCCTCTTCCTCTATTGGAGGACTCTTTCTCTCGCCTTCACATCATGCCATGTGGCATGAAATGTGAATTTTTTAGGGAATTATTTATTAATTTTTATTTTATAAGTTATCTGATTCATTCCACCCTTTCTTATTGTATTTTAGTCTTACATTGAATTTACACTCTTCTTGATCACAATTGGAGCATATCCTCCCTTTTTCTTCCCTTATTTATTCTTACTGCTGTGTCTTTCCAAATTCCCATGATTAGAACATATAAAAAATATCCCCTTAAAAACATACCTCACATCATTATTTCTTGGTTCAGATGTTTATATGGCTATAGTTTTTTTATAAACATTGAACTCATGGGATTTTGAACACATACTCATGGTGTGTCCCAGTATTCAACAATAGTATCATTTCATGGATACTTTATTTTTTAGAGACTTTTATTTTATATTTCCCAAAAATATTCTTCTTATTATAATATTTATAAATATTTATATCTTCACAGCATGAAATATATTCCAGAGCCTCATAAAAACTTGATGTATGATCATACATCCCATAAAAATTGCACATGTTATCACTACTTCCTATAAAAAAAACTTTTTAGGTCTATCTCCACAACCTATAGGATTTTTCTTATCTATAAAACATTTCACAGATCTATTACTATCATGCATGGGAAGGGGTTCATCATATATAATATCGGATTGTACTAAATTGATGGAATTTGGGATGATACAATCATTTCATGTTTTTCCTCTTATGTAGAATATTTTTTTTTCATTATCTCCTTCTGAAGGATAATCAAATAATAAATTCAAAGCATCCTTCAATTTGGGATTGCCTTTTGCATCATATTTCTCCACTTATTTCTCCACTAATTCTAGAACTTCTCCCAATTGTCTAATCTTCATATCATTTGATTCAATTTGATCATTAAGTTATATATTGTGATTATTCCCACTACTCATATCATCTTCCAATTATTGTGAGAGATTACCCATAATTTCATATTTCTCCTTCAACTTTGACTTCATCTGAACAACAAAATAATTACAGCTTGAATTCTCTTGTTGTATCCTCTACTTATCATGAAATAGTTTATATAGCTATGTAGCAATATCATAATTTTTGTCTTTTAGATTCTGAATATCTTTTGAGTTAAAATTATTTCCCTTGTCATCATCTTTGAGTTTTTCTATCTTTGAAGACAACATTTTCCGTTATTTAGTTTGGGAATCATTATTCTCCTTTATATTTATGGCCACATCAATTAGCATTTTATTTAAATATTTTAGCTTGTTGACCTCAATTTATAGTGATTGGATACAGATATCTTTAGATTTAATTTCTTTATCCAATTTCTGATTCAATTCCTTTATTTAATGGATAAGTTCCACTTTTCACCTTCTTGGAATTTCTTCATCATAAATAGTTTCAACATCACTGGTAATATAAATTTCTTAACTCATTAATATAGAATAATTAAGTGAGTCTATATTTTCACTATCTGATTCATCCAAACATTTATTTATTACACTTTTGGTTTCCTTAAACTCAATCACACTTTTTCCATAAACACTCCCACATTGAGGAATACTACCTAACTTTTTCTTCTTCTTTTTAGTTCTTCTCTTTTCCATAGAACACTGAGATTTGAGCAAAATAAAACTTCAATTACAATAGTATAGTAAACCTTTTCAAAGAAAAAAAATTAACAAATGTAACATCCCCTCTAATACCAATTATTAGGTCCAAAAGGTGCCTAGATACCATGATAGGGGGTAAACCAAGATATGGATATTCTTTTCAAAATTCTTCCAGCCCCACTAGATCTTGACCTCTTTATTATAAGGGTCACTTTCTTTTCTATTTAGATTTTATATTGATTGTATCCTTTCAGATTTTATCTAATGATAATTCACTAAAAATAAAGCAAGCACAAGGACGTGGATATTTTTATTTGGTTCACCCTCATTTGGATACATCCAAGGAGAATACAATGGAAATGTATTAATTGTACCAAATTCTCTAAGGGTACCTACCAATAATGATGTTTGGGATAGATCACTTATATTACTAGACTCACTGCCTTTACAAGGTTTAGGTTCATCTCACTACTTTCCCAAGGGTCACTCCATCTGTCTCTTTCTCTGGCCCATAGATGATGGAAAGGATCACTGTCTTCCTCTTCTTTTTCTCACCACTCTAGAAAGGAACCACACGCATTTTATTGACTTTAGGTCCCACATAGTTTATGGACATTAAGGTCCCCTCATTATCTCTAATGAATGTGTAGTAAATTATAGGTAGATGATATATTTAATTTCTTTGGGTATTTATCCTTCACTTATGTGAAAACACCTGGATGCAACACTTCCACTTCCCAAAAAACTGGAACAAACTTCTCCTTATTGTTGACACCGCAATTACCACCACTTTGGAAAGTTATTCAAGTGATGTCATATCTTCCTTTCACTACCTTGAATGTAGTAGTGAATAAAATCCTTCAAAAAGTATTTTCAAATGGTGAATATCATCTGTATTCTTCTTCTAATATCATATATAATAATGATACTTCTTATATGGAAATGTACGCACGCATCTCCATGTGAAAGACTCTAGTGTGATGCCCCTATGATAGAACACAGTGCATAAATCATTGTCAGAGATCCTAGAACATACCCTTGATCCTGGTGTGAACCCCTTGTACCTTGTGTGAGCCCCAAATTTTGTGAGTCCCCTAGCATGAACCCCTGGTTCCTTTTGTGAGTCTCACCTTGCATGAGTCCCCTGGCGTAAACCCTTGGTGCCTTGCATGAGTCCCCTAGAGAAAACCCCAGGTGCCTTGCGTGAGTCCCCTAGATTGAACCCCTAGTGCCTTGTTCAAGTCCCACCTTGTGTGAGTCCCCTATCATGAACCCCAAGTGCCTTTTATGATTCTCTCCTCTTGCAAGTCCCCTAGTGTGAACCCTAGGTACGAACCCCCAATGCGAACCTCCTTTGTCATGAACCTCTGGCGTAAACCCTTGTTCACACTTTGTGTGAGTCCCACTACGCAGGTATCTTCCACAAGTCTTCTTTCTTGAGTCATATTTTGTTATTTTTCTTTATATCTTTTCACAAGACCTTTTTATATCATGTGAAACACTTACACAATGTCAATCGCATATTCTTTTTCTCCACAAACCTATATCACTAGATCTGACAGCGAGTCTCTTCTCTGTACAAGCTTCAGATCAATATTTTAATCAAAACTTCATTAATGTTTAAGGATGGGTCTTGGGGTATTTATAGGAAAGTGTACACCACCATAACTTCACATATCACAAACAACTGTCCACCTCATTGGAATCACACATTCTGAAAGATCCGAGTACATGATCTTCGCATTATTTTCATGAGATATGAGCGTGAGTCCTCTTTAAACATCCGCATTTTGCGTGAGTCATCAGTATACATTTTTTCTTTCCATGAGTCCCTAGTGCAAGTCTTCATTCTCTCATTGTGCGAGATCTGAGCACGAGTACCAAAGACAATCATGTGCTTTGCGAGTTCTTTAATGACTGTGATTCCTTCCATCATTTCCATATTTTTCCTTTATCTTCATGCTCTTTCACGAGTCCTGAGTGTGAGTCCTAATTTCTCTTTTCACGAGATCTAGGTGTTACCTCTAGAGTAAATCATGAGTGTTGCATGAGATCCCTCCATGAGATACAAATACAATCATGAGTGTTATAAAAGATCCCTCTGTGAGATCCAAAGATAACCATGTACGTTGTGTAATATCTCACAGTGAGACTCAAAGACAGTCACACACAATCTTGTGATTTTCAATGTTGTTGTCTTCCAATGATTTTCATGACCCATCGCGAGTTCCAAAGACAACTATGAGTGTTACACAAGATCCCTTCATGAGATTCAACTACAATAATGTGTGTTGTGTAAGATCTCACCGTGAGACTCAAAGTCAATCACATGAAATATTATGATTTTTAATGTTGTTGTCTTCCAATGATTTTTGTGACCCATCATGAGTTCCAAAGAAAGCTACGAGTGTCATGCATGATCACATTGAAAGATAATTTCAGCACTCAAGCTTTGCGAGTTTGGTTTAGCATTCGCATTTACTCTTCATTCCTTCTTTGACAAACATCCTTTATCAACAACCTCAAACCTTGTAAAAGAATACAATCAACCCAAAAGAACCATCAGGAGGTATTTTTGGCTTACATCCCTCCACTTTTTAAAAATGAATTTTTTTAATCATAGTATGATTCCCATTTATAAATTTTTATAGTGCACAATGTATCTATAGTAGAGTATAGAGGTATAAGAGTAGAGTTGGTCCACTTTAGACCAAAATACTATAAAAAATATTTTTTCTCATTATTTTATTTTCCATTAAAAATAAACTCTAATATTTAAGTTTAATAATTAATCCATCTATTTAATATTTTTTATCTTCTCTATTCACCTCCCTCCCCCCCTCTAGACCATCTTTCATCACCATCTATGACCTAACAATTGGTATCATAGGTTAGACCTTGTTAAGGATATATTAGATTTACTTTTTATTTTCCTGATATCAAAAACCTAGTTACAAGAACTTATCACTCTTGGATATAGAGTCCATTTTTTATATTTTATTGTTATAAAATTTTACTAGACTTCACAATCTAAGGGAAAGATCTTAAGATGTCGGGAAAAAGTTCTAGTGTACCCCTGTATTTTAATGGAAGAGATTGTGGATAATGGAGAACTCAAATGAAATATTACCTGAAGCACCTAAATTTTGATCATTGGATAGTAATGGTAAAACCGTACAATTTAAATGATTTTTTCCCTAAAACTCTTATAGGAATCAATGCTACCAAATATGTTTTAAATTACAAAGTTATGAATATCTTATATTATACTATTAACCGAAATATTTTTAGTAATGTATCTATATGTAAGAAAACTCATTAGATATGAAATATTTTATAAGTTACTCACCTTGGCTTAGAAAAGTTGATTTGAACTAAGCTTCAAATGCTCTAAGATGAGTAACATGACTTCAATATGGGTGAAGATGAAATTTTAAACCAAATTTTCCACCAATTCAACACCATTATAAATATAATGACTTAACTTAGAGAAAAATTAGATAACCAAGTACTTGTTTAATGATTCGTTTGATAAATACTAAATAAACAACATGAAAAAAGGTCATAATTGATTAAATTAATAAAATTAAAGAGTAAAATATTGATTAACTTATTGGATCACTACTTTGGTATGAACTAGAATTGTAGAATATTATTGAAGATGATAAAATAAAGATAAAAGTTTTAGTGTTTAAATATATTAATGTTATATATTATGCATTATATGATTCTTAAATATGTGATAGTGAAAAATAATATATGGATCAGATTATGATTTGTGTTTATAAGAGAATGAAAAATAAGGGATTCAAAAACTGATTTAGAAGGAACTCTCAAAAGGAAAAAATCAAGGGAGATAAGAAAGGTGGTACTGAATATAATACTTTAGATGTTACTTTTTTTGAATATAGAAAGAAATTTTATATCAATGATGACAACCTAAAACTCAAGAATAAATACAAATACAAAAATAAAGAGAAAAAGGAATTGAAAATGTAATGTCCAGACCCATTTGACACTAAACGGTGCCCCAAGCTAGTTGGTCACATGTCCTCAAGCACACCTCCCCGTATTCTAGAGGTTTCTAACTAGCAGCGAGGGCCTAGGATGTGTTTGTGGAGAGCATATTCCCTGATGTTAGAGTGTAATATAGTGGTATAACAATATCAATCATTAACATAAGAATAATATAAATCACTGAGTAGTGTAAGAATAACAATCCATAAGACAATAATAATAAATATCCAAAAGCAGTCATATACAATATGATGTTCCATTCCATGTCTCTACAAAATAGGAAAACATGTATACAGACATATAGTACAATACATGCATCAAAAGGTACAAAAGAAAAAAACAACTATCCTAGACAGCATCATGATCCTAGATTAGTCTTGTTCTCTCTTACTCCTAAGCATATAAAAAATAAATAATTGTACAATGGGAACTTACCCTGGTCCCTACCTACATCCATGAAGTCTGTCTAGGTACCCAACAGTAGCCCAAATAGGGTGTTAGATAAGACTCTAAAGGCCACCAGCAACGGTGTCTATAAAAATCCAGTATGTGTGATATAAAAAAAAGAAATGTGAAAAATATCATAAGTATAGTAGTAAAGGAAGTATAGTGTGATACAAGTTAATTGGTGTTGCCCAGCCTACCAATGATCTCTGTAAAAAAAATTTAAGCTCCCATAAACAAGAGAAGCAATAAAGAATATATAAATAGGTAACACTATCTAGTCTTACAACTAATATCTCATACCCATACCAGGGACATCTGTAAGCATAGAAAAAAAATCCACCATGGCCATATCATATAAAAAAAGTGTATAACATCTACCCTGAACATGTTGTATAATATAGTGTATAATACCATCACATCCACACTTTATAACTAAGAGTGTACCACATCCATAATGACTATGCCACATAATAATACTTTTCAGACCACGAAAGGTTGGATCCAAGTTATAGGATACCAAGGAATCCTCAAAAATTACTAGGAGTATCTTGATGGAAAATAGGTAATAACCTAGTTGAAGTTCAAGGATCATGTCAATATACCATGTCCAATGCGATTCCAAGAAATCTAGATCTAAGGGGTACCAAGGCTCAAGAAATCCTATAAAATCAGGATCCAAGGAGGAAACAGGTCCAAGGAATCTACTACCATAATCAAGATCCATTGGGGAGGAATCCATGGAATCTATGGAAATAAGATCCAAGTAGCTCATCCAAATAATTCGCTACTATTTTAAGTCATTTTCTTATTTCATTAATCATTTCATAGAAATTATATTTCATGAGTTCTTCTAAGTCATTTAACAATTTCCATTTAAAAAAATTAATCATAATCAATAACATGAAATGAAGGAAACATTCATCCCCTAATCAATTCATTCATTTCATTTACAAATGAAAAGTTAAAAACAAGGTGGTAATAAATTTTAACAATTAATTTAATTATCATTATGTACCCAAATAAAATTGGTTATATCACACACACTCGTCAAGGTGGTACAAAAAAGGGTAGATACTAGGTCGCACCCCATGGGTGGCCTAGGTTGAGGCTAAATTCCCTCCAACCATAAAATGTTACTCAAGGGGAAACCTAACAGGTTTCAATTAATCCAATTTAATCAATCAATTAATTTTTAGGGGAACCTTCAGGAATTGTGGAATGAGGAAAAAATTAACTAGATCTATAAAATGATAAAACTTGTGGGAAAATGTATATACCACCTACAATAGGTCAGTAGTAGAGAACTCGTCCATTATCGACCTCTAATTCGGTCTAGATTAGAATAAAAATGAAGAAATAACAAAAATACTATAAATAAGGTATATTATGTTTCACCAAAATAAATCCATCGATACAAAGTTAAATGAACAATGGAACAAGTGGAACATAATAATCACCAGCATAGATCCAACAAGACTAAAATCATTTGAATCTGAGTCCAGATAGAGAAATGGTGGCCAAGCCTAGCTCTAGGCTTCAAAAGAGATTCCTATACCTTTGGGTTATTCGCTGGAGGAAATAAGAGGGGGTTTGAGCCATGAAAGAGCTAGGGTAAATCATAAATTCTCACATTTTAAATAGGTCACATGATTTGGTCGCACGGTTTTCCAAATCATGTGTCAACCGTGCACCCTTCACTGTCTCAAGGGGGACGTCACACAGTTTCATGTGAATGGTTTGACTAACTATGTGAAAATAATTCCCAACCCCTCTATTAAAGGTCTGTGTCATTTTACATAGGTTTGCGAATAAGGTTTCATGGTTTCCCCAAACCATGTTTCTCTTGATCCCCTCTATTAATTCCTGCACATTTAGTAGTAATCGTCCGACCTTTCCCGCATGGTTTTTACTAAATTTGAGGCCCTACTTATCTTTCTAAAAAGTAGGGATCCAGGATCGAAAAAATCCTCAAACACCCATGATACTCCCATAATCTCATTTGTAACACACATTAGGCTAAAAAAAGTAGTTCAACTGAAAAACCAAAATATTTTTACCTCATAGGAAAACCTAAGATCTTACAATCTTCACCCCTTAAATTAATTCATACCCCAATTTCTTTTCCAAGGGTGGTCAAGAATTGTTTGATAATAACTTCAGACACTGATCATGTACATTGGCCTCCTACTCCCATGTCTCGTTGTGTAAATAATCATGCTACCATAGCACCCGTACTAAAGGAATTTACTAGCCTCGAAGGACCTTCGTGATCCTTTCAACAACACGAATAGGATGCTCCTCAATGGACCCATCAATCTATAGATCCACCTCTTTTGAATATAAAGTGTTATATGGGTCTGAGTGATAATAGTTAATCTCGGACACATGGACGACACCATTCATGGCTCGGTACCTCTAAGGTAACTAAAACTCATAGGCTACTTGTCTGACTCTCTCTAGAATCTCAAACGGACCAACAGATCTTGGTGAAATCTTGCCCTGCCTCCTAATGCGTCTGTTCCCCAGCCTCAATGACATATGTAAAAAGACATGATCCCCAACCTCGAACTCCAAAGGTCATTGATGGAGATCAATGAAAGATTTTTGTCCAGATCGTGCAGTATCCATCCTCTTTCTGATCAACTGGACCTGCTCAGAAGTCTCCTACATGAGACATGGTCCTACTGAAGCAACCTCACCTACCTCTAACTAACACAAGGGTGATTGACATGGCCTACCATATAAATCCTCATAAGGTTATATCTGTACCATATCCTAATAGTTATTCTTATAGGGGAACTCAATTAGCGGTATATGCCTCTCTCAAGGGCCCCCAAAATCAAGGACATGTGCTCTACTAATTTCCTTAAGCACTTGAATCATGTTCTATGACTAGACATCAATATGATGGTGATGTGTTGTTCTCATAATCACATGTGTACCCAATTCCCTCTACAAACTCTTCCAAAAATGAGATATAAATCATCCATCCATATCTGATACAATGGTCTGAGGAACCCCATGAAGCTATATTATCTCATGGATATAAAACCTCCTAATATCATCTTTTGAGAATTTGACCCTAATTGACAGGAAATGAGAAACTTTCATGATCATATCCACAAAAACCCAACAGTATCATTACCTCAAGGTGACCTCGACAACTCGATCACAAAATCCATCACAACAGCTTCTAATTCCCACTCAGGAATGAGTAACTACTGTAAAATCTCTTATGTTTGCTGATGTTCCATATTCACCTTCTAATAGGTGGAACAACTTGTAACAAAACCATATACCTCTTGTTTCACCCTTGACCACCAATACTGGTGACTTAAATCCTGATACATCTTGGTAATACTAGGATTCACTTCCCAAACTAAGGCATGAAACTATTCCATCAGCTCCTAACATATATCTATTGGAAACCAAACACAACCATCAATGCATAAAATTTCATCCTCTCTAACATTCCAACTAGGTGGAGGTTCCTCACTTGCCACAATCTCTGATGGGATTAGGCCCTCAACATAAAATAATTGTCTTATCCCCACTCTATCCAGAAGATTATAAGTTATAAATAAATATGAGAGAAAATTTTTTATAAGACTATCCTGCACCTCCACATGAATCTCAAAAAACAAATACATAAGCTTCCACTCACTATTGGCTTCCTAAACTTTCTATATCTGATTCCTCCTACTTATTGCACTAATAACTGTATTTCCTTTACCAGGAATATAAGAAATATTGAAGTCAAAATACTATAGGTACTCTACCCATCTTCACTGCCTCAAATTTAGATCACGCTGTGTAAATATGTACTTGAGGATTTTCTGGTATGTGTACACCACAAAACGTTCTCCCAGTAAATAATGCCTCCAACAACACAAGTCATGAACCATAGTAGCTAACTTGAGATTTTGGATTAGTTAATTATTCTCATGTGGCCTCAACTAATTATACCCTTACTCTAAGACTCATTCCCTCTACATAAAAAAAATACTCCTATCCTGATACCTAATGAATAACAATACAAAGTGTAGCTTCTACCTGGTTCCAGCAGAATTAGGACCGATGCTGAAGTTAGTATCCCTTTCATCTCATGAAAGGTTATCTAATTGGTATCCAACCATACAAACTTCACATACTTCTTAGTTGATCCCATAATAGGTGATGCTAAGTATGAGAATTCATATATTAAATTCCTATAATAAATATATTTCCCTGATAAACTTCATGTTCAAAATACATTCATGGGTTGTTCCCAAGAAACTATAGCTCTTACCTTCTCTAGGCCAATTGATGATCCTATCTCTGAGACAATATGACCACATAAGATAATATTATCTATCCATAAGTGTCACTTGGTGAGCTTAGAATATAATTAATGCTCTCTCTCAGTTTATCCAAAACGAAATAAAGATTTTTGGAATTGTCAGGTTGATTTTAGGAATACACCAAGATATCATCCATGAATACAACCACAAAAAAATCCAGATAAGGATATAAAACTCAATTCATTGATGCCATGAAAATTGTTGGTGTATTTTTTGAGACTGAATGGAATAACCAGATAATCATATAGACCTTACCCGCTATGAAAAGTTGTATGATTTATGTCTATAGGTAAAACATGTACCAAGTGATAACATGACCTCAAGTCAATATTCAAGAAAACTCAAGCTCCTTAGAGTTGGTCAAAGAGATCATCTATTCTTGGAAAAGGATACCAGCTCTTAACCATAAATCGGTTCAATTTTTTATAATCAATACATATCTTGAGGGTACCATCCACCTTTTTATCAAAAAGGATTGGTGAACCCCATGGAGAAGTACTGAGTCGTATAAACCCATTTGCCTCTAAGTCCTCTAGCTTCCTATTGAGATCCTGAAACTCTATAGTATCTATATTATAAGGAGTAATGGATACTGGTGCATACCTTAGCACTATCTCGATAGAACCTCTCTATTATGAGGTAAACCAGAAAAGTCATTTAGGAAGATGTCTCAAAAATGATCAACCACTAGAGGGAAATCTAACTAACAGAATCTCTAATCATCGAGATATAAGCTATCAATTTGGTCTATCATCCTACCTATCCTATAATTCTCTGGTCTAGATCAGATCAAGGAGTATGTCAACATATCATGTCCAATTTGAGTCCAAGTAATCCAGATCTAAGGGGTAGTAAGGCCCCAATCCATCCTATGGAATCAAGATCCAAGGAGGAAACATGTACAAGGAATCCACTACCATAATTAATATCCATGGGGGGACCATCCAAGGAATCTATGGAATCGGGATCCAAGGACATAATATAAGGCAACCACTACCATTTCAATTCATTATCTCATTTCATTGATAATTTCATACCAATTACATTTCATGAGTTCTTCCAACTCATTCAACAATTTCCATTTAAACAATTTAATCATAAGAAATAACATTCAATAGAGGAAACATCCATCTCCTAGTCAATTAATTTATTTCATTTAGAAATGAATAGGTAAAAATAAGGTTCTATAAACCTTTATAAATTCATTCGATTATCATTACATATCCCACTAAAATTAGAGAGCTGAAACGCACCCATCATGGTAGTACAACAAAGGTAAGATACAAGGGCACACCCCATGGGTGACCTAGGTTGAGGCTAAATTAACTATAAACATAAAATAGTACTCAAGGGGAATCCTTATAGGATCCAATTCATCTAATTTAATCAATCAATTAATTTTTAGTGGCACCTCCGGAAATTATGGTGTGTGGAACATTGTAAACTAGCTCTATAAAACACCAACTTGTGGGAAAAGGTATAGACCAACTAATGTAGGTCTGTAGTACATCACTCATCTAGTATCGACCTCTGATTCAATCTAGATTGAAAGAATAATGAAGAATGGATGAAAATCCTGGAAATACGGAATATTATCATACACCAAAATAACTACTTTAATATGAAGTAAAATGAATAATGAAACAAGAGGAATAGAGTAATCACCGGCACAGATCCAATGAGACCGACAATGTTCGGATCCGAGTTTAGACAAAAAAATGGTGGCCAAGCCTAGCTCTAGGATTCAAAAGGAGTTCCCCATTCCCTAGGGCTATTCGCTAGATGAAATTAGAGAAGGGGGTTTGAGTTATTAAATATCTAGGGGATAATCATAAATTACCACATTTTAACTAGGTCGCATGGTTTGGATGCACGGTTGGCCAAACCATGCACCAACCATGCACCCTTCACTGCCTCAAGGGGGACCTCGCAGAGTTTTATGTGCATAGTTTAACTAATCAAGTGAAAACCATGTCCAACACCTCTGCTAAAGGTCTTCATCATTTCACATGGGTGTGTGCCTAAGGTTACATGGGTTCCCCAAATAGTGAACCTCATACTCCTCTCTAAAAATACATGTTGTATATTGCATCTGTGAGGCAAGAATCTCATTTATTAGACCATGTATAGTTCCCCTTCAAACATGATTTTCTAATCCCTCGTGATTTTATTAGATCGTGGGTTTTGTTCTTCGATCATAAAAAGGGAACACCTGACTATGTGAATTGTGACTCTAAATTGTGATTAGGAATAGTCACTATGAACTTATACTACTTCAACCATAAACTTCTATATAGTACCATACTATAGGTTTTGTCATTCTTTCTTTCATTGTACTTCCATGTCTAAAAATTAAAATTATTTTTAGAATTTTAAATTTTTTTAAAACACTCCATTTTACATGTATATTGATATTTTTTCTACTGAAAGTTTTATTAAATGTTTTATTAATTTAAATTATTTTATTAAGATATTTTAAAGCATATATTTTACCATTTATTTTGGAGATATTTTAAATGGATTATTTAAAACTATTTTTTGACTTATTTTTGTGTAGATTTTTTTGAATTTATTCAAAAAAAATTAATAACATTTTTTAAATTTCAAATGAAGTTATTATTGAAGATTATTTTGGAAACAAATTTCTCTCTCTGATAAAATTGTTGTAATAATTCTGTTACATTTATTATTATTTTGAATATGTTTACCCATGGGAAGTTATTTTTTATCTTTATGGTTCTCTATTTAAAGGGATTTTAAGTAATCTTGGAATGAAATCAAATATCATCAATGAAAAATTTGAAAGATTACCATTCTCTTGGGAAAAAAGTTTTGAGATTTAAAAGTGTTGTAAATTTTTTTAAAGTCCTGTGTGATCATTATTACATTTTTTAGATGATCTACTAAGTATTGAACCATATCTTCTTCAATTACTACTTATAGGTCAAATAGTTGTGGTGCAATGACTCGAGAGGGGGGTGAATTGAGTTCTTAAAAAAATATTCACTTAAAACCACCCTCTCTTAATGTATGAATGATTCTAATATTCACTTATAAAAAATAATAAATAGAATGAAGAAAATAAGAGAAATTTAGAAAAAAAGGGTTTATAGTGGTTTGGGGCACAAAGATCTCCTAGTTCACTCCACCAACAATCTACTCCTCAAGTTTGGTGATTTTCACTATACCGGCCCATTTTTCAGCGGCTTCCCATCTAGGTGAAAGAAACTTTCACTTAGTATAAAGGTCCTTTAGATTTTAAATAGGATCTACCTTTATAAGACCTTTATGTGGTCTTAGTACACTCAAAAAAATGAGTGAACAAAATTAAAATGATAAAAATAATAGGTTGATGTTGGTTCATATCACAGTTGCAAGAAATAACATACAAATGAAGAAGAAATGTTCGTAGAGATAGAATATATTTAATGATTATCTCTAGAGTTTCTTCGCTTACAATAGATGACTTGTAATAACAACAACATAGATTTCAGGAATTGATCATGCAATAGAGAAAGGCTACGTGTATCTCTATGTATATGTATGCATATCCCCATGTGTTATCCTTTTTATATCTCGTTATTTTGAATTTGAACTCTACACGCTGATAATTCAATGGTAAAGTGAATAATACCTTTAAAATATGAAGTGAAAAACTCTTAATTATCATGTGTCTTTTTTCTACAAATGTGGAAAAAATAGAGGTAGAGGTACATAGCAGAATGCATCTTCATCAGATCTTTCTATTCTTAGAAAAGGTCGCTTTGTATAAATCATCATTTCCTTATTTGGATAACTTTTTTCTGATACACATAAAAGCATAAGTTTTCTTTTAAAAAATATGGTAATAGTAAAGAGCGTCTCTGAACAATACTCTAAATATGAGGATGAAAATCGATCATGTATAAGGAAATTGATTTGTGTAAGATAAATGGCTCGTAATCACTATTCTCATAAGATAATTCCAGTGTCATGAGATAAATCATCTTCTATAAGAAAAATGACTTATCAGCTCTTTGAATTTTTAGCGTGTAAGATAATTTTCTTACAAAGTTTCCATTCATAAGATAAATTGATATCCACATAAGAGAAAAAACTTAGTTAAATATTCATCTACTTCAGCTTTTGGAGCAAGACTTCTTTCCATTAGATAATTAATCTATGTCATAAGATAATTCATTTACACCATAAGATAATTTATTTACATTGGCCTTCTATAAGATAAATTCCTTTAGCATAAACTAAATTTTAGCTTAATTGATGAGACTATCCATAAGAGAAATCTTTAGTGCATAAGACAAATTTAGGCACATAAGAGAAATTCCTTAGATAATTTTTCTACAAAAACTCAAGGCATTCAAATAAGTTACATATATAAGATATGATCTTGAAACACTTAAGAAAAATATATTAGTAAAACAAATGAGTATTTTTTAGCATCAAAATATAGATGAGTTTATGAGATATATTGGAACAACATACCCTATAGGAAAATTGTGTTTTTGTGAAATGTTATTTGCGATGATCCCATCGCCCATTGAAAATAGTCCTTACAGTGGGACTATTTGCAATGGGAAACAAATATCATCGTAAATAACCCTAAATAAAAAAAATGTGATGGTAAATGTCTCTCATTGCAAATACTTTTGGCACGTGTACGCACTAAATGATGAGAACTGTTATTTACAAGGAGTATTTTCTCCCGTTGCAAATACTATTCGTCATAATAGTTATTTGCGATGGGAAATTATAACTCGTCACAAATAATGTGTCGGAAGAATAGTATTTACAATGAGTATCATCGTAAATGTTTTTTTATCATCAACTCTATTATTTATGGTGGGTACTATTTACGACGAGCCTTGTCGTAAATAGTTTTGTCACTACTAATCTAACCTATATATACCCCCCCCCCACTAGACTTTTCTCCTCCCATTTCATTCTAAGCTTTCCTCTGCTCTCTTCCCCTCTACTCTCCTCTCTTCATTCAAATTACATCCTTTAAAAGTTTTAATTTTTACATGGATGAAAACTTACAAATTTGCATCTGATAAAATCTTCAATTTTGTTGTATTTTTTTAATGTTTTTGATTTTTAATTTATTTATTTTATTTTATATTTGAAATTAGTATCCTTAATTGTTAGTAACTAGTTTTAATTAGAAGTAATTAGTTTTAATTAGTAGTAATTATTTTTATTTATCAGTAATTCTTTTTAATTAGAAGTATTCAGTTTTATTTACCAGTAATTATTTTTAATTATAATTAATTAGTTTTAATTAGCAATAATTAGTTTTAACTATCACTAAGTAGTTGTGATTAGTAGTAACAACATATAATTTATAGATAAATAGTACTAATTAATAAAACTTAGTAATAATTCATGCATCTTAGTAATAAATAATAATATTTTATAGTAATTTGTAATAATTAATAGTAATTAGTAGTTAGTAGTTATTAACACTAATTTTTAATAATTACTCGTAAATATTAATAATTTAAAAATAATTCTTAAAAATTAGTGTTAATTAGTAAAAATTAGTGGTAATCAGTAAAAATAAATGGTATTTATTAGAAATTAGTGGTAATTATTAGAAATAGTTGGTAAATAATAGAAAATAGTGGCAATTAGTAGAAATGAGTGGTAATGAATGGGAATTAGTAAAAATTAGCAGAAAAGATAAGCAATTATTAAAAATTAGCAGAAACGAGTAGTAATTAGTAAAAATTAGCGAAAACGAGCATTAATTAGTAAAAAATGGAAGAAATGAACATTAATTAGTTAAAATTAGCGAAAATGAATGTTAATTAGTTAAAATTAGAAGAAATGAGTAGTAATTAATAAAAATTAGTGGAAATGAGTGGTAGTTATTAAAAATTAGCTGAAATAAGTGTTGGTTAATAAAAATTATTGAAAATGAGTAGGAATTAATAAAAATTAGCAAAAATGAGTAATAATTGGTGAAAATTAGTAGTAATGAGTGGTAATTAGTAAAAATTACCGATAATAAGTGCTAATTAGTAAAAATTGCCGGTAATGAGCGTTATTTAGTAAAAATGGCCAATAATGAGTGTTAATTAGTAAAGATTATTGGTAATGAGCGGTAATTAGTAAAAAATACCAGTAATGAGTAGTAATTAGTAAAAAATACTGGTAATGGATGGTAATTTGTAAAAATTATGGATAATGAGCGGTAATTAGTAAAAAATACTTGTAATGAGTGGTAATTAGTAAAAATTACCAATAATGAGGGGTAATTAGTAAAAAATACAGGTAATGAGCGATATTTAGTAAAAAAATACAGGTAATGAGTGGTAATTAGTAAAAAATACAAGTAATGAGCAGTAATTAGTAAAAATACTAGTAATTAGAAGTAATTAGTAAAAAAATATCGATAATGAGGATTAATTAGTAAAAATTAGCTGTAAATATCAGTAATTGGTAAAAATTACCAGTAATTGAAGGTAATTAGTAAAAATTACATATAAATAGCATTAATTAGTAAAGCAATACCTGTAAATAGTGGTAATTAGTAAAAATTATAGGTAATGAGTGGTAATTAGTAAAAAATACCAGTAATAAGCATTAATTAGTAAAAACAATACCGGTAATGAGCGTTAATTAGTAAATAAATACTTGTAATTAGCTCTTATTAGTAAAAAATATCAATAATGAGCATTAATTAGTAAAAATTACCAGTAATGAGTGGTAATTGGTAAACAAATACTGGTAATGAGCGGTAATTAGCGGTAATTAGTAAAAATTACCGATAATGAGCAGTAATTAGTAAAATTATTACTAATGAGTGGTATTTAGTAAAAATTACCGATAATAAGTTGTAATTAATAAAAATTACTTGTAATGAGTGGTAATTAGTAAAAAAGATATGTAATGAGTGGTAATTAGTAAAAAAGACAAGTAATGAGTGGTAATTAGTAAAAATTACTGGTAATGGGCATTAATTAGTTAAAATTACCAGTAATGAGCATAAATTAGTAAAAATTATCGGTAATGAGTAGTGCATATGTCATAGTCTGTAATGAAAATCCCTAAAATAATAATGAATGATATTTATGACTCATAATCAACTTCACCATGTCTAATAAGGTGTAGTTAATCCTTTCACTAATATCATTCCATTATGGTGTACAATGAGTATTTAATTGAGATATAATCCTAAACTCTCTCAAATAATTGATGAACTCTTAGTTAATATATTCTCTATCTTGGTCTAAGAAGAGTTTATTTGTCGTGTTACCAAGTTGATTTTATACTTCATACTTGTAATCCTTAAATTTTTCAAAGGAATAAGACATAAACATAATTAAGTATACATATCCATATCTACTAAATTCATCAATAAAACTAATGAAGTAAGATTATTCACCTCTAACTTCAATTATAAAAGATCTAAATACTTCTATTTGAAATTATTCAAGAAGTTTTGTGGCCCTTTCACCCTTTTAACAAAATAGTTGTTTGGTTATTTTTTCTTGCAAACAACCATGAAAAATATCAAGTGGTTTTAGTTCAAAAGAATATAAATACCATTCTTGATATATCTTTTCCAAGATAAACTCATTAACATGAACAAGTTAGTGGTTCTACAACTAGGTGTGATATGAGTTATGTAAAATTGATTTTTTATCAATTTTAAACACTTGGTTTTCATATTATAGTATATAAAGGCCATTATTAATATGTTTCATACCATAAAAATGTTATCTTTATAAAATTAGTAGATTTTATTCTAAAAATTGTATATAAATCCATCCATTTATAAACTAGATAAAGATATAATGTTCTCAGTAACACCAGGAACATAGTAAAAAATATTCAAAACTAGAATAAATCATGCTAGTAAAGTAAGGTGGTGGTCTATTATAATCAGTGCACCCAATCTTCCTTCATTAGAAAACCTCACCTCTTAGACTTCCTAAATATAATTAGTCCATGAATTTGGATACAAATGTGAGAACCAAAACATATAACTAATACCCATCTAGTAGAAATGGATGGAAATGTTACATTTGATAAAATATACACATGAAGATTCCTCGTGCTTATTTTCTAAGGTGTAATTATTCTTCTAGTGGCCCTTTAATCTAAATGAAAACCATTATATATCTTGTTCCTTATCTCACCTCTATATCTTCTTTCTCTTGATCAGGTTATGGGAAAAAATCCTATATTTGGCATTTTTCATAGGTCCCTTTTTCTTTAATTTCCTCTTTTACACCATAATAATAGTAGTTTTTTCATGCCTCGTGTACTTATCTACTTGGAGAATCAAAGTAAGAAGTTCCAAGATCTAATTCCCAATATTATTCATATTATAATTCAAAATAAAAAATAAATCCTTAAGGTAGTAAGAAAAGAATGAGGTCTATTGTCACAACTCGTCTCAAAGGGGCCCATTTTCGGACTACCCCAAACCCGCCTCCGATAGGCCAAGGGATGGCAACTAGCACGGAGTAGGTATATCCCACAAATGGGAGGAATTTTTCTAATTACCTGTACACACAAAAAAATCTCCAAGGCCAAAATTCTTAAATGTAAAAACACTAAGTAAACAATGAATACATATGGTAAGATACCGACCATAGAGTACGATAATAGGAAAATCAGAAAGTAAATAGGGCCAGAATACAAGCCCACCAAAAGAAATAGTCTGTCAAGTGAATGCACCAGTTCCTAAAACTCTTCTATAGAAAACCCTTCCTAAAGGGTAGGTGTAGGAGATATTTCTGAAGTCGTAAGAGCACCACATGTCCATATGATCACTCTAAGAACCCCTTGGTCTTGGTCCACCTAGGACACCATAAAAGAATTGATCATCTGCACAATACACAACACGTGCGGGAAAATCTTGTGTGGGATGAGTAAAAAAATACTCAGTAGTACACCCCAAAACCAAAAGGGTAGTACCACTAAGAAACCCATGAAGTACACCACAAAGTAAACACATGAAGGGAAGAGTCCAATTGATTGTGTTTCTAGCAGTATAACTCAACCGGGAAGTGTGCAGATGAACCCCAGACCCTCTTTCAGTGACATATCAAAGAATGTGAACAAATAGACACTGAGAAAGGAGCTAAATGGGAAAACACAAGGCAGGAGAAGGTCGTAGAGGGACTACACGGACCTACCCAATCCAATGGTGACAAGATATACCTATAGGAAGGATGGAGGAGAGGAACCCGACTTGGCAACAGGAAATGGTGGAAAGCGAAATTACAAGGAGAAGCTAACTAGGGAACAACTTGTCCGTAGGAAGTAGTACATTAATCTCTTCAAGAGATATGAGTCTTCAGAATGGGAATCAGCTGCACCGAATGATGAGGGATCTGATTATGGGGATGGGGATGGGAATGGGTTTGAGTTGATTTACTTGCTTATGTTTTTTTCTATCTTATGTACTTTACTTTTTTTATAATAAAGTTTTGCAGATCAAACTTTCATCTGATATGAACCTTCCTGGTTAAACACATGAAGTATAGTCAATATGGTCATCTCACATGGGTATAAGTATAAATCATGAAGAGAAGGATTTCTAGTTGTAGTCCACATATCTCACATTCTCCATGACACTAGAAGTGTCGATGGTGCATGGATCATCGATGATGGATAGAGCATTGATTGCACATGGATAATTGATGATGCGTAGATTTTCAATGGCACATAGAGTGTTCATGGAGCACAGAGCATTGATAGCGCATAGAGCATCGATGGTGCAAAGATCATCGATGGTGCTCGGAGTAGCGATGGCACTCGGAACAGAGATGGTTCCTGGGGCGTCAATGGAATATAGAGCGGCGATGGCGCATGGAGCATCAATGTATCATGGATATTCAATGGCTCATAGAGTGTCTATGGTCCATGCATCTCACAAGTCACATAGTCACCAAGATCACCTAGTCACATCCATCCATAGGATTCCTCTCATAGTGTGCATGTTCCAAGAGAACCTTACTTATCAATCCATTATTTCATAAACCAAATTCCACAAAAACTCACTTAGAGTATCCTAAAAGTACCATCTCATTGTAAGGGTCCTAATGTATTAGGCAGCTTGTCAAACAGACTTACCATTTGGAAGATATGGCCAATTTAGTAAAAAGGGCCCGGTTCGGTCCGGGTCTAGCTCGACCCGGTCCAGCCGACCCGACCAGACCCGGTCTGGATGACCTGACCCGACCCGGTTCGACTAACTCGACCCAACTCAGTCGGTCTAGGCTGGCTTGAACCTACCCATTGGGCCGTCGGAGCGGCCCGGTTCTCCAGCCTGGCCCACATTGCTTGGGACATCTTTTCTTCATGAGACGTGGCCTACCCTAGACATGTAACTCTAGTCCACATGGTCACCCGACCATGTGGCCAGCTGGCTCCCCCGATCAACATGGAACTAGATCACATTTCACGTGGTCAGCCCACCTCCTCCGCCTGTTCTCATTATCTCACTACAACTGCAGGGTCCTCCATTATACAAGGATCTGAGCCACATCCTAGATCCACCACCACTGGCCCCCTCTCTGACATGATCCCTCCTGGACTACATCCCATCACCGACGTCGGCCGCCCATCCGGCGGTCCATTCCTACTTCACCCCTCCTAGATTGGTTGTCCCTACTAGGCCAGTGTTTCCTACGCCACTAGCCACCCCGCTGTTATTCTTTCCCTACCACACTCCACCTAAACCAGATGGAGCCACTGCCTTGTTCTACCACCACCTTGCACCGTCATAGGATCAGTTCGATTCGGATAGGGTTTCATAGGGCAAGGAGAAGGTGAAGAACATGTGAAGAAGGAAAGAGATTCAGGAGGGAGATATAAGTTTCATAAACACCTAAATAATGGATCTTAGCCTTGTTTTTTCAGCCTTAATCCATTCAAGTTAGTGGGATCATGAAGAAAACAACAGCATACAAATCACCAAGATTTAATCCCCTTTAAACCCGTGATAATTTTTCCTCCTACGAGAACGATCAAACCATGGATCAACTTGTTTTTAGGTTGGTCTACATTCATCATTTGAATCTAATAAAGGTAATTAAATTACAAAGAGATTGACACCCTACCTCAAAAATGGATCAATCGTTGAAGAAGAATAGAAGTCTATGTTGTCTTCGATCCTTGATTTTTCGGCATTCATCAATATTTTGTGCTCCGATCAGATTTTTGATCTTGATTCATCAAGATGAAGGGAGATCCTTCTTCTATCTACCTCATGGAAACTCTAGGGTTATGGTGATTACCCTGGACTTCTAACAAATGATTTTTTAAATAGAATCTTCGTTGTGTCAAACAAAATATTTTTTTATTAAAATATTTTAATGACATTTACATCCAAAATATAACTTTCATCATCGACCCATGCTGATTGATGTTTGGCCTTGCCTAAGGTAAATTCATTACTATAGATGCAATAGTTCCCTCAAATTTCTAATTCGAGCACCCATTTATAAGTTACTCTCATTTAAATAAGAAACTACCCACATGATTTATTAAAAACTTAACATTTTTCACTAAATAATTATAGGAACACTGGGCCTCAGAATCTCACACTGTCTCAGCGCCAATCCTCAGAAATTTTCCAATTAATTTATAAAAAACTAGAGAAAATTAAATTCATTACATTCCCCACCCCCCTTAGGGATTTACATTCCTAAAATACAAAAAAAGGGATACTCAATAAAAATATAAAGGTTCTGAGCATGAATCTGAACCTCCCACTCCCAAGTACTCTCCTCGAGATTCTCACGCTTCCACCAAACATGCACTAGAGGAATTGACCACCCATTAAGGATCTGCTCCTGTCAATCCTTGATCTCCATCAGGTACTCCTTAAAAGTCACCCCATTTTCAATGTCTAGCTCGCCCCAGTCGATGACATGCTATGGATAATTCACATACCTCCTTAGCTACAACATGTGGAAGACATCATGCACCTGTTGAAACTAGGAGGGTAGATCTAGGTGGTACACCACCTATCTAAATCTACTCAGAATCTAAAAAGGGTTGTTGTATCTTGGAGATAACTTATTTCCCCATACAAATCTCTACAATCCCCATCGAGGTGATGCCCAAAGGAACACATGGTCTCCCTCATCAAACTCCATAGGACTCTTCATCCTATCAGTATATGAATTCTTCTAGAACTGTATATTCCTCATCTTCTCCTGGATGATTTTCACCTTATTAGTGGTATCCTTCACTAACTCTGGACCCATGAGTTCTAACTCCCATGGGTTCATCGAGTATAGTGGTAACCTGCATGGTCAAACGTACAAGGCCTCAAACAGTTCCATAAAAATGGTGGAGTGATGGATCTTGTTGTACACAAACTCCACCAATGGAAGGTGATCCTCCCAACTATGGCCAAAGTCAAGGATGCAAGCCCGTATCATGTCATCAAGAACCCGAATAGTCCTCTCTATATGGTCATCCATCTGAGGATGAAATATTATGCTCAATCACAACTGAGTCCCAAACTCCTCTTACAATTCCTTCCAAAAACAGGATGTAAAGAAAGCATCATGATCTAAGACTATCATCTATGGGACTCCATGGAGTCAAACTATCTATTGTGTATAGAGGTGTCCCAATCTCTCTACTGAGCTCTGCTCACGGATCGGTAGGAAATGGGCAGACTTGGTGAGTCATTCAAAGAACACCTCGATGGTATCATGCCCCCTAGATGTGCGTGGTAAACCAGTCATGAAGTCTATCGATACCTCATCCCACTTCCACTCTGGCACCTCAAGTGGTTGGTTCATTCCCGCTGGAACCTGGTTCTTGACCTTCACTTGCTGACAAGTGAGGCATTTAGAAATGAATTCTTCCACCACCTTTTTCATCCTCAGCCACCAGAACTAACATCGGAGGTCCTGATATATATTTTCCACTCTTGGATTTACCACCAAAGGAGAATTATAGAATTCCCTCAAGACCTCCTCCTGCAATGTTTTTGGAACTATTGTGCATCCTCTGAAGAGAACGATGTGCTCCCCACCATTGAAATATCCATCAGGGGTATGCCATGTGGACATCTGATCATGTCGAGTCTCACAGTCGATATCCCCAAGCTATACCTCATATACTCACTGTAAGAGTGGAGGGGTGACAACCATTGACTAGAGGTAAGCTGCTCCATCTCCATACAAAAAGTATATCTGTAACATGGATAACTTCTCTAATGCCTCATTCAGAAACTACAATATGGATCTCCTACTGAGAATAATCTTCCACTACAAAGTCCTAGAGTATATACAATCCCAAATTCATAGTCATGGAGGAACTCTATCCATCATCTTTTTCTCAAGTTCAGATCCTTCTGAGAGAAGATATACTTTAGACTCTTAAGGTCAGAGTAGATGGTAAACATCTCTCCCATCAAGTAGTGTCACTACATATTTAGTGAGAAGACTATCGCTAAAAGCTCTATCTCATGGGTTGCATAGTTATTCTCATGATGTCTCAAATGGTGTGAACCATAGACAATCACTACTTACCCCTACATTAAGAAACGACAAAGCCTGGTCCCTAATGCATCACAGAATACCATGTACTCAACACCCGCCTTCAGAAATCTCAATATAGGAGCACTCTTCAACCTCTGCCTTAGCTTCTAAAAGCATTTTTAGAACTTCTCTATCCACACATAAGTCTACCCCTTCCATTTCAAGACCATAAAGGGTTCTACTACCCTAGCAAAGTCAGGTAAAAACCTCTGATGGTGCCCATCCAAACCTAGAAAACTCCACACCTTAGTGACACTCTTGGGTGGCTCCCAAGCAAGCACCACTTCAATATTCATCAGATCCATTTCCAATATAGCCTTTAAAATGATGTGTCCTTGAAAGTGGACCTCCTATATCTAGAACTAACACTTCAAGAGCTTCCCATAAAGCTGGTTCTCCCAGAGTGTGTCCAAGACCATCCTCAAGTGTATTGCATGCTCCTCCTAGGACATGGAGTAAAATAGGATGTCATCAATGAAGACCATGAAGAACAGGTCTAATTAAGGCTGTAAGATCCTATTTATGAGCCCCATGAACACTTATAGGGTGTTCATCACACCAAACAGCATCACTAAGTACTCGTAATAGATGTACCGACATCTAAATATTGTCTTCAGAATGTACTCATCCTATACTCGAAGCTAGTGATATCCATATCTAAGGTCTATCTTTGAGAACCACCTCTCTAACTTCAGCTAATGTAAGAGTTCATAAATCCTATTTAGTGGATACTTATTTTTCGTGGTCACTTGGTTTAGGTGCTGAAATTACATACATAACCTCAAGTTATCGTCTACCTTTTGGGAAAATAAAACTAGGGATGCCTAGTGAGAAACACTAGATCTCACGAATCCCTTCCTCTATATGTCTTCCAACTATACCCTCAGTTCACTAAGCTCTATGGGATCCATCCAATATATATGTATAGATATCGGTGTCATCCTAGGGTACAGATCAATGAAGAAATCCAAATCCTTATGATTAGGTAATCCTGGAACATCTTCTGGAAAGACATCCTCGTACTCATCCACCACTGCAGGAAACTAAGGACTTGTCTCATCCACTACAATGAGGTTCATGCTAGCCAACTGGTGTGTGATCAGATACACCCTCCTACATGTGAGTCCATCCTGTGCTACTTTGGTTTTCTTTTCAACAATAAAGGAAAACCCGGTCCTATCTCCACAGACACACCGCACTATATGCCTAAAATAGTCAATCTGGGCATGAACTGTGGATAACCAATCCATACCAAGGATGACATCATAAGGCCTCGATGCTGCCACCAAGATATCCCAACCGAAACTATCACCCCCAAGAGTAAGGTCACACTATTGAAACCAGTGTTTGATCATCGAATCTCCTCCCATAAGAATCTCTATGTGTATAGATCAAGTCAACGATTCCACAAGAATCTTTGTGTCTCGAACAAGGGTCATGGTGAGAAAAGAGTGACGGGAACCTATGTCTATTAAAATAAAATCTAGGGTGGAAAATAAATAGATCGTACCTATAATCATACCTAGAGCCTTGGATTATAAGCCTACATCACCTAAAACTGGCCTCGCCCCTATCCACCAGCTCCCTGAGCCCATGGTGAACCACCTGGGGGTGGTGGTGGTAGTACCTCGAACCTCCTTCCACCTATTATTTCAAACCCAAATCCTCTTACACATCTATCACTTGGAGAAACACCCTATTCATGCCTTCACAACTGCCTTAGCATTCCCTCAATTTTCTTCTGATAGGTTATACGATGGGTTGGACAATCTCTAGCTAGATGTCCCCAACCACCACATGAGTAACACAACCTATCCTTCGGCTGAATCGCTCTAACCTAATAGACTCGCACTGCTGACCCCATGTCTTGGGGTCATTCCCTAAACTGTATAATCTTCTTGGATCCTTGCATCATTTATCAGAAACCTACTGCTGAAGATTCAGCTACCTGACGCCTGGTGATAGCTCCTACTACCGACGTATGCTCCACCAGAAATCTCTCTACTATTAGAGCTTGCTCCAGTACCCCAGCATGTGTCAAAGGGATATCATGGATGCCCTGATCCCATGGTGTATTCCCTTCTCAAAGGTCTAGGACTTGAAGAATGGGTCATGCACCATATTTGATGAATATTGAGAAAGATACATAAATCTCACCAAGTACTCCGCTACTGTCTAGATACCTTGTTACAGATGCAGTGTCCCCTATATATGCACAGAGTGTAACATCACTAGAAATAATTCCTCCCTAAATATACACATAAGGTTTATCCAAGTGATATTCTCCTACACATGCATCTAGATCACTAAGCTCCACCATCTCCCCACTGAGCCCTGTAAAAGACTCATGGTTAGGACTACCATCTGGTCAAGAGGCATCCTCACTAGGCAGAAGACATGCGTAAATGCCTCCATCCAATCCTCAACTTCCTAGGGGTCTACCTCACCCATAAAACTGGGAGGTTTCTACCTCTAGAACTCATGAAATGCACTCATCCTGTGTGCATCCTCTACCAGTAGCGCTGGTAGCAACTGCTTCTCTTCGGGTGGTGGTATCACTAGTACACCACCTAGGTGTTCTATCTCCAGTACTTGTCCCTATACTAATCCTTAATTGCTAGGTAGATCATCCTAATGATTACAAATCAGAATCTTGGTTGGTTATCTACATGGTGGCATCCTGAAATAGATCAAGATGTACCACCGTTAGTAGAGTATACCTGGTAAGCTGACTTAAGAAGTACATGAGAAAACACTCAAAATACTATATGATGCATGTACCATTTATTATCCCTGAAACTAGTTTTTTCATGTACCGAGTCAAAAAGAAGAATTCAGATCCCTGGTGTATGGATACGTTGGCCGCTGCACCAACACTAGAGTCTCTGGTCTAAAATTCAAACTCAAAACACTTAACATTGTTGCCTTAAACCAATCTCACAGACTCTTGGTTCGTTAGGTAGAACCAAAATCCTTTGATACCACTCTGTAACGACCCGTCCCAGAGGCTCTTGTGTCTTGACTACCCCAATCCCACCTCTGATGGGTTAGGGGCTGGTGAATAGCACCAAGTAGGTATATCCCATAAATGGAAGCCATTTTCCTAAGTACATGTACACATGCACACATCTCCAATACCAAAATGATGAAATGTAAAAACACTAAGTAAAAAATGAATGCATACACTAAGATACAAACCATAGAGTATGACAGTAGGAAATATTGAAAGTAAACAGGGCCAAAATATAAGCCCACTGAAAGAAAGAGTTTGTCAAGTGAATGCACAAGTTACTGAAACTCATCTACAAAAAACTCTACCTGAAGGGTAGTTGTGGGATCGTTTTCTGAGTTTGTAGGAGCACCACATGTCCATATGATCACTCTAAGAACCACTTGGTCCTGGTCCACATAGGATTCCATCAAATCATTGATTTTCTACACAATACATGACACGTTCAAGAAAATTCCATGCAGGGGTGATTAAAATAATACTCAGTAGGACACCTCGAAACCACAAAGGTAATACCACTAAGAAATACACAAAGTACACCAAAAATGAAACACATAAATTACACCACAAAGGAAACACATGAAGTATTGTTTATATGGTCAACCAACATGGGTGTAAGTCTAAATCATGAAGAGAAGGATTTCTAGTTGTAGTCCACAAATCTCTTAGTCTCCATGACACTAGAAGTGTTGACAGCATGATCGATCAAGGATTGTTGATGGATCACAAAGCATCGATGGAACACAGAAAGTTTATGGAACATAGAGGATCGATGCGTCATGTATCCCCCAAGTCATGTAGTCACCAAGATCACTTATTCACATCTAGTTGTAGTATTCTTCTCATAGTTCACTTTTTTCAGGATAACCTTACACCTTAAGACATTATTTTGTTAACCAACTTCCAAAAAACTCACTTAGAGTATCCCAAAAGGACCATCTCGTCTTAAGGGTCATAACTCCATAGATGGCTTGTCAAATAGACCTCTTGTTTAGAAGATATAACCAATATAGTAAAAAGGCTCCCATTCGGTTTGAGTTCGACTTGACCCGGTCCGACCGACCTGACCCGACCCGATTTGGCTAACCCAACCCAACCTAGTCGGTCTGGGATAGCCTAAACCAGCCTGGTCCATGGGCCCCTAGACCACGACCCACCATGACCATGCCCCTCTAGTCCATGCAGTAGCTTGACTGCATATCCAAACAACTCCCTCGGTCAACACGGTGTCAAACCGCGTTTCATGTGGTTGGCCTACCTCTTCCACCTGGTCTTGTAGACTCACCACTGCCATAGGGTACTTCAACCAATGCAGCTTCGAGCCTCATCCCAACTGTCACCACCATGGCCCCTAGTCTTTGCATGCGGCCGACACCACCGCATGCCCCCTCTTTGATGTGGTCCTACCTAGACCACATCTCATCGACATTTCCAGCTATCCTGTAAATGTCCCATTCCTACTATACCATTCCTGGCTCAGCATCCCCTGTCAGGCTAGTGCTTTCTCCACCACTGGTTTCCCCGTAGGTGGCATTTCCCCTCCGTGCTCCACCTGAATCGGCTAGAGTTTTCGCCTTGTGCAACTGCCACCTTGCGCCATCGCAGGATCGATTCGATTTAGATAGGGTTTCATAGGACAAGGAGAAGAAATAGAACACGTGAAGAATGAAAGAGATTCAAGAGGGAGAGATAAGGCACATGAACACCCAAAGAATGGATCTTGTCCTTTTTCATGTCATCGTTGATCCGTTCAGGTTGGCGGGATCACAATGAAAACAACAGCAGACAAATCACCAAGATTTAATCCCCTTTAAAGCCATAATAATTATACCTCCTACAAGAACGATCAAACTGCAGATCAACCTATCTGTGGGTTGGTCCGCATTCATTGTTTGAATCTAAGTAGGGGAAATAAATCACAAATATATTGACACCCTACCTCGAGGTTGGATCAACCATTGATGAATAATACAAGTCTTTGTTGTCTTCAATCCTTGATCCACCGACGTTTGTCGATTTGTCATGCTATGATCAGATTTTCAATCTTGATTCACCAAAATGCTAGGAGAACCTTCTTATCTCTACCTTGGAGAAACACTAGGGTTATGGAAATAATCTTGGATTTCTGACACAATTCTTGTTTAAAGAGAATCATTGTTACGTCAAAAAAATATTTTTTTATTAAAATATTTTAATGATATTTACGTCCAAAATCTAACTTTCACTGTCAACCCACACCGGTCGATGTTAGTCCCAAAATAAAGTAACTTTTATACTCTATATGCAACAGTACCTTTAGATTTTTTCATATGGTTACCCATTTAGATTTTATTCCTATTTAAAAAATAAATTTCTCACGTTCTTTATTAAAAACTTAACATTTTTCACCATATAATTCCGGGAACATCAGGCCTCAAAATCTCACTAGACATGGATGAAAAAATGAGGAATTATATTTCCAATGTATCATCCACACGTTACTAGAAGACAACTTATTCCTCCTTATTATCCTCCTTAAAAGGATCTTTCTCTAGAACAAGGGACTTCAGTACATAGAATTTCCATTATTGGTGTAGTGAAATACATAAGAGCCTATACAACTCCTAAAAATTCATGTCATTGAGGTGATCATATTTCTCTAATATCAATCATAGGGATAATTTCAAGGTCTTATTACCTTTAATTTTCTAAAATATAATAAAATTATTTTTAGTAATTTATCTTGATTACTAAAATGTGATGTAAAAAAATTTATTTATATTCTCCCATTATTTTATAAAATACAAATATCCCTCACCATTGGATTTGTAATATCCTATCATGTGGATATTTTAGTGGCATGGATCTATATTTCCCTTCCCATAACCAAGATTATGTCCATAAAAATTACTTAAAGGTATTTTAGAAAGAGGTATTTCCAGCTGCATTAACTTGTAGTTGTTGGACTTACTAATATTGTTCCAATATATCTCAATATTTCATATGCTTTAATGCTCACAAAATCCCCATTTTTTTACTAATAAATTATTCTTAAGTGTTTTTAGTCTATTACATGTTTTCTTAATGTAATATTCCATTTCTTCATGTTTTGGTTAAACTTACATTATTCAAGTTTAAATAAAATTTTCCAAGGAAATACCATGAGAGGTGATAAATTATCATACGAGGTAATAATTTATCACATGAACTATTTTTTCTATATGCTTCTAGGAATTATGTTTTCTGTTAAAATAAATCATCATATGAGTCGATAGAAATATTCACATTGGATTTCAATTTCCATATTAAGTAAATTATCCTATGAAATAATTACGAATGATATTTATCATTTAAAGTATAAGAATATATTCTGAGCTATGATTTCTAAAAATGAAATTATTTTACAAATATCAAAGTGAAAAAAAAATTCTACGTGCTCAGAAAGTCGTTATGCCAGTGCTCAACAAAATAAATTATCATATGAAGTAATAATTTATTGTACAAATATTTAAACATAAAATAAGGAAAACATTTATCCTTTGTAACTTTTTTTATATTTAAATTATCTTATAAAGATAATATTATCATACAAAAGTATGAAATATCATATGAAACAAATTACCTTAAAAATTAAAATATTTCTTTTAGAGTAAAAGTATTTTCATAAGTTTCAATTCATGAATTTTGTTGAGTATTATGAATTTTTAAAGACAAAAATAATCGATAAAGAAGTTAATTCCATTAAAATATAAAGTATTTCAAAGCAAGTATTTTAAGAGTATTTATTCACACTTTTTAGGTATTTATTACCACTAAAGAAACTCAAATATATTCTAAACCTACTTTCCTTTCTAACATAAATTTTGATGTATGAATAAGTAAAGATGAATTAAATAATTTGGTCATTTCTAAGAATATATTAGTTTCAATGAAGACCATTGCTTTAGTCAACAATGATCTCTGTGATTTTTATTTTTAGAATCAAAGGTCACATATAAGAACATATATTTTCTTTTATGATTATTCTACGTGCTATCAGTAATTATAATATATATTAAGTTTTGAATTCAAAATTTTATAGAGAAAACCAAAAAATGTGATATCTAAAAATTCATATAATGTTCTATGTTTCCTATAAATAAAAGTTATTCAGTGTTTTATATAAATAATAAATAATTATTACTTGTATTTTTTGAATAAAATATCATATGTAGTCAAGATACATTCAAAAGATAATCATTTAAGTTTTATTATTTCTTTAAAAGAACATCTCATGTTTTATCAGTTTCATCTTGCAACTATGAGCTGAATCTGAATATATTTTCTACATCATTTACATTTTTAAAGACCATGTATAGGTCTTGTAAAAAGGGAACACCTAATAAAATATCTTTACACCTTTTGGTAACAAGTTTCAGTTTATTTCACTTAACTATTGAGGTCCCTAGGAAAGGGACTTGTATGGTGAAAATCACAAAGCTCGTAGAGAAAGAATTGGTGGAGTGGACTAGAAGATTCATGTGCCTGAACCACTATAAATTATTCTATGTTATATTATGATCTTTTCTATTTTTATTTTTCTTTATCAATTAATAAAATATTTAATATCTGTTCTAGGGATGATTTATTTAGGGTCAAAATTTTAAGAACACAATCCCCCCACCCCCCACTCTTGATTCGTTTTATAACTCCTATCTGATGATAAACTAGTATCAAAGGTAGATATTCCTGAGTTATCAACTCCAAAAGGTTAAATTCATGAATATTATTTCCAAATGGATACAATGGATGATAATATAGAGGGAATTTCTATGATTAGGTCTCCCTATTTCAATGGATAAAAATATAGGTGCTAGAAGGCTCAAATGATTATCTATTTGAAGAAGATTGGTTTGAAGGTTTATATGAAAGTCATCAAGCCATAAAAATTTCCCAAAGGAGATCCAAAAAAATAGAATACTACTAAAGAAGGTGAATATGATTTAATCTCCAAATCTATGAATGTGATTATATGTGTAATCGGTCCAGATGAGTTTAATAGAGTTTCTCAATGTGCTATAATACATAAAATGTGGACTACTATATCGGTATCTGATGAAGATACTGATAATGTAATATCTCTCAGGTACAACACTTTGAAGATAAATTTTGATACATTTAGAGTGATTAGTATTGAGATCATTAATCAGATGAATTGATGGATAACCAAAATTATAAACAGTGTGGATTCTTTAGGAACTCCTATTCTAGAACCCGATCAAGCTCTTAAATTTATAAAATTTATACTATCCAAATGGAGTGTAATTTCATCTTTCATTAGGAAATATAAGGTTGTGAAAGATTTAAAAATAAAAAATAGTATTATCATACTAATGGTGTATGAACATAATATGGAAGCTGAGGTTAGATATCATAATATTATAAAATAAGATAATTCTTCTTTAAAGGTATCTAATTCAAATGATGAGAATAAATATATATATATATATATATATATATATATCATTTTCATGCTCATTTAATAAGGATACTTCAAGCAATTCATATTCAAGTGATGAACTTTCTCAATTTACCAAGATGTCCAAAATTTTATACAACAAGATAATAATATTCAAAAAATCCTTTAATAAATAAAAAAATTTCGATGGAAATTCTAGAGAAATAAGATTATATGAGTGCATGAAAATTGGGTATATCAACCTCTATTAAAAAATAAGACTATGAAAAGAAGAATAAAGATATTAAGGCCACAAGGAATGCCTCAAATTACTCCAGTAATGAATCCTATTCTGATACTAAAGTTGAAGTATCTAATGAGAAGGCAAACATGTGTTTCTTGGAATAAACTAGTGAAGTACACTTTTCTTATTATTATTATTCTAAATCTGAATATAACAATTAATCTTATAATAAATTAAATGATTATTTTTTTATATTATAATACCACTATGATTATTTACATAAAAATAAAAAGACTTTGATGAAATAATATAATGTTGTTTTCAATGAAAAGGGAGTTTTAAATAAACATATTTCTAAACTTAAAGTTAAACTAGATGATTCTTCATCTAGTTTTGTTTTCCATGAAATAAAAATAAATGAATTATATTTTGAAGTAAAAAATCTAAAATATGTTTCTAGTGTTTTTACTAGGGGGATATTTAAATAAAATAATTTGTAAAAATAAAGAAAATAAAGAGAAATATTTCATAGGAAGTAAGGGAGAAAACCCCAAGTTTTATAGAAAAGGTATTTTATACCAAATTCTAAAAATAGAAATATGTCTAATTTCACCTATTTTCATTATGGAACAAATGGTCATTTTGAAAATGATTTTTACCTAAGAAACCCTTGTATATTTGAAATAAATAGGGCATTTATTTCTATAAATTTTTATAATTCCAATTCTGAAAATTCTAGAAAATGTAAGAATATTTAGATTCCCAAATCTTTTATTACTAACACTACAAGACCCAAGATCATTTGGGTACCAAAACATATTTTTTCTTAATTTTTTTTGTAGGGAACAAGACATATCAATAGTAATAAAAATAATTAATTTCTAGTGGTTATCTAAGACATATTAGTGGATAATTTTCCAACTTTCACTCACTCTCTAAGACTGATAGAGGAAATGTCAAATTTGGTGATAATGTCAATGGAAATATTGTTGGTATTGGATCTATTAGAGAACCTCATTAAATCTTCATCATAAAAGTACAATATATTAAAGGCTTAAATTACAAGATAATAAGAATTTATTACCTTTTTTATAATGGATATTTGATTTAAAATTAAATTAATTCATCTTCTATTTTTTAAAATAGTTACTTAAATTTAGGGAAATAATAATATAAAATGTTTATACAATTAATATTCATTATTTTTGTAAATGGAATGTAAAATATTTGAATACCAAAATTGATTAATTATGGATTTTTCATGGGAGACTTGGACATTATAAAGTATATTCTTTAAGGAAATTGTATATAAAAAATATGATTTTAATTTACCTTAACTCAAGTTGGATAAAAAAGAAGTTGTGTGATTCATTCCAAATGGGGAAGCATCACAAACCATATTTTAATTCAATTAGGGATATTTCTTCATCCAAACCACTTAAACATATTTATATGTATCTTTTTGGACCTTCTGGAATTTCTAACCTGGCTGGTAAATCTTTTATTTATGCTTTAGTTCATGATTTTTCAAGATTTACGTGGTTCTATTCCTTGATACTTAAAATTGAATCTTGTGCTCTTTTTGTTAATTTTTATAAGCATGTTAAAAATAAAAAAAGTCTCTAAAATTATTTAATTGAGAAGTGATCATGGAGTGGAATTTGAGAATTAGGAATTTAATTGATTTTTCTCAAAACATGGCATTAAACATACCTTTCCCACTCTAAAATACCTCAAAAAATGGCATTGTTGGAAGGATTAATATCACCTTGCAATAAATTTCTAGAACAATGTTGTGTGAATATATAATACCTACTCATTACGGGTCTGAATCTATTAACCCAACATGTTATGTCATCAATGGAATTATAATAGGGCCTATCATTAAGAAAACACCCTTTGAGTTATGGAATAATAGAAAAAAAAGGTTGGATACTTTAAAGTTTTTATATACAAAGTTTATATATTTAATGCTAAATAAAATATTGGTAATTTCGATCCAAATTATAATAAAGTAATATTCCTAGGTTATTCTATTACTTCTAAAGCCTATATAGTTTTTAATATTCAAGGATAGTTGAAAAATAGACTCATATGAAATTTGAAGAAAGTGATATTTTTTATCACAAACAGAATCAATTTGATGTCTTGATTGATTCAATGGATAACTTGAGACTTGATCCTCTCTTTGATAATAAAAAGAATGATGATTTGGTACGTGATTATGAACAATCTAGTCATGAACGAGAAGAAATTGATGAACCTAAAAGTGTTCTGCCTAGACAACCTAGAACCTTTATGAACCATCCTATAGAAACTATTATAGGAAAACTAGATAAAGGATTTAGGACTAAAATGGATGATGAGATTTGGGTGGTTTCTATGCAAAAATATTTAAACCATCTCAAAAGGAATAAGGTATAGGAATTAGTTGATAAACCTTCAAATTATCCTATTATTGTAACTAAGAGAGTATTTAGAAATAATTAAGATTATAAATGTGTGATTACTAGGAATAAGGATAGATTAGTTTCAAAAGGTTATAATCAAGAAGAAGAAATAGATTATAAGGAAAAATATTCCCTGGTTTCTAGGTTAAAAGCAATTAGAATTATTTTAGCCTATGCATTATATATTGATTTTAAATTATATCATATGGATGTTAAATCTACTTTTATAAATCTATTTTTATTGGATGAAGTATATGTTGATCAACCTCCAAGTTTTAAAGACCCTCATTTTTTAAATTCTATTTTCAAACTTACAAAAGCTTTATATGGTCTTAAACAACTAGCTAGATCTTAGTATGAAAATTAAGTTCATTTATTTTATCAAATGGTTTTACAATGGATTTATAAGACCCCACATTATTCACAAAAAATGTATTCAAAATATAATTTACTTGTGAAAATAGATATTGATGATATTATTTTTTTACCCATAAATCAAAAACTATGTAATGAGTTTTCAAAACTCATGAAAAAATAAATTAAAATGAGAATGATATATGAGTTAAACTATTTCCTCGGATTTAAAAATTGACTAAAAGAATTTTTGAAATGTTTTAAATCAAATTAAATACATTCTATATTTATTAAAAAAGTTTTTACTAAAAAATAGTAAGACATATTCAACTCTCATGAGTTCCAACATTAATCTTGACTTATATAAAGCTATAAAACCAGTTGAAAATAAGTTGTATAGAGTAATAATTTGAAACTTACATTATTTAACAACAAGTATATTAGATATTATGTTTTTAGTTTTTTTATATTAAATATTTCAAGCTAATCAAAATTAATATCATTTAACAAATACCATAACAATTTTAATATATTTAAAAGGAATAATTTCATTATCTTGATTTTTTTTTAAAACTTATGATTTTAATTTAACTTCATATTTTAATGATGATTTTTGTGGTTATAGACTAGATATAAAAAATAAATTCTATAAAATATCATGATTTAGGTAAATATCTAGTTTCCTATTTAAGTTAAAAATAACATTTTGTTGCATTATGAACTGCTAAAGCTAAAAACATTACAGTTGGTAGTTGTTGTACTTGGGTGTTGTGGATGAAATTCACCATAAAAGACTTCAAATTTTATTTTAATCGTGTCCTAATAAAATTTTATAACACTAGCTCTATCAATATTTATAAAAAACTTATAAGTTATTAAAAACTAAGAATATTGATTTGAGACTTCACCTCTTAATAGATCATTCTTAAAAGGTGATATTTCTCTTGATTTTATCTATATTGAAAATAAATTATTAAAAATATTTACTAAACCATTTCTTGCTGAATAATTTTATTTTATTAAAATTTAATTATGTTCATTTAATTTTAAGTAATTTTATTTCAATATTAATCTTAATTATATGTTTTTCTATGTATTTCTTTAATATCTTATGAGGTTTGTTCAGTTTTTAAATGTATGTGTAAATAATCTGCTCTATCTGATTAGTAATAAAGTGATATGTTCCCCATAATTTTAAGTTTTTATTATATTTTGTTTTATTTTATTAATTCTCTTATATAAGGAAACTCTTCATATTCTAAAAATAAATAATTAGTCACTTGAAACCAATGAACCATTCACCAAACCTCTAAAACTCATTCTTTCAATCTCAAACCCTTTATACCCTATCAAAACTTTTTAATCTCAAGTTTTTTTAATTCTTAATGAGAAAGTAAAACAAATATAGTTGCATATAGTGCTTCAGGAAGCTCAAAGAGTCTTATATTTCTAAAAAAATAATTAAGTGAAAATTTTATAGATTTTGTCTAGTTGTATCATACAGACTTGTTTCTAAAAAAAGTTTTAAAATTCTAAGGATTGAAGTTTTTCTCATGAAAGTAGAAATTATTTCTTTCATGATAACAATGTTAGAGATTTTTATAAAAATTTTGAGTTTATCTTTGAAGATATAGAAGATTTGGTCATATCAAAAGTTAGTGGAAAGAGATTACTGATATCATATATTGAATTTTTTGAATTCTTTCATTGCCCTCATAAAGGATGTTTTGAGTTTAGTTTAGTTCTGGTTAATGTAAATGATATAAAACCTGCTGAGATTATGATATCTATATTTTGTTCTCCATTAGAAGAGAAGAAGGATGTATAGGATTTAGAAGCTGACCAGAAGATCTTGGTAAAGTTTATTCAAATTGTAATCATTCAGTGAAATGGTGAGTTTGAGAAAATTATAAAATCATAAATTTATCTCATTTTCATATTGTTATATGAGAATAAAATAAATCTTTCAAGATATTTTTTTAGGAATATATACATTTCTTGTCATAAATCATGGATTTTTTATCCACATGGGAGGATTATAACATTTTTATTTGAAAAATCTAGAGTATATTTTAGTGAGGTTATGAAAACCAAGTGTCGTGGACAAAATACTCTTGAAGATGGTTTAGTTTAAAATATTGGATATTTAAGGAGCTGTTCCTTGATAAATCTATGACCCATTGGTGTTAAGGATCCATCGGATATACCTACTCAAGTTGAAGGGGGAATTTTTTTCATTACTGCTCCTACTAAAGTTCAAGAACATTTGGAGGGATATTTGGATAATAAACCTCTAGATATAAGACAAGGGTTAAGGAGAATTTTTTTTTATGAAATCTCATTTCTGATTGTTACTCAAGTTAGTACTGAGAAAAAATATGCTCTAAATGTAAGTGATTCTGAGGAATTTTTAGCTGAACAAGCAAATAAAGTTCTTGATGCTCATGAAGCACCTCAAGAAGTTTTAAATAAAATTCCTGATGTTGATAAAGTTTAGTTATAGAGAAATCAAGCTAAGGAATCCTATTGTTATACCTTCAGAATATTAATGCCTACAAAATTTGGAGAGTCAAGGACTATCTCATTTCAAGGTGATTTTTACTAAAATATTTGTCATTTCGTTTTGGATAAAATGAGCTATGTTGATGAGTTTCCACCTAATCAATATCCTAGAGTTGTTAAGGTTAGGATTGGTGGAAGACTTCATATTTCAGAACATGTTGTCTCAGAATAAGAAGAATAAAAAGAAGAAGTTATTCAAGAAACTTGTCTTGTTATGAAGTCTAGAATAATAGGATCACCAGAGTAACCAACTCCTTTTATAGTGTATAGAAGAAAAATTATATATCCTTTCATGTAATATCTTGAGATAACTTAGGCAGACAAAGATATAGATAATGTTATAGATGCAACTCTTCAAATATTTAACTCTATGAAATCTAAATTTGATGATCTAAAGAGTTATCTGAATGATCTAAAGGAAAATTATGTTTCTAAATTACATTTTAATTAGCTGGAGTAATTAATAAAATATTATTCAAAGATAATTAAGAATATTCCAATAGTTCAATCAGAAATTTCTTCCTTATTTTAATAATAAGTCAATTATTTCAAGTATGGCATGGACTATTTGAAGAAAATTTTCATTTCTCTATTTTAGTTTTTAAAGAGAATATAATTTTTTGCCCCATAATCCTATAAAAAATATTTCACTGCTATTTCAGATTATATGAAGAATTTATCCTTAGATGTGTTGATGTTATATATAAAAGTTCAAGAGCATATGTGTGATGTGGCAACTTTAGAAATTATTTAGGATTTGAGAAAATATATCCTTTATTACTTGAATCTTGTTAAATATAACTCTAAAATAATAAGGGAAGGAATATATAATAATATGGATGGATTGATTAGATTTATTTAATATGTTTTTCTTCTCTCAAGATAACATTACTGGAAACCCAAGATTTGACTGGGAATATCTATACTTTGATTTCTCAGTGGTCATTTTCCTTGAAAAAGAATCAAACAACCATGAAAAATTTACTGCATAAAATTTTGAAATAATTTCAAGATGTTTCTTCATAATATTCTAAGGATACTAAATCTGATAAAGTTTAACCTAGTGAAATATCTATAATACTTGCAATTGTGGATATATATGCCAATAAAGAAAGGAATTTTGTCTCATAAAAGATAATTTTTGTTGATAGTATCCATTTTATAAAGAATTTTGTTGATATGTTAGAATTTACCTATCAGAACATTCTTGTTCTAGATGAAAATTTGAATGATAAGAAAGAGTTTCAAAAGATTAAATTTGTCATATTCAAGAGTATTTTAAAGATAAAATCAATATAGGAATTTTTTCTCTACTAGACTTCTATCAATATGCACTTATTTACAGATTATAAATGTGTGGAAATGAATTTTTTTAGATTATAGGAAAGAGATATCATAGTTAAAATCATCTTATATATTTTAGGGATATCAATGATAGGATTCACAGGTTGTTTCCTCCTCCTGTCCTGATAGATATAGATAATTTTATCATTGAAGTATAAATTTAGAGAGTATCATTTACCACTGGTCCAAAATCCCTTTTTCCAAATTCACTTTTCCCATATATACTAATGATTCTAGAAATATTCATCATCATATCATGTACACAATTAGAAATATAGGTGGTGACAGTTCTGGTCTTGGTTCAAAGAGGACTAAACTTTCCATGTCTATTCCAAAACTTGTAAATTTTTATCCCACTTTTACCACTTCCAAGCCTAAACTAGAGCCAAAATAATGATATATTTCTTTAATTAGTTTAAATTTTTGGATATCCTACACTATTATTATGTTATATTATTATTTTACTTAATATCATTTTGTGCTTTTTGTTGTTTTCCATTGATTTATTCTTTTCTTATTATTTTCTTTTATTTCTCCAAGTCCAATATCAAATTATTTTCTCCTCTGTAATTTATATTCTTTCCATTCATAACTCACTATGCTATATTGAATTTATCATCTCACTCTATATATTATAATTTTTTATATCACAAAAATAGGGATAAGTGAGTAAATGGGACATTTTACACTTTACATCTTAGATAATTTTATCACTTTTATAATTCAATTGGTAAAATATTATATTTAATTTATCATGGGTTTTCTAATCTCTAAAAGGGGTACTATTGGACTTACTAATATTTTTTCAACATATCTCAATATTTTATTTTATTTTTATGCTCAAAAAACTCTCTATTTGTTTTACTGATAAATTCTTCTTAAGTTTTTTCAGGCTATCACACATTTTTTTTAAAGTAATATTTCATTTTGGCATTTTTTGGTTAAACTTTCATTTTTCAATTATGAGGAAATTTTTCCAAGGAAAATATCATATGAGGTGATAAATTATCATATATGGTGATAATTTATAATATGAAATGTTATTTTTTATATGCTTCTTGGAATTCTATTTTCTATAAAAGGAAATCATCATATGAACAGATAGACATCTTCACACTAGGTTTTAATTTCTAAACTAAGTAAATTATCCTATAAAAGTATTAATTATGAGATTTATCATATAAAGTTGAAGAATAACTTACGATCCACACTTTAAACAAAGGTAATTATTATATGAATATCAAATCATGAAATTGTCATACATGCTCAGAAATTCAATATGTTGATACTCAATAAAGTAAATTAGTATACGAAGTAAATATTTATTGTAGAAAGTTCAAAACATCATATGAAAAAAATATATCCTTCATAATAGTGTTTCTAGTTAAATTATCTTATTAAGATATGATTATCATATGAAAGTATGAAATATCATATATAGTATATTACCTTACAAATTTGAATATTTCACTTAGATTATAAGTATTCTGAAAATTTTTAATTCAATAATTTCATTAAGTATTATATAGTTTTAAAGGAAAAAATAGTCCATGAAGAAGATAATTCCCTCTGAAGATAAATTATTTTGAAGCAAGTATTTTAAGAGTATTTATTCACTCTTTGAAGGTATTTATTACTATTTAAAAAAACTCAAATTAATTCCACACCTACTTTCCTTTCTGTTGGAAATTAAAATGACTGAATAAGGAAATATGAATTAAATAAAACGTCTATTTACAAGAATGTGTTAGTTCCAATGGAGGCCACCGTTATAGTCAACATCAATCTATGTGATTTTTATTTTTTGTAATCAAATATCACATGTGGGAATAGAGATTGTATTTTATTATTATCCTATTTGCTCTTTACTATTAGAATATATATGAAGTTTCAAATTCAAAATTTAATAGAGGAAACAAAAAGAGTGTTATTTGAAGAACACATATGATACTCTCTCTTTCCTATACATGATAACTATTCAGTGTTCTTTATAAATAAGAAACAATTATTGTTGTTATTCTTTTAAGAACATGTTATCTATAGTCAAGAGACCATTTAGAGCTAATCATTGAAGTTCTATTATTTCTCTGGAAGAACACCTCATATTTTTTTAGTTTCATATTGAAACAATGAGCTAAATCTGAATATATTTTTTATATTTTTTATCATTTGTAAAGATCATGGATATGTCTTTTAAAAAGGAATATCCTGGTAAAATATCACATAAAATTTATGTAACAAGTTGAATTTTCTTGCACTCAATTGTTGAGGTCCCTGTGAAAAAGGACCTGTATAGTGAAAATCAAAAAGATCCTAGAGAGAGCATTGGTGGAGTGGACTAGGGGATTCTTGTTCCCCAAACCACTATAAATTCATCTATGTTATGTTCTTATCTTTTCTATTTTTATTTTTCATTTTCATTTGATAAAATAGTTAATATTAGTTTAAAGGATGATTTATTTGGGGTCAAAATTTTAAGTAATCAATTAATCCTCCCCCACCCCCCCCCCCCACCCCTCGCACACACACACACACCTCTTGAGTTATTGCATAACTTCTATCTGACCAATATAAGTTCCTTGATCCGTTGAAAAAAATATCCAATCTTAAAATCCTAGACTCATATTTCTTCAACACTTTACTAAAAAATGTATTTAATGTAAAATGTTCATTACACAAAATACCAATTTGGTTAATCTAACCCATTATTTTTGTTACTACTCCCTAATAATTTAAAAGTATCCCTATGTCCCAATATACACTTTAACTATGGGTGGATCTTTACTCAAATAATGTAAGACATTGTTTGGATTAATATTTTCTTTGAGATAATTTTATCTTTATGCATAAATATTCTATATTTTATCCTTTTACATGCATGATAATATTATGTGGGTTTTATATAGTTAATTAACCATGTCATGATAAAATAATTTAAATGTAATCCATTTATTTTATTTTATCTTACATGCTTGTTAATTTATTTATTTTAAGTGGTTGCATTTAATCATCAAATAAACATAAATAATTAACAATGCACTAAATAGAAATAAAATAAATATGTGGAATGATCATGTACCTTTACTATTGGTTAGTTTATTGAGTAGATGATAAACCAAACCTTGAACATAAGGGAATAATTATTTGAACTAAGCCAGGTTCAAGTTTTGGTATCCTACCTCTGACCTATGTATCACATTAGTTGGTTTCCCCTCAGATCCATCTTGAACTATCTCCACTCACATGGGATCTCTTTCCATTATATATATTTACTCACACATGAGAAAGGGGAACCATGGGTATGGGTTTATATAAAAGGAATTGTGGACATGCATGACCATACATAATAAAGAGGATGGGATGATTAAAAAATCATTATTTTAATTTATTAATAATTATCACAAAAAATAATGTAATAATAATTAAATTAAATAAACCCAACACATACATAGGTAGTTCAATATCATGATCATCCACGCATTCAAAAAATATTCATTTAAAACTAACTAGCATTCATTTCAATTTAATTTTTATTAATATGAAATTCTTACATTAATAAATTAATTATATTTTTAATTTATTAATTATTTTATCGTAATTTTCCTTCCAAATAGTCCTAGAGATTCTCATCCACTGCAATTTCTAATAAATTAAATAATTTAATTTAAAATTAATTTATACACATCGTGTACTGATAGGGTGTGTAGTGTGTACTCATTTCATCAGTCTTAAATTCTATTTGGAATTTAATAAGACACATACTGGAGGAAAAATAACATGTACCATTTTTCTCTACATGGTGTATACTATCAGGAACATGGTGTGTAATTATGATTTGTATGGTCCTTATCATTTATTATGTTCTTACATGACATATAGCATATATGGTGTATAGTTTTGTGAGTCAAATCATGTAGTTAGCATGATAATTATGACTACATGATGCACCATTAATATGCATAGTGTGTACCATTGGAAATTATCTTGATGTACATGGAATGTACGATGACTATACATTCCATGTAGTTCCATAAATAATTTGAAAAATTATTAATTTAAGAATTTAATTCTACACAATGCGTTGAAAATCACTTGGAATGTATGACATGGAAAAACCCTATCATATAGAGTGCACACCTGTTACACATCGTGTAGTTTAGTTTTAATGATATAATTAATATTTATTCCACATAATTAATCCAAATAGTACAAACTATATTTTCATATACTCCATGTGAATCGGTACATGTTACACAACATGTACAACTCACTGCACATCATTTACACCATTATCTAGCCACCCAAAAAACATGCCTAGGGACTCGGTGTGTAATCTACATGAGGAATGATGTGTTACATGGAATATATTCCATATATGAATCATGTAGTCATAACTAGATCTTATTTTTCACATGGAAGTTAATATGTGATATTTATTAATTACATGATGCATACTTTGACTATGTGACTTTCATGATTCAAGTAAGGAAGACTATGTAGGTTACACGATGTGTACACAAACTCCCGCCATGTAATCCTATCAAACCACATGTCAACTATGTGATTAATATATATTGTGTAATAATGTCACATATTTTTCTCTTATGTGATGGGTTGTGGTATATGTGGCTCATCCTTTAATGGTTGATCATAGATACACAGCATGTACTTTTTAGTTACATATCATGTAACTATGTCATATATCGAGAATCTTTGACACCTCTAGATGGGATCCTTGAATGTTCTTCATCTGTTCTTGGTCATATAAAACTAAAATTTCATGTTATCTCAATTTAAAAATTAATAATGAAACACTGGAAATTAAAAAGTGACAAAACAAATGAGTAATTCAATCAATAAATAATAAATAAGCATATATTAATATGTGAATACTCTGATACCACTTCAAGGTTATGGGGAATAGTGGAAGAAGTTGGTTCTATGACCAATAATGTTTTTTTTATCAATTTTTTTGATAAATCCTTAGAACTTGATTAATTTAACCCCAAAAGATTCAATAGAGGGTACTATCACATATAATTTATAATTATTTTATATTAATAATAATTACCATCCCTTGTGATTCTTTCTTATTTTTTGATTTAGTTGACCTTTCTTATTTTACTGTCGTTGTGATAAAGGATTCAAGGGTAAAATCCCTCTAACAGTATCCACATATTCTCTAAGAACCTCAAAAATTCATCATTGGATATTTGGGTGCTAGAGTAGAAGAACTGACACGCTTTCTTCCTTCTCCATTGATCACAAAAATACTTATTTCCAAAACTTAAAGGATTTCTTATTGTTCTCTTAGTCTTGAGAGGGTGGAGGAGGATGATCCCTCTCCATCCTTGGAAGTGTTCTTAAGAATTTATCTCTTGGTCTTGATAGAATTCTCTAGAGAATCAATTGTGCACATAATTCTCTCTATATGACAAAATGATATAATCAAGTTTATATATTTAGGTCAGAGAATTGTTATTACACAAAAACCATTTAACAATCTCTTGATCCTAAATAAAACCACACATTTAATATTATTATTATTATTATTATTATTATTATTATTATTATTTATTTGACATGTGCAAAATTCATGGATATGTAAATATAATTTCTTAAATAAATTAATTAATATTTATTTAAAATATATTAAATAAAATATATCATTTTATTCTAGTATCTTAACTCGGTCTATTAATCCTCCTCAAAATTTATCGAAAATTGAATAATAACTATTTATTTAAATAAATATATATCACTATATTATTAATTTGATAAATAAAAAAAAATATTATATTCACGGACTGATGAATAAATATTTATTTAAATATTAAACTCACATATATATTATTTTTAATGACTAGTGATTGAATATATGTGATCAATATAATGAAAATAATTATTATTCCTCAGAAATTCAGAATAATAGTTATACTAATATTAAATTTTAAGATAATTTTATTGAGGTTCAGGATTCACTTAGTGTGTGAACTTATATGATTCTTTCTCTATGGAATTAGGCAAACTGTCCTAAAGTACAAGATCAAGGTTTAATAATGCATCAAGAAAACTATGGGGAAATACTTTAATATCACAATAACAATAATCTCCTATGAATTCTCACTAAGTAATATAATATCTTTGTCTTGATATCTCATCAGCAGGTTTCATTACTTGTGTCATCAACCTATGTGCTTGATAATTCTTTCTTTTACTTTCCTAAAATGAACTCATTGATAAAACTACCATGGATATATACTTAATCATCTAGTTTCATTACAACCAAAGGGACCAAGATATCTAATCCTATTAGAATGGAAGTTAAAAATCCTTTATTGACTTATTAATTAATGTTATGTCATTTTTGATGCGCCCAATATATTATACCATGTTGTGAGCAAATGTCATCATGAATTTCACCAATACATAAAATTATGTAACTTATGATATACATTAATAATAATCTCAAGTTAAGAACCAATATACACATCTCTAGATAGAAATATTCTATGAAATATATAACATGTGGAATTTCCATCGATGGGTTCGTTCTCATAATCTCCTCTATTGGAGATTTCAAGGTATTTGGATTTAAGGAACCAAATCCAACAGTTATAAACATTAATTTCATATCCTTTTTCTCACATAACTGGGTGGTTGTTCCACATATACCTCCTATTGAAAAATAACAATCAATAAATATTATTTAAAATCCATATGATGATTTTTAAACTGATTCTGATCCATGATCTACAATCATTCGGGTGGTATCTATCCTTGAAACCAATTAAAATAACTCAAAATAATCAATACCTAGCTTTTACTTATAGCCTTTTATAATTAACCTTTCCTTAAAAAACCCACATATCCCTAAAAATTTTAATTGTTCTTGTACACCCACGTTACATAAATTTTATTCTTTCCTAGTGGTAAAGATGTCGATATTTAGATGTCATTTTTTCAAAGTAATTAATTTTATCAACCATTTTTTGAATCCACCATTCATCATTTTTTGTATATTAATAGAAATTTGGATCAAAAGTTGGAAATAAATAGAAATTAACCAATATTTCATCGGTTATATCATTATAATTTTCATTATTATTTATGAAAACATAATCCTATAAATGGTTTGGAATCACACATGTCATTTTTGGATGTTCTAAAATCTTTTTAGCTACAGGTTATACTATGGAATATCTTACAAAAGATAAACTATTAAGAAATAAACCATTAACAACTTCCTCATCCAGTTCTATTATAATGAGGATTCATTTTACTTTTTTATCCATTTTATTCCATGGGCATGTTTTTTTCAATAAACTCAATATCTCAACTTACAATAATATCCTTTGTTAAAGGATTATATATTTTATAACCCTTGGTAACATTAATGAATCCAAAAAAAATATTTTTTTTCTTTTATCATCATGATTATTTTGACGTACATCTGATATATATATATATATATATGAAACACACCTAAATATTCACAATAAAGAGATGTATATCTTGTTTCCACTCCATAACTCTTCTGAAGTTCTCTAAAAAACACTTTATTTCAGACACCTCAAAAATATTGTGCAAGTAACTACTTCTTCCCAAAAGGTTTTAGAATAGATTTAACTTTTAATATATTCCTAGCCACTTCAAAAATTGTTCTATTTTTCCTTTACAATATATCATTATTATTAGGAGTGTAGCAGGCAGTTAATTATCATTGGTTCCATGATTTTTGAAAAAAAAATATTGAATTCATTTGATGTGAATTCACCAGCAAGATTAGATCTCAATGTATTGATATTAAAGCCACTTTGTTTTTCAATAAATCCTTGAAAATATTTAAATTTTTCAAAATTTTCATATTTCTCTTCATGAAAATATTCCCAAGTATTTATGATAAAATCATAAATAAATACTAAAATTTAACTTTTGTTTCCCATTGACTTCACCTCAACTGAGCAGAAGATGTCGGTATGAACTAATTCTAGAGATTTTTTCTCTCTTCTAGATCTTCCTACTAAAAATGGTGTTGTTTTCCAAGAATAAAACCTTTATAAGGATGATTAGGAACCTCTAAAACTAGTAACCCCATTTTTATCTTCTTCCAATCCAATAACTTTAAACCTAAAAAAATGAATGTATAAACTATGGGTTCTATAACCGATCATTATATTTCAAAATAATTAAAATATTCATCAAACCTTTTATTTTGAGTTTCAATGGGAACTTTTATTTTTTATCATTTTCACTTTTTTATTATCTTATTAGCTCAGGTTCAAATATTTCATATTCCATCCAATTTATAAATTTTATACCCTTTTTTATAAATCTAACCGATTCTCAATAAATTTCAAAAAAAAAACAAGCATAAAAAACATTTTTAATAGTGAAATTTGTAATGTATTTATATTGGATATTGATTCTACCTTTTACCATGATAGAAACTTTGGATTTATTCCCAAAATTAACTTCTCCACAAACAAATCCATTTAATTTTTTGAATAATTCTTTTTTTTTCACACAAGCGACTATTGCTTCTGATGTTAAGCTACAAAATATTTTTGCACTACATATTTAACTCATCTGTCTTTCATGTGAGAAAAATATTTTCTATAGGGTTGTTGATGTTTTTATATCATTTCTACTCAAATGGAATTTGGGTTCTAAATTCACTTTCAAAATTTCCAAATTTTTTACATCTAAAACATATAATATTTTATTTATCATATCCACCAAAGTTACATCCCTCTATTGTTTTCCTTATTAAGTGGTAATTGAATTTCCATTTTTTCCTCAACCATGTCTATGATTGCATCCAAACCCTCAATCACCGTGGAAACCTTCTCATCCTACTTAAACCACCTATCTTTGCAACTCCTTCTTCATATGTAAAACATGAGCCTTTTGATTAATTCTTTGTCCATGTGAACACAATGAACAAATTACTAGTTTAATTTTTATAGTTGATAAATCTTATTGTTATTAAATTTTTGAAATTATGTATTCAAATTTAACAGTTAAAGATATATTGATCCTTCCCACCACTCTTACTTATTTGATTTTTTTAGAATTCTCCCTCAACTAGTTTATGATGAATTATACTCAATCAGAATATGTTTAAATGATTTCCTATTATTTCATATGTAAAGGCTCAAAAACACATTTGAGTGTCTGATGTCACACCATTTTGACCTGATCATCACTTTTTTATGACTTTTTCAAGATATATCACACATTATTTTTAGTTTTGATGCCTAATATTTTTTTCAAATATCATTTCTTTTACAGGCTAAAAAATTGTAAACAACACATTTTAATCTTTTTTCTGAATTTTCATCAGTGTATCATTCATATCTTTTTTAATGCATCAAAAACATCCGAATAAACTATTTTAATCAAACCATTTTCTATCAAGTTCCATAAATCTTAAGATTTAAATAATGATTTAATTTGGGGAAACAAATAAATATAATTTTTCCTATTTAACTCAGAATGATATAGCTAGAATTAATTAGATTCCATGTATTGATCAGGATATAATACCAAATGTTGGTGAAAAGAAAGAGAAGAATAATATATGAGAATTTGATACATAATTCCATTAATTTAAATATATCAAAATGATTACACGCCAATATCCTATTTATAAAAAAGCACCTCTTATACTATAAATAAAATCTATTAAGATAAAAACATAACCACCCTACATAAAAACACATCATTGAAAAAAATGATCAACGTATTCAATTTTATCTAATAAATTCTCTCACTTTCATGATAAAAAATTATTTAATTTCAAATAATTGGTGGTTTATATTGTGTTTATTTCAACCATAGGTTGTAATATGTTGTATTTATTATCAAATGAAGGTATATTTAATTTATATAGAGATTTGTGAAGCTTGTGTGTAGCAGTTATGGGTTAGTGAGTAGATTTTTTATCATGACCTCCACCACATCATGATGGTTTTTATGGTGAGCCTAAAATTGCTGAATTATATCTATAAATAGCTAGAGAGGTTCCCACATGTCATTTTTTATAGTGTTTTGATGAATAATTTTACTTATATAAAATAGAGAGGTGGACCACACCATGGTAGTCAGTGTTTCGGTGGAATTTTAGCAGCAATTGTCAAGGAAGAATTGGAAATGTGGAAATGGAATGAAATCCATTTAACTTGGTGTTGGGAAAACCATGGTAATGAATTTTAAAGTGAAACATTGAGGAAATGGTGAAAATGATAAAGTAAAGAGCATTTTGGGAATATAATTTACCCATGTAATACAGGGAGGCCCTCAATATAAATTTTTGATAATAAAATTCATATATACATATAATTATTTAAGATATAATCATGCATTATTAATTAGTGAACTGGATTTTGGGTCGTTTTTTTATGAAATAGGGACTCAAAACTCAAAGTAGGAAAGGTTGTAAAAATAGAAAAATCATATTTTACATGTTGTTAAAAAGATTAACAACATGTGTTCCTCAAGCAGAGAACCTATAAGCCAAAGTATATCCCATGAAACCATTACAAGACATAAACCATTCTCATGAAATGATTATATTACATAACATGAAGCTTTAGAATCTAAAACCTGATGAAAATACATGGCATGAAATAATTACATGATATGAAAGTTTAAAATATAAATCCTACTAAAGATACAGGCCATGAAAACTAGGAGATCCAAGATCTTCATAGATCTTTTTGGATCTGAAGTATGCGACATGAAACCCATTTACACATCATGTAAGTATCAAAATAGAACTAATTTAAAGAATTCCCATGATGTAAATCACTTACACATCATGATCTGATCGGGTATATATATATATCAAATAATATTGATGAATAGAATGGACTTGGACTATGGCCAAACTTCCTCATTTTTCTTCTTTGTTTCTTCTCTAATTTATTTCAAACCTAGTTATAATACTTTTATTTTCCATTTTTATCAATCCTTTGTTGTTTTTTACTATCCTATAAATGTGGATTGTTCATTCTCCATTCCAATGTTCAAGTTTCAATTCTGATTGTTGTTCAACTTCATTTATTATTGTGTTATTCATTGTTCATTCATTCAAGTTATTATTTGATTGATTTTATATTCTTTCAATTGTAGATTATGATTATTTTAATTTTTTAATTGTTATGTCAAACATGTTACCTATTTCCTTGATTTCGATTAATATCATCTTGTGCAACTAATCCTCTTAGGGTTAGGGTTATGAGTAAGGATATGTTTAAATGTAATGAGTCTCTAAATCAAATCTTGGTAACCCTGTGACTAGTAATTAGGTTAAAAAATTATCACATTCTTTTACATAACACTAATCATGGTAAGTGTAATTAAAAGACCATGACATATTTTTAATTGAAAAATCTAGGACCAATATCTTGTGATACTTTCTACCATTGAATCTAAGTGTATTGTATCTATATTGTTACTATACCTAGACCAAAGAATAGTTGCAACTTAGGTAGATCCAATTGGTTTGAACATGACCAATTGGTGACCTTTTCACTGTTTCACAACCTAATCCATAGGTATATCCCAAGCTATATTTTGGATTAATATTTTTCCTAAACCCTAAAATTGACCCTAAACCATTTTCTCTTTCCTAATTTAAACCCAAGATATGTAAGTTCTAGAAAAACAAACCAAAGAGAGATCATCGGGACTCCTACTACAAGGTTCTAAACCACTTGGTTTCCAGCATTCCATCTTGTCCCTATAGGTTCATCCCCACAATGTTGTTATGTTATGCCTTTATAGCTAGTTTATTTTGGGATAATATAGTTCCAATCTGATCAATGCTCATGTAGAATCAACAACGTTGTACAGGCCAATCAAATTTTTACATTATTTCTAGGGACAGCTATTTCCTAGGTATATTAATCTTTGGTGAAAGAATGGGTTTGCCTCACCCCCCCCCCCCCTCTTCTTCCCCCTTTATTTTTAAACAATTTTACACATGGAATAGCACCTTTGGCATCTCTCTTTGGATAGTTAATGTGTCAAGTTCCTCTAACTCATTCTAGGATCTTGGATGCCCAAGAATTGGTGCCTTTCGATCTTGAAATCAAAAAATATATCTTTTCACATCATCGTTTCTTCATGGATGAGCATCTTAATATCGCACCACCATATCATAAAAATTATTAATTTTTTCCACCTGAACAACAAGGATAGAGACCTTTGTTTTATGATAGCACCATTATTGACTACAATTTTTCGTCCATTAGTGGTTTTGTACCTAGAATCATAAACCCTCTTGTCCAGGTACATGAATTTGAAATTAAACCTAGGATCATCTATATAATCCAAAACTAGGGATAGTTTAGTGGAATTTAGGGTGAAAATCCCCATGAACACATATCCAATTTCTTATAAGTCCATGAAACCTTTCAAAATAAAGGTGTATCACCTGATGTTTTCATACTTTGAGTCTTCCCTTTATCCTTGAATGAAGTATCCATGGATTGGATGAAAATATAGGATCCCAAATCCATTACAACTTCAAATTATTTAGCCAAGAAATTCTTGGACAAATATTTCCCGCCAATATGAATCAAGAAGCCCAAAAATGAGATCTATAACTATGCTCGGGTGGATGGATAATTATCTTGGGAATCCAGGGATAACTTTAAGGAGCTCACCCTAAAGTGACCACATCACAAACCTGATGAGTGACTATAATTTCAAATGTTATACCAAGTAATCCAACCAGCTTCATGCATAGTGTTAGATGTTTCCGCTAATGGAAGACTCGTTCTTAAGATGCCAGAAGTTGGAAAAGTTCTTTTAAATGAGATTTACCATAATTATAGCCTATGTTAGAGTGATTAAGGACTACCTTGACATGGAATTCATCAGGTGTAATAGAATACCTTTCACATGGACCAGGTTTAATCCCTTACAAAGAATCTTGTGTCTTTTCAACTATCTATTCCACTATCACCCCCACCTTCCCCTATTATAGAAATCTAAGAATATGAAATGTGCAAAGGCCCACACCCATATCAAAACAATAGAGTAGGTATGGAAGAGCCTCAAAGTCAAGATTATAATTATGTAAATTACAATCAACTAAATGAATAGTTTCATCAACCCCAACAATATCATTTGTAGTATTAGCAACATATTTTATCTCAACATCCACAACAACCCAATAAAGGTTACTATCAATAGAGGAGTAGTAAAGTACCACCACAAAATCGAGGAACACCTCCGTAACAACCTTAAAAATCCATCTCCTAGACCTCAATAACAATTTCATCAACAACATTTTCCCCCTAGAGATCAAAAATTTCCACCCACTTATCAACACCAATTTTAGAAATCACTACTAAGGTGTTAATAGAAATACCCACCTCCATAATCAAATCTAGAAAATGTGATTAATGTGTTCATTCATAAATTGGATTAGAGGATGACCACACAACACTACTTGAAATATAATATATGCCAACAGACCTATACCAACTATTTGAAAAAATTGTTGGTATAGGGCACCTATACCCACCATTTTTACAAAACTGTGGTGATAGGTTCCTCACACAAACCCTATACCCACGGTTTTAGAAAAATCATGGGTATAGGTGGATTAATGAAACCCTACACCCATGTTTTTGGAAAAATTGTGGGGATATGTGACTCATGCAAACCCTATACCCACGGTTTTGGAAAAACCATGGGAATAGTTTCCTTTTACAAACCCTATACCCATGTTTTTGGAAAAACTGTGGGTATAGGTTCCATATATACTGATGATTATGAAAGAAAAATTAGTATAGGTTACTTATACAAAACCTATTCAAAAAGTTTTGTAGAACTATTGATGTAGGTCCCAGAATTTTGGGGATCTATACCAATGGTTCTGAAAACTGTTGGTATAGATGCCCATATTTTTTATTAATTATTTTTTCAAATATCATTAAATATATAAAAATATAAATTATTTGTGAATATATATATATATATCATATTATATTCATAAAGATAATTATATCTTAGTGGTTAGGTCAATGATATATAAGCGAGAGGTTTTGGGTTCAAACCTCGACTGTCTCTTTATTTTTATATTACCTATACCAATGGTTTTCCGAGAACCATTAGTATAGGTCTATACCAATAAAATAGTAACCAACGGCCCTCCAAACCATTGGTATAGTTTGTACCAACAGTTTTGGGTCTTATACCAATGGTTCCAAACCATTGGTATAGGTTTCTTTTTCAATAGTGCAATAAATTGAGATACATAATGAGAGGGCCACCTTATGCAATCTTGAGCACCAAGTGGGACAAACCCCCAATAATCTCTCGAATAAATTACTGGGTATTTTTCCCAGTAATACCAATAAAAATCTAATATAGGAGGCTAAATCTATGGTCCTTAGGAGTAGAAAGATGCTATATTTTCATCAACCATACATAGGTGAGGAAAATAAGCTAAACGAACCTGAAATATGTGCTTCAATTGTCATCAAAAATAGTGATGATAGCACACACAAATCTAGTAAGAAGAAAAATATGGAATCAAAACCAACTATAAAAGATTATATATAAGATCAACCTGAAAAGGAATATGACTATGTGGCACCACCACCATACAAACCCTTCTACCCTTTCCATAGAGGATGAGGTAAGGAAAAATATAGGGGTAGTACAAAAAGTTTTTAGGTATGTTTAACTAGTTTCACATTAATATCCCCTTTACATAGGACATTGCTCATATGCCTACTTATTCCAAGTTCTTGAAGGAGTTGTTATCCAATAAAAGAAAAATGGAAGACCTAGGAGTTATATCCTTGAATAAAGAGTGTTTTGTTTTCATTTAGCAGAAACTCCCACCAAAGATGTGAGACCTCGGAAGCTTCTCGATCCCATACATTATAGGAACATGAAATTTTAGAAGAGCCTTGTGTGATCCCATTTTAAGTATCAATCTCATGCCCATGAGTGTCTTCCATAATTTAGGTCTCGAATATTTGAAACCAATGAGATTTTCACTCCAACTGCTTTACTGGTCAGTCAAATACCCTCAAGGACTTCTTGAGTACATTTTAGTGAAGGTTGGTAAGTTCATCTATCCTGTTAAATTCTTTATCTTTGATATGGAGGAGTAAGAAGATGTACCTATCATTATAGTGAGACCATTTCTCACCCATAATAAGTCATTTATTGATTTAAATTAGGTAAGGATGATATTTAGAGTTAGATATGAACAAGTAGTGTTCGAATTAGAAAAAACCTCCAAGAAAAGCGGTGAGTCATTTGATTGTTAAGACATATTTCTTATTGATGAGAAAGATTATTATATGACCAATGAGGTTGATATAGAGACTTAGTCTCCTGATGAACATGAATACAGTGATCATGAGTATGTGGATTACACTAAACCTCAGAATAGGGATACCATCCCACCATTTATACCCTCATTCATCAAGCCACCAACACTAGAACACTAAAATATTCATTATTAGAAATATTAGTTGCACTAACAGTCATTATCAATTAAGAACTAACCTAAATACAATAATAAAAACACATTTAATTCTTACAAAGGCATAAAAATCCATTTTAATAGGGAGTGGATGACATTAAAGGGATAAGCCCCACTGTATGCACCCAAAATATTTTATTTGAGGAAGGTGATAAACCCAAATGTCAACACTAGAGGTGGACCACCACACCAATTAAAGTGGTATCCAAGAAGGAATTACTAAATCTTATCAATACTAGGATAATATTTTACATCTCTAAAAATAAATGGGTGAGCCCGCTGCAAGTCATCTCAAAGAAAGGTGACTTAATTGTAGTTAAAAATGATAAAGATGAGTTAATCTCTACTCGAACCCTCATTGGGTGGTGATTATGTGTTGATTATAGAAATCTCAAAATGGTGACTCGAAAGGATAAATTTCTAATTCCTTTAATGGATAAAATAATAGAGAGACTATCCATACATAACTTTTATTACTTTATGGATATATATTTTAGATATAATAAAATTGTAGTCAAACCAGCAGATTACACCAAAACCACATTAACATGTCCTTTTTAGAACCTTCACCTATAGATGGATTCCATTTGGAACGTGTAACATAATGATGATATTTCAATAGTGCATGAAACACATTTTTCATGATATGGAAAAATAATTCCTAGAGATCTTTATGAAGGATTTATCTATTTATGTATGATCCTTTGAAGTCTACCAAAGCAATATAGACCTAATTTTGTAGCACTGTGAAGAGAATTTCATAGTACAAAACTGGGAAAGGTGTCATTTTATGGTCCAAGGAGGAATAGTCCTTATACATAAAATATACAAACATGGCATGGAAGTTGATCCTATAAAGATAAAGGTAATTAAAGACTTACCTGAACCCATGATAGTGAAAGTTATCATGAGTTTTCCAGGCCACATGGGATTTTATCATTGCTTCATCCAAGACTTTTCTAAAATAGCCCACCAACACACCTTTTATCAAATTACATTCCTTTAGACTTTAATGAAGAGTGTCAGAGGGAGTTAAACACTATAAAGAATATCTCAATGGCTGCTCCTATCATAATATCACATGACTGAGATAAGGATTTCGAATTAATGTGCAACACCAATGACTTCACTATGAAAACTACTCTAGGAAATAGGGTTGTACATATAATTTTTCCCATATATTACACTATTCATATATTGAATGAATATTGGGTAAATTATAAGACCATAGAAAAAGATTAACTAGAAATCATTTATACTTTTGAAAAGTTTTTCTCATACCTTATGCCCTCTAAAGTAGTGGTCTATACAGATCATGTAACACCAAAATACCTGATGAGTAAAAATGACGCCAAACTGTGGATAATATGTTGGATCCTACTACTGCAAGAATTTTACATTGTCATTAAGGATACAAAAGGGACTGAAAATTTCATCACTGATCACTTATCTATAATTCCACTGTCGATCATTGAATATAATGATAATATGAGAATTGTGGAGGACTTTCATGATGAAACACTATTCAAAATAAATACATAGTCATGAACATGATTTTATGATATTGAAAATTATATTTTCATGGGATTTAATTACCCACACTTATCTTATCAACAAAGGAAGAATTTTTTATTCGATGCTTCACACTACTACTGGGATGAGTTGCTACTATTTAAGCACTATGAATATGTCTTAATGTGGTAATGTATCCTAGAATATGAAAGGCAATGTATAATTGAAATGTGTCATGTGTCACAAAATAGAGGGAATAATGGCCCTTAATGCACTATATCTAAAATACTATAGACTAGACTATTCTAGCCCACACTCCATCAGGATTCAAGGAGATTCCTTAAAAGTTGTGATCGGTGCCAACGAACAGATGCTATTGGAAAAAGAAATGAAATTACCTAGAATCCCATTCTAGAAGTAAAAATATTTGATGTACGGTTAATCAATTTTATGGGTCCATTCCAAAATTATAATGGTAAATATTATATCCTGGTCATCATGGACTATGTCTCGAAGTGGGTAGAAGTTGAATCCACCACTTATGACACAAAAAAAGTGGCCATGAACTTTTTAATGAAAAAAATATTTTATATATTTGGATTCACCTGATTACTCGTTAGTCATCAAAGAATGAACTTTTACAATAATTTTTTGAAATTATTTCTTGAAAAATATGGAATTTGATATAACACTGAAACTTCCTACCACCCATAGACAAGTGATCAAGTTTAATTTTCTAACAGGGAGATTAAAAAAATTCTAGAAAAGATATTAAATATAAGTAGAAAGGAATAGAGTCTTAAATAGTTTGATGTGATTTGGTTGTATCACACAATGTATAAAACACTCATCATCACTACTCTATTTTGACTTGTATACAGGAATCCATGACACCTACAAGTGGAATTAGAGAATTTCTCTTATTGGGAAATTAAGAAACTAAATATGGATGCTCAAAATTCTGGGGAATTTAGAATGCTACAAATGGAAAAACTAGAAGATATTAGAAAGGATGCCTATGAAAATTCTTGAATATATAAATAAAAGAAAAATAAATACCATGACCAATGCAGTGCACAATGGATCTTTACACTAGAGGATAAGGTTATTTTATTTAATTCTTGATTGAAACTATTCCTTATAAATCTAAAATCTTGATGGTCAGATCCTTTTGAAGACATAAAAGTTTTTCCCTATGGTATAATTGAAATTAAATAAGGTGTATAACCACCCTTTAAGGTAAATAGAAAAAAATTAAAAAATTATCAAGAACTATTCCATGAGGGGTGTGTCCTTATTTTAAATTCATCTAAAACAAATCATTTCTATTTATCGACATTAAACAAGGTGATAACTGGGAAGCAACCCAAGATATTTCCAATAGGTTATATTATAGTTTAGGAAGGTTTGGTCATGATGGAATAATTACAATAGGTCCTTGGCCAAAAAGATGCAAAAAAGTCCATTTACACATCGTGAAACCTTTACACGAATTGAAAATATTGGGACCGAAAAAAATAAAACAAAAAATTGTTTTACACATTGTGTATTACTTACACAATGTGAAAATTTAGGTGGGATTTAAAATCTGTGAACCCTAGGTTCACAACCGATCCTACCCCTTATTTCCTCTCTCACACGCCCTCCCCTCTCTCGACCACTGCTCATCCTACCTTGATTCTGTTCACCATCCTACTTCCCCCTCTTTTCTCCACTCCCATTCAATCATCCATCACACTCCTCTACATCCCTTACTTAATCCTCCACTCAGAAATGTCCCATACCAAAACCACCGGAATTGGGACCTCCAAACATGCAACCTAACATAGAGATTTTCCTCCACTCTAATGATTGGTGGTTTCACCTACACCACCACCTTCTAATCCTACTCCTTCTCTATTTTCATCTCATTATACCACACCCTTGTCCTAAAATGAGTCTCATTCCACATCCAGTGATTCATTGGGAGCTACACAGCACCCACACCTGCACCTGTGCCTCCATATCTCTACACCTGCACATCAGGTTTAGTTGGACTATCTACATGCTATGTCTATGAGGACCAACAAGACCCTAGACTTGGATATACTCGAGAGGATCTAGGTGCATGATAAAGTCCTTGATATTATCTGATAGGTTCACCTCTCCACCATTATAAAGGTATATAAGGAGACATACTAGGAGATCTTCCTTGATTTCCTAGACACTTTTTAGCCGACCATCATGAACGTCACCTTCGAGATGGGAGGTCTACCCTGGGATCTCACTCTGGGTGAATTTGGGGTCATACTGGGCATTTAATCTTAGGACTTTGTTTCTTCTCCAGTCTTTCTGACCTATAAGATCAACCTAATCAAGGTGGATACAGTGAGTATTTGGGAATTAATTGCTTAATATCTATAGATATTTCATGATCAAGGTATGCTTATGGGAGGCATCTTCATCACCCACCTCGCCCATCATCTCAGGGCCTTAGATGGTACTATTCCCCTTACATCTCTTGAGAATATGGATATCATTGAACTTCTCATGCTCCACAAGATAGGGATCCTGAGGAAGATATAGGGGAACTACCGATGGGCCTCCAAGTATGTTGATGCTGCCAATGAGGATCTAGTATATCACGCCCCAACACCATCTTTATCCTATGAGATCCCTTCCTTAATTTCATGTACTAGAGCCCCTTCTTCCTCTACTACTCTAGCTTCACAACCCACCATCACACCTCCTTCCACCACTACACTATTTCCATCCAAAATTTATCCCAATATCCAGTCTATTTTGGAGAACCAAATATCTATTTTCCATCACTTTAGCATCCCATTCGTCAAGCCATCTCCCTTAACCATCCCCTCCCCACCACCATCCCCTACATCTAACCACCCACCACCACCTGTAGACCCTGTTTCTACCTTCATTATAACCTCACCTCCTACCCAGTTCAACCTACCTCCAAATCTTATAGACCTTACCACCCAAAAGGAGTTTATAATAGAATAGTCTAGATAGGTAAAAGGTCTCATCCTAGATTCCACATCTAAGGTGTCATTCATTGATCCAGTTTCCAGAATTTTGTGCCCTATATGGATCGACACCTCCCATTCACCTACTATGACCGAGCCAACTTCCACCACTACGGAACCTTCTATGGTGTTCAATCAACCTACCCCCAACTCCATAGGTGTGATAGATATGACAGGGTAGATTCATATACCCATTTTTCGAGTGGGGGTAATTTGACGGTGATTGGGGCGATACGACCTACACTATTTAGTCTTGTCCATGTATACCCCTCCCTTATTGTATTCTGTATTGAGTGTGTTATTTTTTTATGCCAAATATATTCCATATTCCTTGGTGTATTGTTTAGCATATCTATGTATGGGACATAGTTCTGACAACAATTATTGCTTGCTTTTTTTATATTTACTTATTCATTTATTTATCTATGTCTCAATCTACTACATCATCTATGGTTATTGATGAGTTTTTCATGCCACTATCTAGCCTCCCACATGAGATATATTAGTGTATGACTGGCATACTAATGTCATTCATTATTTAATAACTTTTTATCTACTCCTTTAATTTATTTTCAAGTAAAAGTGCATAATTGGTATTAAATACCCATTTTTTAATATTAAATATAATTTTTGAGCATTATTTGAATTAATCCAAATTTGAGTCTATAATGTCCTGGAATTTCCATGTAATTTTTTTTAAAATTATATGGAATTATTTTGAGACCACACACTTAGACGTCACGTGATTCCAAGGCCCAGTGAGCTCGAGACAGAATTTTGAACTTTTTTAAGGTACATTCAGTAAATGTTCGAGTGGGTTTTCCTAACTTTTGAACCAGTGCTCGGATTGAAAATCTAAGGGCACCATTGAACTCAGAATGTATGGATTCTTCTAAAAAGGACATAACTTCGACCAACAATGGCCGAATGAAAAAGTTAATTTTCAGAATTTTTTAGAAAAATAATAAAATAACTTAAAACATTATTTTATTTATTTTCTCACTGACGAGCAGCGACACGGTGACGTTGTGGTGCAGAGAAGAGGAAGAGATGAGGCACATTAATGGAGCTCATTAATGGCTTGTTAACACGCAGTGTAACGATGCTTTAATGATGGGTAACAGTGATGCTATTTCATAAATGAAACAGTGTACGTGATTTCGTAGTGTAATAGAAATTTTGTGATGTGTTTTCTTTTTAATAGTTGAAGTATTAGTGAAACAAGGATCAAACTGTGAGGATTATATGAAGAACCTCCTATAGATTTCCTCCCCAGCGAAGAATGATGAACGCTGGCAGGACATCATCAACTTCGACGTACTTCGAAGAACAATGAACACCATCGACCTCTTGGACCCTTAAGGATGAAATGTTGCGGAAATGAACATCAATGAGGTAGGGGTTTTGAATTATTTAAAGTTTCCCCATTATTTTTCTAAATGAAAGAAACAGATTAACCCATGAACAGGTTAATCTGCAGATCAGGCATTCTTGCAGGAGGGTGTCCTTCTTGGGTCTTTCTCTATTTGGGATTGAATTAAACTTTTGTTGATAGAAAATAAACCCTTGAGCCTACCTGTTTCTTTAAACTTCTAACGTAGAGGGTGAAAGCCGACACAAACAAGGCCTAAGCCCATCCACTTGTGTGTTCTTGGTCACTGAATTCTCAAGTGGACGGCAAGGTGGAATTGAGGCCACTACAAGGAAGGTGACATCCCCTGGAGGTCGTAGGCATAGATAGTATGGAGAACGGACCACCGGAGTGCGCCCAATGGTCCGCCGATGACCTTGCCTGCACACCAGTGGTGGCGCTGGCATCGGAGGGAGGTGCACCATGGCGGTACTCCGTGGCGACTCGGACCACCACATTGGTGGTCATCCCACGTGGAGGAGGTCACGGCCTTTGGATGAAACGCAGTAGGAGGGGTCATCTTCCTCTGAGCTAGTGGCTGGCGGTGAGCCGACATGGCACCGTGTCGCGTCGCTCATGGAGGAGCTCCAGTCAACCGACCACAACTGAGGAATGGCCCAAAAGATGACCTGTGGGGAAGGAGGTTCCAAACACGGCTCTCAGTCACATCCTGGCTGGATCGGACTCGGCAAGAGGTAGGCCGAACCTGTTCCTAGAGGGTCGGACCCCGCACCTGTCAGTTGGACCCGCACTGTTAGGCCAGACCCGCTCTGGAAAACCAGACCTACACTTGAAGGCTAGACCTATGCCCTTCGGGTCGGGCTAGGCAACCCGGCAGGCTGGACCCTCGACTAAACTGGGCCGCGTCCAGTGAGGCCCATTGGGCCTTGACCACTGGTCGGACCGGATCGGACCTACCCTGAACCGAACCAGGCTAGTTCAGGTCAGTTGAATCAAACTAGGGTGTGTGGGACCCTCAGGCCGGGTTTTTCAGGTTGGTTTGACCGAGTTAGACCGGTCCCAGATGTAACCGGCCCCTGACTACTAAAATGTCAATAATTCACAGAACGGGTGTACTATTGACACACCGTCTACAGCACGATGACTCTTGTTATGAGGCGGTAATTTTGAGATAATCTACGAGAGTTTTGTCAGGGTTTGGAGTACATACGAGTTGGATCGGACTCGAGTCCAACTGGGCCCTTTTTATTAAAATGAACATATCTTACAGACCGGGTGTCCATTTGACGTGTTGTTTGTTGCGTTAGAACCCTTAAGACGATATGGTTATTTGGGTTATTCTATGTGGTAATTCGTGACAATTAAGGTATGACTGATGGCTCTAACAGAATCTGTTTGGTTCCTTAGTGGCCTAGCAGATGAGAAGCAGTCGTGTGGATCCTTAGTGGCCCAGCAGACGAGCAGTAGTCATGTGTATCCTTAGTGGCCCGGAAGACGAGAAGTATCCATGTGGATCCTTAATGGCCCAGAAGAAGAGCAGCAACCATGTGGATCCTTAGTGTCTTAGTAGATGAGTAGCAGTCGTGTGGATCCTTAGTGGCCCGAAAAATGAGCAGCGATTAATCAGGGATGGGACACTCAATATTACGAAACGTTAATCATTATAACTGATGAACCTTTTCTACTATAGAATATAACCGGTGTGAGTTTTCCTTTCTTTGTGTCTTTTCTTTGTGGTTTCTTTGTGGTGTTTCTCCTTAGTGGAATGGGGTCCCCTACTGAGTATTGTGTTACTCATCCCTACATGGGCTTCGTTTGTACATGTTATGTCTTATGCAGTTGGCGGATGTTTCAATGGAGGACTTAGTGTCCTATGAGCATAAGGGGACTAGTAGTATTAGTTGGATAGGACATTCTACCTATTCTTCCAATATCTACACTACTCTTACCATCAAGTGGAGTTTTCAGTGGATGGCTACCAGAGTCCCTTTGTACTTTCCTATTTTTAGTTCTTTTCGTTGGGTTTGTATTCTGGCCCACTTGTTCTCATTTTAACTTGTACTCATCACTTGTTTTCCCCTTTCAGTTTCTAGTATGTGGTTGGGTGTGTGTGTGCGTATAGGTACTTAGGAAAATGCCTTCAACCTTCAGGTTGACACCTTCGGTGCTAGTCTCTAACCCCTGACCTTTGAGAGGAGGGATTGGGGTATGTCACGGCACATGCCCTGGGGGACGGATCATGAAAATATGGTATCAAATGTGGTCGGTTCTACTTTAGATACTGAGAATATGTTTTTTTTGTTTTGGGAAATAGTTTTGAGTGTCTCGGGTTTGATTTTCAGATCTGGGGAGTCCAGTGTTGGTGCAGCGGCCGAAGTATCCATGCTTGAGGACCTTGAATTCTTATTTTCGGCTCTAAACATGAAAAAACTGGTTGCATAAACATATATTTATGTTCTTTTGTATAAGAGTCATATCACCATGTATAATCTATTTATCATGATCCATCTTGAACTATTTTAGGATGCCTCCACATAGACAGCCATCTCGGTTCCTAATACATGGTCATGAGGACAATCTTCCTAGCGACGAGGCATCCGTTTAGGGACTAGTGCTAGAGATGGACCCACTGAGTGGTATACCAGTGTTACCACCACCCGTTGATCAGCTAGCAGACCCACCTCCAATGGTTCAAGTGGGTGCAGCTTTCTAGACCGAGTCATGGATGACTCTTTTGGCACTTAATGATGAGGCACAGGGTTTGAATGTGTGTACCAGGAATCCAAGGAAACGATCACCAGAGATGTAGGGTCAGAAGGACCTACGGATTATAGGTTCACAAAGTAAGATATGGAACTAGAGGGTTCATAGGAGGGAACGTTCTAGTTTCTAGAAGGGTAGGCTTTGTTATGCTTATCATGAAAAGGGATATCTCATACGAGATTGTCCCACCATTCATGCTGCAGGGTAGGATAGGAGACAGTTGCAAACTATCGAGGCTTATGACCCTAGGACTCCAAGGATGACTCAAGGTATGATGCTTTTCTTTCTACTTTAGTTATAATATTGATAGACACTTATACAAGTGATTTCCCTTTCCTACCACTTCTTCTTGTTTGATACCTAGAGGTTCTGGTTAAGATTGTTGACTTGACCCTCATGTTTAGAGACTCCTACTGGAGGAGACCCAATGACCACACACTAGTTTAAAAAGTGTGACCTAGCTATTTGAGGCAAGAGTATAGGTTGGGATCTCTTGGTAGTAGCGTTTAGGCCTTATGACATCATTCTTGGTATGGACTAGTATCATTCATGCCAGGATTGACTTTATTAGGAAAAGTATGTGGTTAATCCATAGAGATGGAACCAGATTTCCCTTTATCAGTAGAGGGGAAATCCTTATAGCTCTTAATGGACTCAGGATAAGGAGGGTGTATCCAATTCCTGCTCAGTTGGCTAGTTCGACCCTCATAGTAGTGAATATAATGATTACTCAAGTTCCGTAGTGTCAGTAGAGTATAAGGACGTCTCCCTTGAAGATGTTATGTGTTTACCTTTCCATTGAGAGTTAAACTTATACTTTGATCAGTACCCTGGGAAGACACTGATATCCATACCAGCATATCGGAATCTCCTATGGAGCTTCGTGAATTGAGGTTATAGCTGGAGGACAAGGGCCTCATGAGGCCCAGCGTTTCACCATGGGTAGCATCGGTGTTGTTTTATAAGAAGGAAGACAGGATCTTGAGTCTATGCGTAGACTTCCAATTCCTGAACTAGGTGACCATTAAGAACAAGTATCCACTTTCAAGGATTGATGACCTCTTCAATCTGCTAAAGGGAGCAAGGTGGTTCTCCAAGATAGACCTTAGATTGGGATATCATCAGCTTAGGGTATGGGATGAGGATGTACTGAAGATGAACTTCAGGTGTCGGTATGGAAACTATGAGTTCCTGGTGATGCCTTTTAACATGACCAACGCCTCACTCATGTTCATGGGACTCATGAACAAGATATTCCAGCCTTACCTTGATCATTTCATGGTGGAATTTATTGATGACATCTTGGTGTACTCAGCATCTGAGGAGGAGCATGCTACACACTTGTGGATAGTCCTGGATACACTTTGAGAGAACCAGATTTATGGTGAACTCTTGAAGTGCCAGTTTTGGATACAGGAGTCCCACTTTATGGGACACGTCATATCTAAGTCTGGAGTTGCAGTAGACCCAGAGAAGATAGAGGCAGTGTTATCTTGGGATCCACCCAAGAACATGACTAAGGTGTGGAGTTTCCTAGGGATGGTTGGGTACTACCGAAGATTTGTGCCTGAATTTTCCAGAGTAGAAGCACCCTTGTCGGCTTTGACATTGAAGGGGAAGTCCTTCAGGTGGACATAGAGATTCCATCAGAGTTTCTAGGAGTTGAGGTAGAGACTAACGAGTGCCCCCATTTTGAGACAACCCGAGAAGGGCATTGGGTATATAGTTTTATGTGATGCATCAGGGACCATACAGGGTTGTGTCCTAATGCAGGAGTGAGTAGTGATCACCTACAGCTCATCTCAGTTGAGGAAGCATGAGAAGAACTATGCGACCCATGACCTGAAGTTAGCAGAAGTGGTCTTTTTTTGAAGATGCAGTGGCACTACTTGATGAGTGAGTGGTTTACAGCCTAATTTGATCACAAGATTCTTAGGTATATCTTCTCCAAGAAGGACCTGAACCTGAGACAGAAGTGATGGCTAGAGTTCCTCTAGGACTATAACTTTGAGATATTCTATACTCCTAGGAAGGAGAACGTGGTAGCAGACATGCTTAGCAGGAGGACTGATTTGTAGCTGCTGAGTGAGGTAACAGAACATCTATCCACATTGAAGATATCCTTTGTGGATGATGATGAAGCATCTTACCTTTAGTCGATGACTATCACTCCCCCACTCTTACAGTGAGTTAGGGAGGCACAGCTTGTGGATGTTGACAATGAGGCCCGACATGCTTAGAAATCCTCAGGATAAGCTCCTAATGGATTTTAGATAGGTGGGGAGCACATTTTCCTTTTCAGAGGACGCATCATAGTACCATTGACGTTATGGGAGGAGGTGTTGAGGGAGTTCCATACTTCCCATTTGGCGATACATACTTGTGTGGAGAAGATGTATCAGGACCTCCTATGTTAGTTCTGGTGGTCAGGGATGAAGAAAGAGGTGGCAGAGTTCTTTTCATGAAGCCTCACTTGTTAGTAAGTGAAGGTCGAGCATCAAGTTCCATCAGGCTTGGCTTAGCCACTTGAGGTACCAAAGTGGAAATGGTATGGTATCTTTATGGAATTCATGATGGGGTTACCACATACATATAGAGGCCATGATTCTATTTGGGTGATTTTTGATCGAATCATCAAGTCGTCTCACTTCCTACCCATCCAGAGGCAGGGACTGGTAGAGGGCTTGGGACGCCTCTACATCTAGGAGATAGTGTGGCTCCACGGAGTGCCTTAGATGATCATCTCAGACCATGATGTATGATTTACATCTTGGTTGTGGAAGGGATTACATGAGACATTTGGGACTCAGTTGTTCTTGATCACAACGTTTCATCCACAGACAGATGGTCAGACAGAGCAGACCATACAGACCTTGGAGGACATGCTTCATGCTTGCATCCTGGATTTTGGTCATAATTGGGAGGAACACCTTCCACTGGTGGATTTTTCATACAATAACATCTATCACTCCACTATTGACATGGTACCATTCTAAACCTTGTATAGGTGGCCTTGTAGATCACCTCTATGTTGTAGAGACCTAGGGGAGTCGGCACTCATGGGTCCAGAGTTGGTACAGGCTACCACTGAGAATGTACAGGTCATCCAGGAGTGGATGAGGACTGCATAGAGCAGACTAAATTCTTATGATGACCGGATACGGAGACCCTTGGAGTTTTAGGAAGGATACCACGTGTTCCTTTGGGTCTCACACTAACGGGGATTGTGGAGATTTGGTTGGGGCGACAAGTTATCTCCGAGGTTCATCAGAACTCTTTAGATCCAGAGCAGAGTTGGTGAGGTGGTGAACCACCTAGCTCTTCCCCCACAGATGCAACAGGTGCATGATGTTTTCCACGTGTCGCAGCTGAGGAGATACATGCATGATCCATCTCACATTATCAACTAGGGAAAGATGTACATTGATGATGGGTGACATTTGTAGAGTTCTCAGTGAAGATAAAGTATTGACAGGAGTGATTCCTTCACAGACGGTCGATTACTCTAGTGCGCATTCGGTGGCAGTATGGGAACCTCTATGAGAGCACATAGGAGCAAGAGGATCAGATTCATGATCAGTACCCTCCATTTTTTTGATTAGCCCTTGTTTTGGATTTTCGGGATGTAATGCCCTAATATGGGGAGAATTTAATGTCCCGGAATTTCCATGTAATTTTTTTTTAAATTATATGGAATTATTTTGAGACCACATGCTCTGACGTCACGTGATTCTGAGGCCCGGTGAGCCCGAGATGGAATTTATAACTTTTTTTAACGTACGTTTAGTACACGTGTGAGATGGTTTTCCTAACTTTTTAATTGGTGCTCAAATCAAAAATCAAAAGGGCACCGTTGAACTCAAAATGTCAAGATTCACCTAGAAAGGACTTAACTTTATCCATCAAGGGCCGAAGGAAAAAATTAATTTTCGGACTTTTTAAGAAAAATAATAAAATAACTTAAAAAGTTATTTTATTTCTTTTCTCGCCAATGAGCGGCGACACGGTGACGCTGTGATGCAGTGACGAGGTGCGTTAATGGATCTCGTTAATGGATCATTAATACACAACATATCGACAATTTAATGATGCGTAATAGTGATGGTTTTTCATAAATGAAACAACATAACGATGTAACGTCACAGCGTAACAGAAATATTGCGAAGTGTTTTCTTTTTAATAGTTGATGCATTGGTGGAATGAGGATTAAAATGTGAGGATTCTCTAAAAAAACTTCAATGGATTTCTTCCCCAACAAAGAATAATGAATGCCAGTGGGACTTCATTGACTTCGACGTACTTCGAAGAATGATGAACACCATCTACCTCTTGGACCATCAAGGATGAAACATTACGGCAACAAATGTCAATGAGGTAGGGGTTTTGAATAATTTAAATTTTCCCCATTATTTTTCTAAATGACGAATGCTGATTAACCCACAAAAAGGTTAATCCGCGGATCATGCATTCTTGTAGGAGGGTGTCGTTCTTGGGTCTTTCTCTATTCAGGATTGAATTAAACTTTTGTTGATAGAACATCAACCCCTGAGCCTCCCCATGTCTTTAAACTTCTAACATAGAGGGTGCAGACCGACAAAAACAAGGCCCAAGCCCCTTCTCTTGTGTTTTCTTCATGACCGAATTCTCAAGTGGGTGGTAAGGTCAAATCAAGGCCACCGCAGGGAAGGTGACATCTCCTAGAGACCGTAGGCGTAGGCAGCACGGATAATGGACCACTGGAGCACGTCTGGTGGTTCGCCAAAGACCCTGCTGGTGTGTCGGTGGAGGCGCTGGCACCAGAGGGCAGTGCACCATAGTGGTATGCTTCGGAGACGCAGACAACTGCATTGGCGGCCATCCCACATTAAGGAGGCCATGACCTTTAGCTGCGGTGCAGTAGGAGGGGCCGATGGCCTCTGAGCCAACGGTGCCACGCTGCGTCGCACGCGAAGGATCTGCGGTCATCTGACCACGGCTGGGGAATGGTCTTGTGGATAACTCATGAGGAAAGAGGTGTCGGGCGTGGCCCTTAGCTGCATCCTGGCCGGATCAGGCAGGAGGCGGGCCGGACCTTGTTCTAGTAGGCCAGACCCACACCAGTGGGCCGGACCCCACGCCGGTGGACCGGACTTGTGCCTAATGGGCCAGACCCATGTTGGTAGGCTGGACCCATTCCCTTCGGGTTGGGTTGGACGTGATCGGGTCACCGGGTGACCTGGCAGGCTGGACCCTCGACCAAACTGGGCCGGGTCTAGCGAGACCCATTGGGCCTGGACCACTAGCCAGGCTGGACCAGACCTACCCTGATCCAAACCAGGTCAGGTTGGGTCGGTTGAATCAAACTGGGGTATGTGGGACACCTGGGCTGAGTTGGTCGAGTCAGCCCGACCGGGTTAGACTGGGCCCAGACGCTACTGGCCCCGGACTACTAAAACTTCAATAACTCACAGACCGGGTGTCCTATTGACACGCCATCTGTGGCACGAGGAACCTTGTGATGAGTTGGTCCTTCTGAGATACTCTACAGAAGTTTTTTCAAGTGGTTTTCATATGGATGGGTTGGATCGGACTCAAATCTAACCAGGGCCTTTTTACTAAAATGCCCATATCTTACAGACCGGGCGTCCGTTCGACGTGTCGTCTGTTGTGTTGGAACCCTTACAATGAGACAGTACTTTGGGTTATTCTATGTGGTACTTCATGGTGATTGAGGTATGACCAATGGATTTAGAAGCAACCATGTGGATCCTTAGTGGCTTTCCAAATGATCAGCAGCCGTGTGGATCCTTAGTGGCCCAGAAGACAAGCAACAACCATGTGGATCCTTAGTGGCCCGGTAGATGAATAGTATTCATGTGGATTCTTAGTGGCACAGCAGACGAGTAGTAGCCGTGTTGATCCTTAATGGCTCTATAGATGAGAATTATCCATGAGGATCCTTAGTGTCCTGGCAGATGAGTAGCGATTCATTAGGGATGAGTCCCTCAATAGTATGAAACGTTAATCACTATAACCGTTGAACCTTTCCTACTCTAGAATATACCTGGTGTGAGATATCCTTACTTTTTGGTTTTTCTTTGTGGTTTCATTGTGGTGTTTCTCCTTAGTGGACTAAGGTCCCCTACTGAGTACTGTGTTACTCACCCTTACACGGGCTTCGCCCACACGTGTTGTGTCTTATGCAGACGACGGACATTTTGACGGAGGACTTGGTGTCCTAGAAGCAGGTGGGGCCCAATAGGATTAGGCGGAAAGGACGTACTACTTTAGATTTAGATAGCCACACTACTCTTACCATCAGGTGTGGTTTTTATCCAATGGATACCTGAGTCCCTTTGTACTTTCCTATTTTCAGTTCTTTTCATTGGGTTTGTATTTTGGCCCACTTGTTCTCAGTTGTACTTATACTCGGTATTGTTTTAGTATACTTGTTTTCCCCTTTCAGTTTTTGGGATGTGGTTAGGTGTGTGTGTACATATAGGTACTTAGTAAAATGACTCCCACCTGTTGTTTGACACCTTCGGTGCTAGTCGCCAACCCCTGGCCTTCGGGAGGCGGGCTTGGGGTATGTCACGGAACGGGCCCTGGGGGAAAGGTCGTGACAGAGTTAATTTCCTATTTTAATTAGAAATATCACCCTAATTATCCCAATTATGATATTATTATTCTATAGGTTTACTAATTCAATGTACTCTAAATCATTCAAATGGATCTTTGGATAATTCATCCATCTAAAGGGTCATCTGGACCACACAATAAGGCCCAAATAATCTATCAAAGAAACTATACCAATTGTGATGTTATATTTTTTGGGATCAATACAGAAGTTAAAATTCATTTATTCTCCACAAGGAGTCTAGGTAAAATACATTACAACTTGGATAAAAAATTCAGGGTCCAATTCAACCAATAAGGTTCCCAATTTATGCATAAAAATCCAGCCCACAATTATATCTAGGATTTGAAAATAGCCCACAATTGTTGACTTTTCTCCCAATACAATCATCAAATTGAGATTATATTTTGTTGTGTTAAATACAAGACTTATATAAAAAAACTTTTTAGAATAATTTTTTCATATTTTAAGGAATGTTAATAGACAAAAATTCATTCACATTTAGACTATGGAAAAAACTCGACTCAAAATTGGATAGCAATACATGTTTTAGAAAAATAGCCACAACATTGGATACAAAGGTACAATGGATGCAAAATTTGGAGGGTGAACTTTCAAAATCAATATATATAACTTTGAATAAGAATATTTCTCCATATTATTCTTTCTATATGTCCAAATGTTCAATCCAACTTGGAGGTCAATTTTGGAATGCAAACTGTCCACCACCTATGGCTATAAATTCATCACCCTCTTCTACATGCAAGGATTTGAAATTTCAGAGCTTAAGAGGATAGGTTGGAACAAACATAGCATTAAAAAATTCCCAGAAGGACCTTCGAAAATCAGGTTTCTAATTGAGATATCATTTCTCCATTTTTTCTTTTCATGTACTTCAAGTGTTTTCAATTGTAATCATGAAAGTTTGTTTTCATTTCAATTGAATATTAATGAATGTTTCTTCATCATCATCTCTAATTATCATCCAAATTATATTGTTCAATATTAATGGTTTTAAAATATTTTAAATTAATTTAAAACCACTTTCCTCTTTTTCTTTCTCATTCAATAAAAATTATTCATTTACTCCCTTCATTGTCCGTGTGTCTGTTTGACGCATAGCACTTTTCTTGTACCATTCTATTTTCTTAAATTTTTAACTCATCACCCTAAATGTAAAAAACCATATTATTCACCACCCAAATTTATGATTAAATATATCATTGGGTTTAGTCATAATTTTTGGGATGATTATTGATTGAGATCTTTCTCTCATTTAACATTCATTGAATAAATATTGTGTATATCAAACAAAATATGTTATGGATTAATGACATATTTTGTTTGACATGTGGATTACATGGATTATTGGAACCAAAAATAAACATGGGTTTATGAAATATTGAACCTTTTATCAATGAGATATGATAATTATTAGAACCCTAGTTAAGTCTTGGATTAAATCCAAAGCAATTGGGTGTTCTGATTGAAATAACCTCATGAAGTGCATGTTAATTTAATGAAAAAAAATTCAAAGCTCAAGGATATCATAAGATTACATACCCAATAATGAACTCACCTTAATATTTATTAAATTGTTCAATAACACTTAGTCAATCAATCATTTCATCCAAGCTCTACAAACAACCCCCCCCCCAAAAAAATCAAAAGACAATCAATCAAAAATAGTAGACTCCAAAAAACTAGTACCATTGTTGAGGATTCAACTCGAGTGATTCTATACACATTAGAAGAGGGTTTTACCTTTTAAAGGTTAATAGGAAATAATCAACCATGCTTCAAATGGTGTTGTTTCTATAGATGTTTCAACTAGTAGTTGGTAGTTTTTTATTTTTGTAAAAAACAAAAATAAACCCGAAAAATAAACCAAAAATATGAGAAAAAAACATTAAGAAAAAACCTCCTTCTCATAAAAATCATAAATAGAAAAAAAAAACAACTTCATCGTCCTTTACAAATTTTTCTGAATTCCACATAGCCTCTTAAACAATCCATCATATTTTTTTGACCAATAAATCAAGAAAACTCTTCACCAGATTAGGAGGAACATTAGAGATAATCAAATAAATCAAGAGCCATTCATTGCCCATCCAATCATTCTAGATATGTCCAATTATAAGGAACAAAACTTAAAATAATTTTCTACCCCTGATATGAATTACCATCCTCTTGGTATTCAATATAAAAATACTAAGGCTAATTTAAAACTAAAATTGGGTTTTATTCATCTTCTACCTCATTTTCATGAGCTAGATGGTGAGGATCCACATCTTCACCTCAAAGAGTTCCAAGTGGAGTTGACAGCCTGTGGGGAGTTGTTAATTTCCTACGAATCTAACAAAATTTATTAATTTAATAAACTCATACAAACTAACTAAAAATTTAGTACTTGGAAAGTCTAAGTGTCGAACCCACAGGGATGTGTCGTATGTTCTAAATTAATTAAAGAAATCAAAAGTGTAATTGTTTATTTGTTTGAAAAAAAATAAAAAAAAATATTAAGAATGATTAGGTTGGGAAATCAGGGTAAAAACATTCTAGGTTTAGTTATTTTCAGGTTTGTGCCCTAGGGATCTAATTGATTATGGATTTATTCAGGTTTGGTGTCAGAATTGGGTCAATAGGGATCCTTATTCTGGTTACCCTACCCTAGTTCTAGGATTGCACCTTTTGAATGCTCGTCTACTCATCTAAATCATAAAAATGGGAAACCAAAAACCAAATTTAAACATAATTAACCTATATTGAATAATTATCATACAAAAAATAGAGAAATAAATTGATGAAATAAAATGAAACACATAAAATCATAAACAATGGTCATCTAATATGAAAATAAGAATAATTGGAATTGAATAAAAAATTTACAACAATCCAAAACATGAATAAGAAGTATAAAATAATGCCTAACAACACATCTCCCTACAATCACATCAATAGACACTAAATAAACTACTCTATAATTCTAAGTATGATGAGAACAAGTGGCATAGGTACCTAAATAAGAATGGAGGGGAAGAATGGTACTGAAGCAGAGCTCCGGATCATCACTCAGTGTTCTGTAGTTCTCCAAAAGTCATCGCTTGGCCTCCTTTAGTCCATAATCCTTTCAAAGTGTGGTCTAGGGGTGTATTTATAGAAATAATCCTATCTAAAATCATTCGTGTCCGCATTTATTTTTATGTTCATTGATAATTACATGACATGTAACTATATTTCATGTCGTGTAATCCCTCGAATTTGAGGTGTTTCCAATCTTGATGTAATCTTATACAAAAACTTAACTTAAAAATTATCACATCGTGTAATCAAGTTACATGACATATAGTGGTCTTTCATAGTGTGAAATGAATTCACGGCTTGTCTTGCATGGCAAATTCCATTTGAAAAATCCACGATGTGTAATTACATTACATGACATCAAATTGTCCTACTTTAGTTTTTCAGCTTTTCTTCTTTCTTAAAAATCCAATTTCTCACCACTTCACTTTGTTCACGGTACGAAGTGTCTTTTAGGTCTAAAATTCATCCCTTTTCATTCCCTTTCTATAAATCTGTTGTTTCCCACCAGAAAAACATAAAACAAGTCAAATGTTTCAAATATTGGAAATATTATTCAATTAAATACAAAATCAATACATTAAAATGCTATAAAATGTATTCATGAAATATACTTATCAGGTGTGCTCTACCCTAAAGCCTTAATTGATTTCTAAAGAACAAATAAAACTTCAAGCATTCAATTTATACCTAGATGACTCTACCATGTCATGGATCTATTACCTCCCTCCTAGTTCCATAACCACTTGAAATTACATGAAGTGACTCTTCTTAGATAAATTATTCTCTACTTCTCAAATACTTCTATCTAAAAGGAAATAAGTGGTATCTATTAATTCCTTAATGAATCACTAAATGAGTACTAGGAGAGGTTCAAAAATCTTGGGACAACCTACCCACACCACAAAATCTTAGATAAACTCTTTATCCAATACTTTTATGAGGGGTTATTGTCTATATAGATACCTCTCATTGATGCCACCTATGGTGGTGCTCTTATTGACAAAACTCCTACAGATTCACGAGATCTCATAAGAAACATGGCTAAAAGAACACAAAAATTTCATACTCAAGCACATGCTCAAGTTAAATAAGTCCAAGATAATCAATCTATAGATCCTAACAAGATGACCGAGCAGATGAGTGAAATTACATGTCTTTTAAAAAACTAAAGGTGACTGCAAAAGAACCAACCTCATCTTCTCCATAATATATGTTCCTTGGACCTATAAAAAATTGTCGAATATGCAGCTCACCATCTCATCTAACTGAAACATGTATAAAAATTCAAGATGATCCATCTGATTCTTCTAGTCCACTGGATCTCAATGAAACATATTATAAATATATCACCATCCCTCGACAATCAGTTCAATTCATTAGAAACTCCACCCAACCCCACTATGATCCCTTATCTTCTACTTATAACCTAGGATTGAGGTATGGTAATCCTATCTCTCATCCTCCTCAGTTCCCTCCTCAAAATTCAAACCAATTCCAATATGGTGAAGGTGTTGGTAACTTCCAACAACCTTATCCTTTTGTACCTCAACATCAAAGGAGAAATCATCCTCTTATTCCTCCTAGATTCCACAATCCTAGTGAGCCTTATCGATTCCCAACTAAATACAATCACTTTACCAAGAACCAAAAACAAGGCAATCCCAATGCAGGACATGCTTATTCTTCTAAGAATCCATGGGAAAGATATGTCGAATATCTTGCCTCCTTCACTCGTTATAGCCTTAAAAACATTGAAAATAAAATTAGTCAAATTTCATCCCACCTAATCTAGAAGTAAAAATCAAATTCTTCCCAACTCCCATCTCAACCATTTCACAATCCCAGGGGTAATGTATGTGAAATTTCACTTTGATCTGGAAATAAAATTTATATGCCTCATGATGAATACTCTAAATTCCCTTTAAATGTTGATCTAGAAAAAGAAAATAAAAAGAAACCAGAAAAAGAACATGAAGTCACTCCCTCTCCTCCTTCCATTCCTCTTAGGAACCCAATTCCTTTTCCTCAAACCATATCTAAGCCAAATAATCCTTTTGAGCCTGATTCTAAAATGCTTTATATGTTTAAACATGTTTAAGTGAACATTACCCTATTAGATTCCATTAAAAAATACCTATGTATGAAAAGTTTATTAAGGAATTTTTTACCCATAAGAGACAGCTTAGTACCATTGAAAATGTTTCAATCCAACATTCCATTCTCATGAAGTGCAAAGATCTAGGTACCTTTATAGTTCCATACTAAATAGGGAGTTTCAACTTTGATAATACACTCATAGACCTAGGAGACTCAATAAATTTCATTCCCAAATCCATATTCTCCAACCTTGGTCTAGTTCCTTTACACATAATAGGGGTTTTCATCCAGTTAGCCAATCAGAGTATTTCCAGTCCTGAGGGAATAATCAAGGATGCCCTTGTCCATGTTAATGACCTTATCTTCCCAATTGATTTCTATGTCCTTGGCATGGAAGGTGAGATGGATTATTCTTGATCTTCCCTAATTCTAAGAAGACCATTCCTCATGATACCTAGAAATAATATTGATATCCATGAAGGAATATTATCAATTGAATTTTCTGACCAACTGGTCAAGTTTAAAATTTTTCAATCCATACAATACCCATCATAGAATCACTCTTCATTCTGAATCTATGCTTCAGAGGAAACTTTAGAGAGTCAAATCATCCCCATTCCATCATGTTCATCATGTTCAAATGAGATAAGAGTTTTTGAAATTTTCACCATGATTAACCAAGTCATAAATAGAGAAGTTTATGTTGAACTTTCATTTATAGACTCCATCAATATAAAGGATCTTGAAAAATCTCTAGAATACCATCTCACCTATGATCTATACTAGTCCACCTTGGATAGTATTGAGGAAAATGAATCAAAACCAAATAAAATCCATTCCTATATTAAGTTGTTTATCCCATAGGTAAAGGATGATACTGGTCTAAAACCGCTTCCTGTACACCTGAAATATGAATTCATTTTCCATGATCACTCTTATCCCGTCATTATCTATGTTTCCCTTACGAAAACTAAGGAGTCTAAAATTGTTCATGTGTTAGAGGAAAATAAAAAGGCCTTAGTTTGGACCCTGTATGACATACCTGAATCAACCCTACCCTCTTCATGAATCACATTCATCTAAAATAATCATCCAAACCAATCATACAACCTCAACGAAGACAAAATATACTCATACTTGAGGTATTTAGGGAAGATATTACCAATATTATTCAAGATGGTATTATCTACCCAATTTCTGATAGCAAATGGGTTAGTCTAATTCAAGTGGTACCTAAGAATGGTGGGATAACTATTTCACAAATGAACATGGAGAGGTGGTTATAAATCAATTGAAAAACAAATGGTGTGTGTGCATCAATTATCAAAAATCGAATGTTGAAACATTAAAAGATCACTACCCCCTCACTTTCCTTGATAAAATTCTAGAAAGATTAGTTGTAAAGTCACATTATTTCTTTATTTATGGATACATTGCTACTTCCAAATACCAATCGCACCTCAAGACCAAGAAAATACTACATTTACTTTCCCCTTTGGAATATACACATATAATAGAATGCATTTTGGCCTTTTTAATGATCCTAAAACATTCTAGAGGTGTATTATGAGTATGTTTTCTGAATTCATTGATCATTGTATTGAGGTATTCATGGATGAATTTACCATTTATAGTGATCCATTTGAATCCTGCTTTCATTCACTCTCTATAGTCTTACAAAAGTGTTTAAAATGTATCATTATGTTAAATTTTCAAAAAAAATCACTTTATGGTTACTGATGGGATTGTTCTAGGACACATAATTTCTCAATATGGTATTCAAGTTGATCCAGATAAAGTTGAGGTGATCCAATCACTTTCTAAACCCACATTAGTTCACAACATCCATTCATTCCTTGGTCACGCTAGTTTATATTGGAGATTTATCTATATCTTCATTAGGATTTCCCTCCCACTCACTCAGCTACTCTAAAATGATGTTACATTCAATTTTGATGAGGCTTGAAAGAGATACTTCATTGAACTGAAAGTTGTTCTTACATCTTCCCTAATAATCCAAACCCCAGATTGGTTCTTACCCTTCAAATTGATGTGCAATGCTTCTGATAGGGCCATTAGGTTCATTCTTGGTCAAAGAAGAGAAAAAAATAGTCATGTTATCTAATATTTCTCAAAATCATTGGATGAAACTCAATCTCATTACATTGTAACTAAAAATGACCTTCTATATGTGGTTTTTACCTTAGATAAGTTTTAGCCCTATCTCTTAGGTTCCAAAATCATCATCTTTATAAACCATTCAGTTTTAAAGTTCTTACTCAAGAATATTGATTCTAAACTAAGGCTGATAAAATGGATCCTGATGCTCCAAGAGTTTAACCTTGAAATCAAAGATAGACCATAAAAAAGAAAACCTTATGGATGATCACTTGAATATAATTTTTAAATCTTCTCATTTATAAATCATTGATCCTAAATTTCCCACTGAACACCTCTCATATCTCGCTCCAAAGTTACCATGGTATTCCCCAATCATAAATTACTTATTTTATGGTATTTTTCCTAAAAAATCAAAAGAATAAAAAATTATCTAGAAAGTTATTATAAATACTATTTTTGGGAAGATAATAATATTTGGAAAACTAGGGTCAAAGTGATGATTAGGAAATGTGTTGATGAAGATGAAAATCCCTCCATCTTAGTATTCTACCACTCAGTGCCTATAGGTATACACTTTATACCACAAAGGACATGAAAAACGTTCCTTGACTCAATATTATGTTGGCCTTCACTCTTCAAGGACCCACATGAGTTCTATAAATAATGCCCCACTTGACAAAAGTTTGGCACAATTTCCAAAAGAAATGAAATGAACCAAAATCCATTAATCTTCTGTGATATCTTTGATGTTTGTGGAATATATTTAATAGGACCATTCCCCCCTTCCAATGTATTCTCTTACATTCTTCTTATGATTGAATATATTTCTATAATAAAACCATAGAATCTCTTTTGAAAAATAATGGGGTTGTATATAAAATATCAACTAAATATCACCCCCCAAAAAATAGAATGGTTGAGCTTTATAATAGAGAAGTAAATAGTTCTAGAGATAATTTTTAATCCTAAAATAAAGGAATGGCATGAAAGACTTGTTGAAGTGCTTTGGTCTTATCAAATTGCCTATAAAATACTCATTGGGATATCGCCTATTAGGATAGTTCTTGGTAAAGAATTTAATTTACTAGTTTAAATCCAACATAATTCATTTTAGGTTATGAAAACTTGTAATTTTTGCTGTGAAAAATTTGGTGAATTGATATTTTTTACAGTTGAATGAATGGAGGATATTCGACTGGATTCTTATAAGAATTCCAATCTCTATAAAGAAAAGGCCATGAAATTCCATGAAAAACACATCCTATGAAAGGTATTACATGAATGTTAATAGGTAATGCTCTTCAATTATCAATTTCAACTTCACCCAAGTAAGATTAATTCTAGTTGGAAAGTTTTTTTATTATTACTAATACTTACCCATTTGGTGCAATGAAATTCCAAGACCCTTATTCCAAAAGAAAATTCATAGTTAATGGGCATCAGTTAAAGCATTAGCATGAGAGGAAACACACCCTGCTAACCATATCAACTTCAATTAGATCCCCAAATACTATAATAAACCCACCAATGGATAGAGACAGTAAACCACCAAATCCAAACCAAGGGCACCTATTTCCCTTTAACTCCCTCTCCCTATCTTCTTCCTCATCCTCTTTCTCTATCTCTCTATCTCTATCTCTTTATCCTTTTCACTCTCTCATTATAATTTTTTATCACTTCCTTCATTGACCCTTTTTTTTCTTTCTATTTTGTGTGGGTGTGATTTTAATAAAAACAAAAAAATACAAAAAAATACAAAACAAAGAGTCAAAATTACTCACTAATAAATTTTTAATTTTTATCCAATGATTTTTTGGAGTCAAAAGACTTGTTTTAATCTCAAAATTTTTTATTTTTATCATAAATTTGGATAAATAATTTTTTATAAGAATAATAAATTTTTATTTCTCAATTTTTGATTTGGAAAATGATTTTTTCCCAACTGCAAGGAACAACGTTAGATTTTATACTAAGGACACCTATGGTCATCTTTTCATATTGGGTGTTTTTCACCCCCTCCCCACCCCCCACCCCCCAATTGTGAGTCTTGATTTGTTTGACCTTTTATCTGAATTTCCTGCCTTGGTGTGCATTATTATGATAGAGTCATTTTCTAAACCACATGAGAATAAAAATAGGCAAATATCCTCCCATTACCCTTACATTCATACTCCTTTTGAATTCCCCTTAAAGCCTATTAAAACCCTTTTTTATAGCCACATTACAATCCCAAAAACTTTTCCCACCTAATATCTACATGGATTTACATTTCATAATTTATTTAAATTTAAGTGTGGGGAAATGGATTTCATTTTGGTTACCATTTACTTTATTTTCAATGTGTCATCATATAATTGAGGTAAATAATCCATTTATTTGTAGGTTATAGTTTTTAACTTGGTGTGATTTGGTAATGGATTAATGTATATGTCATTTTGTATAAATTCTATTGAAAAGTGTTCAAAAAAATATGAAAAAATGCTAAATAATTTAAAAAAATAATGGGATGTGTCTTGGGAAGGTTAAAAATCACACTTCTCCGACCTTTGATCTTGTTATAACTATTTAAATTACTATTGTGAGGAGATAAAAATATGTTTGTAAGAAGATTTTGAGATTTTTTCCTTGTGAAACTTTTGGAAAAAAAATAAGAGAGAGAGAGAGAGAACACTTGCACCATGTTTTCTTGAATCTTTGGGAAAGTTTTGTGTTTTTTACATATTTCATATTTTCATCCCCTCCCAATTTTCTCCCTTTATTTTACTCCTTCACACATTATCACCCTTGAAAATATGTGTTTCCATTTCCTTCCATGTCTCATTTTATAAAATTGTGCATTGCTTTTTCCATTTTAGTGTTTTCCCCTAATTTCCTCTATTTTGGAAATTATATTCCTAACATCCCATAGTCACTTAAAAACCCATAAAAATTCCTCTTGATTCTTTTACACTTTAGGATATGGAATGGAAGCTCATAGATCTTCCAAACTATAATATTTTCAATTTTGGTTAGTGAATAAGTGAAGCTCCATAAATAAATTATTATCATATTGAGAGGAGTGTGTCTTGAATTCTTACATGTTCAATTTATAATTTTGATCATGAATAATTAATGATTTTTTTAACATTTTTTCTATAACAATTTTTAGTGTAATTTATTATGGAGAAGTGAACTAGTCTATACACCCTGATTGGAGGAAATAAAATTTTAATATTTGTCGGTAAGTAAAAATGATTTAGTTATATTTTTATATTTGATATACCTGAAGAAATTCACAAGCTTAAGTGTGGGTGAGTTAGTGTTATTTAGTTTTTAATAACTTTTTATCTACTCCTTTTACTGATTTTTATGTAAAATTGCATAATTGGTGTGAAATACCCATGTTTTAATATTAAATATTATTTTTGAGCATTGTTTGAATTAATATAGATTTAGGTCAGTTTACTATTTTAATAATAATTATCACCCTAATTATCCAAGTTGTATTATTATTGTATTTTATGGTTCCTAATTAAATTTAATAAAAATTATTAAAATGGATCTTTGCCTAATTCATCCATCTAAAGAGTCATATGGACCACACAAGAAAGCCCAAATAATCTGTCAAAGAAACTAGAATAGTTGTGATGTTATATTTTCTAGAATCAATCTAGAAGTCTAAATTATTTTATTCTCTAGAATAATTACAGTTAAATTACATTACAACTTTGATAAAATTTCAAGGTCTAACTCAACAAATAAGGGGCCCAATTGATACATAAAAGTCCATCCCACAATTCTGTTTGGGATTTGAAAACAACCCAAAATTATTGAATTTTATACCAATCCAATCATCCAATTGAGATGATATTTTTATGTTTTAAAATCAAATATTTATGATAACAACTTTTTATAATAAATTTTTCGTATTTTAATTCATATTCATAGACAAAAATTCATTCAAATTTAGACCATGTAAAAACTCGACTCAAAACTAGATAGAAGAACATGGTTTAGGAAAACAGTAATAACTTTGGATATAAAAGTACAATAAACTAAAAAAATTTAGGGTGAACTACAAAAATCCATATATATAACTTTTAATAATAATATATTGTCATATTTTTATGTCTATGTGTCCAAATGGTTGATCCAAATTGGTGGTATGTTTTGGAATTCAAGTATTCTGCCACCTTTGGATATAAATCCATTCCCCTCTTCTCTTTGCAAGGGGCTGGCATTTCAGATCTTATAATGATAGGTTGGCATGAACATATCCTTTACAAGTTCCTAGTATGACCTACCAAACTCATGTTTCTACTTGATATACCATTTATTCATGCTTTCTTTTCATGCACTTCAAGTATTTTCAATTGTAAGCGTGTAAGTTTTTTTCAATTGAATATTAAGGCATGTTTCTTAATCATCATATATAATTATAATATACCTTATATTATGAAATATTAATGGTATTAAAATATTTTAAATTAATTTAAAACCCATTTCCACTTTTTCTTTCTCATTTAATTAAAATTATTTGTTTACTCTCTTCATCATTTGTGTCTGTGTTTGGCGCACAGCTCTTTTCTTATCCCATTCAATTTTACTAAAATTTTAACTCATCACCATAAATGTCATAAACCAGATTTATTAACCACACAAATTTATGAGTAAATATCTCATTGGTGCAAGTCATAATTTTTTTATGATAAGTTATTGAGATCTTTCTCTCATTTAACATTATTTGAATTAATATTGTGTATGTCAAACAAAATATGTTATGGATTAATGAAATGTTTTGTTTGACATATGGATTCTAAGTATTATTAGAACCACAAATACAAATGGGTTAAATAAGTATTTAACATTCCATCAATGATATTTGATCATGATAATAACCTTATTTAAGGCTTGGATTAAAGCCAAAACAATTGGGAGTTCCAATCAAAATCACCTCATGAAGTGGATGTTAAATTAATGAAAAGTGTTGAAAATATCAAGGATTTCATAAGATTACATCCCCAATAATGAACTCACCCAAATATTTATTAAATTATTAAATCACACTTCATTAATCAATAATTTCACCCAATATCTGCAAATAAACCCCCCAATCAAAAGACAATAAATCCAAAATATTTGACTCCAAAAAATAGTACCATTATTGAGGATTCAACCTAAGTTCCACTATACACATTAGCAGATCAATGGACCTTTGAATGGTCGACAGGTGACAATCATACATGATTCATATATAGATCCATATTCATGATCTAAAACTCTATACTATATTGGATTCCCCTCCATGACCTGCACGGATGCTACAGATACCATATAAGAATTTTGGTCGACCCATTACTAAGGTGGTTAACCCCATCAAGCAACCAGTAGAGACTGATGATACTACTACCAATTTCTAAATAATAATATGATATATGATTTTATGGATAGCATTGATTAATTATTTTATCCATATATTTGACATAAAACATCATTTTTAGTGATTTACGGGTATCAACCCATATTTTTTGTTTTTTATGTTTTCATTGAGCGCTTATGACCCTTGTTTTTTTCTTTTTCTAAAAATTTTTATTCATCATTCATTCTATAATTAATTATTGTCAATTAATTCATTTTTTTGAGATATTTTTTCCTACTATTGACTATGTGAACCTATCCATTTTTCTACTTACATATTGGTTATCTCTTATGTACTAATGGTATATCTAATGTAGGTATTTTCCTTTTAAAATTTTTGAAGGTAGCACAATTTTCCATCCCCATCCAACAAGTTCCCCCATGGAATAACTTCCATTATAGGGATCTCTCAATTACCTATTTTACATTCATAATTTCCATTTCAAATCTATCTATTATACTATTGTTATCTCTCCCACATCACTTTACATAAATTGAAAACAATATTACATTTTAAGTGTGGGAGATTCATTATTGAACTTTATTGTCTATACACCTAGGTTATTGCTTGTTTCCATTAGTCTAGGATACATTTTTCATTGAAAAAATTCTTTAACTTGAAATCTCATTAAACCCATTTAAATAAAAGACAAGGTTTTGTTTTAGATTCTTGAAATCCATTTTCATTCCTATTTATAATTATAGTATGATTTCTAAGTTGAATAATTTAATTCTAATTATAGATTATTCTAATTTATTTTTATTAACTTATTACTAGATATTATGCCCTGAGTGATGGCTAGTTATTTTATATACTCTCATTTCCAAGAGGAATATGGATCTAAAATTTTATATTCTTGTGTGATCATATTTATTGAGAGATTCCCCAGGCATGTAAACCTATTATAACTTGCATTAGGGTCTTATTGAGGCTATAACTAAACAAATACACTATCAAAATTATTGATGTGTTTTTTTTTTTGATCCATTTATATTTAGACCCACCTATATATCTATCCTTATTTACACCATATTAGCCATTAATAATCTTATTAGGATGGATTCATTTGAATCATGTTATCCCTTCATACCCTACTCTTGGTTATATGCATGATTTTCTTTTGAAAAAGTTTGGGGGATTTTTCATCTCTACCATACATGGAATGTTGATAATAAGGATACATATGGTGGTATTTTAACCATATTTATATGAAATTGTTCATTATTACCATCATAATTTTCTACACATACCATGTTCCTTTAAAAATGGATTTTGTATTAAGAGGGTCAAAAATCACAATTTATAGACCAATGATTATCAAGAAAGAACACATGTGGTTAGGTGGTGGATGTGAGACCCATCCTAAGCATGATTTTTGAAAAATAAATAAAATTAAAAAGATAAATGACCAAGGTACATTCTTTATGCTTTCTTAACATATTTATGGACTCGCTTTGAGCTATTTGGAGCACAGACACATTTGTTCTAGGACGAGTTTCTTTACTTCATTGTTCACAATTATAATGCATTATACTATAGATCTCACACTACTTTTAGAGCTTTATTTTTACTATCTACCAACCTAACCTTAGCCTCAGAGTCATTTAAAAGTTATTTATTAATCTCTCATGATTAATTTTGTAATTTTATTTATGGAGTGGGGATGTTAGAACCGATTAAAACTTATGGTTAGGAACATATATTCAGGGTATGATAATAACTCCAATTATATATTACCTTGAGTGATGAGAGAAAATTAATGGTGAGGTAAATTGAAACATGGGAATAGCTTCTAAGGAATAGTTAAAAAATTTAATTAAAGGAAAAAGTAATTTGGTTAAGAGATTTGATCATGACACGTGACTAATTTTCTATACAAGAGTGATTCTGGAGGACTTTATTTTTCCAATAACACTTACAATATGTTTGGTGAGATTTTAGTAAAAAAAATAAATGATTTGATAGTCTATAAAATAAAATAAATGAAAATAAATTATTGTGATTTATCTCATTGTTTTTGGATCAATAACTTAGTAAAAGAAAATAAATGATTTGTATTTCTGTCCATATTGTTTGGTGATTCTTTTTAAAAGAAACTAAAATAAATTCTTTTGTTATTAATGTATAAAATAGTGATAAAAATATAATTTTAAAATATTAATAATCTTCCACCATCATTTCCTTCCAAATCATCCCAATTTTGGGATGATTTAAAAACAATAATAGGAGAGAAATCTATTTCTATCCATTTATCCCATTATAATTTCTCTCCTCTTAACATTACCTCACCAAACATCATAAATAAATTTCTACACTCAATATCATTTATTTTACCCCCATATCACCCTTTCCAAATTTTCCCTTAGATTTATTTACTTGGTTGTAATGCATGTTTATTGTTTAAAAATTATTTGATTTAGAATCCCTATTTTGATGATTTTTTCTTGAGGGGAATAAATTGTTAAATTTTAGGGAAATTTGATGATCAAAATTCATATATATTTATTGGATGTAATTATTTAAGATATAATCATGATTTATTCTTTATGCACTGGGTTTTGGGTTTTTTTAGAAAAAAGGGAGTTAAGACTCTGATTAGCTACTAAATTAGGCTAATATTTATTTTTAATATATATAATATTCATGTGCTCCATTATTCAAAAACACCATTTTAAGTTCATTTTACAAATTGAACATTATTTCACATTATGATTGTAATTCCTTCTTAAAATGAACTATGCATGGTACATTTTTTAACACCTCATAAAACACAAAATGGTTTTAATTTTATTTTTAGGTATTTCATTATTTAAGGGAAAATCATGATTTTGTATAGTAGTCTAATAACATTACTATATAGGACCATATCCAGGCTCAATGATTCTAAAATTTAAACTAAAGATATAGGACATGATGAGGAACATTTAATCATAAATTTTCCAGAACTAATTCTATTTTTTGAATTGAGTTTTAGGCATTCCAAGTTAAATATACAATTCTAGGCCAGATTTCGAGTCCCAGAAAAACATCCCACCATTTCAATCATATCTTGAAACACAAAAATAATTTTGGGATTAAATTTTACTAGATAACAGGGTACATCATAATATACATTTTTTTTCTATAAACCACCCAAATTATATCATATAGAAGATCATTTAAGCGCCTCTGTTTGGTGGATGCAAGTTGGATACCATTTGGAGTCAAGGGTGGAAAAGTCCAAATTCCACAAACTTTCCACCACCCTATGCCTAACATACTCAAGTGGGAAGACATGGAATGTTGGGGGATCGACCCAAGGCTTCAAAAATGAATATTTAAGGTAGTATTTTTGGATTAGTTAAGGATATTTGGTGCTTTGTTTCATTTTAATGTTATGCTACCGCTTTGTGTTTGTAATCGCATTCCTTTCTCGTGTAAGTTGTTCAATTAAACTTAGATTATTAATAAAACTTATTATTATACTTTTATTCTTTTCTTATTCATATCAAATTGATATTTTTTCCTAAATTTGTGAATTTATTCACACCAAACCTTGTGAAGTTTATCACACAATGGTGGAGTGATTGTTTTTTTATTTTTTTTTTCTTCTTCAATTCCCCCCTCATGATTCTACTTATTACTTCCATTGATAGAATAGAATCAATGGAGGGATAACCCACTTATTTTTTGATCCAATGGAGTATAAAGTGGATGTATTGGATGTTATTTTTCACTCAATAATCATTTAAAAATTTCTTTTATTTGAGTTTTTCATTCAATGATCTTTTCTCTTCCCCTTATTGAATTTTATTATCGCACTTTTCATGTTCTAATAAGATCCTTTACCTATGAGTGATCATGAATATGATACTCCAAGTGTATAGGTGATTATAATTTGTATGTAAAGGTGTTAAACCAGTAATTGATGTGGTTTCATTGATTTTATTGAATAAATATTTCTCGAGTTAATGAAATTGAAATATTCTAAAAATGAATTCATCCAATACACCTGAAGTGATAACCTAGGATCAACTCATTTTTTTAAATTGAATTCACTTAAGTCTCTTAGTGTTCACTTAAAACTATCTAAAATAAAGCTAAATTTGGAAAATTCATATCCAAAAAACAATCCATAGTATGTACATGTCTGTAGATTTCTTCTTAGGTCTATGAGGATTCGACAACCCAAGCTACACTATAAGTGACCGCTTAACCCTTAAAACTTGGGTAAATTTGGGAGAGAACAATTTTTGGTGCCATTTCTAGGGACATAAGTAAGTCATATTGACACTAATTCTATTATAACCCATTTATATTTTCTCACATCACTTCCCTATTCTCACCCCCAATTTCATTCTTATGGAAATCCAATTTGAACAAATACAAACATGGGAAAACTCCCCATACTTTGACTACCCCACACAAAGTGTATTGTACAATTACCATAATTATTTTTATTGGTGGGATAATTAAAAACCTATTGAGCCATAATTTTTTAACTCCTATGATCAAAAAAACATTCCAACCTATAATGAGTTACAATCCCAACAAGGCCAATTTGAACTTCCTCTTATGGAATTCCAACAACTTAATTATCCTCCTAGAATAGACCGTCTATCTCAACCCCTTTACCATCATGATACACAAACATTACTTGAGAAATTGTGTCAAAAACTGGAGATAATTACTTCTAATATTTCATCCTTGAGAGCAGAACTACAAATCATTGAAATGGTTATGGAACCAAATCCCACTCAGGTTTCCCATTCCTCGTCATTGATAAAAGAATATTATTACACACAAACTTATCATGAAAATGATAAGGAAATTTACTTTGAATCTAAGAGACTTTAATAACATGAAGGAATTTTTATTTGTGTTTAAATAACGAGGAAACTAATTTTTTGTATTCACAAGAGGTAAATTTGACATCATGGATTGAGTATCAGGAATATTTCTCCATTGATGATTTTATAGAACCAAAAATCATTGAACCATTGGTAGAAATAAAAAACTTTGAGTCCATATCCATTCCTAAAGCTGATATGTCTAATTTGGTGTCTGAATATTCTATTCTAAGGGAACCAATTCTGTTGAGAAATTTTGAAAATGAAATTGAGTTTGATTCAAAATCCCAACTTTTGTTTTAATTTGTTAGCTAACCTGATCTCAAATTCAAGTTCCATACATCCTATCTCAATTCTTCCTTTATAGGGGATAATCAAAAACATTTTGTCATCATTTTATCTTCTCTTAATGATAATAAAGATATAATTCCCCTTTTTGTATTAAGAAATACTATAAAAGAAATTGTATGGATCCTTTTCTATATTCATGGGTTTATCCAATACATTGGGAACTATATGGTTTTTCTTCATAAAATTAAAAAACCTTCCTATCAACCACATTGTATAATAAATTATAATCTAATTAATGTGGTGAAAAAATTAATCCTTAAAATGTTTAAACTTGGTGTTGGATAAGTTGAGGGGTCAAATTTGAGCTAACGAATTTAAACTAAGCGTTTTTTGGGAGGCAACCCAACATCAACATGACTTTTATTTTATTTTATTTTTTTTTTTGATTTTTTATGTATTTGTGTGTTGAAAAATCAATTTCAAAAAAAAATCAACTCTTTCTCTTCTTTTACCTTTTTGTTTCTTCTTTATTTTATTTATTTTTAATTTTGTTCTTATGTATAATATATATTTTATTTTATATTCTTATATATATATATGTATATATATATATATTTAAAAAAAATGCAAAAATAAATTAAAAATTAAAAATTAAAAAAAAATAAAAATATTATAATATTTTTTTATGTACAAGACTACACTGTAGGTCTTGGGGACATCCCCATCATGTCTAGCTAAGCCACAGACTCGAATCCATGACTGAAGGGAGATAGGGGAGTGTTCCTTCCACTTACCTACACCCTACAGTGTTTCCTTCTTCCACTATTTATATATTTATACATATATTTAATAATTTGTGTATATTTATTTTTGTATATATATGTATATATATATTTATGTATATAGATATATTTATATTTTTATATTTTTTATATATTTTTTCTTTCCTCTTATACCATGAGTTTGTGTTCGATATGTAAAATTTAACAGATAAATTTTTTTATCCTTTATTTTTTTTTTTAGTTAAGGGAGCCTTAAGAGGTTCCCATTGTATTCTAATTTTATTGGTGTGTAAGATTAAAGGGCTGCTGAGATTGATGGATTTTTAGGAAATTCATATTTCCTTTATGTGTACAAACACAAACTACCATCATTTATGAGGCTTCTTTGAGTTACATGGAGATCAAAGGAGTAATCAGCAGCATCATGAACTTCAACTTCAAAAACCAAGTGACTTTGTTCCATATTTCTTATTTCAAATTCCTTTTAGAAATCTTACCCTCTACCTATAACCCCTTATAAATTTTATTTTATTTAAACAATAGGGAGATCATTATTTTAAGTTGGTGGAGAAGAAATAAAAAATTGCTTTTGTGTGCATAAAAAAAATTAAAAATTTTAAAAAAAATGCTTTGAAAAAAATGTGTGTAAGGAGAAATTTCTTTAACCTTGAACATGATAATACACATTTCATGCTTTGAAATTGAATATCAAATAATATTTCATGCCTTAATTCTAATTTTAATACAAGTTTAAGTTCATGAGCATAGATTTTGGAAAGTGCGGTTGTCCGGTGTTATTTTTCACCGTTTATATTTTCATCCATTTAAAAAAAACACAATGCACATACTTTAGATTTTGGGGTATTAGTTTGAGTTCTTGGGGTCCCATAATAAATGGAATAGGTTTGGTGATAATTTTAATTTAAACATGAGTATTAAAAAAAAATCAATCAAAGAAAATTAAACAAAAAAATCAAAAAAAAAATCAATTGCATGTAGAGCAATGGATTGACCTAATGTGTGCCTTTCGACACTTGAGGATCATGAATTCATATTTGTATAGCCCAGAGTTGAGAATTTTATCTCTATTTGTGTTAATTTGAATTTTTTTATTTATTAAACTCGATATAATACCCAAGTATGTGGGCTTCACTTGGTGCCCTAAGGTCTTTGAGCCTCGGAGTTATCGACAAAGTCTCGCTACATGGGTTGACTCGATTGAGTACAATTTAAATTACCATAGAAAAATTGCAAAAAAAACACAAAAACACAAAAAAAAAATGAATACTCATCTTAATATTAAAATGTGATTCCACCTAGATCTTCCATATTTTCTCCCCTGAATAAAGATGAACCCTTGTGTCTGTTGTGACACACAACACATCATCATGCTTAATTGAAATCGGATAAAATGTGGTGATGAATTTGAATAAAGGAATGGGCTTGGTCTTTAGATATTACTATGTACCTAGCTTGTTTTAAATGATTTTTATGGGTTTCATAATTGTTTTTTATGAGGTCTTTTTGTGAGAATTGTGTATTAAAATGTTTTTGGAAAAGGGAATTCAAATTTCATATTTTTGAGATACAATTTTCTCATGACTAGAAAAATTCATGTTGGGGGTGTAATTAGCCACTAAATTAGGCTAATATTAATTTTTAATATATATAATATTCATGTTCTTCGTTATTCATAAACACTATTTTAGTTCATTTTACAAATTGAACATTATTTCACATTATGATTGTAATTACTTCTTAAAATGAACTATTTCATAGTATATTTTTGAACACCATATAAAACACAAAATGGTCTTGATTTTATTTTAATATTTTATTTTCAGGTCTACCATGCTTTAAGGAACAATTAATTCTTTTTGATCACTTGAATATTCACATTGAAAGACCACTATTTTGGACATTCAACCCAAGAAATTCTCGGCCAAGTAAACTAGACAGCAGCCCAATAACATTACTGTAGAGGACAAGATCCAGGCCCAATGATTCTGAAATTTTAACTGAAGATATAGGAAATTATTAGTAACATTTAATCCAACATTTTCCAGAACTAATTCTGTTGTTTTAATGGATTTTTTGGTGGCCCAAGTGGAAGATACAATTCTGGGCCAGATTCTGCATCCTAGAAAAACATCGCACCATTTCAATCATATATCAAAAATAATAATTTTGGGATGAAATTTTATAGTCTATCAGGGGACATCCTAATATCCATTTCTTTCTATGGACAACCCAAATTATACCATATATAATCTCATTTTGGTGCCTCGTTTTGGTGTATGCAAGATGGCTGTCATTTCAGGTCAAGGTTGGAAAAGTCCAAATTTCACAAACTTTCCACTACCCTAGGCCTACCATACTCAAGTGAGAAGATATGGACTATTTGGGGATTGACCCCAAGGCTTCCAAAATACCTATTTAAGGTATTTGTGTTGGATTAATTAAGGATATTTGGTGCTTTGTTTCATTTTAATGTTATGCTTCCACTTTGTGTTTGTAATTGCATTCCTTTATCATGTAAGTTGTTCAATTCACCTTAGATTCTTAATAAAAGTTCTTATTCTACTCTTATTATGTTCTTATTCATATCATGTTGATAATTTTTTCTCAAGGTTTGAATTTATTCATACTAAACCTTGTGAATTTTATCACACAATTGTGGAGTGATTGTTTTTTTATTGTTTTTCTCTTCTTAAATTCCTCCCTCATGAGTCTACTTCTCACTTATATTGATAGAATAGAATCAATGGAGGGATGACCCACTTATGGGTTGATCCAAGTGATTATAAAGGGGCTAGATTGGATATTATTTCTCACTCAATAATCATTTAATTATTTCTTTTATTTGAGTTTTTCATTCATGATCTTTTCTCTTCCTCTTCCTTATTGAATTTTATCACCACACTTTTCATGTGATAATAAGATCCTTTACCTATGAGTGATCATGAATATGATCCTTCAAGTATATAGGTGATTCTAATGTGTATGTGAAGATTTTAAAACAGTAATTGATGAGGTTATATTGATTTCATTGAATGAATCTTTCTCAAGTTAATGAAATTGAAATATTCTAAAAAGGAATTCATCCAATTCTCCCCAAGTGATAACCTAGGATCAACTCATTATTTTAAATTTAATCCAGTTAAGTCACTTAGTGTTCAGTTAAACCTATATAAAATCAACCCAAAGTTGGACACTTTATATCCAAAAACAATCTATAATAAGTATGTGTCTATAAATTTCTTCTTAGGTCTCCGAGGATTCAACAACCCAAGCTACACTACAAGCGACCACATAACCCTTAAAACTTGGGTAAATTTGGGAAAGACCAGAATCAAATGAGGAAATACTAGAAAAATAGAAAAATCAGATATTACACGTTGTTAAACATATTCACAACGTGTATTCCTCAAGCAAAACACCTACAAGACAAAGTACATCATGTGAAATCTTTACAATATGTGGACCATTCTCTCAATATGATTATATTACATGACATTCAACTTAAGAATATAAAACCTTATGAGAATACATGGCATGAAATAATTATATTATATGAAAGTTCAAAATCTGAATCTTGCTAAAGATACAGGATATGAAAATCGGTAGATCAAATATATTTAAAGATATTTTTAGATCTTAAGTACACAACATGAAACCCATTTACATGTCATGAATGTCTCAAAATAGAACTCATTTAAATAATTCTCATGATGTGAATCACTTACTCATCATGAGTCACTCGGGTCTGTATTTATCAGATCACCCTGACATACAGAAGAGAATTGGACTCTATCCAAACTTCCTCATTTTTCTTTTTCATTTCTTCTATACTTTATTTCAAACCTAGTTATATTGATTTTATTTTCTATTTGTATTGATCCTTTGCTTCTATTTACCATCCTACAAATGTGGATTTTTTATTATTTGTTCCAACATTCAATTTTCAATTTTGATTTCCATTCAACTTCATTTGTTGTTGTTTTCTTCATTGTTAATTCATTAAAGTTAGTATTTTATTGATTTTATATTGTTTCAATTGTGGATTAAACTAATTTTAATTGTTTAATTGTTATATCAATCATGCTTCTTATTTCCTTAATTTTGATTAATCCTGTCATTTGAGGCTAATACACTTAGGGTAAGGGGTCAAGAGTAAGGGTTTGTTTAAACATAATAAATTTCTAAATTGAAGCTTGGTAGCCCTGTGGCTAGTAATTAGGTTAAAATAAATTATTTATCACACTATTTTACATAACTGTGATCATGGGAAGTGTAATAGAAAGACCCTAACCTAGTTTTAGTTGAGAAATATAAGACCAATATCTTGTTATACTTTCTACCTTTGAAGCTAAGAGTAATGTATCTAGGTTATTTACTATCTCTAGACCAAAGAATAGTTGAATCTTAGGTAGATAAAATTGGTTTGATCATGACCAATCAGTGACCTTTACACCACTTCACAACCTAATTCATAAGAATTTCCCAACTATATTTAGGATTACTCTTTTTCCTAAACCCTAAAATTGACCCTGATACCTTTTTTATTTATTTATTTAAACTAAATCTATGTAAGTTCTATAAAACCAAACCAAAGAGAGATCGTAAGGACTCCTACTACAAGGTTCTAAAATGCTAAGTTTTCATCTTTCTAGTTTGTACCTATGGGTTTAACCCCAAACAACCGCTATGTTATGACTTTGTATCTAGTGTAGTTTTGGGATAATATAAATTCTAATTGGATCAACACCCATGATGAATCAACAATGCTACATGGGTTGGTCAATTGTGTAAGTCATAGTGAATCTTGTACAAAAGTATCATTATTTTTAAAGGTTATTAGAATGAGTGGATAAAATAAATAACATCATGGAGGTGTTCATGGTGAGTTGTAAAATAGGATATCTCTCCATGAGTGTTTTTGGAGACTGTGGTCATAAAATATTCAAATATCAATATTTATAGAGATTGTTCAACACTATTTGGTGAGTGTTTTACAATTTTTTATGAATTTCTTCACTTGTAGAATCCCTATTTCATGGAACTTGGAGTTATATGTCATGGTCACTCAAATGTGGAGCTCAAAATGGGCATGGTGAAGAGAGACCACGTCATGGTGTTTGATAACTAGAAGTTACGAGCAATTTTACTATTTTGGAACCTATTTGATTGATTTAATTGTTATAAATCAAATATTAATGACTAAAATAGAACTTGATAAGGGATACATGATGGTAGATAATCCAAGGGATAGTTTTTTAGGCTAGATAATTTTGATTTTGATTTTAATTTTGAATTTGAAATTAAAAAAACTTGGAGAAGATATTTTATGGTTGCTGTGAAAAATTAAAAATAAAATATAACACACTGAAAAATAGAGAAGGAGGAATATTAAAGATACAGAATCAAAATATTATTAGTGAAGAATATTCAATAACTGATATTAATTATAGGAGTTTGATTGGTCTTAAATTATATGTAATATTAGTCTTGGAAAAATATTTTGTTGGTCATATCTTTGAAGATATTTAAGTGAATATTGGAACAACATGGATGACACCCTTGTTTTCTGGTGTTGATTTATTTGTTTTAAATCTTGTAATATCAACCTATATGTTGACTTTATCATTGTATCCCTCTTAAAAGTAGTGTGTGGAAGAGAGGAAGAGTTCATAGATGTAATGACCTCAAACCTAGTTTCCCAAAGCCGGTGCCTTATTTCATTACATTATCATATAAACAAGTAAGTCATATCCAAAAGGAATGAATAGTTTAGTAACATTGGAAAACCAGATATATACATAAGTTCAAAATTATATATTGAAATGAAATACATCATAGAAGATCCTTTGGAAACACTCTTATTCGTCTTGATTATCTTTGCATGTCATTTATAAAATTCATCTTAGAATCCTAGGGAAAATAAACTTAAGAAATGGGTGAGCTCTGATGCTTAGTGAGGGTAAGTAATATAGCAGAAGCATTAATAATAAGTCATGATGAATAACTAAAGAACATGTGACATTAAAACAAAATCTTGAGCATAATATGGAAGGAATAAAAGATGAATAAAAAATTCCATAATAAAACATAACCATGGATATTATACTAGTTGATTAATCACATGGACTATAAATTACTAGTTTCATAATGAGGTAATGAATAATTTCAGACATCATAATCATGTCATCAAGGCCTCATCCAAGACACAATCCATAATGGGTTAAAACTCAGGCTAGTTTGTCTCATGCGACCTACCGATATAACGAGGGGCTATATCGGGCCTTGAACATCACTTAATAAGTCCAATGAATTCATCATATTAAAGGGGAGAAACATAATCAACATATACATTCATATTGAAACTAACATGTGAAATGTAAATAACTTTCCCCAATCAGTAAACATAAACACTGACCATTTAGAGTAATATGGTGAATGGTACCAAGATAGAACATCCACAGTCAAAGTAAACATAAACCATTAAATAAAACATGGTATATGATATCATAAAATATTAATCCCAATTAAAGATAATAATTTATAATATTGTTGAAATAAATGGAAGTACTCTTATAAAACCATCAAGTAATACTTGAGAGAAATACTCTTTTACTTTGCAAAGAAGAGTTATTTTGGAAAAATATTTGTTTAAAACTGGAAGTGAACTAGTATAGTTTTTTTATAATAAAATGAGTTATTTTATAAAAATAATGGTGGCATAAAATATATTATAGATTGCACTTGAAAATAGGTAAAAATTTGAGAATCTCCCTTGAATCGGGCTTGTTTATTAAGAAGAATTTGAGAAAGATACTTTTAAAACATGTAACTCACCATAAAATAAATAAGGATTATGATTGGTACATATATATAGAACATTCAAACTTAATTTATGAATATTAAATAATAATAATTAATAATTTCATTGTGGTAAAGAGATAAAAAGAGTAACCCAAAATAAATTGGAGGTTCAGGTAGAAAACCCTTACCTTAAGTATGAATGTGTTCTACACTTGACCTTAATATCTTGGATAATAAAATTAAATCCATTAAATAATTAATTAATAATATTATATACATGTATTTGATTTATTATAATTTTATTAAGTTCATTTTTGGCCTTTTTTATGAATTATAAGATACAATTTTATTGCTCATGAGTGTTCATTTCCTTGGTTTTCACGATTGGTATACTTGTATATGAGTAATGGAGTTAATGTAAAATGGGTATAATTATCCAGAATTGGAATTAAATGTTATTATTTAACAAAAACAAGTTTAATTGGTATTTTTTTATTTTTTCATATATGAGGATGAATCATTAGATAACATGTTAATTATAATCATTTAGCTTAAATTTAGCAGTTTTTCGATCACAATGAACTAGTTTTGTTCTATTATTTAATATTATGTATATACAATGGTTCTAGATCCTTAAATAAGATATAATAAATATTTTATAATCTGTTTCAACCATAAAAATGGTTTCATTACCAGCCTTGAAGGAAAAATTAAATAAAAAATTTTCATCCATAAAGGATGTAAATTGGCACCTCCTGGACGAAGATTTCATTTTTAAAATAAAAGAGATAGATTAAGGATATTGATGATGGTTATTACATTAAAATGACATAATTACAGTATATATATGATAATATAGTTATCATGATCATTTTTATAGAGTATTTGAGGATTGTATAATAAAAGAAAGAACTTGAAAATAAAATAAAAGGAAAAGGAAGAGGATTTTACCTCTTAAATACTCTTCATTGAGAACCTCCTTGAGGAAAGGGGTTTTGGTATTTTGGTAATACCAAGAGCTCCTAGATGTTGTGAGAGACTAGGGAAGAGGATTTTTATAGAACATTGACAATATTCAAGGTTTGGAGGAGTGAGGAGAAGATGGGGTGAGAGGTGGTTTTTATAGTAGAGGAGAGGGGTGATTTCTCATTATTTTATTCATTATTTTATTATTTTTCTCAAGACAACCAATATTATTTATTATTGTGAATAAATATAGTAATAAGTTCATGTGATTTTGAAACAAGGGTGATTACATCATCCATGACTTAAGGAATAGTGTATTTCGCTTATAATGTATTTATACTATAAATTGCCCTATTTTACTTTTCACTAAAAATTCAAGTATTTGAAAACAAAATCCCAAAAATTCACCATAACCATTTTTTGATATGTAGAATTCAAAAATTAACTCCATTTTTTGAAAATAATTTTCTAAATATGGTAATTTTAATTTTTAATTAAAATTATTATTTACTCAAAAAATACAATTTTAAATTTATAAATGATTTTATAAAGTTTTAAAAAATTAACTAAGGTCTCATAAAATTATCCTAAAATCATAGGACAACAAAATATTTATTTATGAATATTTTTTATGAAAATTAATTTTCTTTTAAAACTTTTTATTAATTAAAATATTTTAATTAAATATTTATGACTTACAAAAATACCAACACTTAAATATTAATTTTTAAAATATTCATTTACTTATACTATGATATAATTATATCATAATTTCATTTATAAAATGTCCAAATTTTATTTATACTTTCATTGGTGAGGTTATTATTCTATTGGATGGATTAATATTCATAAGGGTCACATTACTATTTCTAAAGGCATGATACTATTTCATTGATATAGGTTCCTTAACTTCTAGAAATACCTATTATTTAATTAATTCTTCATTTATGATGTTTGTATTGTGTTCTATAAGTTATTTTATATAATATATATTATATGAAATAAATAGAATAAGGGAAATTTCATTGATAAAGTTTTGGGTCATTACAATAGACCTTGGTTGAGTAGTGTTCTCTTCCTAAATATTGTAATCACATACTAGTGAATTAGTGGTTAATTGTAATATCAAAACATCATTGATATGTGTTCATTATATATATCCTTTTATGGTTGAACCAAGTAAAAATTATATCATCATTCCCTTTATAGTTTTATATTTTATTGTGATTATAAAATAGATTCAATGTGGCTTTGACTACATGAATAAATTATTCAATTAATATAAAGAAAAAAATAAAGTTTCATGACACCCTAATTCACCCCCCCCCCCCCCCCACACACACACACACACACTCTCTCTAAAAGTGTACAACAAGACCTCGGGGTACAATAAGCAATATCATATCCAGGTTAATTCTTGAATATATTGGGAGGAATCTGGTATCATGGAGAATATTGTGAATGCAAGGGGAGTACCCTTGTTTGATGGATGAAACTATCATATATGAAAAAAATAGTATGAGATCACATATTATATATCTTGGGATAGATGTTTTCACTATAGGGGTATATGGGATACAAGTAACTAATCCCACTGGAAGATCAGTGATAGAAGTGGATAAAAAGTTTCTATGTGATGATTGTAAGGATCAAAATGCCTTATTAGGAGAACTATCTAACCAAATATATATCAAGGTGGTGGATTTTTCCACAAAAAATGGGGTTTGGTATAAAATTTTTAATACCTTTGAAGGATACACTAAAGTAAAGGAGGAAAAGTTTCAAGTTTTATAGAACATGTTTGATGATATGAAGATGAGTTCCTATGAAAATATAAATGGTTTATTTAAATATTTTATTAAAGTTTTTGGTGTTATTCATGGAATTGGTCATGAGATCAAGGATTATAATATTGTAAATAAAATTATTTTAAGTTTACCATTAATGTACAACCTCAAAGTGTCATCACTTGAAGAAATAAATCCTAGTGAGTTATCTCTTGATGAATTTCATAGTAAATTGGTTTCTTATGGGATAGGTGAAGTCAAAAATATCTTTAGAATATTCATATAAATATATTCCATTATAATAAATTAAGAATAAATGGGTTTAGGAATCTTAAAATGAAGATGATATAAGTGATGATATATTATCACTTGTTACAGTGATGTTTAAGAGAGGAAAAGACATATTTGTGGGTGAGTTTCCTTTAGCTTTTTTCCATTATGGAAAGGTTTGAAAATCATTTCAAGGTGAAAAAAATAAATTTTGTAAAGAGTATATAGACTGAAAATTCTCAAAAAATAATAAAAATAAGTTTCTCATTAGAAAGAATTTCAATTTTGGAAATTTAATTACAAATAAGTTTCAAAGGAAAGTGCTTCTTAATAAGGAAGAAGTAGATATTGAGTAATATCCATCAGAAGGTATTGAAACTGAGTTTATCTCAGATATAGAAGATGAAATTATGGTTTCAGTATATAAATGTAAAACTAAAGTTAAAAAAAAGATCAAATAGAAGGAGTATTTGATCTCCATGTGTAATTGGAATGGGTGATTAAATAGATTGAATTATAGATAAAGAAGGATAAAATCAGAGGCTTATTGAAGGAGTCTTCAAGATATATTAATGAACATGAAGTATAATTTTATTATATTGATAATATTTTAGAGGAATGTGATAATAATCATGTGAAATATGAATAATATGTAAATTAAAAATTGAAGAATGAAAAATAGAAAAATATCATTGATGATCTTAAAATTTCTATTAAGGAGAAAATTGAGAAAACTAAAATACTTGAGGAGGAATTTTTATACTTGAGAAATAATATTGATTCAGAGATTAAGGTAGATGTTTCAAAGAATAATATTTAATTTGGAGAAATCTAATATGGATTTTTTATGTAAATAGTATATCTTGGAACAAAAACTTATTGAGGAAATTTTGAATACTCAAAGACTAAGTTGTATGGGTAAAACTGGTCTTAGTTTTGATGGTGAAACATAAAAGGGGAAAGTTAGTAAGTATGAATATTTCATGGAAGTGTATAAATGAATAAATTTCCCAACAATGAATAACTTATCAATAACCAATAAAGTACTCAAAATATAGAGATATGTGGAGAGACAATTATAAAAATATTTTTCCACTCATGAAGTGTTGATTTTATGGTCTCTTAGTCCATGTGATGTCTTATTATGGAGAAACTAAAATTAACTAAGATGTGGATCTATAAGAAATAAAAAAAGGAAGGTGGGAGTAAATTCTTCATATCAATAAAAAATTATTTCTATGATTATTGTTTTAATTGTTCAAATTCTGGACATTAAGCAATAGCTTGCAGGCAAAGAAGATAAAGTTATTATTATAAAAGACAAAGGGGAGTGGATGAAAAGTAATCTAATTAAATTCCCTAAAATAATGGATTTTATCCTCTTAAATAAGAATTATTTTATTTTATTTCTTATACTGAAGAAAATGAGAAGAGTTTAACACATGTCTCAACTCATTTGATAATGTCATGGAAGGAAAGGAAAAAAGATTAAAAAGTTGGATTCAGTTGAAAATTCCTTGAAATAATCAAAGAATAGTATCTTCTAGATTTTGGGAAGTGAGTTTTAATCTCATATGATAGAAAATATGAATCTGTAGAAGAATTTAAAGGGAATAATTGATAGAAAAATGTGCTTCAGAAATGATGGATGTGTAAAGATTGAAGCAAGTGTAAAGTCTTGGTTGGATAGAGATTACTTGAAAAATACTGTTGTACTTTATTTTGATGGAATTCATCATAATATTTTGAGTTTTATTTAGCTTTGTGACTCAGTTTTGGAATTCATGTTCATTCATAAGGGTGAAATCATTAAAGGGATGTTTTAGATTTCTCTGATGAAGGATTGTAGGATAAATGGAAACCAATATCAGGTTGATAACAGAGAAAATATTTATCTTCTAACAATGGAAGAAGAAAATAGATTGTGGTACCAAAAGCTAGGACATGTTAATCAACAAATTAAGGAAATTTTATCAAAATTTAGAGATTTGGTTGATATTCCTAAATTGAAGTGAGATCAGGAAAATATTTTTGAGGCTTCTATGTGATGAAATATGTTTTGAATTATATATCCCACAAAGAAGAAGAGAGCATTAAGTTTGTGGTCCAATTGGTCTGAAAAGAACTTATGGTGAGTGGTATTTCATATTTTTTGTGGATGATTATAGTATAATGGGATATTCCATATTAATGTGATCAAAGATGGAATTGTTGGATTGCATAAAGAATTTTATAAGAACAAAAAAAATGAAACTAGAAGAATTGTGAAAACTCTGAGATCAGATAATGAAACTAAGTAAAGAATTTATGAGGTTTAGAAATATCTTGAAAATATTGGTATTAAACATTAAGTTTATTAAGTGATAACCCCCCCCCCCCAAAAAAAACACACACACACACAAAATGTTGTTATGGAAAGAAGAAATCACATGGTTAACAATATGTAAAATACATTGATGATTGATAGTGGCATCTGACATCACTACTGGAAAGAATTGGTTTGTGTGGATTTTTATACTTAGAATGTAACTTTGCTTAGTGTTGAAGTTGGGAATACACCTTATGAAATATTTCATGGAAGGAATCCCTTTGTAAAGCATATTTGGTTGTTTGGAAAAAAAATATTAATTAGAAACAAAGAAGTAAATCAATTAAAATGTGATGATACAATAGATGAATGAATTTTTCTCAGAGGCTCTACAAATAATAAGGTCTATAAGTGATTTAATAAAAGGATAAATAAAAATTGAGAGCAGTGGTGTGAAAGTGGTTGAGAATGTGATCAAAAAAAATTCTAAAAAAACTATTCATGAAGAAATGTTTTATAAAGGTGAAGAGATTAATGAAGACTTGGGAGAGTCTAAAAATATTCTCGCTGGTGATGATTCTGAAATTGAATTTGTTAAAGAAAAAATTAAAGAGGTGAGTCAACATATGACTCAATCAATAAGAAAAATGGTTTAATTTGATTCAAGTAATATCATCGAAAACAAATCTGCTCTAACTCATACTTGGAGGATGAAGATAATGGAGCATAATGGTCCACTATGAAAGATATAGCCCACTTCATTCAAAGAAGCAGCCAAATCCATGAATAGAGAATTGGACCATATTGATAAAAAGCACAATTGGGAGTTTATGGATAGAAAAAAATTAATATAATTTTATTAGTGAAAAGTGTTCCTTAAATAATAATCTAGATAAAAATGGAAGAGTAATCCAGAATAAAGTGATATTGATTTGTAAGGAATATGCTCAGGTCAAAGGCATTGATGTTGAAGAAACATTTTCTCTGGTGGAAAGAATACAGTCTATCAGACTTTTTATAGTGTTTTTTTTTCAAAGGAAGTTGATATTATTTCAAATGGATGTAAAGACAATATTCTTAAATGGATTATTGAATAAATAAGTTTATATATAACAATAAATTGGATTTGTTTTTGGGAATAATGACTTTAAAGTATGAAAATTAAAAAAGGATTTGTATGGACTAAAACAAGAACCTCGTTCATGGTATTCATGGTTAGATTCTTTCATGAGGCAGATGGAGTTTAATAGAGGATGGTTTTATCACAGCCTATATGTAAAGATTTTATAAGAATAATATTTTATATTAATGGTGTATATAGATGACATCATTTTTCATCCAATAGAGAGAAATCAATTGAAAATTTTGTTTGGTTAATGAGTTCATAATTTGAGATGTCATTGATTGGATAATTGAATTACTTTTTAGAGATGAAAATATAATAAATGTGGAAGTTGTATTGATCAAATATGTGATGTATGATAAGGAAGTATTGAATAAATTCAAAATAGTAGAGTGCAAGCCTGTTTCAACTCTGATAGCCATTGGAACTAAATTGGGAAATCATGGAGATAATGAAGTATTAGGCTCAACTCATTAAAAAAAATTCATTGGGAGTTTAATTTATCAAATTGTGATCAAGAAAAAAATCATCTATGTTATATGTTGTACTTCCATCTCTCTCATAGTGCTCTTATGATTAGAAACACTCAATTATGTGTCTAAAAAATTCTTTTTAGTGGATGATAGTTACTTTTATTAGATATCATATTAAATGATTTATATGGAATCTTGAAGGGCCAAAGTGATTTTAGGGAAACTCCATGTAACACAGGTTAGAAGGTGCAGGTCACCAGTTAATTGGTGACATATAGACAGAACCATCCAAGGAAGAAGGAGTCCTCTAGCTAATCAGAGGAGGAGCATCAGTTATTCATTGGAAACAGACAAAAATATTGGACTTATAGAATTCCATCATCCAGCCAGTGGATTAGTGTCTCCTGATAAAGATTTTCAAAAATAACTTGATCCTAGAAAGCACATTAGCTACCCAATGGAGGCTACAATCTATCTAGTGGTGTTCAAACAGCAAGTCTAATATTCAATTTTTGGTGGACCTTATAGATATTAAATGGAATTTTACAATAATTAATAACTAGAAATAATTATATAATGTTTCTATATCCTTTGGTGGATATAAATAAGAGTACCTTGTAGGCTCTCTCAAGAATGGTGGATTGAACAAACAAATTAGATTGTACCAATGATGAATCAAAGTGATCTTTTCCATCATTCTCAATGCCTTCTTTAAAGTGATAATTTCAATTATCAATCTCTTAGGTTCTATTATACCATTACCTATCTATATATATTCTCAAATTATATTATCCATCTTGAGATATAAGGGAGTAACTTTGTAATGGATTTGTGTTATGAAAATATCTCTCTTATTACCACCATTTCTACAAAGGGTGCACATAACCAAAAAGTGAGGTATGGGTTCTCACAATCATAAAAGTGAGGGAGCTTGGTTTCATGAAACTTCCTCTAAAAAGGGATAAATTGGTTACTTCATATCCATTAAAATCAAGGGATAAATAATAAACCTCTCAACTCGAGGGGAGGAGAAGTATGGGCTTACATCAAGCTGTTGTCGAACTCCTTTATCAAATATATCTCCCTCTCTCTCCATTTACTTTCTACATTTCATCATCTTTTATCATTTATGAGCATATCACATAATTTTTACATAATGAATATTATAATCCAAATATACTTCTCACTTAATTAACTTTAATTATTCTTTTTATTCTGTATCAAAATTATCATGGTCTCATATCTTTCATAATCTCTTTAACTGATAATTGTACTCTCATGCTTCATACTCTCAAATTAAATGGTTCTAATTATATTTATTGGAAGAATAATATGTCAACCTTTATTATATATATTAACTATCCTATATAGAAATTATAATTCATGGTTATATTCCTACTAGTGAAAATGAAGAAAAATAGATACCTAATGATACTACTTATTTTGAATTAAATGGTAAACCTATGAATTCCTTGCACTATGGATTAGACTAAAATGAATTTAATTGAATTTATATATGAAAAATACTCATGAAACATGAACATTTCTATAAGTAACACATAAATAAAAAAATGAAGTTAAAGATACTAGGCTTTTCCTATTTAAACTTGGATTTTAGATCATTTATATGCAATAAAATGTATCTATTGCTGATATTTTTACTCAATTTACTTACATATGTAATGGAAAAAGTCACTTGGTGATTATTTTTATACAAAAAATTTAGTAAATAAGATTCTCTAGGAATTACCTAGACTTGGGATCCTAAAGTAATTACTATACAAGAAGCAAAATACATTAGAAACATGCTTCTTGAAGAGATTATCAGATCCCTCAAGAAATATGATATAACTATGAATAGATAAGCTGATAAGAAATATAAGGAAGAAAAGGAATCCAAATAATAAAAAATATCCATTGCTTTTTAAGTTTTTGGTGATAAAGATTCATCCAAAATTGATACTAAGATTGAACACTTGACCAATAAATCAAAAAAATCAAAAAAGGAAAAATAAATCCTTCTATCATGCTAAAAAGCAGAATAAAAATGGTGAACCAGAAGTTATGTTCTATGAATGAAATAAAAAGGGTCATATTTTTTGGAATCCAAGCATAGTGGAAGCATGCATTGGTGGGTGTTATTTTAAAATTTATTTTAGTATTGAGTTTATTAAAACCTCGAGTGAGGTTCTTGCACATCAAACTTATAATTAATTTATTTAATATCAAAGAAATTAATACATTATCTAAAAATTCTTTCTTTGATGTAGGTGTTTATTTTCCAAAAAGAACTTTTTGAATTTTTATAATTATTTTTTAAGATATAATCCCTATAGTGGTGATTCACACGTGCTTCTTTGATATCTGAGAAACACTAATTGATCTTCGGGTTCTAGCACAGTGAGTCGATTGTCTTGCATTATTTGTGTTGATCACTCATCCTTTGATCTTTAAGGGATATCTCTTGTGTTTCTCATTCTTGATAGGAATAGATAAAAGAGGAGTTGAGAGAGAGTTTTATTGTGCACAACGATTCTCAAGTTTCAATTTTGGATGCAATACACAATATACATAATGGTCTACTTATGTAGTTAGGGCTTAAGTTAAAATAATTATTTAATTTCATGTCAGATATTAAATAATATAATAATCCTTAATAAACCCCATTAAACATAATAATAATAATAATATTATTATTATTATTATTATTATTATTATTATTATTATTATTTTGTTCCTAACACCAACTTTCACAATAATAAATATTATTTAACCAGCTTGTTACTTAATATTTGTCACCAGACTTTGTCTTGGTCCATTCGAACTCCTCTAACATTTATTGAACTCTCAGATAAATATTTAATTTAAATATTTAATTCATAAATAAACATTTATGATCAATAAAAAATGAATAAAATTATACCTTGGTCTTGATAATAATATTTATTCAATTAATTAAATTCAAATAGTATTTAATTGAGATCATTAGAAACACTTAATATGTGACCCTCTAAGATTATTTCTCATTGGGATTAGGCAGGCTTGCCTAAAGTCCAATATTATTATCTAGTAATGGGATAAATCACCCAATAGAAATAACTTAATGTCACAACAAATGCAACCACATATTAAGGATAACTATGTAATATAATCCCTTCGACACAATATCTCATTAATCAGGTTGTACATATATGTCACCAACCTATTTTAATGATACATCTTTCTATGACTATCTAAAATAAATGAATAATTTCACCATGGACATGTAATTTAATTTGATGATTCTATTCTAATCAAAGGTTTGTGATATCAATAAATTCTTCCTCAACTTATCCATTAATGAAAGTCAATTGTGACACACCCAACATTCCCTACCTTACTGCGAACATATGGCATAAAATTTTTCATCATAAAATTTAAGTGTATGATTCATGACATGAATTAATGATAATTTTAAATTATAAGGACCATTACACATTCTCATGGATAGGAATATCTTATTACACTCAAACATTTGGAATTCCTAATGGCAGTTCAGTTCTCATAATCCCCCATCTTGGAGATTACTAAGTGTGAAATTAATGAGAAGAAGCCTCATATTCTTATGAGTAATCACACTAGATAGTATATATACTATGTTTCTCATAATATTATGTTATCCAACCATAAAATTATATTTAAGAATGTCATCATATCACTTCAAGGTTCTCATAATACTGTGGAATTTCTATGACCTTATTAATGCGACATATACTCTAGGAAATTATTACATTAGAGTCATGAAAAACAATGAACAATATGTAATAATAAATTTTTTTAATATTCAATACATATAATATAAATTTAATAAAAGTAAAAAAAATTCTTGGGACACCAACTCCAACAAACTCATGCTTGGACTATATCCAACTTCCAATGACTTTCACTCTGCTAGACCTCACATGATAATCATATTTCTTCTAAGTTGAGGTTTTAGTCAAGGGGTTTTCCATGTTGTATTCTATATAAATACTTCTCATTGTAACCTCACCTATCTGATAAAAATCCATCAATAGATGATACTTATAAATTATGTGCTTCATCCCCTTATGAGACCTTGGATCTTTTGAAAGAGCCACCCCTACAGTATTATCACAATAGAGTGTGATAGGATCTTTACTGTTAGATTCTACATAAAGATCTTGGATGAATTTTTGTATCCATACTAATTATTTAGATACCTAAAAGTCTTCAATATACTCAGAATATGTTTTATAGTCTATAATCACAACCTTCATTAAGCTCTTTCAGCTCATAACACCTCTATTTAAAGTGAATATATATCTTGTTTGTGTCTTCATGTCATCTTGATCTGTTTGGAAACTAGAATCTATATATCCTCTAATGAATAGTTCCTCATATCCTATATAAACAAGGAATATATCCTTAGTACAACTTGGATGCTAAAGGATAGTCTAAACTTCCATCCAATGGTGGTCACCTAGGTCATCTTGATTTCTTCCTACCACACTTAATGCATAGGTGACATCTATCCTAGCACAAAGCATAATATACATGACTACCTAATCGCTAATGCATATGGAATCCATATTATTCTATTTCTTTCCTAATTCATCTAAGGACACATATTCCTAGAAAAATTAATTTCATGTGACACTAGAAACAATCCCCTATTGGATTGTTCCATACTGAATCTATTCATCATCTTTTCAATGTATGTACTTTGAATTATACTGAGTAGTCTCTTGGATTTATCATGATGGATCTTGATCCCAATAATATATTCTACCTTGCCTAATTATTTTATAGAGAATAATTTATTCAACCATGCCTTAACAAATTATAATACTAGTATTTCATTTCCAATAAGTAATATGACATTGACATATACTATTAAGAAAATAACTACACTCTCACTAAATAATTTGTAGACACGAGGATCACATTCATTATTTATGAAACTAAATTCCATTATGGACTCATCAAAATGAATGTTCTATGACCTAGATGATTTTTTTAATCCATAAATTGGTTATTTTCAATTTTGGATATCATGTTGGAATCATTTGGTGAAACAAACCCTTCGGTTTGTGTCATATATACATCTTCATGAAGGTTATTGTTAAGTAAGGATATTTTGACATCCATTTTCCAAATATCATAGTCATATTAAGACACAATTTCAAGTAGAATTATGATGGATTTCATCATTGAAATTGGTGAAAATATTTCATCATATTCAATGCCTTGATGTTATTTAAACCCATTTTCAAATAGTAGCACCTTATAGGTACTGACTTATATTTCCATGTCTATTTTCTTCTTGAATACCAATTTTTAACCAATAGGATTTACATACATTGGAGGATCTACCAAAATCTATATTTTTTTGGCACATGGAATCCATTTCATAATTCATGGATTATTTCCACTTGGAAATATCTATTCCACTTACTGCTTCCTTATAGGTTAAAAGATCATTATTATCAACTAATAATGATTCACCATCCTCAATGACTAAAAAACCATACCATTTTTGTTATCTAACCTATATTATACTTCTACACAGTACTTGTGTCTCTGGAATAGTTTATTCTTACATAGGGCTTTGTGGAATATGTTCTTATTCCAACACTTTTGTACCTTGAGCCTCAACTTCATTGAAGTCTATCTCACTCCCATTATCACTTTTAGAGATATGCTCCCTATCAATTAATATGGTGTGTATTGACACTATTACCCTTTTTCTAATGGTTTATATAAGTAATATCCCCTTTTTTATTTGGGGTATTCTACAAAACTACACTTTGTGCCTCGGGGTGTGATTTTGATACCTGAAGAGGAATAAACAAAATTTTCACAACCCCACATGTGTAAGTATGAAAACATAGGTTTATTTACATTCCATAAATGGTATGGTGTACCATATGCCACTTTATTTGGAACTTGGTTTAGTATTTCTATTATTTTTTTAACAAGTATCCCCAGAAAGATAATGGAAGACTCGCATGACTCATCATTGATCTCGCCATGTCCAACAATGCATGGTTCCTCCTTTAACTTAAACTATTCTATTGATCTGTATAAGGAGGAGTTAGTTGACATAGGATCCCAAACTCCCAAAGTAATCAATGAGGTCTTGATTAAGATATTCTTCACCACAATCTGAGTGGAGTTTCTTAATCTTCTTACTAATATGGTTCTCAACTTCATTCTTGTAGTCCTTGAATTTATCAAAAGATTTTGAATTATACCTCAATAAGTAGACATATCCATATCTAATAAAATAATCAGTAAAAGTTATAAAGTATGAGTACCCACCCCCTTTCCTTTATAGAAAATGGTTCACACACATCTTTATAAACTAATTCAAGAATCACTTTAGACCTTTCACCTTTTCCACTAAATGTGGAATTATTCATTTTACCTTGTAAACGTGCATGAAATAGACCAAGTGGTTTTAGTTCAAAATAATATAAATATCCATCTTGGTATAATTTAGTCAATAACTTTTCATTTACATGACCTAGTTGGTGATTCCAAAGTTGGGTGTGTTATGAGTCATGTGAAGCTGTTTCATTATTAATTCCCATTACTTAGTTTGTGTAATATAACACATAAATATTATTATTTAAATGCGACTTACCATAACAAATGTTATATTTATAAAAGAAGCAGCATTCATTTCTAAACTTGAAAATAAATCCATCTGAAATAAGTTTGGATATAGATATAATGTTTTTGGTAATCGTAGGAACATAATAAAAACCCATTAAAACTAAGATAATTATATTTGGTAACTTGAGTTGGTAGTCCCCGATAGTTATAGTAGTAAGTTTAGACCTGTTGGATGCTCATAGATCAACCTACATTTGGTAAATTATTCTAAATATACTTGATTCCTATATTTGAATACATATATGATCACCAAAAAATATATCTAATACACAATTTTAGAAACATAAAAATTTCACTTGATAAAAAATACAGTTGAAGCTTCCCCTTTATTATTTGGCTCAGTGAAGTTTTTCTTCTAATCAACCTTCCTTCCACATGTGAAAAAAACAACATCCCTCTCACTTGTTGCCCCCTTGATCATCCTCTTCTTGGAAGGGAATGAAGAAGATTTGGGATTAAATATCTTCTCTTTCCCTTTCTGTTTGTTCACCATAAGGACCAAAGGATTTACACTCTTATTCACCTTATCTAATTTACAAATAAGAGTGATAAGATCAGGTAGATACTTTTCAATGTTGTTTATATTAAAGTTTACAGCAAAGCAAGAGAATCTTTTAGGGATTGATGCTATAATGATATCAGTGCTCGGTTCTTCAAGGAGTTTAAACCCTAGAATCACTAGGTGCACAATATATCCAAAGATATTGACTATGTGATTCCCAACTAGGGAACCCTCTCCAATATTTCTCTGGAATAACACCTTGTAAATATCAAATCATTCATTTCTAGCTCTCTCCTGGTAAAGACTACGGAGGTGATCAAGCATGCTATATGCATCAATGTTTTCTTGAGACTTCATGAGTTCATTGGACATAGAAGAAATCATTAAACATTGAATTATTACTACATCACTCAAAAAAAATTATAGACGAGGAACTCTTCATTACATGCCTCTTGTGTAGGCGGATCAGGAAATAAGGATTCTCGCATGCAAGATTTTCATTCATGGTTCAAAACAACTCGAAGGCATCTGAACCACTCCTGGATGTTACTACCAGTAAGGATATTGTCATTATCTAATATATATCGAAGGAATAGTGTGGATGATGAAATTTCCATTTTATTCTATAATTAAAAGATCATATTGTTAGTACTTTTCTTGATTACAAAATATGTGATAAATAATAAATCAATTGATTTTATTAAATCTCTCACTATTTTATCAAGTCTCAAAATCCTTCATCAGTGAACTTGGAATGTTTAGTTTCTAGGACATTCTAGTGGCAAGGATCAATATTTACCTTCACATAACCCCAATGAGGGTTGTTCAAGCTACTTAAAGGTATTTAGGTAGGTAGTTATTTGCCAAATGCAAGCTTGTAGCTTCTTGAATTGTTGAGTGGACTCCCCTATCCTAAAATTATGACTTGTATTTCTTCAACACTTTCCTCCAAGTTACATCAAGTCTAGAGAGGGCTACTTCTATTGATGTAATATGGTTAATCTACCCATAACCTTCATAATAAATCCACATTAAAAGTAAGTGTCCCAATGAGGGATGGTAAAACACTTAGTTCTAAGGATTTTATTCCTAATAAAGTGATGTAAGTCTAAGAACTTAATATATATTTGAGGGATTTTAATTTATTATGAATAAATTATATTTTTTTATTCTTTACATGTATTTTTAATATTAAGTGGATGTTACTTAATTAATTAATCATATTGGATAAAATATTTATTTATAATCCATTTATTTAAATTCCATTTTTACACATTAATTCATTTATTTATGTGATAGTGGTATTGAATGCATAAAATAAATATTACATAGAAAAAATAAGTAATTAATTAAATGATCCATTATTGATATTTATCTAATGGAAGATTTAATGATCAGGCATCCTAGGGAAAATAACTCATGTTGCTGATCTTAACATGTGTTATAACATTCCACCAGTCCACCTATGTAACACATGGGTTGGAATTATTATGGTTCCCTATTTAACTTCCTCCAAGTGTCTTGGGAAAATCTATTAATTACAAGTATTTATAACTCACACATGGGTGAGGGGAACCAAAGGATTGGTTAAATGGGGATTACATAAATATCATTGGACACACAATTCCTAGATAAAATGGATGGAGGGATGACTCATAGACCATAAAATTTAATTTAATAATAAATAATTACAAACCAATGCAACAAATTAAATTAAATCAATGTCAATACATACACTAGTCTTGGTCTAGATTTTGAATGGTCATACATGCAACGTGTATGCAAAATTAAACGAGTTAAAATTAATTTATATTCATTATTTTTTATTAAGATAAATGATCTTGAATTAATTAATTAATTAATTCTCATTCATCTTAATAACTATTTGAATTAAATTGGGAGATACCCATATTTTATGGCATTAATGTAAAATAAATAGTAGAACCAATAAATATAGATTTATTAAAATAAATTAATTGAGCATTTAAAATTATTTAAAACCATTATTAAATTTTCAAACACTTAAAGTTTTGATCAAAGAAATAAGGTTTTAATGATGCAATTTTCAATTTAATATAATTTAATTTTTCCAGTAATTGGGAGACTACATGACATGTACTATCCAGCTATACATCGTGTACCTTATTTTTCATGTATCTGGGTTACATTTATGGGGATTCATCATATTGAATAGGCTAGACAACATGGTTTATACATTCCAGTTACACACCATGTATCTGCTTGTCGTGTGCCTGAGGTACTCCCTTGGGTCTTCAGCGTGTATCTCGGTAGGATCAAATGGAATGTATAAGCCAGCTACACATTGTGTATCCCTTATTTCATGTGTCCTCTATTCACACTGAATGGAATTTCATTTATTCTGAACATAGGAAATGATGAACTACACAGTTTTTACACCCCATACACATCATGTAAATCATAAATTCTCTAGGTTGTTGGTCTCACACGGTTTGACCATGTATAATGACCACATGGATTGTACAATTTATACCATTAAACCATGAAGACTAAACAGTGTGTACACCACATACATACCGTGTAATCCGACATACCATGTTCCAGGTTGTCTAGTCAACACACAGTGTACGCCATGTGTAATAACTATGTGTCATGTTATTTATCCCACAAAATGGTCGGGTGAAGTGTACTAGGTTACACAGTGTATACTCAGGCTACATGTCGTGTAACCCTATCTTACCAACAAAAAATTTGGAAGTTCCAAATATAATATTCAGTCTTTATTTGTTTGTTCTTAGACCTTTAATAAAATGAAATACTGAATGAACATGATTAATATGTTGATAACATGTTAATTTAAAATAGATTAAATAACTAATAATATGAAATGAAAATTCATCCATGATTTTATATGTATCAAAAATAAAATACATAATTATAAATTTAAATGTGACTGCTCTAATACCACTTGTTGGTTCTAGGCATAGCAAAGCATGTGGTGGTAGGAAATATTTTAAAATTTATTTTAATATTGAGGTACCCGAAACCCTGAAAGAGGATCTTGCACATCAAATTTATAACTAATTTAGTTAATATTGGAAGAAAATAATACCTAATATGATAATTATTTCATCAATGTATATGTAAATCATATGAAAAAACCCTTTTGTATTTCCTTCATTGTGATGTGAGGATCCAAGGATAGAATCCCTCTAGTGGTGATCCACACATGCTCCTTTGATCTTCAAGCAATGTCAATCGATCTTTAGGTTCTAGAATGGTGAGTTGATTGTCTTTAATTATTCATTTTGATCACTCATCCTTAAATCTTGAATGGATCTTTCTAGTGTTTCTCATTTTTTATAGGAAGAAAGAAAAGAGGTGTCAAGAGATATTTTCATTGTGTTCAATGATTCTCAAGTTTCGATTTTGGATGAAATACGCAATAGACATAATGGTCTATTTATAAAGATGGGATTTATGATAAAATAATTATTTAATTTCATGTAGGACCTTAAATAATATAATAAACCTCATGTCACATAATAATAATATTATTATTATTATTATTTTATGGTACCCACCAACTTTCACAATACCAGACTCGGTCTTGGTCCATTCAAACTCCTCTAGCATTTATTGAACTCCTAAATAAATATTTAATTTAAATATTTCATTCATTAATAAACATTTGAAATTGATAAAACATGGATAAAATTATCACTAGGTCTTTAGAATAATATTTATTCAATTAATTAAATTCAAATAGAATTTAATCGATATCCTCAAAAACACTTAGTGTGTGGCCCTCTGGGATTCTTTCTCGTTAGCATTTGGTGGGCTTGCTTAAAGTCCAGGATTACTATATAGAAATGGGTCAAGACACCCAAGAGAAATAACTTAATGTCATAATGATTACAACCACATATGAATTCTCATTGTTTCATATAATCCCTTTGTCACAATATCTCATCAAGCTGGATGCACGTTTATATCACCAACCTATTTTCTCTATACGTCTTTCTTTGACTATCTAAAATAAATACATCATTTCACCATGACTATAGAATTTAATGTGATGGTTCTATGCTAATCAAAGGGTCGAGATATAAACTTCCATAAATATGGAAGGGACAAATCCTTCCTCGACTTATCCATTAATGACATGTTAATCGTGATGCACCCAATATGCCCCACCTCACCGCAAACATATGGCGTCGTGGTTTTCATTAGAAAATATAAGTTTGAAATTCATAACATGAATTAATGATAATATTAAATTCTATGGACTATTAAACATTCTCGCATATAGGAATATCCTATGACACTAAAACATGTGAAATTACTACTGGTGAGTTAGTTTTCATAATCTCCCATCTTGGAGATTATAAAGTGTTAACTTCATGAGAAGAATCCTCATCTTATTATGAGTAATCACACTTTATAGTATATATACTATGTTTCCTATAATAATACAGTATCTAACCACCAAACTATATTTAATAATATCATCATAGCACTTCAAGGTTCTCATCATAATGGTTAAATGCTATGACCTTATCAATGGGATGTATACTCTAGGAAATTATTGCATTAGAGTCATGCAGAACAATGAACAATATGTAATAAGAAGTTTTGTTAATATTATATACATCAAATATACATGTAATTAAATTAAAAACAGTTGGTACTAGGACACCAACTCCAAAAAAATCCCACTTGGACTAGATCCATCTGCCTATGACTTTCAATCTGCTAAACCTCACATGATAATCATGTTTCTGCTGAGTCAAGGCTTTAGTTAAGGGGTCCACCACATTGTCTTCCATGAAAATTCTACTCACTGAAACCTCAAATCTCTAATAAAAATATCTCAATAGATAATACTTATGAAGTATATGCTTCATCTGTTGATGTGACCTTGGCTCTTTTGTGAGAGACACCACTACAGTATTATCATAATAGAGTGTTATATGATCTTTACTACTAGGCTATACATCAAGATATTAGATGAATTTTTGCATCCATAATACTTATTTAGATACCTTATAGGACACAATATACTCAGACTTTGCTGTAGAATCTGCAACCATAGCCTACTTTGAGCTCTTCTTGCTCACAATACCTCCATTCAAAGTGAAGATGTATCCCATTTATGACTTCATGTCATATTGGTTTGTTTGGAAACTAGAATTTTTATATCCTCTAATGACTAGTTACTAATCTTATCCATAAACCAAGAACATATCCTTTGTACACCTTAGATACTTAAGGATATTTTTGACTTCCATCCAATATTAGTCACTTGGGTTAGCTTAATATCTTCCTACCGCACTTAATGTGTAGGAAGAATCTATCCTAGTACATAGCATATCATACATGACTGAACCAATTGCTAATGCATATGGAATCCTTGACATTATATTTATTTCCTCATGTGTTTGAGTACACACCTTCCTAGAAAGATGAATGCCATGTGATACTAGAAACAATACCCTCTTGGATTGTTCCATATAGAATCTATTTAGTATCTTTTCAATGTAATTTGAATTAGGTTGATTGGTCTCTTGGATCTATCGTGATGGATCTTGATCCTAAGAATATATGCTACCTCACCAAAGTCTTTCATAGAGAAGCATTTATTCAATCATTCCTTAACAGACTATAAGACTGGTATTTCATTTCCAAAAAGTAATATGTCATCAATATATATGACTAATATAATGTTTTCACTCCCACTAAACCATTTGTAGATAAAAGGATCACATTAATTATTTATGAAACCAATTTTTTTTATGGCTTCATAAAACAATGTTCCATGTCCAGGATGCCTGTTTTAATCCATAAATGGATTTTTTTCAATTTTAATATCTTATTTTCATCCTTTGGAGTCAAAAACCCTTCAAATTTTGTCATATATACATCTTCCTAAATTTTCCCATTAAGGAAGTTTGTTTTGACATCCATTTTACAAATCTCATAGTCATGGTAAACTGCAATGGTAAGTAGAATTCCAATGCATTTTAGCATTTCAACTGGTGAAAAGGTTTCATAATAGTCAATGCCTTGATACTATTTAAACCCTTCTGTAACCAGTCATTCCTTATAGGTACTGAATTTTCCTTCCATGTCTAGTTTCTTCTTGAATACTCAGTTGAAACCAACAGAATTTACATCCATTTAAGGATCTACCAAAATACAGACTTGGTTTTGGTACATAGAATCCATTTTATAATTCATGGATTCTTGTCGGTTGGAAAGATTTTTACCACTTATTACTTCCTTGTAGGTTAGAGAATCATTATTATAAACTAATAAAGAGTCACCATCCTCAGTGACTAGATAACTATACCATTCTAGTTCTCTAACCTATCTTGTACTCCTACACAATACTTGTGTCTCTGGAACTGTTTCTGTAACGACCCAAAATTTTGAATAAATTTTGTTTCCTAACTTTGTGTGTTATTTTATTTTATACTCAACAAAACTATTTCATTTAATAAAATGAGTATAATTAAAATAAGATCATTGGGTTTCGACTGTTATATGACTGTTGGTCAATATGAATGTTGGAAACTAAATGTTGTGATTATTGTCTATAAATACAAGTGATATTGATTAATTAATATAGAAAGAAGATTCGATGGCCCCATCCAGTAGTCTCGGGCCGATAAAAGCCCATCTGACAGAATTCAGGAAGGAGGTAGCACCTTTGGGCTTTGCTCTGGACCAAACCCAAACCGAACTTCATCGTGTGAAGCTGGAACGGAATCGCCTTCACAAGAAGTTCAAGCTGATAGAAATCACTACTCACACTAGTACAATAATGACCTTTAGCGGCCACCAAAAGCCATCGCTAAAGGTCTATAGCGGCTGCCTAGCATCCGCCAAACGGTAGCCTCTTTTGCCCCGTCGTTGTTGCTATCAGCGACCACCATTTGGTGGACGCTGTAGGCAAGCCGGGATAGGCTTAAGCGGCCGCCACTTGGCGGCCGCTATAGAATTTTACTTTTTTTTAAAAAAATCAATTTTACATTAATATATACCCAAATAAATCTCGGCAGTCATCTTCCAAGCTCCACATCCATCATCACATATAACTGCATAACAAAATTAGTACCGAATAAAACCTAGAAAACAAATTAACATATTTAAATTCAAACTTACTGTAATAGATCTAAAGTATTTGATTTTCAAAATATATTCATAATTTTGATTACCATTTTAAAATTTTAAAATCATTAATTCTATTATTCTAATTAGATTGTTGTCATGTGATTTCAGGTCAATCTGATGTCGTCTGCTATGAGTTTGACCGTTAGACGCCTGTTTTGGCCGTTTATGACACCATAACGGTGTTCCCGGTCACCACGGGCACACGGCACATCCGATTGATGTTTTTTCTACTCGACCACATCAAAATTCATTCACCCTTTGATTTTGTCTGATTTCAGGCCATTCGGACTTCGTTCGGCCCGTTTGGACCCCCCACACGCGCGTTTATCAAGCGCACGCAACACTTAAAGAACGCATAATGAGACCTACCACGCAGACCGTGCGTCTGATTGATGTGTCGTCTATGCGTACACGTCGCAAATAATAATTAGATTGTTTTTCTGTGATTTTAGGTCAATCCGATGTCGTCCGCTATGAGTTTGACCGTTAGACACCCGTTTTGGCCGTTTATGACACCAGAACGGTGTTCCCGGTCACCGCGGGCACACGGCACATCCTATTGACATTCTGTCTACTCGACCACATCACAATTCACTCACCCTTTTATATCGTCTGATTTCAGGCCATTCGGACTTCATTCGGCCCGTTTGGACCCCCCACACGCGCGTTTATCAAGCGCGCGCAACACTTAAAGAACGCATAATGAGTCCTACCGCGTAGACCGCATGTCCGATTGATGTACTGTCTATGCGTACATGTCACGAATAATAATTAGATTGTTTTCCTATGATTTCAGGTCAATCTGATGTCGTCCGCTATAATTTTGACCGTTAGACGCCCGTTTTGGCCGTTTATGACACTAGAACGGCGTTCCCGGTCACCGTGGGCACACGGCACGTCCGATTGACATGTCGTCTGCTTGACCACATCACAATTCACTAACCCTTCGATGTCGTCTGATTTTAGGACATTCTGACTTCGTTCGGCCTGTTTGGACCCCCCACATGCGCGTTTATCAAGCGCGTGCAACACTTAAAGAATGCATAATGAGCCCTACCGCACAGACCGCACGTCCGATTGACATTCCGTCTATGCGTACACGTTGTGAATAATAATTATATTATTGTACTATGATTTCAGGTCAATCTGATGTCGTCCGCTATGATTTTGACCGTTAGACATCCGTTTTGGCCGTTTATGACACCAGAACGGCGTTCCCGGTCACCGCGGGCACACGGCACATCCGATTGACGTGTTTTCTCCTCTACCACATCACAATTCACTCACCCTTTGATTTCGTTTGATTTCAGGCCATTCGGACTTCGTTCGGCCCGTTTGGACCCCCCCGCGCTCGTTTATCAAGCGCACGCAACACTTAAAGAACGCATACTGAGCCCTACCGCGTAGACCGCACGTTTTATTGACGTGTCGTCTACGCGTACATGTCACGAATAATAATTCTATTGTTGTCCTGTGATTTCAGGTCAATCTGATGTCGTCCGCTATGAGTTTGATCGTTAGACGCCCGTTTTGGCCGTTTATGACACTAGAACGACGTTCCCGATCACCGCGGGCACACGGCACGTCTGATTGATATGTCGTCTGCTCGAACACATCACAATTCACTCATCCTTTGATGTCGTCTGATTTCAGGCCATTAGGACTTCGTTCGGCCCGTTTGGACCCCCCCGCGCGTGTTTATCAAGCGCGTGCAACACTTAAAGATCGCATAATGAGCCCTACCGCGCAGACCGCACCTCCGATTGACGTTCTGTCTACGCGTACACGTCGCGAATAATAATTATATTGTTTTCCTGTGATTTCAGGTCAATCCGATGTCGTCTGCTATGAGTTTGATCGTTAGACGCCCGTTTTGGCCGTTTATGACACCAGAACGGTGGTCCCGGTCACCGCGGGCACACGGCATGTCCGATTGACGTGAAATCTACTAGACCACATCAAAATTCACTCACCCTTTGATGTCGTCTGATTTCAGGCCATTCGGACATCGTTCAGCCCGTTTGGACCCCCCACACGCACGTTAATCAAGCGCGTGCAACACTTAAAGAAAGCATAATGAGCCCTACCGCGCAGACCGCACGTCCTATTGATGTTCTGTTTGCGCGTACACGTCGCGAATAATAATTATATTTTTTTCCTGTGATTTTAGGTCAATACGATGTCGTCCACTATGCGTTTGACCGTTAGACGTCCGTTTTGGCCGTTTATGATACCAGAACGGCGTTCCCGGTCACCGTGGGCACACGGCACGTCCGATTGATATGTCGTCTGCTCTAACACATCACGATTCACTCACCCTTTGATGTCTTCTGATTTCAGGCCATTCAGACTTCGTTCGACCCGTTTGAACCCCCCCCCCCCCCCCCCCCCGCGCGCGTTTATTAAGCGCGCGCAACACTTAAAGAACGCATACTGAGCCCTACCGCGCAGACCGCACGTCCGATTGACGTTCCGTCTATGCGTACACATCACGAATAATAATTATATTGGTGTCCTATGATTTCAGGTCAATCCGATGTCGTCCGCTATAATTTTGACCGTTAGACGTCCGTTTTGGCCGTTTATGACACCAGAACGGCGTTCCGAGTCACCGTGGGCACACGGCACGTCCTATTGATGTGTCGTCTACTCGAACACATCAAAATTAACTCACCCTTTGATGTCGTCTTATTTCAGGCCATTCAGACTTCGTTCGGCCCATTTGGACCCCCCACACGCGCGTTTATCAAGCACGCGCAACACTTAAAGAACGCATAATGAGCCCTACCGTGCAAACCGCACGTCCGATTGACTTGAAATCTATGCGTACACGTCGCGAATAATAATTAGATTGGTGTCCTGTGATTTCAGATCAATACGATGTCGTCCTCTATGAGTTTGACCGTTGGAGACCCGTTTTGGCCGTTTATGACACCAGAACGGCATTCCCGGTCACTGCGGGCACACGGCACGTCCGATTGACGTGTCGTCTGCTCGACCACATCAAAATTCACTCACCATTTTATGTCGTCTGATTTCAGGCCATTTGTAATTCTTTCAGCCCATTTGGACCCCCCCCCCCCACCCCCCCGCGCGCGTTTATCAAGCGTGCGCAACACTTAAAGAACGCATACTGAGCCCTACCACGCAGACCGCACATCCTATTGACGTGTCGTCTACACGTACACATCACGAATAATAATTAGATTGTTTTCCTGTGATTTCATGTCAATTCGATGTCGTCCGCTATGAGTTTGACCGTTAGACGCCCGTTTTGGCCGCTTATGACACCAGAATGGCGTTCCCGGTCACCGTGGGCACACAGCACGTCCGATTGACGTTCCTTCTGCTCTACCACATCAAAATTCACTCACCCTTTGATCTCTTCTGATTTCATTCCATTCAGACTTCATTCGGCCCGTTTGGACCCCCCACACGCGCGTTTATCAAGCGCCCGCAACACTTAAAGAACGCATAATGAGCCCTACCGCGTAGAACGCACGTCCGATTGACATGTCGTCTGCACGTACACGTCAAGAATAATAATTAGATTGTTGTCATGTGATTTCAGGTCAATCCGATGTCGTTCGCTATGATTTTGACCGTTAGACGCCCGTTTTGGCCGTTTATGACACCAGAACAGTGTTCCCGGTCACCGCGGGCACACGGCACGTCCGATTGATGTTTCGTCTTCTCAAACACATCAAAATTCACTCACCCTTTGATGTCGTCAGATTTCAGGCTATTTGGACTTCGTTCGGCCCATTTGGACCCCCCCCCCCCCCCCGCGCGCATTTATCAAGCGCGCGCAACACTTAAAGAACACATACTGAGCCCTACCGCGCAGACCGCACGTCCGATTGACGTGCTGTCTACGCGTACACATCACAATTCACTCACCCTAAAAAGATACAAATATAGAAAGAGTTCTTGGGCTTCTCCCAAGAAACAACTGTCTGGAGTTTCTCTCCATCCACTAACACACCTTCCTCTGAGATTATTTGACCCAATAACTATACCTATATAATCAATACAAAACTGACATATATATAGCTTGAGGTATAGTCAATAAGTGTAATCTGTATGATGTCAAGATGTTGGGTATGATCATCATCAGTCTTGGAGTGCACGAATATGTCATCCACAAATACTAAAACAAACTAATCTAGGTAAAAAAGGAAAATTATATTAATCAAGGATATAAAAAATTCTAAAGAATTCATCAACACAAATGAAATTACCTCATGCATGGGGTTCATTCTCATCTGGATCACCAATATCAATGTGATTTCTACCAGATGTATTCGGAGCCTACAATATATATCAATATTATGTATCTTAAACATATCAATAAAATTCAATCTGAGTATGGTTTGTTTTATTGTTTACCTGTGGTGCCACTTGTTGCATCGTCATTTCATTGATACGTGATGACATCTGTGACAACCTCTCCTCATACTCTGCACGTAACTGCTGAAACTGTGAATCAAAATTGTGCTGCATATCCTGCATGGAAGCATCTATCTTAGCCTGTGTGCACATCCCTGACTCTCTGCATGCAACCATCACATCTATTCTAACAACTGCACGTCGTGGGACACCACCTCCATAAGTCAAAGAATAACCATGACCTCCACGCCCCACGACACGGTGAAATATTTCATCTCTATGCACAATACTACGATGTTGCTCCTCTGGCAACTCTGCTAACTGAGCGTCAAATTGAGCCTGTAGCATATAATGAATCAATGAAAAAATATGAATAATTTATATAAAATAAAAAATACATTTATTAGTAAATAATTTTCTTACTATAACACCGGCAACATCGAGATCACCCGCCCTACGATTCCTCATCCATATGGACATCCGGTCGATTGGCTCTCCGCGTTGGTGTAACTATAATAAAGGGGTTCACCATGTTATACAACAATATTTTTAAAATATGAATGAAATAGTGAATTCTAAACTTACATCATGTCTGAGCTGTGACACATGTCGAGTGCCAAGTCTGGAACGCGTGCCCTGCATCGCCTGATTATGTGAATGACGAGCAGACTCGGTCTACATTCAACGTATTTACTTAATAGACATTTGAAAAATTATTCATTTATAGATTAAAAGTAATAAATCTTACCATCGCTGCCTCACTCGACCAAAACGCAACCAAATTCTGCCACTGCACAGGAAGAATGCCCGGAGGGACTCACTGTAGAATGTCTGGCACACCCGCAAATGGTGTCCAATGATCTCTCTTCACCCTTGACTTGTAATCCTTCCATAATTTTTGGAATTTGGACATACATACAGCCCGAAACTCATCTAGACAGGATGTCAAATTATCCTATTAAAAATATTTTCAGTAGATGGGACAATAATAATAACAATATCATGAAAAATTAAGAATTGAATTTACCTAAACCTCCCTCTATAATCTTTCCATCGTATCCTGATGGAAAGAACTCCAGTCACGAGTCGTCAGAGGGAATCTGTGTGAGTCTCGTATCATATTCCCAAACTGACGACTCAATGCAGTAGCACCATCTCCAACTGGATGAAATGTGTCGTCAAATAACACATCCAATTGGGCTCCAGAGTTCCAGGATCGAACCCCTCTACCAGGACCCCTGTGTCTGCTGGAAGAAGCAGTAGATCCTGATAAACATAAATTCATAATTCAATTACAATATAAATTAATGATTAGAAACAGTTAGGGAAATATAAACAGAAAATTATAATCAATTAATTTAGAAAAATGAAAACATACATACCAACAACATCAGGTGAACCACTGTGACCACCCTGTGACATACCTACATTAAAAGAAATTATTGTTAAATCAAGCAATTTTTATACATATATAACTCATAAATATTTTTACAAATAATAACTGGGGATATAATTACAATTTCCACTAATCATGAAAGTCTATCGTATCTCCTTCAACTGTCTCTCTGGTCCATTGTATATCTTCATCTCGTACAGCTATTGTTGTTTGGTCAAGTGTTTGATCAGGAAATGCGACAACTTCAAGTTCCTCTTGGTCAATCAGAAAAACCCCTCTTCTAGACATTTTCACCACAACTTTCCAATCAGAATCAATGCCGACAAAGTAAACTTGTTCTGCCTGCGATGTCAGTATGAAGGTCTCATTGCTAACCCGGTCATCTTTATATAGAATATTGTTAAAGTTTACTAATGTCAATTGGAAGTTATCAACTTTCGTTCCACAAACCGGATCGACCCAATCACACATTAACAATATGTGTTTTAAGCCACGATCATAAATAACCTCAATAATATCTCTCAACAATCCATAATAATAACCCGCACCAACAAAAGAACAACCAATGCCACTATTTTGTGTGGCTTGGTTCATGTCAACATCGCTAATACGAAATCGGAATCTGTTAGCATCCAAAGATTTGTAGCGACGATCTATAATAAATGGACCATCAGCTAGTTGGTTGAGTTCTTCGCTCTCATGCTGGGTTACATCATGTAACTTTTGAATCTGTAAATTTCACATATATAGTTTAATGGATAAAGGATTATGAAAATACAACTAAGTTGCACTATAAAAATATTAAATCAATTATACGTACATGAGCCTTGAACCACTCATGAAATGTGTTGAAATGATGTTTTTGGATTTGATACTCAGTTGCACGGGGCCTTTCACGTTTCAACTCAATGATATGCATCCTAAATCACAACACAATATAAGGTAAGCAATAAAATAAATATATAAACAAAATACACATCAACTATGACACTTACTGTATCAATGGAATAATTGATGGAGTGTTGAATAACACATATCGATGAGCTTGAACCCACTCGTCGTTCCGCATATCAAATGTTATTCTTTCTCCAATTGGACCCTCGTCAGTCTGGGACGGTTTATCTATCTTTGTTTCAACCTCATCAATATATGAAGCACAGAAATTAGTACACTAATCTATTAAATATCCCTTGGAAATTGAGGCTTCTGGACGAGCTTTGTTGCGCACATAGCGTTTCAATGTATTTAAGTATTGCTCTATTGGATACATCCACCTGAATTGCACGGGACCACCAGCAATGACTTCACCAGTTAAATGAACGTTCAAGTGAACCATGACATCAAAAAAAGACAGAGGAAAGAGTTTTTCTAGGTGACATAGTGCAAGTACAATCTTATCCTGTAGCTTTTTCAAATCACTCATGCAATGATTCCTAGAACAGAGCTGTCTGAAAAAATTAGAAACTCCAATCAACAGCTCAACAACCTGGGAAGGTAAGCAATCACGAATTGCTATAGGAATTAATTGTTGAAGCAGAATATGATTATCGTGACTTTTCAAACCCTGTAATTCCATGCTCGTCATATTCACGCACTTCAAAATATTAGAGAAATAACCATCTGGCACCTTAACAGTCTTCAAAATTGATAGAAATGTTTGTTTCTCTTTTTTACTCATTGTGTACTATGTTGCAGGAATGTATGCCCGATTACCTTCACCCAGATGTAAATGTAAAGGTTTTCTCAATCCCATTTCTTGCAAATCATGTCGAGCATTAGCACTATCCTTTTATTTCCCCTTGATGCCTAAAATGGTGCACAGAATATTATCACATGCAGTTTTTTCAATGTGCATCACATCTAAATTATGCCTTAAAATATTATATTTCCAATAAGGAAATTCAAAAAAAATACTTCATTTCTTCCAATTATGACTTTGTTGTCTATTTGCAGTAGGAATAGAAGGCAATACAGGAACTAATAAATCTTGAAAATCATACATTGTACGGATTTTTTCTTGATCAAGTTGTGCACAAATTTCAACCCCAGACAGTATTTATGGTGATGGGTCAAACTCTCTATTCCCATCAAATGATACACGGTCTTTTCTAAACCTGTGCAATGGAGGAAGAAAGCGTATGTGACCAAGATATGCCCACTTTATACAGTGCTTAAGCCATATAGATTTCTTACTCTTATTAAAAAAAGGGCAAGAAAATTCTCCTTTTGTACTCCAACCTGATAAGTTAGCATATGCTGGGAAATCATTAATTGTCCATAACAAAGCGGCCTAAAGTCTAAACATTTCATTTGTTTCCGAGTCAAAAGTCATTACACCATCGGCCCAAAATTCTTTCAGCTCATCAATCAAAGGTTGCATATAAACATCGATTTTATCACCAGGTCCTCTCGGTCCATCAATTAGAATTGACAGTAACAAAAAAGGTTGCTTCATACATACCCATGGGGGAATGTTGTATAGAACCAACACCACTAGCCATGTACTATGTGTCGCACCAACCATGGACCTAAATGGGTTAAAACCATCTGCTTCCAAACCCAGTCGAATATTACGATCATCTCGGGAAATTTCTATGTGTCTTTGATCAAACTCTTTCCATGCCAAAGAATATGCCGGGTGAGTTAATTTATCAACCTCTTTCTTTCTCTCTGAATTCCAAGTCATCAATTTAGAAATTTTAGTGGACAAGAAGAATCTCTTCAGTCTCGGTTTTAGTGGGAAATAACACATCTGTTTAGCGGCAACTTGTTTCCCTTGATTCAAGACTCTCTCAGGAAGAATCTGACTAACTTGATTAATCTCATTGGTCTTCCACCTGGATGTATAGTAAACAGTACAATTATTTAATTACGCATTCTCTTTTCTGAACAACATACAATTATTGCGACATGCATCAATTGTATCATATGTAAAACCAAGATCATCGATTAACTTGCGAGCTTTATAGAATGACTCCGGAATCTTCGCTCCAGCAGGGAGTACCTTCTTCAATAATACCAACAACATGTCGAATGAGGTGTCTGACCACTGGTTCAAGGCCTTCAGGTGTAACAATTCAAATATGAATGAAATTTTACTAAATTTAGTGCATCCAGGATATAATTCAGTACGTCCATCGTCAAGAATTTCAAATAATTTCAATGCTTCTCCATCTGCAGAAGAACGAGGATTGCTCAATCCAACGTCGTCATTTACGACATTGCTGTCTTTAGATTGAAACTGATGCATCATATCATTGATCATTATGTTCATCGGATCAGCTGTTCTCGAATCAACATTCATATGCATATTTTTTGAGCGATGACATGAAACAGAATCTTCTCCATGACGCGTCCATGTCTTATAGTTTTTCAAAAACCCATTCAAAAACAAATGTTCTCTAACACTATCTCGTTTGAAGAGATATCTATTTTCACATTTTCTGCATGGACAACTAATCATATCGCTTGGAAATTTGTTGGTGAAATCCATAAATCGCTTAATCCCCTCATAATATTCAGCTGAAAATCTATCTTGCATATCAATCCAACTCCTATCCATATCTGTATTTAATATAAATCAAAAGTGAAATATCTTATTTAAATTCTAAAAAACACATATCATTAAAATTTAAAAACCAAATTTTAAAAGGATAAAAAACATTACCTGTGGAGGACTCTACCATGGGTAATGGGGTGTGACTTGATTGCGGATCCATGACGGCGTAGTGACTTGACGACAGAGGTTCGACGGCCAGACTCGAAAGGAGCGAAACCGTTGGACGAAGTGTGTAGGGTTCTACATGGTGGGGCACAATGGACCGGAAGGGTCCAATGGAGGCAGGAGGACTTTCCGGAGGGATGCAATGGGGCCGGGAGGGGACGGCGGCAGCGGGACTGTCCAGGTGCAGTGCGGGCAGGGGTGGGGGTTGCCGGGTCGCGGGGGTGTCGGGGTCACGGGGGCGCAGCGCGGAGGCAAGGCGGTGGGGATCGCTGGGGTGCAGCGCGGGCAGGGGGTTGCCGGGTCGCGGGGGTGTCAGGGTCACGGGGGTGCAGTGTGGAGGCAAGGTAGTGGGGGTCACCGGGGTTGCGGGTGGCACAGCACGGAGGCAAGGGGGTGGGGATCGTCGGGGGTCGGGGTCGTCGAGGGTCGGGGTCGTCGGGGGTTGCCGAGGTCGCCAGGAGGTCGGGGGTCGGGGTCGACGGGGGCCGGGGTCGCCGGCGGTCAGGGGTCAGGGTCGCCGGGGGTCGGGGAGGGGTCGTCGGGGGTCGGGGAGGGTCGCCGGGGGTCGGGGTCACCGGGTCGAGGGGTCGGGGTCACGGGGGTTGGGGTCACGGGGTCGGGGAAGGGTGGGTCGCAGGGTCAGGGAGGGGAGGGAGGGGAAAATGTAGGGATTTGGGAATTAAAGTGCAGCGGCCGCCATTTGGCGGCCGCTGTTGATAGTATTAGCGGCCGCCAAATGGCGGCCGCTATAAGTGCCCCGCCTCAAAAACCAGAAATTCTAGTAGTGTCAGGAAATGTTGGCCGAGCCACCCCAAGATTCTATCACTCTATCACACCTTACTCTTAGGTCCTATGCTGGTGTTATAAGGGGCTATGTAACGAGACCGTAACTACATTGTGTAATCCTTTGTTTTAAATAAAAATTGTGATTTCTTCTTATGGTGAATTTTGTGAATTTTCAAATTTCCGAATAAATATAGTATGCATATTATTAATGAATTCTAGAAAAAGGATATTTTAAAATATTTATGTAAACCTTAAATAATTAATAATGTGTAATGATTTTCAAAAAATGGTCTTCTACAGCTGTGTTCAGTATGAAATTTAGAGTCTAATAAGATCAACTTATTTTTTAGTGAATAGTAAATTATGAATAGTGATTTTACACTTATGATTAGTAATGTGATCAAATTGATTAAGTAACCCTACTTAAGAAAGTATTAATATAATTTAGACACCTTGATTAAGTAATGTGATTCAATAAAATAGGTAAATAATTGTTTCAGAAATTATTGGTTAAGCATTAGTTTTTTCGAGTGAATAGTTTTTTTATTTAAAAATTAAATTAAAAATATTTAGAAAATTATTTTCATAAAATGGAGTTCATTTTTGAAATCAGAGCATCAATATTTGGTTAAAGTGAATTTTTTGGATTTTTCTTAAACAGTTGAATTTTCAGTGAGTAATGTTTTTATTTAAAAATTAAATTAAAAATATTTTGAAAATTATTTTCATAAAATGGATTTCATTTTTGAAATCATAGAATTGATATTTTGTTAAGGTGAAATTTTGATATTTTTCTGAGAAAGTTGAATTTTTTGTGAATAGTGAAAATACAGTTTTTGAGTTTCGGGTGTTTAATGACATCATTAAGGATGTAATAATTATGAAATAATTCTGGTAGACTTATGAATAGTAATATAAGGTATGAGGTGTCCCAATTGTCCAATACCATGGTAAAATACCAGGGGCAAGCCCATGGTTTTTCCAATACCAGCGATGAGGTGTCCCTTGGCAATTAATGCTTTGTCCCCTCACTTCTCCTATAAATAACAAGCCTTTCCCTCATTAATTTCATTTCCAAATAATCCCCAAAGAATTTATGGTCTATTTACCTCCCAAGTACTTCTCCCAAGGTGTCGTCAAGCCTCCCAAGGTCCCTACCCTCAATCTTTCGAAGTTACTCTTCAAGGTAAGGGATCCTACCTCTCTCTTTCTTTTCAAGTACTCTTTTGTATGTCATTTCATTTAAGCCCCATGTTATTATTTTGGGGGATGTTCTTTTATATTCCTGTTACTTTACTTTTCATGATCATATTATTATAGATCCCCTCTTACTCTCATCATTTCGTTTTATGAATGTTTAAGTGGCGTTGTTAGGCTGCTGAATTTTTGTAAGGGATCTTACCTCTCTCTTTATTTTCAAGTACTCTTTTGTATGTCATTTCATTTAAGATCCATGTTATTATGTTTGGGGATGTTCTTTTATATTCCTATTATTTCCCTTTTCATGATCATATGATGATATATCCCCTCTTACTCTCGTCATTTTGTCTTATGAATGTTTAAGTGGCGTTGTTAGGCTGCCGAATTTTTGTAAGGGATCATACCTCTCTCTTTATTTTCAAGTACTCTTTTGTATGTAATTTCATTTAATCCCCATGTTATTATGTTGTGGGATGTTATTTTATATTATTATTACTTCCCTTTTTAGGATCATATGATGATATATCCCCTCTTACTCTCATCATTTTGTTTTATGAATGTTTAAGTGGCGCTGTTAGGTTGTCGAATTTTTGTAAGGGATCCTACCTCTCTCTTTCTTTTAAAGTACTCTTTTGTATGTCATTTCATTTAAGACCCATGTTCTTATGTTGTGGGATGTTATTTTATATTCCTATTACTTCCCTTTTCATGATCATATGATGATATATCCCCTCTTACTCTCATCATTTCGTTTTATGAATGTTTAAGTGGCGTCGTTAGGATGCCGAATTTTTGTAAGGGATCCTACCTCTCTCTTTCTTTTCAAGTACTCTTTTGTATGTCATTTAATTTAATCCCCATGTTATTATGTTGGGGGATGTTATTTTATATTCATATTACTTAACTTTTCATTATCATATGATGATATATCCTCTCTTACTCTCATCATTTCGTTTTATGAATGTTTTAAGTGGTGTCGTTAGGCTGCCGAATTTTTTTAAGGGATTCTTCCACCCTTCCCATTTTTCAAGTTCTATTTTCATGTCATTTCTTTCAAGTTCCTTTTCTTATGTTGGGATATGATCTTATATATCTATAATACTTTCCTTTTTATGTTCATATGATGATATACCCTATTTTATCTCATCAATTCATTTTTTTGAAGTTTTAAGTAATGTCGTTAGGCTGCCGAATTTCCATAAGAGAAATCTTGTTTTTGTCTTCCTTTCAAGTTCTTCATTTCATATGGTATATCTTTAAAATTTAATTATCGTGTTCTTAAATCCTTTATATTATGTCCCCATACTATTTTATGGATCATTTATGATTGGGTGACCCATGTCCCCTCTCTTTTCAATGTTTTCTAAAACCCTGCAACATAGCTGTTATGCTGCCAAATTTTCACCTCAAAATGTCTCTCTCTTTTTCTAAAATTATTTTATTTTATTAAGTGAATACTAAAAACTCTTTATTCTATAGGTTTATTCACATATATATATCAAAATTTTCTATTTTAAATTCTGGGATTTACATACATGATACCCACTTTCCTTTTCCGTGGGTTTAAAGTGACATAAAGATCACGTCTTTAAAGCATTTTTTTTAAAATGTTATGACTATGAAATTAAACCCATTTTTTTATGATATATGGGTTTTTTATGAAATTATTGATGATGATATATGCGGCTCACATGATAATAAATACAAATTAAGGGTGTGCCCTAATAGCACTCCAATGCATTGGGTAAAGACTTAATCTCTAGATATGACCATTTTAACGATACCTTGGGGAATAACCTCGGTAATTTTTTTAATGACACCTTGGGGATGTACCTTGGTGATACAGAAATGATTGTCTAAGTTAAATGTTGTAGCCACATCTTCTTCAAGTTATGAAACACGTTATTTTTATTATGATATGCCTCATGATCTCTTTCTCATTCCTTAAAGTTATTTATCATGACTTTATTGATGTATCTCAAGTTCACATGTAAAATGTTTCTCTTTTTTCCCCTACTGGGCCTTCTTCTCACCCTTTTCTTTGATGTATGCTCCCAGGTTATGAGATGATATAATGAACTTATGATGAACAATGAATAAGCCTTTCAAGTGTTTAAGAAGAATTTTTTATGTCGTCATGTATTAAGTTCCTGGTTTCCAAGACAATAAACCTTAAAGATACTTGGTTTTGTATAATGTAGCGAAAAGTTTATGTAATGAAAAAGACGGGATGCTATAGTTTCTTCTTCCACAAGGATTTTTAGAATCTGTTCATGTGACAACTATTGTATACCTTGATCCTCAACTTTATCGAAGTCTATATCGGTCCCAATATATCATTTAGAGATGTTCTTCCTCTCAAATAATATTGCATGTTTTTTCATTATTACCATTTTTTATAAGGTTTAATATATGTATCATCCACTTTTTTATTTAGGGTATCCTATAAAGGTACACTTTTTTCTTTAAGGTGAAAATTTATTACCAGAAGAGGCCTTAACAAATAAAGCATCCCCACACATGTAAGTATGAAAATAAGGGTTTATTTATATTCCATAAATGGTATGGTATACCATATGCCAATTTATTTGGCACTTGTTTTAGTATTTATATTGTTGTTTTTAATGTTTATCCCCAAAAAGATAATGGAAGACTCGCATGACTTTTCATTAATCTCACTATGTCTAATAAGGTGTGGTTCATCCTTTCACTTAAACTGATCCACTGAGGTGTATAAGGAGGAGTGAGTTGAGATGGGATCTCAAAATCCCATAAGTAATCAATGAAGTCTTGATTAATATATTCTCTAAAATGTTCTAAGGAGAGTTTATTAATCTTCTTACCAATATAGTTTTCAAATTCATTCTTTTATTCCTAGAATTTATCAAAATAATCTTATTTATACCTCATTAAGTAAACATATCCATATCTACTAAAATTATCAATAAAAGTTATGAAGTAGGAGTACCCACCCATTTCCTTAATAAGAAATGGTCCACACATGTCTATATGAACAAATTAAAGAAGATCTTGGTCTCTTTAACCTTTTCCAATAAACAAGGCTTTGGTCATTTTACCTTGTAAACATGTGTGACATAGACCAAGTGGTTTTAGTTCAAAAGAATCTAAATATCAATCTTGGTATAATCTAGTCAAGTGCTTTACATTTATATGACCTAGTTGGTGATTCCATAGTTTGGTGTGGTATGATTCATATGAATCAGTTTCTATATCAATTTCATTACTTGGTTTGTGTAATGAAATACATAAAGACTGTTATTTAAATGTGTCTTACCATAACAAATGTTATCTTTATGAAAGAAGAAACATTCATTTCTGAACTTGAAAATAAATCCATTTTTATCAAGTTTGGATAAAAATATAATGTTTTTGGTAATAGAAGGCACATAATAACAACTCTTTAAAACCAAGATCATTCTAGTCAGTCATGTGAGGTGGTAGTCCCTGATAGCTATAGTGTCAAGTTTAGCTTGGTTTCCTGCTCGTAGACCTACCTCCCCTCAATATATTCTTATGAATATACTTGGTTATTATATTTGAATACATATGTGAGATCCACAATTTTTATTAAATACACAATTTGTAAAAATATATAAATTTCACTCGATAACAAATTCACATGAAGTTTCCTCTTACTTATTTGGATATGTGACTTTTTTCTTCCAGTGGCCCTTCTTAATAAATGAAAAATAAATATCATCCTAATCCCTTGATTTCCCCTTGATCTTCCTATTATAGGAATGGAATGAATAACATTGGGCTTAAATATCTTCTCTTTCCCTTTATGTTTTTTCACCCTAAGGACAGAAGTCTTTTCATGCTTTTTCACCTTATCTACTTGGAGAAGAAGAGTTAGAAGATCTGGAATAAACTTCTTAATGTTTTTTATATTAAAATTTACAAAAAATATGGAGAAGCTCTGAGGGAGTGATTCTAGAGTGAGATCGGTGCTCGGTTCTTCAGGGATTTTAAACGCTAGAACCTATAGGAGCTCAATGTAGACAATGATCTTGACTACATGATGCCTAGTTGGGGAACCCTCTCCAAGATTTCTCTGAAAGAGCACCTTGTAAATATCAAACCATTCTTATCTAACTCTTTCCCAGTAAAGACCATGGAGTTGATCAAGAATGTTGTATACATACTTATTTTCATGAGACTTCATGAGTTCACTATACATGGATGAAATCATTAAACATTTAATGTTGACTGTATCACTCAAATGTTTTTCATAGATGAAGAACACTTCATCACTCACCTCTTTTGTAGGAGGATTAGGAAGTGATGATTCTAGAATGTAATATTTCTGTTCAGGGTATAAAATAACCTGAAGGTATCTAAACCATTCCTAGAAGTCACAGTTAGTGAGAAGATTATCTTTCTCTAATATAGATTGAAGGGATAGTTTGGATGATAAACTTTCCATTTTATTATACAATTAACATAGAATATTTTTATTACTTTTATTGATTACAAAATATGTGAGAAATAATAAATCAATTGATTTTATTAAATATACCACCATTTTATAAAGTCCTAATAGACCTCATCATTGAATTTAGAATGTATAGTTTCTAGGACACTCTAGTAGCAAGGATCTATATGTCCCTTTATATAACCCCATTAAGGGTTGGTCAAGCTACTTGAAGTTATTTAGGTAGGAATGTCTTTTCTATCTATGGGATTGTATCTCTTGGAACCATTGAGTGGACTCCCCTATCCTTAAATACTAACTTGGATTTCCTCAACACTTTCCTCCAAGTTACATAAAGTCTAGCTAGTGTTACTTCACTTGATGTAATATGGTTAATTCTACCCATAACCTTCAAAATAATTCCACATTAAAAGTAAGTGTCCCAATGAGTGTTGATCAAACACTTAGTTCTAAGTCTTTTATTCCCAATCAAGTGATGGATGGACAAGTTTTAATTAATATATATTTGAGATATTTTAATTTATTATGCATAAATTTTGTCTTATTTTATCCTTTACATGTATTGTTAATATTAAGTGGGTGTTACTTAATTAATTATCCATACTAGATAAAACATTTATAAAGGGTCCATTTATTTAAATTTCATCTTTTAACATTAATTCATTTATTTATGTGATATCATTATTGAATCCATAAAATAAATAATGCATAGATAGAAATAGTTAATTAATTAAATGACCAATTCATGATATTTATCTAATGGTTGATTTAATGAGTGGACTTTAAATTGACCTATGACATAGGGTAAATAACTCATATTTTTTATCTTGGAATGAGTTATAGAATTCCACATGTCCACTTGTGTAACACCTATGTTGGTAACATTATGGTTCCATCTTGAACTGCCTCCACAAGCCTTAGTAAACCATATTAATTACAAGTATTTATAACTCAAACATAAGTGAGGGAAACCAAAGGATTGGTTAAAAGGGTATTATATAAATATCCTTAAACATGTGGGTCCTACATAATAATGGATGGAGGGATGAATCATAGGCCTTAAAATTTAATTTAATAATAAATAATTGTAAACCCATGAAATAAATTAAATTAAATAAATTTCAACACATACATTGGTCTTGGTCTAGCTCATGAATGGTCATACATGAAACATTCATGCAAAAGTAAACTGGTTTACAATCATTTCTATTCATTCTTATTATTAAGATAAACACGCTTGCAATAATTAATTAATTAATTAATTAATTAATTCCCTTTCATCTTAATGACTATCCGAATTCAATTTAGAGATACCCATATTTTATGGCATTCATGGAAAATAAATGGTAGAACCAATAAATATAGATTTTTTACAATAAATTAATTGAAATTTTAAAATTCTTTAAAACCCTTATTAATTTTTTTAAAAACATAATGTTTCAATCAAAGTAATAAGGTTTTAATGCTACAATTTTCAATTTAATGTAATTTAATTCTGCCAATAATTGGAAGAATACATGGTGTGCACCATCCAGCTACACAAAATGTACTTTGATTGTTGTGTATCTAGGTTTCAAGACTAGGGCTCCAACATGTTGACTTGGATAGACTACATAGTGTATAAATTCCATCTACATTCCATGTATATACTTATCTTGTTCCCAATATACTCACCTGGGTCTTTGGCATGCATCACAGTGGGATCACATGGCGTGTACAATCCATTTACATTCCTTGTATCCCTTATGTTGTGTGTTTTCTATTCTCACTGAATAGATCACTGTGTATTTAATATGTGGTAAATGATGACCAACATGGTGTGTACACCACATACACAACGTGTATGTTCTAAATTCTCTAGGATGCCAGTCTCACGCAGTTTGACTGTGTATAATGACCACATGGATTGCGCGATTTACGTCACTAACCCATGAAAACTACATGGCGTGTACTCCATATATACACCTTATAATTTGACATATCATGTGCCAAGTTGGATAGTCAACATGCCGCATACCCCACGAGTAATAATTGCATGAAATTTCATGTATCCTACAGTATGGTCATGTGAAATGTACTAGGGTACATGGCATGTACTCCAGCTACACATTGTGTAACCCTATCTTACTGGCCAAAAATTTGGAAGTTATCAATGAAATCTTCATTTTTTCTTCATTTTTTCTTAAAACATTAAGAAAATGAAAGACTGAATGAACATGATTGATATGTTGATAACATGTTAATTAAAAATGGATTGAAGAATGAATAATATGAAATGAAAATTCAACCATAATTGTGTATAGATCAATAATAAAATAAATAATTATAAATTTAAATGTAACCACTCTAATACCACTTTTTGATTTGGGCATAGCAGAAGTGTGTTGTGGTGGGTAATATTTTTAAAAAAATTAATATTGAGTTTCCCAAAACCCCAAGCAAGGATCTTTTACATCGAATTTATAATTAATTTATTTAATATCAAAAGAAATTAATATCTGATCTAATAATTATTTATTTGATGTAGATTTAGATCATCTAAAAAGTCCCTTTTAGATTGAATTCATTGAATTGTGAGGATATAAGGATATAATCCCTCTAGTGGTGATCTGCACATGCTCCTTTGATCTCTGATCAACACCAATCGATCTTTGGGTGCTAGTGTGGTGAGTTGATTGTCTTGAGTTATTTGTGTTGATCGCTCATCATTCAATATTGAAGGGATCTCTCTTACATTTATTATTCTTAAGAGGAATAAATAGAGGATTCTATATATAGTTTTGGTGTTTGAAACAGTTCTCAAGTTTCAATTTTGGATGCAATACACAATAGTCATAATGGTTTATTTTTGGAGCTAGGGTTTAGGTTAAAGTAATTATTTAATTTCATGTTGGACCTTAAATAATATAATAATCCTTAATAAACCCCATACCACATAAAAATATTATTAATTTTTTTTATTTTTTTGGTGTGTTCCAACTTGTGAAATAAAAGATATTATTTAATCAGCTTGTTAATTAATATATTTCACTATACTTGGTCATGGTCCATTCAAACTCCTCTAGCATTTATTGAACTCCTGAATAAATATTTAATTTAAATATTTTATTAATCAATAAAAATTTATGATGTATAAATTGTGAATATAATTATCCCTTGGTCTTGAGAATAATATTTATTCAATTAATTAAATTCAAATATAAATTAATTGAGATCATCAGAAACACTTAGTGTGTGGCCCTCTAAGATTCTTTCTTGTTGGCATTAGGTGGGCTTGCCTAAAGCCCAAAAATATTGTCTAGAAATGGTTCAAGGAACCTAAGATAAGGAACTTGATGTTTCAATGATTAAAACCACATATGAATGATCATTGTGTAATATAATCCCTTTGTCGCAATATCTCATCAAGCAAGTTTCACATCTATGTCACCAACCTATTTACTCGATACGTCTTTATTTGACTATCTGGAATAAATACATCATTTCACCATGGACATGGAATTTAATGTGAATGTTGTATTCTAATAAATGAATTGAGATGTCAACTTTAATAAAGATAGAAGGGGGAAATCCTTCCTCATCTTTTCCATTAATGACATTTCAATTGCGATGCATCCAATGTTCCCTACCTCACTGCGAACATATGGCGCCAAGGTTTTCATTAGGAAATCTAAGTACGTGAGTCATGAAATGCATTAATGATAATATTAAATTCTAAGGACTATTAAAAATACTCATAGATAGGAATATTCTATAACACCAAAACATGTGGAATTCCTACTAGTTGGTCAGTTCTCATAATCTCCCATCTTGGATATTACCAAGTGTGAACTTCATAAGAAGAAACCTCATCCACTTATGATTACTCACACCTGATGGTCTATATACTATGTGTCCCATCATATTACATTATCTAACCATAGAAAAATATTTAATAATTTCATCATATCACTTCAAGGTTTTCATCACAGAAGGGAATTGCTATGATGTAATGTCCCAGGTTTTTGAATCGATTCGAAAATAACTCCCTTTTTGAATTTTTCAATTAGTGGTTATTCACTTTTCTATATCATTGATCTGAACTCAATTATGAGAGTTACATCAGCTTTATATCATGTTTTTACATGGTTGTATAAGCTTGTAGTGTGACTCAGGTGTTTTGGAAGGGTTTCAGAAGCGTTGGAATCCAAATGGTATATTTTGGAATTGCAAGTCAGGGTGCATGGTTTAGGATAAACCATGCGGCCCCTTCCAACTAACCGTGCAGCCCAGTTTTGAACTATCTCATGATTTGGGTGAACTGTGCAAAGGTGGTGCATGGCCATGCAAGGTTGTAACGTCCCTGAGCTAGGATCCACTAAATTGGTGCTTTGAGCTGGCTGGTTACATCAACCTAAGCGCACCTCCCTGTACGCCAAAGGTTGCCGACTAGCAGCAAGGGTCCAAATAGTCAATTGGGGAGACTATACCCCCTTGTTATCAGAGTAATCCACAATAGAATATCAACAAGATAGTAGAATATTAACTAATAATACTAGAGCATTCATGAAAAACCATTCCCCAAACAGGGTGCAATCATTTCCAACAGTAAATATGTCATGCCATGCTACAAGTGAAAAAGTGAACAAAACCCAAAATGAAGACAAACTACAAAATCCCCAAAATGGTCCTGACGCCAAGTCCAAGTCCTCCTACATGCACACCCATGCCAACCCAACTACCTAGAAAGGGACTTTTCCCTTCTCTTGGCCTGAAAACATGAAGTCTTCTCAGGTACCCAACGGCGGCCCGATCAGGGTGTGAGAACAACTCAGTAGGCCACCACCAATGATGTCTACAAAATATCTGGTATAAACAATTGTGCATGTAAAATGGAAATTAATAATAAATTAAAAGGAAAATATTAAGTTCCCTTTTACAGTTTAGGTACATTACCAACATTTATTACCATTTCCATATCTTACTATTTCATCCCATTTTCTATTACTTACCATTTCCAACACAATTAACATGGGTTAATCAAACACAACAAGTTACATGGGATCAAAGTACACAATAACATGCATGAGGAAAAACACATGGTTATCCTATCTCACTAGAACTAACTTCCTCATAACAACCATATCCTCACATCAAAGCCTCAGTCCAGGTGGATGCAACCATTAGAGGAACAGATCCTCAGTCCTCTTCCCTAACTGGTGCATTATGGGTGGAGTTTAGAGCCTCAGTCCAACTCAACCCATGGGCATAGAACCCCAAGTCAATACCCCACTCTACAAAGTCATGTGCACATGATATACATATATTTATCCATTAATCATTCACAAAACATCACAACCATTTCCCAAGGCAAACATAAATCATAAAAATAACATAAGAGTTAATACCATGCCTTAACCCATTAACACATTTACCACATTTCACATCATTTAGCCACTTATCATGATTCCCCTTTTATTATGATGATCTCACTAAGCATTCATTCATTGTGCCTATATCCCTAGGCTTTATTCATTATGTCTAACTCACTAGGATTCATTATTGGGCTTATAATCCATTTGATTATGGTCTTTAAACATTTCCACATATTAACCCATTTACTTATCCATCATTCTCATGTGTCAACCCATATAAACCACTTCCATTTTAACCCAATATCCCTTAGGTTATTATTATTAATCCTAGGTGCATCACCTATCTTCTACTCCAACACAATCCATCACATCAACATTTTTATCAAGGGATCTACATAAATACACAACAATCACACTTTTTCTTCACAAATCCCTAGGTCTGGGGAAGTTGGCACACCCCATGAGTGGCCCTAGGTTAGTCTCATCACCTTAGACACATCCCATGGGGATTGTGAGGGTTTCCATTTACCATATTAATAACCATTTTACCTAAACATGCCAAGGGTGATCAAAACATACCAAGAGACACCCAAGAACAATACCACGCATGCACAAATCCACAATTAAACTATGGGATATAACTTGTAGACCACCTACCTCAATTATATGGTTGAACACACTCTTAATCGAGCCCTTTTATTCCACTTCAACCAACCCTTGAAGCTTCAACCTTGATCTCACCCAAAGAGTAGGTTTTTAGAACTTAAAAAAGAGAGGAGAAGAAGATACAAACCCTAAACTCAAAAGAGAATTAAGGATGGGATTAGTCTTACCTGGAGATTCAATCTACAACCAACAGCACCAAAAACTCCTTAGAAGTGAGGTAGATCGATCTCTTGGATCTCTTGGGAGATTTGGTTTGTTCCTAGGGTGAATAAAGAAGAAATGGGAGGAAATCCCGAGTTGGGTATTAAAATCCTTGAGTAGAAAAATTGTAATTTTTTTAAAAGTTTTTGGGTCACACGGTTTACCCACGTGGTTTTCCAAACCGTGTGCAAACTGTGTGGAGGAAACTTTCCAAAAACCCACCTCCCGCATGGTTTCATGGGAAGTCCGCAAGGTTAGCACTAACCATGAACAGACTATGCAGCCTACCCAAAAAACCCCTTTTTCTCTATTTTTCATGTCTCGAATCCTTGGAACACCCCCGAGCCTCCTTAAGGACTTGGTTAAGCACTTAATTAACCAAAACAATGGATTCAAACCAAAAATTACATGAGAACATACCTTTCCAAGATCTGGGATCTTACAACCTCCCCACCTTATAATGGCTCATCCTCGGGTCGAGCTCCTAAGCTTCATTGCACTTCCAAGGAAAAGAGATCGGGCCACTGAGCCCGCATATCTGATTCTCGCTCCCAAGTTTCTTCCTGAATATTCCCATGCCACCATAGTACTCGCGTTAATGGAAAAACCTTGCCCCACAATACTTTATCACCAAGATCCATGACATGAACTGGATACTCCTCAAAGGATACATCAGCCTCAAGCTCAATATCCTCAAAATCCACCACGTGAGTTGGGACAGGGTGATACCGCTGAAGTTGTGACACATGAAAAAAAAATAATGCATCTTTCTATACCTCTATGGAAGATCCAATCAGTACGCCACCAGCCCTATCCTCTCCAAAATCTCAAATGGCCCCACATACCTAGGTTCAAAATTTCCCTACCTCTGAATCTATTGGTGACCCAACCTTGGCGACACCTGAAGGAACACACTATCACCCACCTCGAACTCAAGAGATCTAAACCTCCGGTCCGCATATGACTTCTGCCTAATCTGATCCATTTCCATCCACTTTTGAATCAAATAAACATTCTCCAAAGTCTCCTACACAAGACTCGGTCCTAATAACTTGGATTCACTAGCCTCCAACCAACATAGCAGAGATCTACACAGCTACCTATAGGGAGCCTCAAACGGTGCCATTTGAACCATATCCTGAAAATTGTTGTTGTAGGAAAATTCAATAAGCGACAGGTGATTCTCCTAGGAACCACCAAAATACAAGACACAAACCCTCAACATGTCTTCCAACACTTGGATTTTATTCTCCGACTACCCGTCCGTCTGCAGGTTGAAAGTCGTACTCAAAATAACTTGTGTACAAAGTACCTTATACAACCCTTGCTAGAAGCGCAGTGTGAAATGAGGATCACAATCCAAAACTATAGTCCATGTTACACCATGAAATCATACTATTTCCCAAACATACAACTCACCCAACTGGTAACTATGTAAGTCTCTTGAATCGGTAAGAAATGAGCCACTTTCATTAGCCGATCCACAACCACCCAGATTGCATCATTATTCCAAGTCATCCTCGAAAGGCCCACCACAAAATCCATTTTCACATCATCCCACTTCCATTATAGAATGGGAAATGGATGTAACAAACCACCTAGGCTTTGATGCTCGGCCTTCACCTACTAACAGGTAAGGCACTGTGCCACAAATCCCGCAACTTCCTTTTTCATTACCGGCCACCAAAACTGTCTATGGAGATAACGATACATCTTGGTAAAACTAGGATGCACTGACCATTTTGATGTATGGAACTCGCGCATCAACTCTTCTCATATGCACACTGGAACAACCACATGACCATGAACACAAACAACCCCGTCCATACTGAAGTCCCAACCAGAAGGTGGCTCCCCACCTTTAAGTCTTTCTTTCATCAAGATTACTTTCCCTAACTTAACCCAAAAGCATCGACTCAACCTCCACAGAATCAAGAATCACCTGAACATTTTTCTCCTGCACCTCCAAGTGCATCTCCATGAACAAATCCATCACCTTACACTCGGTGCTGGATTCCTGAACCACCTGGTTCTGAGCCTTCCTTCTCAAAGAATCAGAAACATTTTTTCATTTCCCCAGTGTATATACCATCTCAAAGTCAAAGGATTAGAGATAATCAACCCATATTCACTTCCAAAGATTCAAATCCCACTACAAAAAGATATAATTTAGACTCTTTCGATCGGTATGCACCATAAACCGTTCCCCCAACAAGTAGTGCCTCCAACACTTTAAGGCGTACACATCTTCATCCAACTCAGGATCGTGAGTGGGATAATTCTGCTCATGGGATCTCAATTTCCTCGACCCATAATTCACAACCTTCTCATCCTGCATCAACACCACCCCAATCCTGATACCGGATGCATTACAAAATAAGACATACTTCCTACCTGGCTCGGGTAAGATCAAGATCGGTGCGGTCATCAATCACTTTTTCAACTCTTTAAAGGCATTATCACAAGCCTTAGAACACACAAACCTGATTCCCTTCTTGTTCAAGCTCTATAGTGGTGCTTCCAAATGAGATAAATCCTGGATGAACCTCCATTAATACCTAGATAAACCCAAAAAACTCTGAACATCTGAAACACTCTTGGGTTACTCCCAAGACACAACAACCTGCACATTCTATAGATCCACCGACACACCTACCTCAGAGATGATGTGACCCGTAAAATTCACTTCTCCAATCCATAATTGACACTTTGATAGCTTGGCATATAGTCGATGCTCTCTTAGTGTACTCATAACAATGTCAAGATGTTGGGTATGATCGTCATGGGTTTTAGAGTACACAAAGATTTAATTAACAAATACAACCACAAAATGATCCAGATAAGGATTAAATATTTGGTTTATCAAATCCATGAATACCATCATTGCATTGGTTAAGAAAAAAGGCATCACCACAAACTCAAACAACTCGTACCAACTTCTGAAAGCTGTTAGCGGTACGTTAAAAGGCCTCAGCCTCAACTAGTGATAACCCAATATGAGATCAATATTAGAAAACACTAATGCACCCCTAATATGGTCAAATAGGTCATCAAATCTATGAAGAGGGTACTAATTTTTCACCATAATCTGATTTAACTTTTGATAATCAACACACAGCCTTAACGACCTGTCATACTTCTTTGTAAAAAGCACAGGAGATCCCCAAGGAGACGTACTAGGATGTATGAACCCCTTGCACTCAAAATCCTCAAGCTGAACCTTTAAATCCTAGAGTTATTCTAGTTTCATTTGGTATGGTGGAATAGAAACTAGCTTCACTCCCGATAGAAACTCAATCATGAACTCAACATCCCTCTCGGGTGGCAACCCTGAGAAATCCTTAGGAAACACATCCTGAAACCAATCCACTACAGGAGGGAAGATAGATAGTTACCCTCTTTCATCATCAAGCACAAGGCAAGATACTTGAGCCATGATCCTACCCAACTGCTGAAAAAATAGTCCCGCACGACCTGCTTGAACATCCCACTCTTCGTGATGGACATAAGCATTACCCTCAAGTGACTTGAATGATACCCTATGATGGTAACAGTCTATGTGTTCCCAATATAACACCAACCAGTCCATACCCAAAATTAGGTCAAATCTCGAAAAATTGATAATTTAAAAGTCCCATAGGAAACAATACCCACCAACTTCTAGATAACATCCCTTATACTACCTGATATCTTCATTTCGCACCCTCAACAAAGTATCAATCGACATAATCATGCACACACTCTCCACAGGAAAACCCAACGCTACCACAAGCTGAGTAGAAATAAAAGAGTGTCTAGCACCAGTGTCAAACAATGCACTAGCAAGCGTAGAATCTATAAGGATCATACCTCAAACAGTATATGGCCCAGCCTAGCCATCACCAAGTGCCGATTGAACTGCATGAAGCTAATCTTCCCCTCTACCCTGGGCTCCAACTTGTGTGACCTGCACTAAACTTCCCTACTGATGTGGTAAATCCTACCCTAAAGTTCCACACCCACCTTCCCTTCCAATACGGCCAATGGAGATCCAACTGCTTTCCTGATATGAAGAAACTGATCCCTTTCCTCCACTTAGAATATGCATGTCACCAATATTCATCCTCACCTACTGAGGGTTCTTTTAGAACCTCTGCATGTGTCCCAATCTTCAGTATGACTTGCACTCAACTAGAGGTCGAGGACACTGGCCACGCATGTGCCCTGACCTTCCACACTGATTGAATAACACTTGATCACTACCCTGGGAGGCTGACCCTCTTTTTTGACCACCTTGAACACTTCCTCCCTGCTGAAAACTTCCAAAACGATGCTTTTATCCCTCAAAATCTATACCACTTGTCTGCCCAACTAAAATGATAGGCCCACTACCTAAAGCTCCCTTTAGGTTCCCTTATGATATCAACGCTTGATCCACTACCTCTGTAAATCTCTTCAAGAAAAATATATTCACCTGATACCTAATCTCGCGTCTCATCCCATCCTAGAAACACCTCGTAACTACTACCTCATCCCCTTCCAATGCTAGAACAAAGCGTCATAGGTCAGTGAAGCAACCATCATACTCCATCACTGACATCGATCCCTGAGTTAGGCTCATGAACTTTGCAGCCCGTTCTTGCCTCAAAGTATCTGGGTAAAAATACTCCATAAAATTTTCCTATAAATCTTTCCACAACATCCCCTCAGTCTTCTCAGTCTGAGCCAGGATGTCCCACCAATTCTTTTCCTAACCCCGCAACATATAATCTCCCAACTTGACTCGCTTCACAAAAGGAGTCTCCAAATGATCAAGTATCGTCTGGACAGACTCTATCCAGAATTTTTCTACCTATGGACCACCCTCTCTGATAAATTTTGGAGGGTTTTGTAATTGAAACTCTCTATTTAGCTCAAACATACTCGGTTCAACCCATCCTGGGTCCTAATCCATAATTTTCATAAAAAAATCCAAGTTCTCTTGGAACTTTTCTTCTCTAATTTCCTAAATCACTGCATTCTCTTGCTCCTCTACTGGAGGAGTGTTCTTAGAAACATCCTCTTGTTGCCCAACCGGTGCTCAATGTCATGGTGAAATTATTCTACATTTCCAAACATGAGGTTTATAAAACACACCATAAAACTTTCACAACTTCAGAACAAGAAGGCTCTTCAACAACCACAATAATCCACCATACATGTACCATCCCAACAAAACATTCTAAAAGCATCACCCCAACCATCCCTACTACGGTCCATGGTCCACAAGGGGTAAAAAACCATACACCACCACAAGTCTCACACAACATGTTGCAAAAACCACTTTCAATTCATTATAAACCCTTAATTACACACATTACATTAATTATCACTTATCATTATTTTATCTTCACCCACTTGCATTGTTTCGTTTACGACATTTTCCCCTTTAAATTATCAATATGCAAGGTGAATTCTATATTTCATGCCTCACACAAACAACCCATGTGTTCCTACCATGATGCATGTCACCTATCTCTCTAGGTGCCTACAATGATGCATGAATGTACAACCTCATGCCATTGATTCCATGAGAAAAATATCATAAAAACATCACATCACACAACATGTGCATGACCCAATGGTGACATATCATCAAATGTAACATTGCACAATCAAAAATAGAAATTACCACCCTGGGTGACTTGGGTTTTCTCCTGTATATGGGTTAGATACTCCCAATAATGAGCTCATTACAAAGGCCCAACACTTTCTTAACCTCCTGTCTACTATCCCCAAATAACAAGATTCCAAAGAAGGAGAAGAAATACCTCCTCTGATACCACTTTTTAACATCCCCGGCCTGGGAGCCACTAAATCGGTGCTCTAATCTGGGTGGTTACATGAACTTAAGAGCACCTCCCCATATGCCAAAGTTTGTCGACTAGCAGTGGGGGTCCAAATAGTCAACTGGGGTGACTATACCCCGTTTTTATCAGAGTAATCCACAACAAAAGATCAAGAAAATAGTATAATATTAACTAATAATACTAGATCATGTATAAACAACCATTCCCTAAATGGGGTACAATCATGTCCAATAGTAAATATTTTATGCCATGCTACAAGTGAAAAATTGAACAAAACCCAAAATGAAGACAAACCGCAAAATCCCCAAAATGGTCTCCAAACCAAGTCTGGGTCCTCCTCCACGCACACATGTGCCAACCCAACTACCTAGCAAGGGACTTTTACCTTATCCTAACCTACAAACATGAAGTCTACTCAGGTATCTAATAGAATCCTGAGAAGGGTGTGAGTACAACTCAGTAGGCCACCACCAATGGTGTCTACAAAATATCTGGTATAAACAATTGGGCATACAAAAGGGAAATGAATAATAAATGACAAGGAAAATATTAAGTGCCCTTAGCCAGTTTAGGTCCATTACTAACATTTATTACCATTTCCATATCTTACTATTTCATCCCATTTCCCATTACTTACCATTTCCAACACATTTAACATGGGTTCATCAAACACAACAAGTTACACGGGCTCAAAGTACACAATTGCATGCATGAGGAAAAACATGAGGTTATCCTATATCACTAGGAATAACTTCCACATGAAAACCATATCCCCACCTTGAAGCCTCAGTCCATATGGATGTAATATTTAGGGGAATAGAGCCTCAGTCCTCTTCCCTAACCCATGCATTAGGGGTGGAGTTTATAGCCTCAGTCCAACTCAACTCATGGGTGTAGAACCGCAAGTCAATACCCCACTCTACCAAGCCATGTGCACATGATATACATATATGTATCCATTAACCATTTACCCAACATCACAACTATTTCCCAAGGCAAACATAAATCATAACAATAACATGAGTGTTGATACCATGCCTTAACACATTAACACATTTACCACATTTACCACATTTCACATCATTTAGCCACTTAGCTCGATTCCCCTTTTATTATGATTATCTCAATAAGCATTCATTCATTGTGCCTATCTCACTAGGCTTCATTAATTATGGAAAAATCATTGGGCTTCATTACCGGTCTCATAATCCATTTCATTATGGTCTTTAAACATTTCCACATATTAACCCATTTATCCATCCACCATTCTCATGTTTCAACCCATATAAACCACTTACATGTTAACCCAATATCCCTTAGGTTATTATTATTAAGCCTAGATGAATCTACTAGCTTCTACTCCAACACAATCCATCACATCAACATGTTTATCAAGGTATCTACATAAATGCACAACAATCACACTTGTTCTTCACAAATCCCTAGGTCCGAGGAAGTCGACGCACACCATGGGTGGCCCTAGGTTAGTCTCATCACCCTCGACGCATACCATGGGGATCATGAGGGTTTCCATTTACATTATTAATAACCATTTTGCCTAAACATTCCAAGGGTGATCAAAACATACCAAGATACTCCCAAGAACAAAACCACACATGCACAAATCCACAATTAAACCATCGGATATAACTTGTAGACCACCTACCTTGATTCTGTGGGTGAAATAACTCTTAATCGAGCACTTATATTTTTCTTCAACCAAACCTTGAATCTTAAACCTATATCTCACCCAAATAGTAGGGTTTTAGAGCTTTGGAAAGAGAGGAGAAGAAGATACAAACCCTAAACTCAAAAGAGAAGCAAGGATGGGATTAGCCATACTCAGAGCTTCGATCCGCAACCAAAGGAACCAAAAACACCTTAGAAACGAGGTAGATCGATCTCTTGGAGATCTTGGTAGATTTGGTTTGTTCCTAGGGTGAAGAGGGAAGAAATGGGAAGAAATCCTAAGTTGGGTATTAAAATCTTAGAGTAGTAAAATTGTAATTTTTTAAAGTTTCTGGGTTGCACGGTTTAGTCGCACGGTTTTCCAACCCGTGCACAAACCATGTGGAGGCCACTATCCAAAAACCCACTTCTTTTATGGTTTCCTAGGTTGTCTTCACAGTTATCACTAATCGTGCGCAGACCATGCGGCCTACCTAGAAAACCCCCTTTCCTCCATTTTTTGTGTCTTAAACCCTCGAAACACCCTGGATCCTCCTTAAGGACTTGGGTAAGAACATAATTAACCAAAACAAGGGATTCAAACCAAAACTTACATGATAAAATACCTTTCCAAGATCTAGGATCTTAAAAAGGTTATCTATAGTAGTTTCATAATGATTTCATACATTTTACGCACGGTTAGGGTAAATTGTGTGCATTCCATGCGATAGAGGCCTTTTGGGCAGTACCACTGCACTGTAGCTCACAAAGTTGGTATATGGTTTGGAAAACCATGCGAGTAAACTATTAAACCCTTTAAATGGGTGAATTTCTAGATTTTACCCTCTTTATTTTTTTTATTTTTCTTTCCTTCCCCTCCTCTATATTCATGGGTCATGCAGCAGTAGAGGGAGGATCTCCCCCCCCTCCTCTAGGGTGTGGCCTAGATTATCTGTCCAAGCTCTATTATAGTCATATCTGGGTGAAATATAACTACATCGATGAGTCTCTCCTTCCCCTTTCATATTTTCTCTTTTTCTTTCACCTCATGGGGAACTAATTTCATCCGATTCATTTTTCCCTATTTTCAGGGCATACGACAAAATCATTGAATTTTTTCAAATAGATTCAAGTTAGAGCTTGATACCGGACGTGCCTATGTCTACGAGTCCAAGGTAGGTGGTTTATATCTTTCTTTTTTGTTTTCATGTGCATCATTGGTTAGTCGAGTGAGACCTTTTTTCTTCGTATCAAATTGATTTTGTGACCCAAGGGATGTTGTTGGGCATGCCCTTACCCTTTTATGATAGAGCAGGCCTAGGTTAGAGGTTGTTTCTCTTTGGTTGGTTTAGCCAGGGGTGTTTAATTCAATTAAATTTATTTTTTAAAATTTTTTTGGTTTGGTTAGTTGAATCAGAGGCTTTCAAGACCTCTATATTGCATTATTGTATTGATTAGTAATACAATTCAATATTATTAAATTGAATTGATTATTTAAATTGAATTGTATATATATATATATGCCCTGTTTGAGATAATATTCTTGGACCCAAGGGGTTGTGATGGGTGTGATCTGGGGAATTGGGATGGAATGGCCATCGGGATTGAGTGATTTTAATCACTGTTTGGGGTTGTCCTGGATTTATTGAGTATTTTCGATAAAAAGATTGGGCATCTTGGATGTCAGTTGAGGAGGAGAGGACATCAGGTTGGGCATGGGATATGATATTGGGATATTAAGGCTGTTAGATTTGAGTGACATGGTTGCAGGGGAACGAGGTGTCATTTGATGTGGCTTAGGTATTTTATTTTTGTGATTGTAGTTCACCCATGATGGAAAAAGTGCTTAATTGAGTCATTTGCACACATGTTGACTCCATGATGATGTGGTTTTGACCACTTGTGTGGGTAGAGGCACCCGGTAGTGGTAGTGCGGCTTAGGAATTATGTTGGGATTGATTTCTATAGAAATCCATGTGGAAGGTGAGTAGCATTCATTTGATAGTGATGAGGCTATCGGTTGTGTTCTGAGACTTATCGTGATTGAGGTTGTGGTCTTGGAATATTTATTAGGAGAACTAACATCACTATTTATTGTGACATCATGATATAAGTCAATAGTGATTTTTATATTGAGGATAAATATTATTTCACCTCTGGTTGTTAGGATTCAAGCTGATGAGTGCCTTTGGGAAGGGGTTCGAGGGAGCGGTTACTTTTGGTTGGGCATGCCTCCAGGATGTCGTTACTTATTGAGACACGAGGTGTTAGGAGGTATGTGGTGTTTGTTTATTTTTGAGGTGGAAACTGAGGGTTCTCATGAGCTATACAACATCATAGGTACCTTGGGCCATGGTATAAGGATCTTCTTCTATTTATATATTCTGGCACTGGCTGAGGCAAGTGATGGTTTCCTGGTGGCTTTTAAACACTAGGGAAGCCTTATTTGTTTATTAAATCATACTACTTCACTTTTATTTATTATGAACGCCCGCTTATACACTTATTTTAGGTACACACCATTTGGTGGTATCCTACTAAGACTCATTCTCACACCCTACATGGTCCCTTCAAGATGTGCATAGACTTTGTGTCTTTACATTTAGGTAAGGGATCGGATTTAGGAGCTAGTTCGTAGTGGCCATTTGGCATGGAGATTGGAATGGACATTGAGGTCATGACTAGCTAGAGTTATACTTTTGCTTAGATTTTATTTTTTTATCATCATGCTTATTATGTATGTAGCTACTATTGGTTACCCATGGGCACCCCTTTTGTATATTGACAAGTATGACCTACTATGGATGCATGCCTTGTTTTAGTTTTAGTTCTACAAGTGATGTGGTTGAAATGCCGGCATGTTTTGATGCTTAATTATTTTTTATACTTCTATTTATTTAATTATTATTCCTCTATTTATTGATATTGACTGTGATTTTTCCATTAGCAGGTCTGGTTCGAGTCTGTAGGGTCTTTATTTCCACTGCATGTTATATATATGTACTCAGACTAATATCATTATATATTTCCAAGAGGTTATAACCTCCCCACTATACCTATATTCACCCTCTCTGCTAGTCATAAGCCTTTTACATTCAGGGAGGTGCACTTAAGGCAAGTTTCCCACCAGCTTGGAAGCACTGTTTGGGTGGCTATTCAGGTCAGGACGCTATAAGTGGTATCAGAACAATTATTGACTGAGATTTAGTGACGACGTATAGATGGTTACTAATGAGATCGAGACTTAATTTTCTTTTTTTGGTCTTTCTATTTGGGTTATGGTATACTGGGGATTAGGTGATTTTCATAATTTGGTTTATAACTCATGATTGGGTGCCTGAAGCCCCATGTATGAGGGATATACCAAGTTTACATGGGTGGGAATTGCTATTCTTTTTTTCTCATTTTATAGTTGGTTTGATTTCCACCTTGGTGGATTATTTGATATGGATTTATAATTTTTTTGACCTGTGATCCTTATCCTGGTGAGGTAAGGGGGTGATATTGGTACCTTGTCCTGATGATGCAAAGTGTGATTGTGATGCTTGTTTTTGTTTTGATTAAGCACATGATATAGTGCTTAATTATATATACATGATTGTGACATGATGAAAGTGATTTGATAAATGTGATATGTCATGGTGTGAAATTTCTTATTCCATGTGATATATATGTAAAATTTCATGTGATATGTGTAATGGAATGGGCTCTTATAAGAGTAGGAAGGTTTGATATGGGGTGATTTTTATCACTAGGTCGGGTGACAAGGTTATCGGATTGAGGCAAATTTGGTTGTCAGGATGGGTGAGGTATGGGGTATATATTGATACTTCGCTCTGTTGAGGGCAGGTAAGGAGGCCATGAGGTCAGTAATCCATGGGGAATAGTTGTAATGGGGAAGGGTAAGGTTAGAGAGATCATTATTCCTTTTAATATTTTCCCTATTTTCATGATATATATATATATATCTAGGTTGTCTGGACATTTGATGGTATTCATAAGGTTGCTACCTAGATGGCTCAGATGGAGCATCAGGTAGGCAAGGACAGGGTTCCACTAGAGTACGAGCAGGTTTAGACCCCTGAGGGTCAAGTAGAGTAGGTACAGGCTCAATGATAGGCTCAAGCTCAGGTTCCTTTGCAGGTGGGACAACTGCCAAATCTTACAGCATTTGAGTCATGGATCGATGAGTAGCTCTAATTGTGCCCGATCTAGGTTATCTATGGTATTTAATGGGGTGATTAAATAGATAATCCATCAATGGAATATCTCACTCTAGATTTTGAGTCATGTAACCCTCCACTTTTTTAGGGTGAGAGTGGTCCACAAGTGGTTGAGAACTGAATCGATTCAATGCAAATGATTTTAGAGCAGCTAGAGATGCCTCCAGGAAGAAGGGTGAAGCTAGTGATGTACATGATCAGAGGGTTATCTAAGCACTGGTGGGATGTGCAGGTGCAGGCAGGAAGACATGAGGGACTGTCTTGGAAGAACTTTGAGGCCAGGTTCTTCGATCATTTCTTTCTTGATACACTAAGGTCTGAGAGATCTCAGGAGTTCTTGAGCCTTCAGTAGGATGACATGTCTGTCATGGACTATGCAGTGAAGCTCACTGAATTGTCTCGCTTTTCACTCAGTATGGTGAGCAATGACACTTTGAGGGTGATGCTCTTCGAGGATGGTTTACGGCACGCCATTTGGGTATAGGTGAACATATTTAGATTATCTTTATTTTATGAGGTGGTGATCCAAGAACTCATAGACAAGGGAAACCTAACAGATAGGTCCTACTAGATTTAGGTAGTGGCTTCAGGTGACTTCAGTGGTAACACTTAATATAGTAATAAGCAAGGCAGAGATGAGTTCTAGTAGGAAATTCATGATAAGGACTCAGTCAAACCAACTCATGGTGGATCTTCAATGGTTTTATTTTAGTGTGGGTATCTAGGAAATGTATGGACTCAGTTTGAGTGGCCTCCAAAGGAGTACCAGGAATGTGGAAATTTTGGGAATCTCGATAGGTTCTGCATGAGGCCTTCTTGTTCAGCCTGCGGTTGGGTTCAGAAGCAAACTCAGGCATTTGAGATCAGTTCAGGATCAGTTCCAGGTGATGGTATCCTAGGTTCAGATACATGTGGTGACCATGATAGAGATAGTGAGACATGTCAATGGGGTTAGTGGTTGTTGGTTGGATCATCACCATATGGAGTCCAAGCTTTAGGAAGTTAATATTTAGGCCATGTGCACTCCGTAGAGCTACCAGGGGATGAGCAGGTTGGTGATCCAACAACGTTCAGAGGTACATCATGTGCATAGCTGTTTTTCTTGATTTTTTTGGCATGGGCTATTGAGGGATGTCAATTTTGGGTGAATGAGGTGCATGAGATATGTATATGGACTAACCATATGCTAGTTAGCAGGTTGGAACCAACTCAAGAGTGTGTCATATATATATATATATATATATATATATATATATATATATATATATATATATATATATGAGGTGTGAGGCACTAGGTTATATATATTGAGCATCATTGGATGCAATATTCTGAGGTGTGTTGGTATTTGGGTATCAAGGATGTGGGTTACTTGAGGTTTGAGGTATATGGGTGTCGTTGCGGTGTGGTTCTTGATTTATGTGCGAGGAACTAGGACTAATTTGAGCATTTGTGATAATTCATGACCTCATTGGTTTCATGTGTGACATGGGCTCAAGGCGGGCACTGATGTGGTGCGGGATTATGATGGGTGTATGGTATGACACATGAGCACCTGATGAGGTATAGGATTGATGATGCATAATAGGAGGACTTTATGAGTCTAGGAATGATCGATGGACCAGTTTTTTATTTGATTTTCTGGTCGGGGTGAGACTGGGGTAAGTTACTCCTAAGGTGGAGAGCCCCCTTGAGGTTGTTGACTTGTACCCTTGAGGCTGGGGTAGTCTAGGTTTATTCTAATGGTATGGTAATTTTTAGTTCCATATCCATTTTTTTATAGATTGGGGATGAGGTATGTTAAGGTGGGGAGATAGTAACATCCCCGGTTTTTGAATCGGGTCGAAAATCACTCCCTTTTTGAATTTTTCAATTAGTGGATATGCCCTTTTCCATATCATTGATTGGAACTCAATTCTGAGAGTTATGTCATCTTTATATCATATTTTTACATGTTTTTAGAGGCTTTGATAGTTCCTCATGTTTTTTGGAAGGGTTTTGGGATCATCAGAGGTTGAATGCCCTGTAATGGAATTGCAAGTCAGGGTGCACAGTTTAGGGTAAACCATGCGGCCCCTTCCAGCTAACCGTGTGGCCCAATTTTGAACTACTGCAGGGTTTGGGTAAATAGTGTGAGGGTTAAGCACTGCCATTTTAGGTTCTCTGTAGTAGTTATGGAGATATCATTCATGTTTTGATCATGGTTAGGGTAAACCATACACAAACCATATGAGGGAGGCCTTTTGGGCAGTACCTCTGTACTGTAGCTCGTACGATTTACGCATGGTTTAGAAAAACATGCAAGTAAACCATGTGGCCCTTTAAATGGGTTAATTTCCAAATTTCCCCCTCTTTATTTTTTTATTTTTCCTCCTTATTTCCCCTCCTCCTTGTTCGTGGGTCATGCAGCAGCAAAGGGAGGAGCTCCCTCCTCCTCTCCTCTAGATTTTGGCCTAGATTATCCATCTGATATCTATTTTGGTCATTGTTAGGTGAAATAGAACCAAGTTAGTGATTCTCTACTTCCCCTTGAATCTATTCTCCATTACTTTCACCTCACAAAGCACTAATTCCATCTGAGCTATTTTGCCCTATTTTTAGGGCATACGATGGAATCATTGATTTCTTATAAATGGATTCGTGTTAAATATGAATATTGAATGTGCCTATATCTACGATTCCAAGTTAGGTGGTGGATATCTTTATTTGTGTTTACACAAACTTTTTAGGGGGTGGATTTTTAGTGCATCATTGGTTAGTCGAGTGAGACCTTGTTTCTTTATATCAAATTTATTGTGTGACCCATGGGATGTAATTTGGAATTCCCTTACCCTTTTTCCACTTGATTGAGGTCTAGTTAGAGGTTGTTTCTCCTTAGTTGGTTTGTATGGGAGTGTTTAATTCAATTAAATTGATTTGTTTAAATTAATTTGGTTTGGTTATTCGAATTAAAGGCATTCAAGACCACTATATTGCATTGTTATGTTGGTTAGTTATACAATTAAATATTATTAAATTGAATTTCATATTTAAAGTGAATTGTATATATATATTACTTTCTTGAGATGAGTTTCTCGGATCCAAGGGGTCGTGATGGGTGTGTCCTAGGGAATTGGGATGGCATAAACATCGGGATTGAGTGATGTTGATCACTGGTTGGTCTTGGTCTCGATTGCTTGAGTGTTTTCAATCACAGGATTGGGCATCTTGGATGTTGATTAAGTTAGTGAGGCCATCAGGTTGGGTATGGGTTGTGATATTAGGATGTCAAGACCATTGGATTTTAGTAACACGGTTATAAGGGAATTAGGTTCCAGTTCATGTGGCTTATGTATTTTATTTGGTGATTATTGCTCACCCATAATGGCTAAAGAACCAAATTGAGTCGTGTGAACATAGGTTGACTCTGTGATGAGGTGTTTTTGACCACTCATGTGGGTAGAGGCCCCCATTAGTGCAGCTTAGGAAATGTGTTGGTGGTTTTTTCCATAGAAAGCCATGTAAAAGATAAGGAGCCTTTAATTGATAGTGATGAGGCTATTGGTTGGGGGATGAGGCTCACCGTGATTAAGGCCATGGGGCTAGACTATTTATTAGGAGAATGAACATCATTGTTTCTTGGGACATTGTTCTATGACCTGACAATGATTTTTATATTGAGGATAGATATCATTGTGCCTCTGGTTTTTGGGCTTCGAGCGGATGATTGCCTTTGGGCAGGGTTCTGAGGGACCAGTTACATTTGGTTGGGTGTGCCTCTGGGACGTCAGTCCTTGTTAAGACATGAGATTTCAGGAGGCACATGGTGCCAAGTTACATTTTGAGGTGGAACCTGAGGGTTCACCTGGGTTGTACGATATTATGGGTACTTTAGGCCATGGACCATGGGCCAAGGGCCTTCTCCTATTCAGATATTTTGGAACTGGCTGAGGTAGGTGATGGTTTCCTAGTGGTTGTTGAGCACCAGGGAAGCCTTGTTTTTTTATTGCATCATACTGATTCACTTTTATTTATTATGAAAACCTTATTAAACACTTATGTTAGGTACGCACCATTGGGTGGTATCCTATTGGGACTCATTCTCACACCTTACATGCACCCTTTGGGATGGGTGTAGACTTTATGTATTTATGTTCAGGTAAGGGATTGGATTTAGGAGCTGGTTTGTAGTGGTCATTTGGCTTGGAGATGGGCATGGACCTTGAGGTCGTTCCTAACTGGAGTTCAACTTTTTTTAGATTTTATTTTTATATCAGCATGTTTATTATGTATTTAGCTACTGTTGGTTATCCATTAGTGCCCTTTTGTATATTAACATGTGTGACCTATTATGGATGCATGCCTTATTTTAGTTTTAGTTCTACAAGTGGTGTGGTTGGCATACTGGCATGTTTGGTTGTTTACATATTTTTGTTTCTTCTATTTATTTAATTATGCTTCCACTATTTATTGATATTGAATGTGCTTCTTCTATTGGCGGGACTGGTTCGAGTCTAATAAGCCTTTATTTCCCCTACATATTATATATATGTACTCGAACCAATATCATTATATCTTTACCAGAGGGTATAACCTCCACACTATACCTTTTTATACCATTACTACTAGTCAGCGGCCTTTGGCATTTGGGAAGGTGCGTTTAAGGCCAGTGGCCCACTGGTCCAGAAGCACTGTTTGGGTGGTTATTCGGGTCGGGACGCTACATATGATCTTATCAATGCAACATATGAACTATGATATTATTACATTAGAGTCATATAGAACAATGAACAATATGTAATAATAATTTTTATTAATATTCAATACATTAAATATACATGTAATCAAAGTACAAATATTTGATCCTAAGACACCAACTCCAACACATATCAGGCTAGAGTGCCCCATTTACAAAAAAAAAGATAAAAAAGGAGAAACAAGGAAAGAATGCTCTTAAGGTTTCAACCTAGAGTGTTAGTGATGAATCACTTGACTTAACTTCCTCAACCTCCTCAAGCATCAAATTCCTTATGGATCATATAAAGGCAAATGATGGGGTTAATTATTTTATTTCTTCTAAGTCTAAATATTTCTCATATTATTTATCTTCCTATTTCTCTTTCTCTTATATTCAAATAAATTATGATGATTTTATAGAATATTTCAATAAATTCATTTCTAAATAAAAATAACTCAACAAGAAATACAAATAATTTCTCAATGAAGAAGATAAACTTTTTAATGAAAAGGAACTTATCTCTAAAGAAAAGGAAGCATTGGTTTTAAAATAAAATAATAAATCCAATTTTGAGAATTTATAATCCCAAATTAAAGATATTAAACATAATCTTACTCAATTCACCCAAGGTGAATAATCTCTAAATAAAATATTGGTCTCTCAATGCCATGTAATAAACTGTTATGGTTTCGATTTTTTAAATTAATCTAAAACCTATAAAAATACAAGTACTTTTGAAAAAGGATGCTATCAAAATAAGTTTTTTAATTATTTTCATCAAACTGGGAATCTAATTTATAAATGTAATTACAAAAAATCTTGATATGGTATACCCAAAAGTATCCATATTTCTCATAAAATTTCTAATATAAAATGTCAAACTAAACAAGTTTGGATTCCAAAATCCTTATAATCCAAAACAATTACCAAAGTTCGTTTTAGAATCAAATTTTTTATTATCTAACATTTCCAAACCCAAGCTCGCATGGGTACTAAAAGTCACTCACATTTGAGATTTTGTAGGTCTATGCCATTAAACTTTATCGACATATCATATGGTGGATTCTCAATGAGAACGGACTATCTAACTTTGAAGTGAAAATCCATCGAGCACAAAAGAGTTTCATTTATATTTTTTTATTTTCATTTTATCTAACTATTTTATATAGGGGAGTAATTTAAAAATGATTATATTTCTTATCCCTATTTATTACTTATTCTATTTCCAATACTTATTTCCATTTTTCCTGTATAATATTATAATATTTGGTATGATCATAGAGCATTTGATTTTTTTATAATATAATTTATGATATTTGATTAAAATAACTATGCATGTACTTGAAAGTATTTACTTATGGAATGGTTTAAATTCATCTTTATTTTAAAAGATATTGTGAATCCTATCTTTGAATGTTTTACTTTGGGGAAGTTCACCATTTTTTATTTTTTTGTATTTTTTATTTTGAATTTGAAAGTTTTTTTGTTGGTGATTTTAATTTACCTCCTAAATATTATTGAAAATGTTTTTTCCTGAAAATATTGAATTTATTTTCCTTATCCTTGAAATTTATTATTTTTATAAAAGGGGTCTTGATATATTTTTGGGATTATTTTTTTAGCTTTGATTCTTGAAATCATTGATATATTTTTAAATTTTTTCAATTTAAATATTTGATATTATTATTACTCTTACTTTATCTTTTGGTTAAGTTTCTATTTCCTCAAAAATTTCACCAATTGAGGGGGAGAATTATTTGGTGATGTTTGGATGAATCTACTTACTTCATGGGGGAAAAGTAATTCTTGGTTTCAAATTCACCCCTCTCTCTTCTCATTCCTTCTTGAAACTTCTCTTTTCTATCTCTCACTCTCTCTATTGGATATACCTTTATTATTTCATGCTATTTTTAGGGAGAAGAATAGAAGGAAAAGGTATTTTTTCTCATTCTTTAAAGGGGAGAAGTTAGTTTTTAAAATTTCTTATCCTTATTTATTCTCTTGAATTCAAAATCAACCTTTTTTATTTTTCAAAGCTATTTTGTCTTTTTAAAATATTAAAATTTACTCTTATCCTTTTATTTTTAATTTTTTGAATTTCTTTTTGAATTTTACCTTGAACATCATTGTTTAAAATGAATTTTTTTCCCTTTTCTTCTTTTTGATAATCACAAAGGGGGGTAAATTTTGGTGTTTATGGAAAATTATTACTATCTCAAGGGGTAATTATTGCTTGGAATGTTCAAATATATTAACTATTGATTTATAATTGATATATATTTTTATATTAAATATTTTTGATGGTCAAAAAGAGGGATATTATTGTATCTCTCTCTATTTCATAGTGTTTTCCTGATCACAAACACTCAATTATATGTCTAAATATATCTTTTGAGTGTATGAAAGTTACTTTTATTGGATATCATAGAAAAGGATTTAGATAGACGATTGAAGGGAAAATGGGAGTTTGGGAAACTATAAACATCATCATCTAGTCGATGTAGGTCATTAGTCGACCAGTGACTTATAGACAGAACCTCCCAAGGTAGTAAGAGTCCACCGACTACCCGATGGATGAGCATCAGCCAGTCGGTAGAAGCAAACAGAACCAGTGAACCTACAGAAGGCCATAGATTAGCTAGTGGATAGAAGTACTACCTAATGAATATTATCCAGAAGCACTTGATCCTAGTAAACAAATATCCTACCTAATTGAGGCTACTAACTATCTAGTAGAATTCGAACAATAAGTCCAAGATTCAATTTTTTATGGACCCCGTAACTCTTAAATGGAGTTTGATGATACTTAATGACCAAGAAGAATTACATAATGTTCCTAGCTCCTTTGGAGGATATAAATAAGAGGAACTTGAAGGCTCTATCAATAATAGTGGATTGAATAAATAAATTAGAGTGTTCCAATGACGAATCAAAGTGATCTTCTCCATCATTCTCAAAATCTCCTTTAAAGAGTAAATTTTAATTGTCAGTCTCTTAGGATATATTCTTCCATTACCTCTCTATCACTCCTCCCAAATTTTATTATTCATATTGAGAGATAAAGAATAAGATTTTTAATGAATATTTGTTAGGAAAATCTATATATTATCACCACCACTTCTACAAAGAGTGCTCATAACCACAAAGTGAGGGATGAGTGATCACAACCAGAATAGTGAGGGAGCTTGGTTTTTTGATATTTACACTAAAAATAAAGGGAAGAATTGGTTACTTACTCTCCATTAAAATCAAGGGAGAAATAAAAAAACCTCTCAACCCAAGGGAAGGAGGCATAGGGACTCGCACTGAGCTATTGTTGAACTCCTTTACCAAATATCCCTCTCTAGTTTTACTTTGTGCATTGCATCATATTTTATCATCGATATGAATATCACATAATTTTGATATGATTAATGTTATAATCCTGATACACTTCTCACTTCATTAAATTTAATTAGTATTTTTATTTCATATCAAAATTATTTTAATCTCATATCTTTCATAAACACTTTAATTCATATTTATGCTATCACTGTTCATAATATAAAATTAATTATTGAGTGCATTCATTAATTAAATACCATCATCAATTTATCTTTATTTAATTTTATAATTCCACATCATATACTTTTTACATTATTTGTTGTTGTTTTAATTTGGTATTTTAATTTCACAATAATTGTTTTATTTTATAAAGTAAATTCACCCCATCTTACCATTTTATATATGACTTACACTATATGCTTGGTAGAAAATAGTGATGTGGATCATTTCATGATATTCAACATTTTAGTGGAATTCTTACAACATTTATCGAGGTAGACTTGGAAATGTGGAAACGACATGAAATCCATTTCACTTGGCATTTGGAATACCATGCTAATGAAGTCTAAAGTGAAACGTGGATGAGATGATGACCATGATGAAACATAGATAATTTTGGGAATAAAATTCACTTATGAAACATAGGAAGGCCCTCTACAATCATTTTACAAGTCTTGGAGAATCTCATGTAGAAGTATCTTTGTTTTTAAAGGTTATTAAAATGCATAGCTGAAATAAACATTGTTGTGGAGATGGGTTTAGTGGGTAGAGTAAATTTCTATGTAAACAAATATTTACCTATATGAGCATTTTTGGGGGTGATGGTTGTAAAATATTCAAATATTGGGATTTTTAGAAACTTTTAAACATGGACAGGTGGTCATTTTACAATCCATTTTGAAGAGAAACTACTACATATTTGAGTTTATCCAGTGTTATCCTTTATCAACACTGGTAAGGGTACATTAATCAGTGCTGACTAAAATCACTGGTAAAGGTTACATTTATCAATTCTAGAAAAAAGTACTGATAAAGGTTTCCTTTTATCAATGCTAAAAAAGCACTGATAAAATACCCCCTTTATCAATGTTTTTTTAGCACTGATAAAAGGTACCCTTTATCATTTCTAGTAAAAAGTAAAGATAAAGGTATCACTTATCAGTGCTTTTTTCTAGCACTAATAAAGGGTATATTTTATAAAAAATATATATATCATTAAAAAACATATATTAATATATAAATATATTTATATTGATATAAATATAATATATTTTATTAAATATGATTTATAGAAGATTAAATATGTATTTACAATTAATATATTAAATATTTAGTGAAAAGTGGCTCATAAAATAATTTAAATATAATATTAATTATTAATTTGATAATTATTATTGATTAATATTCATTTAATAAAAATTTGATGGCAAAAAAATTTAATAAATGAATGAAAAATCTAAGATAAATTGAAAACATGACTTGAACTTCAAACGGTCATAACTTTTGATATGGGTGTCTGTTTGGGCCCTACCACATATCAAATCGAATATTGAGAAGATATATACATCTTTTTAACCAAGGGGTTCCCTATTCATAATTTTTTGAGGTCAAAAAAGGATCAAAATTCCTATAAAACTGATTTTTTAGTTGGGATACCCTAATTTTTTTAATATTTGATGGGATTTCAGCTTCATTTAAGAGGGTATTTTTGTATTTTTTTAGTGGAGACTAAATTTATTCATAGGGGTTACATTATTATAGATATTATGGTTTTAAAATTTTATCATTTTTCATATTTTAGTTTTATTTATAATTAAATATATGCATGTTTTCTTATATTTACATATAATAAATCAATTGTACAAATAAACCATATGGAAATAAATATTTGTTATTCATTTAAAATTAAAAAAAATCCATTTTATCTACCATATAAAAATGAATTAATATATATATACATATACAAGTGATGTTGATATATAAATATGTGTGTATCAATAAAAATATATATATTTATATTTATGTATATATTCTAATATATGTAAATATATATATATGTAAATACATACATATATGTAAATACATACATATATAAAATTATTTGTGAATGTATGTGTGAAATATAAATGTGTAAATATGTGTGTGTGTGTGTGTGAAAATATGTGTTTATGTGTGGTTGTGTATCGGTATTGTGTAAATATGTCATATACATGTAAGATCCAAACTTCTAATGAGGTGCGTTCATGTTTTAGTTTTGGTTAAACTTCCTTTATCTTGATTATAGAATGGTTCTTATAACTATGAGGATAATTGGGGTGTACTAAGGGTTTGGGGCATGAAAAGGGGAAATAAGGGTCATCCAATGAATATTGCATGGTTGGTGCACAATTAGTAGTAACCATGCGCCATAACTATGCGGGCCTAGAGGAGGCAGACACATGGTTGAGGAATCATGTAGGGGGGAACCTGAAATCATACGGGCTTGGAAAGAACCATTTTTCATGTCTACTGCATGGTTTTTCAAACCATTTGGGCTTTTAGGAGACTGTGCGACTCAATCCCCCTCTTGGATAGAGGGTGGCGCATGGTTTGGCCAACCGTTCGGCCAAACCGTGTGCCTTAATAAGGAGGGGAGATTTCCTATTTTCCCCCCTTGGTATTTATGAACTCTCACCCTATTTTCCTCCCCTTTAACCCTACAATAGAAAGGGTTGTGAACAATTTCCTCCTAATCTTCCAAAGGGCATTACTCCTTCAATTCTTGGCCGTTTGGAGTGCAGTTGGGTTTGAATCAAATATTTGGGTGAGTCTAACACTCCACTTAACTCTATTTTCTAGAAGAGGTCTTGTATAATCGTTATTCTCCTTCTAAATCCCTAAAACCCTTTTTTTAGCAGATTCTAAGTTGAGGATTTAAATGTTGTGTGAGTTTGAATCAAGGGATAAGTTTGAGAAAGTGTTTTCCCAAAAACTTGAGGTAGGTGGTCTACAAATTATATCCCATAGTATTGATGTTTGATTTATGTGTATATGGTTGTTATTTTATATTGATATGTTTTAAATTTGGTATCCTTGGTAGGAAATGATAAGTGGTATAATTGAATGATGAATTGAACCCCTCATGATCCCCATGGGATCCATTGAGGTTGAATAGACTAGGCTAAAGGCCCCCCATGGGGTGTTCCATATCCTTGAACATGGATTAAATTTGATAAATAAGGGATTGATGGGTTACAAAATATAACCTATGAAAAGTATGTTTATCATGTTAACATGGGTTTATGAAATGAAACCAATGAAAATTTTGTTGGTTGTTAGAATATCATTAGGGGGTGTTTGGTATAACTTGATTGTATTAAATGAGTTTTGACATGTAAATGGTAAATGTGTTAAATGGTTGAAGAATCATTCTTATATGAACAAGTGGTGTGTGGGAGTATTTGACTAAGGTTATACTCCCACTATTCGGGATAGATTTAGGCTCTAGGCCCCACCCCTCTATTGCATGGGTTAGAGTTTCGGACTGAGGATTTATGCCCCTAATGAATACATGTGATATGATTACCTGGATAGATGCTATGAGGTAAGAGATATATGTCTTGTTTTGTGAAATGATTATCCCTATAAATTAGAGAGCCTGACTCCCATTATGAGTTGCTTAGTTGACCGAAATAGGCTAAGTCATGTTGATGTACGTGGGTAACTCATCGAATCTAATGATCAAATAGGATAATTTAAATCTTGTTAATTAATAGATCCTAGTTTATCTTTTGTTATCTTGTTGATTCCCTTACTTATGCATACTTTTTTTTACTGGATATTTTTTAGATTCCATTGGTGGTGTCCGGCTGAGTATACCCACACCCTTCTCAGGTCTCCATTGGGTACCTGAGCAAACTTCATGGTTGCAGGTTAGGATAAGGGAAAAGTACATATGATATAGGGTTGATTTGGGGCTCAGGGATGTGCATGGATGAGGTAACTAGACTTGGTGTTAGAACTAATTTTTGGGATTCTTCATTTTGTCTTTATTTTGGGTTTCCTTTACACTTGGTGTTGTAAGACATGACATGGAATATTTACTATTTAGTTTTGGGTATATACCCAGTTTTGGGAAATTGATTTGTGATGCATGTGTATTATTTACATTATTTTAATTATTTATTATCTTATATGTTGTTCCTTACTCGGATAAAGAGGGTATAGTCTCCCTACATGTTTTATTAGACCCTCACAGCTTGTTGGAAACCTCTAGCATACGGGGAGGCATGCCTATGGTCATGTGGTGGCCCGACTCAGGGAACCAATTATAGTGGCTCCCAGACTAGGGGAGTTACAAAGTGGTATGAGATCAATTTTCTCTTCTATTATTTATTTTATTTGGTAGAGTTATATTGGAGACTATGAGGTGTTAGTACTTGGAAATTAGCTTGTGCATGGGAGTATCTAACCTATATACGGGGGGGAACCCGAGTACCTATGGTGGGATTGTTGTTCTTTATGTTTGTTGTTATTGTTGGATGTTATTTCACCTTGGGTGATGCACTTGACCTGTGATGTTACTAATTTCTGAGATTTTTTTTTGGCCCAACATGGAATGAGTTTTGTATATGTATCCATCATTTTAGTCACTTAGGGATACATTTGACATACATCATGTTAGGAACACATGGGAAAATGGGTTATAGTTAGGGATGGTAATTGAAAATACATCTTCATTCTATAGTAATTTTAAAGAAAATTTTCCTAACGAATATGTTATAATTGTATAAATAATTGAAATATTTTTGTGAAATGGTTAAACTAGTGCCTAAATGAGGAAAATTTGTCTTTTTGAAATTGAAATGGTTTAAAAGGGTGTCTAGTGAAAGACATTTTGTTAGGTAAGTTTGGTTTTAACTCATGTTGACCATGGCCTGGGGTAGGGGTGGTTGAGAATAATTATGGGGTTGGGATTATATCTATTGGGATAGTTCATGTGGAATGGGTTGTTTATGGATAGTAGTGAGTCCTATTTGTGTAAACTATGGAAACTTTATGTTATGTGTTTTGAGATGTATAATTTTCTTCATAGAGAGATTCCATCATGACAACGCTTAATGGTTGGGTGGCATGAGTACATCACCGAGAATGCTCCTCTGGTAGTGGAGAAGGAAACCCCAGTGGTTCTGAGTGATAAAGGGGGAGAGAAATTCTCTGAGAACTTTGCTCATTTCATACAGATGATGGAACGAGAACAAGGGCGAGTCATGCCAAGTATGTTTGACCTGACTAGAGAGTTTCAATTGCAGCATCCTCCGACATTCACCAGAGAGGGTGGTCTTGAGGTAGCTGAGTTCTAGATAGATTCCATAAAGATGATTCAGGATCACTTAGAGGCTCCTCCTAAGAATAAAGTCAAGTTGGCATCTTATATATTGTGAGGGAATATGAAGTGATGGTGGGATATCCTGGTTTAGACTGAGTAGGCATATGTAATGTTGTGGAAATATTTCTAGGAAAAGTTCCTAAAACATTTCTATTTGGATACTTTGAGACAATAGAGTGTTGTAGAGTTTATGATGTTGACTCAGGGGACTGTGTTTGTGATGGATTAGGTTGGTTGTTTCACTGACTCACAATGCATGGTTCCAATGTTAGTAGGGGATGAGGTATTTGTGTCAAAGAGTTTTTAGGATGGAATTATATAAGACACTAAAACAAAACTGGGTAATTTCAGTTGTTTATTAGGGGCAATTTCAGAAACCGCTGCTAAAAAAATCAAATTTTTAGTGCGATTTTAAAAAAAACTACCACTAAATCTTTTGAATTTATTAAAAAACACTTCCTCCACACTCACCCCCTTCTCCCCCCCCCCAGATCCTGACCATCATCCTCTCCCCTTGTCGCTACCCCCGTTTTCTCCTCGTCGCTACCCCAGTTCCCTCTCGATGTCGGCCCCTATCTGCCCTCATCACCACCCCCCCATTCCCCCTTGGCACAATTCCTTGTTCCCTATCACCTCTACTCACTAATCTTTCAACCTCTCCCCTCACCACTGTTGGATCGAATATGTAGGTATATATGTCTATTAGATGGAACAATACAAGAGGGGGGTGAATTGTAGGTTTAAAACCTTTGAGTTTTAGAAACAAAGAGATTAGTTTAAATGATCTTAAACTAATACAAATACAAACACCCACAATTATATTGAATATAAAAGGTATGATGTATTATAATACTAATGTAATGTAAAACAATTGTATTCAAGGTGAACACAATAATCAGAGTAATACAAAGATGAAAGATTCTACCTTAAAACGTATAGAATCAATCAATACAAAATGTAATAGAATGATTGTAATTAAAACAATTACAATTGAATATGTAAAGAAGAAAGGAAACAATACAAATTCCATTCTAATACAAGTAACAGCGGAAATGTAAAAGTATTACAATTCTTTTAACCCAAAGAGAAGGGTTATCCTTTCACCTAGGATAAAAGGTCTGTCTCACCAACACCTTGGTGAGCCCTCGATACGATGATCGGCACGTCTGTCTGCCTATCCCTGGCAGCCCTCGATACGATGATCGGCACGTCTGTCTGCCTATCCCCGGCAGCCCTCGATACGATGATCGGCACGTCTGTCTGCCTATCCCCGGCAGCCCTCGATTTTGTAGGTAATCGGCACCTCTATCTTTCAATTACTTAAAAGCCCTCGATACGATGATCGGACGCACAAGGCAGATGAGAGAAGTCACAGTGTCTCTCTCTAGAATCTTTGTAGGTCGCAGAGTCTCTTCATTCGTTCTCTTTGTTCATCGTTGTTCTCTCAGCTTCAAATGACCTCCTATTTATAGGCCTCGGGTTCCAACGGTCATATTGCCTCCAACGGTCATATTGAAACAGAAAGCACGACATCATTTTGATTAGTTTGTAACTAACTCAACGACATCATTTTGTTAGGACAAGAGATATAAAGAAATGAAAAACATGAGTATGATTCATATGCAATGAGTGTTTTTGACAAAGTACCAAAACAAATAATGAATATCTGAATAGCAGAGTCAGTACGATACGATTGACAGAGTCAGTATGGTACGATTGACAGAGTCAGTACGATACGATTGACAGAGTCAGTATGGTACGATTGACAGAGTCAGTACGATCAGTATTGTACGATACGATAAACATGATAGAAGACAAATGTAATTTCCAAAATATGATAGAATGCATTTGTGATTTCCAAAACATGATATAGAAGTCAAAAGAATACTTTTGACTTAACAATCTCCCCCTTTTTGGAAAGCACAACACACAAAATAAATGTAACAAGAAATACTTATCTCCCCCTGAGTTATTGAAAACTCTTCTGAATAAGAAATTGAATACAACTAACTCCCCCTTAGGTATGGACTTTCCTAAGGATTGTATTCGTAGATTTTCCTTAAGAATGTTGTAAAGCATTCTTCCCCTTTATAAAACATTCTCCCCTTTGTAAACATTCTCCCCCTTTGTGATTTACAAAAAGAAAGGAGTAGTCTTGAATTGTCTGAAAGAATTAGTAAAGCAATACAAGACAATGGATAAAAGAAAAGGATCATAAAATTTATTACAAAACAAAGACAAGTTCCAAAGGAAAACAAATACAGCAATCATTTGTTTTCTCTTTCCTTCTCCTTCTTTATAAGCTCATGAAGAAAAGATTTCATCTTCTTGATCTCCTTCTTGTCTTCAGAAATTGATTCACTCTGATTTTTGAGAAGCTCTTGTTGGTCTGCAAAAATATGATCTTGATTTCTGATAGTCTCCTCCTGGACTCTGATTACTTCTTCAAGGGTGTCAATTCTGTTTTGCAAATTCTTGTTGTCTTTGGATAACACAAAATTTTGATTCTTCAGCAAAACCATTTCATCTTTGAAAGATGAAACCTTCGAGAATTCAGATTGAAAAACATTCATTCTCTCTTGAAAATCCTTTACTGAAGGAACATCGGCTCTTTGAGAAGACAAAAGATTCAACCTTTCAACCGTTTCTCTATCAAGCTTGTTGAAAGCAATTTCAAGCTCATTTGATAACCTTCTTATATCTTCAATTTCTATCTCATGATCATTGATTGAGCTCTCTGTTTTGTACGACCACTTGGTCATCTTATTGCATGCCTTCTTATGAGCAACCGAGCTTTCTGAAAAAACTTTCAAATCGGCTTCTACTGACAAAACTTTCTTCCTCAATTCTTTTACAGAGCCAAACTTCTTCTTTTGATTGTCAGTAATAAAATCAATCTTCCCTTCCAGCCTCGGGAAATAAGGAATAGTCTTCTCAACCCTTCTTAAAACATGAACAATGTAATCACTCTTCTTGAGAGAGATTGTATGCTCTTAATCAGTATCTTCATCGTACGATGCTCGTTCATACGATCTGCTTGAGTCAACAAGTGGATGTTTCCCTTTTGCTTTTTCTTTCTGCTTTCTTTCTTCTTCCACTTTGTCACTAATGACAAAAACTTTATCAGAATGAGAAGATTGAGCACCTTGCTTTTCTTGAGATGACATTCTGTCCGGAGATCGAGCTTGATCGGCATGAGGAGTTTTTTGAACACCTTCACTCAGCTTTTGAACCGATTCCTCTCTACTCTTCTTTGAACTTTGAAGAAATTCTAAAAGAAAGTCTCCTTCTTCTTCTTCCACTTCTTCTATCTCTTCCATCACTTGTTTTTTTTTTCCTTTCTCAGGGAAACTCTGTACGATGGGCTCTTGGTGCACTTCTTCTGTTAGTTGGGCACTATCATCCTCAACCGCTTTCAAGACTTTAGAGACATCAAAGTCCTGAGCCTTTATTTTCAAAAGAACCTTCTTCTTCTTTTCAGCCTGAAGGGTTTCTTATACCCTTACTCTTTCTGCAAAAGCCTCAGCAAGATCAAGACCAAACTTTGGATCACCTTCATTTCTTTGTTCCTTATCCTTTCTCCATTTGGCTACAACCTCCTTACTGTACCTTGGATTCTTCTTCGGTTTTGAACTGGTTTGCGGATCAGACTTTTGAGTAACACCGGTAGATTGAATGTCTTTGGCTGGCATAGGTGCCGATTGATTCTGAGCCAATTCAGCTTCTACATCTCTGACAAAAAGTTTTGAATTCGGATCAAAACAAACATTCAGCTTTTTCATCGTACTCTTACTAATCCATGAGGGTTTCAAATCCATGGGGTTTCCTTTCAACGGAATGTTACAAAACTTCATACTCTCAAGAATGAACTTCGTAAGGATAGCTGGATACATAATCATCTGGGACTGAATCCCTCCTGTCTTGACATTCTTAATGGTTTCAAAAACATACCACATGAGATTTACTTTTCTCATATTCACAAGATAGTCAAGCATAAAGATATCAGAAACTTTCAGAGTTTCTCTATCTCCTTTCCTTGGTATAAGAAAACCTTGCATCCATAAAGTGACAAAACGATTGTCCGGTGAAAGATGATACACTTTTCTCTTTTCCTCATTAATAACAAAGAAAGTCTTTTCAGCACTTTCTCTATTAAACATACCAACTTCCTCTAGTAGTTTGTGTGATGGACATAAAGAATCTCCTTATACAGAAACATTCAGAAAATGTGCCGCTTGTTTCACAGACATAGACAATTTTCTATCGTACACAGCAAAGTTTATAGTCATGTCTTTGTCGAAAGAAACGGTTTTATAAAACTGACAAACTTCATCAAAAAGAACAGGATCTTGAGAATCAGGCTTTTCAACACACAGATGTTCCCATCCTTGAAACAAAATGATCCTCCTGATTGTAGAATCGTACGTATCGAAAAAATCTCGAGATACTAACCTTTCTCTGTTAAAGTCTTTCTCTGTAAAAGTCTTTGAAGACATTTCGGCGGGAGTATTAGCAGAGGATTGAGACATAAAGGTGATGTTGATGAGAAGATCGTACGATGATTTATAGCTGGTGGAGCAGAGCTTCGCCTCAAATCCTGAAAAATAAATGTGGGTTTGGGGAGGGGAGGGGGGCTATTTATAGGCGATAAAGGGGTGATCGTTGATCTTCTATGGTCGAAAAAGGATGACCGTTGATCTTCTACGGTCAAGATTAGAGAGAACCAGATCAATGGTTAGGATTAAAACAAAGAAGAAGAAAAATACCTGTCGGAGAACATAAGGTAATTGTTGGTTTTGATAGAAATCAAAAGAAAATACAATCGTAAGGAAAAAAACATCATCATGCCGATGGAAAACAAAGTCATTACTATGAACTGACCGTACGATGGAAAACAATCTTATTACTATAAACTAACAGTACGATGGAAAATAATCTTGATACCATCATCAGTCGATACAATACTATTGATTGATTGATACGATGGAAAAGAAATTCAATACCATCATCGGTCGATGCGATGGAAAAGAATTTGATTACCATCATCAGTCGATTCAATACCAAGATTGATTGATATGATGGAAAAGAATTTCAATACCATCATCGGTCAATACAATACCAAGATTGATTGATACGATGGAAAAGAAATTCAATACCATCATCGGTCGATACAATACCAAGATTGATTGATACGATGGAAAAGAATTTCAATACCATCATCGGTCGATAGTAAATGATACTATAAAACTGTCAATACGATAAACAGAAGGGAAAAATGAATGATACGATAAAATTGTCAATACGATAAACAGAAGGGAAAGATGAATGATACGATAAAATTGTCAATACGATAAACAGAAAAAGATACACATATTGAGAGAGTAACTAGATAAAGATCATAAGATAAAAAGAAACATAAAGATATAGAAAGAAATGTCCTCCCCCTTTCTACGAGGAGTTTCTTACTATTAGGAGAGATGTAAAACAGGAAGTAGATATGAATGATTATTTTAATGTATTCATTCCTAGATTCTGTTTTATATATTCAAATCTATCGAAAGGTAAAGGTTTTGTAAAAATGTCAGCAAGTTGTTCTTTCATTCCGATGAATTGTAAAATAATATCTCCTTTTTGTGTGTGATCCCTAAGAAAGTGATGCCTAACATCTATGTGTTTTGCACGTGAGTGATGTGCTGGGTTTTTACTAAGAGCTATGGCACTCGTATTATCACAAAGAATTTGAGTTTTGGAGAAACTCAAACCATAGTCAGTGAGTGTGTGTTGCATCCACAATACTTGAGCACAACAACTTCCAGCTGCTACATATTCAGCTTCAGCAGTGGATAGTGCTACTGAGGGTTGTTTCTTGCAGGACCAAGAAACCAGGGAATCTCCTAAGAAGTGACATGTTCCAGATGTACTTTTTCTATCCATTCTTCAACCACCAAAGTCAGCATCTGAAAAACTTTTTAAAACAAAATCATTCCCAGAAGAGTAAAAAAGACTTAAATCCATAGTGTCTTTTAAATACCGAAAGATTCTCTTTACGGCTTTTAAGTGAGACTATTTTGGATTAGATTGATATCTTGTACATAAGCATACAGAAAACATCAAGTCGGGTCGACTAGCTGTCAAGTATAGAAAACTTCCTATCATACCTCTAAAATTTGTTTGATCTACTGGTTTCCCAGTTTCATCAAGATCAAGAGTATTTGAGGTACCAATTGGGGTGCTAATACTTTTAGTTTTGTCAAATCCATACTTTTTGAGTAAGTCTTTAATATACTTATGTTGAGATATATAAGTTCCTTCTGGTTTTTGAGAAATTTGAAAACCTAGAAAGAATGTTAACTCCCCCATCATACTCATTTCAAACTCAGATTTCATTAAGTTTGCAAAAGAATCAGTTAAAGATTTCTGAGTTGATCCAAATATTATGTCATCAATGTAGATCTGGACAATCAAAACATTTTTGTTTTCTGTTTTGATAAAAAGAGTTGGATCTGTTGTACCTTTTGTATAATTGTTTTGTAAAAGAAATCTTGTAAGTCTATCATACCATGCTCTAGGGGCTTGTTTAAGACCATATAGAGCCTTGGTAAGTTTAAAAACATGGTCAGGATGTTTTGGGTCTTGAAAACCAGGAGGTTGTTCGATAAAAAATTCTTCTTGAACAAAACCATTTAGAAAGGCACATTTGACATCCATTTGAAATAGTTTGAAATTGAAATATGCTGCGAAGGCTAATAGAATACGAATAGATTCAAGTCTAGCTACAGGAGCATATGTTTCTTCATAGTCTATTCCCTCTTGTTGATTATAGCCTTTAGCAACAAGTCTTGCTTTATTTCTTACAATGATTCCATTTTCATCACACTTGTTTCTGAAAACCCATTTTACACCAATCACAGTTGTTTCTTTAGGTCTTTCAACTAAAGTCCAGACTTGATTCCTTTCAAATTCATTTAGTTCATCTTGAATTGCTTTGATCCAATCATCATCACCTAAGGCCTCACTTGGACTTTTAGGTTCAAATTGGGAAAGAAAAGCAAGATGTTCTATTTCATTTCTTAAGGAATTTCTGGTCCTTACAGATTGATTTATATCACCAATGATGTTATCACTGGGATGATTCCTAAGAAACAATTGATTTGAGTTTTGTAAAACCTGTTCATCAACATATGGTAGAAAATCTTCTGTGGTAAATGTTTCAGGAATACTTTCTTGAACATTTTCCTTATCAAAATGCTCTTCTAATAAAGGTTGATAAACATCTTTAGAAAACACATCCGAAGCTGTAGGATTGGGTTGGTTGAAAATAAAAGGATCAGTTTCATCGAATTTTACATGTACTGTTTCCTCAACAGTACAAGTGTTTTTATTGAAAACTCTATAAGCCTTAGAGGTTGTAGAATAGCCTAGAAAGATTCCTTCATCAAATTTTGGTGCAAATTTGTGTAGATTATCTTTTGTATTCAGAATGAATACTTTGCATCCAAAAACTTTGAAGTATGAAACTTTAGGTTTTTGGCCAGTCCATAACTCATAAGGGGTTTTATTAAGAAATGATCTAGTTAAAACACGATTTATAGTATAACAGGCAGTACTGACAGCTTCAGCCCAAAAGTGCTTAGCAATTGAGTATTCACTCATCATGGTTCGAGTCATTTCCTGAAGAATACGATTTCTTCTTTCAACAACACCATTTTGCTGAGGAGTTCTTGGAGCTGAGAAATTGTGAGTAATACCTTTCTTACTACAAAAAGTTTCAAAATCTGAATTTTGAAATTCACCACCATGATCACTATGAATAGTTATCAATGGTAGGTTTTTTTTCATTTTTAACTTGGGCTCTAAAAGTTTTGAAATAGGAAAAGGCTTCAGATTTCTTTGTGAGAAAGTAGACCCATGTAAATCTAGTAAAGTCATCAAATAATACAAATACATAGTATTTGCCTCCAGTGCTTCTGGATTGTGAAGGACCAAACAGATCCATATACACAAGCTGTAATGCATTAGAAGTTGAGACTTCATTAATTGATTTAAAGCTAGTTTTATGTTGCTTTCTAAATTGACAAGGATCACAGACTTTTGAAGAATCATATCTAAGATCCGGTAGCCCTTTTACAAGTCCTTTCTTTGAGAGTTTACTTAGGTTTCTCATATTACAGTGTCCTAGTCTCCTATTCCATAGCCACGATTGGTCTTCTATTACACTTAAACAAGGTAATTTTTGGTTCCTAAGGTCTTCTAAGTTAATAGTGTAAACATTCTCTTGCCTATGGGCAGATAGAATGAACTCGTCCTTGGAATTGTGAACTAGACACTTATCATTTCTAAAATTCACAAGGTAACCTTCATCACATAATTGACTTATGCTGATGAGATTTTGCCTAAGACCTTTAACATACAAAACATTTGAAATAAGAACTTTTCCAAGAAAAACAATATTACCTATACCAACAATCTTTCCTTGAGCATTATCTCCGAAGGTAACTTTTCCACCTTTTGTTTTGATAACCTTTTCAAAGAGATATTTGTTTCCAGTCATATGTTGAGAACAACCACTATCCATGTACCAAATGTTCTTATTGATACACTTCTTGTTTTCCTGAAAAAGAAACAATTATATTTTCGGAATCCAAACTTGTTTGGATCCAGAAGGGTTAGATAAAAGAATTTTAGGAATCCACATTTGTTTTGAAAAATGAGCTTTATGAAATCCTAAAGATTGAGTTTTTTTAAGAGAACAATCTCTTCTCCAGTGTCCACCACATTGACACTTAAAACAGAAAATGGTTTTTTGAGGAACAAAATAGTTATTGCTAAAAACAGGTTTGGAATAAGTATAACCAAGACCAGAACGATTTCTCAAAGGTCTAATTTGAGAATACATCCTATCAAAGTTTTCTTTTCCATGAGTAAAGTTTGACAAACACTTTTTCAAGGATAAAATCTCTTACTTTAGTTTTAAAACCAAATTCTTATTTTCCAAAACATTTGAATTTGAACTAGAGTTAGACTCTAAAATATTTTTCTTCGAAATTACAGTTTCAAGATCCTTAGAAAGTTTATCCTTTTCAGTTTTAACTTTCTCAAGGGTTTTTAAAATGCTTTCAAAATCAGAAGTTTTCACAATAAGATCTTTAGAAAGATCTGATACTTCTTTAGTCAAAATTGAAATTCTAGAATTTGCTTTTTCAAATCTCTTTTTAAGTTTAGAATTTTCATTTTCAAGTAACTTAGCAAATCTAGAGACCTCTTCAAAAGAAGGTAATGTATCATCCTCTGATGATGAGGATTCATCATTTGAAGATTCATAATATCTATTATCAGTACAATTTGCATTAAAAGAGACATTTGTAATAGCTTCAGCATTATGTACCTTAGCCATGAGACAATGATCTTCAATTGGTAATCTGGCTAAGAGTCCAATATTCCTTTGTCCTGATGTCTCATATTCTGAAGAATCATCCGAGGAATCACTACCACTAGCACTCCACGTATCATTTGCTTTCAAGACTTTCTTTGTCTTATAAAACCTTTTCTTGTTTCTTTCAAAGTGTTTCTCCTTTCTATCTTTCCTCTTCAGTAAAGGAAAATCAGGCCTTATATGTCCTGCTTTCTTGCATTCATAACAAGTTACCTATGAATCTTTCCTATCTTTCTTTTTGAATCTATATTGAAAATATTTCTTTCCCACAATCTTGTTCATCCTTCTAGTAAGATTGGCTAACTCATTATCTGGAAGATTACAATCACTTGAATCAGATATAACAACTTTCTTAGATTTAGACCTTGTAAGCCTTTCGGGTGTTTTGGCTTTAGATGAAAAAGCTACACTTCCATTCCCATTATTCTTTTTGTTGAAATCAGCATCTCTCTTCATTATTTTCTCATGCTGTAGAAGAGTTCCAAAGAGTTCATCAAGAGTAATATGAGAAACTTTTCTATTCTCATCAATAGCTGTTCTTTTTGACTCCCATTCATTTGGCATTATATCTATAATCTTGTCAACAAGAGCTTCATCATCAAGACATTTTTCTCCCATAGATTGTAAGCTGTTGACAATTGTCATAAACCTTTGTTGCACTTTACATACTGGCTCTCCATAAGGAAAAACAAATCCATGATACTCTGCTCGAAGCATTGCTCTCCTTGTTTCTATAACCTTGGATGTACCAAAATGAGTAACTTCTAATTTCTTCCAAATACAGTTGGTTGCTTCACATGAAGATATCTGACTATATATATTCCTGGTCATAGAGCATAATAAAGTATTGCGTACCTTGTAATTCAGTTGATATTCTTGTTTCTCTTGGTTGGTGAAAGTACTAACTTCTTTGTCAGGAATTTTGTAACCCCCAGTAAGCATAATAAAATTGTCTACACCAGTATTGATAACGAAAGTCTTCATACGATCTCTCCAATACTCATAATCATTCCCATCAAAGATTGGTGGTCTAGAAGGATTCAGATTGTCTATTAACCCAATGTTCATTCCTGTCATCTAATACAACAACAAAAACTTTTCCACTCCACACGTTAGTGTAGTAAGTATTCAGGATAGTAATAAGAAATAAAGCTAGTAATACAAATCGGTGGAAAACCTGCTCTGATACCAATTGTTGGATCGAATATGTAGGTATATATGTCTATTAGATGGAACAATACAAGAGGGGGGGTGAATTGTAGGTTTAAAACCTTTGAGTTTTAGCAACAATGAGATTAGTTTAAATGATCTTAAACTAATAAAAATACAAACACCCACAATTGTATTGAATATAAAAGGTATGATGTATTATAATACTAATGTAATGTAAAAAAATTGTATTCAAGGTGAACACAATAATCAGAGTAATACAAAGATGAAAGATTCTACCTTAAAGCGTATAGAATCAATCAATACAAAATGTAATAGAATGATTGTAATTAAAACAATTACAATTGAATATGTAAAGAAGAAAGGAAACAATACGAATTCCTTTCTAATACAAGTAACAGCGGAAAAGTAAAAGTATTACAATTCTTTTAACCCAAAGAGAAGGGTTATCCTTTCACCTAGGATAAAAGGTCTGTCTCACCAACACCTTGGTGAGCCCTCGATACGATGATCGGCACGTCTGTCTGCCTATCCCTGGCAGCCCTCAATACGATGATCGGCACGTCTGTCTGCCTATCCCCGGCAGCCCTCGATACGATGATCGGCACGTCTGTCTGCCTATCCCCGGCAGCCCTCGATTTTGTAGGTAATTGGCACCTCTGTCTTTCAATTACTTAAAAGCCCTCGATACGATGATCGGACGCACAAGGAAGATGAGAGAAGTCACAGTGTCTCTCTCTAGAATCTTTGTAGGTCGCAGAGTCTCTTCATTCGTTCTCTTTGTTCATCGTTGTTCTCTCAGCTTCAAATGACCTCCTATTTATAGGCCTCGGGTTCCAACGGTCATATTGCCTCCAACGGTCATATTGAAACAGAAAGCACGACATCGTTTTGATTAGTTTGTAACTAACTCAACGACATCGTTTTGTTAGGACAAGAGATATAAATAAATGAAAAACATGAGTATGATTCATATGCAATGAGTGTTTTTGACAAAGTACCAAAACAAATAATGAATATCTGAATAGCAGAGTCAGTATGATACGATTGACAGAGTCAGTATGGTACGATTGACAGAGTCAGTACGATACGATTGACAGAGTCAGTATGGTACGATTGACAGAGTCAGTACGATACGATTGACAGAGTCAGTATGGTACGATTGACAGAGTCAGTACGATCAGTATTGTACGATACGATAAACATGATAGAAGACAAATGTAATTTCCAAAATATGATAGAATGCATTTGTGATTTCCAAAACATGATATAGAAGTAAAAAAGAAGACTTTTGACTTAACAACCACTGCCCCCCCCCCATTACCCACCCCCCACTACTACCCCCTATTCCCCCTCACTCCCCCCCATTCCCCCTCATCATAGTTCCCCATTCCCCATCACCTTCGCTCCTCGATCCCCCCTCTCCTCTTCCCATTTTTGGTTCGTCGCAACCCATGGTTTAACCCTAATGAATTTGGGTGATTTATTTTGTCGATTTTTGGTTCTTAGGGTTCATGAAGAGTGATTTGTGACCCATTATAGTTACATTTATTAAAATAGATAGTTTTTAACATGTTTAAGGTAGATTTTTATCTTGTTCTTCTATTTTAGATCAAATTAAATTAGATATTTTGTGATTTTTAGGTTCCTATTGATTTTTTAGGGTGTCTGGCTCTTTTGTGGGGTAATTTCATCATCATTTTCAAGGGTAGTGTGTTTCAAGTAGGTTCCCTTATTCTATGTATTTAAATTCTAAAACCTAGATTGATTTTATTTTTAATCCCTCGTTTAGATATCAAATGATTATAATAAATTTTTTAATTGATTTTTGAATGTGAAATAAAGTTTCAATTGATATCTACTTTAATTTAAAGAATTTCCCTAATTTATAAGTTTGTTAAAAAACTATTTTAATTCCTTTTTTATACTAGTTATTTTGTAAATTCCCTAATTAACTTTAATTAATATGTTAAATTATTTAAGGGATGTTTTGGAATTAAAAGTAGGGATGTTTGAAATTAATTTTTAAATGGAATTATTTGTGTGTTTCAAGTTGTTTCTATATTATTTACAGATTTTTCATCTTTTATGGTGATTTTATAATTATTTATTATTGTTGTGCCTCATTGATTTAAGGTTCTCGTAGTATTTTTTGGTTTAAAGTGTGGGTTTCTCCTTCAAGGTTTAATTTCTACTACTCTAAAGGATAAAGTTTACATCAACTCTTCCAAAATCATGTGATGGATTATATACATGTGAATTAAGATCTAAAAAATGATTTTGTTTAAAAACATAATAAAATTAAAAGGCATAAAAAAATTATATTTTTTATTTTGAAAAAATTAATAATTGGTTTTCAAATAAAATAATAATTTTATGTGTTTTAATTTTCTCAAATTAAGTATAGTCACATTGTGATATATGGATAAAAATTTGGATCACATTACTGATGAACACACCTCAGTATGCCAAGGGTTTAAAGGAGTTTTTAGATTTTTCAATTTCAAATTGATCTGTTTATTGGATAACAAGATATACATGCCATAAATGTGAATTTAGAACATGTTTGAAGAGAAATTAATTCTATGAACACTTTATATTCAATAAATTACCTACTCAATATTTGTGATAGATTTAGCTTGGACAATCGAACATTACATAAAGTTTGATCACTCTTGTCTATCAACAGAATGAGCTCCTAACTTCATCAACAATGGAAAATGAAATGAAAAACCTTATAAATAATGCTTTTTTCATCACAAGGCAGCAGCATCAACATAAAAACATATCAGAACAACCAGTTAGGGGTGCTACAAATAGTAATTTGAAAAATGGTGTTTTTGGGACTATAGGACAACCAGATCAAGATTGTAACATATCATTAGATCCTACTCTTGATTCTACAGAGACTAATGTAAGAGAGAACTTAACTAAGCATAAAAATGTGTTTCATGATTTATTTTATGATAGAAATCAAGAGTTATATGGTGGATGTCTAAAATATTCAAAACTTTATTTTCTACTAAAGTTATACCTTATAAAATGCCTATGCAGAATTACAAATAAGGCGATGTCCATGATATTAGAATTATTATGTGATGTATTTCCTAAATCTAAGATCCCTAAGTATTTTTATGATATGAAAAAAAATTATTACCAGGATTGGTCTGAATTATAAAAAAATACATGTTTATCCTAATGATTTTATGCTTTATTGGGCAGAGGATTCAAGTACACGGGATTGAAAAAAATGTTTGTCTTCTAGATGGTAGTCAATGGGTGATATTGTAAGTCCAGATAAACATAATACTATGAAGAAGAAGAAAAGGAACACACCTCCAAAGGTTTTGTGTTACTTTACTTTAAAACCTTGACTGGAAAGATTATTCATGCCATTGAAAACCAATGAGCACATGAAGTGGCATTCTATAGATAATAACAATGATGGGTTAATACGGCATCCAATAGATTCAAAATTAAGAAATACATTTGATTCATTACATCTGTATTTCTCATATGATCCTATTAATGTGCGATTGGGATTGGTTTTTGATGGATTCAACTCATTTGGGACTTTGATTACTTGTTATATCATTTGAATGGTTGTTTTGATCCCTTAAAATCTATGTCCATGGATATGTATGCAAAAAAAATACTTTATATTTTTTATGATTATTCTTAGAAAAAAAGTATGGAAATGATATTGATATATGCTTGCATCCTCTAGTTGAATAATTATAAGAGTTATGGAGCAACGGTGTTGAGACATATGATTCATCTTATAGAATAATGTTCAAAATACATACTACTCTAATATGGACCATTAGTGACTTCCCTTGACTTGGAAACTTATCTGGTTGGAACACTTACACAGGTCTGACTTATCCTATTTTTAACTTTGATTTTGATCTCGAATGACTTCTTTACAATATAAAATGGTTCTTCTTGTGTCGTCATGGATTTCATGATACATATCATAGATTTTTCTTGAAAAAGTCAAAATTTAATGGTTTTGTTGATCATAGGAAACCTACAAAGTTGTTTAAAGGTTATAACATATTAGAACAACTTGTGAGTGTTGAAACATAATTTGGGAAGGTGTTTCATTTGAATGATAGTGGGAAACGAGTTAGAATTGCATCATCAATTGAAATTGAAACACAACAATGGAAGAAAAAAAGTATATTCTTAAAAATTATGTATTGGGAATTTAATGTATTGCTTTATAATTTTGATGTTATTCATATTGAGAAGAATGTCTATGACAATTTGATCTTCACATTTCATAATGAGCATAGAAAATATAAGGACTGTCTCAATGATCATGAGGACTTACAATCAATGAATATAAAGCGTGATCTATGGCCAGATGATAATGGAAAGTATGCTCGAGCAATTTTTGCAATGAAAAATGGTGATAAAGATACATTCTTTTAAATTTTAAAACATGTGTAAGGTATCTGATGGGTATTCAAATAACATCTCAAGGTGTGTCGACCTAAAGCATAATAGGTTATATGGATTGAAAATTCATGATTCACATATTTTGTTACAGTAGTTACTACCATTGGCATTGTGTACATTGTTACTTGAAAAGGTTATTGTATTTGTACTAAAATTTATCACATTATTCATACAACTAAATGAGAAACACTAAAAAAATAAGGTGATTAGAAGGGATTATTTTTTAATTTATAGGGGGTTATAACCCCCTCTAAACACTTTAGTGGTGGTTACCCATAATCGTTGCTTAAGTGGCTGCCTACTCTTATTAGAGGTAGTTGTGGGTAAGCACTAGTAAAATGGGTATGTGTTTAGCGATGATTAAATTAGAGGGGGTTTTAACCCACGCTAATTTTTTCATAAATTCACTGTAAATAATGGATTAGGGGCGGTTATACTATAAACTCCCCTAAATTACCCTTTTTCATTTTCTCACCCAGGATCTCCCCCAGGCACCCTAGAAAATCCCCCTAACAACCCTCTAGACAACCCTAGACAACCCCACGGACAACCCTAAATAATTCACCCGACACCCTGGACAACTCCCTAGACGCACTAACAACCCCTGGCACCCTAGACAATCCCCCCAACGCCCCATACAACCCTCCCCAAGCATGCATACAACCCCCAAATAACCGAACAACCCCATGGACAACCCTGGACAATCCACCCGACACCCTGGAAAAAGTCCCCAGGCCTGCGGAAAACCACCCAGGTCCCACACTTTGTGGGCAGGCCCCCCCAGCATGACAGAAACCCATCCAGGCACATGAGTAAAAATTACCTTACTAGGATTCGAATAGGGGACCAGCCTAAAGGAAACAATCACTTGAACCACTCATGTGAATTGACTTTCATTTAACATATACAATAAATTATATTTATTTAGATAGATAAATATTAGATAATATATGTGTGTGTGTGTGTTTATGTATAGAAATATAAATAATATAATAAATTTGTGTATAATATATATATATATATATATATATTATCTATGTATATATAATATATATAAATAATTATATTTACATATATAAATATATATTTATACATATATTTGTAAAAACATTTATATTTGTGTGTGTGTCAATTTATGTATTTATATAATATTTATAAAAAATATATAACTATAATATATATATATAATTATTTTTATATACTTATATATGTGTATGTGTGTGTAATAATAATATTATTAATTATTAATTATTAATTATTATTATTATTATTACACCTATTTTTTAAACTATACAAATTATATGCTGGTTTTATAAATACTATACATTTATATATTTTATGATTTATATTATATATATTATATTAAATACATTTATATTATGTATTTATGTATGTAATTATATACATTTATATTATATCATGTATACACATATATATACGCACACAAAATTAAATGCATTCATATAATTGGAAATATATCATATAATTTAATGATATATATATTTACTAAATTAATTTATAATTAATATAGTATACTACAATATATATAAAATAATTATATAATATATATAAATTTATATATAATAAAATATTTTATAATATAATATATATAATATATATATATATATATTTAATTTTGTCTATATTATGTATATTTATATACATAATATAATATAAATGTATTTATACATAAATATACAATAAAAATATATTTAATATAATATATGTATAATATAAATCATAATATAAATGTATAGTATTTATAAAACCATATATAAATTTTATGTATTTGAATAAATATATTTATAATTACATTTATATTATGTATACCAATATTTATATATGTATACATTTTTGTTTATATGTATAAGTATTTATTTAAAGTATTTATATGATGTCTTTATATGTATATGTGTGTTTATAATACATTTAAATAAATTTATATAATTTTTTTATGTAATATATATATATACACACATGCAGACGCACATATATATATTAAAAATTTTGAATTTATATGATATTTATTTTTAGAAAAAAAAAATAGAAGGGGGTTAAAACCCCCTCTAATCAAAGGGATTAGCGGAAGTTCATGAACCCCCTTTAATTTCTTGATTTATAGGGGGTGTAAAATCTAATATAATGTCATAAATTAGAGGGGGTTCAGAACCCCCTCTAATATATTAAATTAGAATGGATTCAAAACTCCCTCTAATGTCATAAATTATAGGGGGTTGTGAACCCCCACTATTTCCATTTAAAAAAAACAAATTCCATTATATATATATATATATCCTCTAATATCTAAATGAATATTATATATATATATATAGAGCCTCTAAAATCTAACTGAACATATAGAACCACTATTTATTAAATTAACATCAGTTTTGATATAACTGCCTCTAATATATAACCAAATATTCAAAAATAATGCTAAGAATTTTAGAGGGGGTTGTGTATAACCTCTTATAAAAAACAACCACTAATCTAAAAAATTTTGTAGTGAAAAATCTATAACCAAATAAGCTTGAAAACCTTCAGGATAAATTTGTAATGATGCTTTGTGTAATGGATATGATCTTTCCGCCATCATGTTTTACTGTCATGATACATTTAACTGTGCATTTCATCAAGAAAACTAAATTAGGAGGTCTTGTGCATTATAGATGGATGTATTCAATTTATAGGTACTTTATTTATATGTTTTTCATCTTAAGTAAACAATTCTTACCACTTAATTAAATACTTCATTGTGTTTTATTTATTTTATTTCACATATAACTTGGTCCTTCAAAATCATACATGAAAAATAAATCTCAATCGGAAGGCTCTATTTATGATGGTTATTTAGCATAAGAGTGTCTTACCTTTTTTTCTAGATACTTGGATGATATTGAGACAATATTCAATTGATTTGGACATGTTGATGATGCATCAACTCAATCTCAACTACACGGGAAATCAAAAATATTTCCTAGTATTAGCTAATCAATTAGGACGATCTCAAATATTATCCTGAAAAAAATGGAATTATTGCAGGCACATAGATATGTTTTATTGAATAGTAAAATTATATAACCATTTATTGAAGATCTCAGGATACAAAAAAATAGTCAAATGAGAATTATAACACGAAATGAGAAAGATATAACAAAATATGTTAATAAATATCTTGTAGAATTGTTTTCACATCATGTAACTTTATAAATATTGTAATCAATATGGATATTTGGTTAACACAATTATTTTTCAAATCTAATAATGTATATTACTTTTTTTAGATCATTAATTTCGATACTTGGGTTTATTTGTCATAATATTTTAATTTTTTTTCTTGAGGTCCTCTAAAACAGGCTAGAAGGTTTGATGCTTACAATGTGAATGGCTTTAAATTTCATATAGTCGATCATGAAGAGGATTTAAAAACACATAATAGTGGTATATTTATATTTTCTGAAATATGATACTATGAAAATTTGACTGATATTATTAAATTAAATTACCACGCTCATTTTTTAGTTATTTTATCCAATTACAAATGGTTCAATATTATTATGGGTATTAAAAGCTATTCCTTACAATTTACTTCTTTGAACTTCTCTCGCTTGATGGATGTCAGTGACCATGAATTACATTATCCATATATCTTCTCATCAGAAGAAAAAATGGTATATTATGTGTAAGATGTCGTGGATGAAGGGTGGATTTTATTTGTTCACATTAAACAAAGAGACTTGTATGATATGGGTGATGAAATGGAAGATCTGACCACTAACATTGAATCCCATCAATAGTAAGAAACAGACTTATTTTTCCATCATGATATTGAAAATATTAGTCTTGTAAGGGTGGATGAAGTAGATGAAATAATGATGGAGTAGGATAATTACATTATTGAAGGAAAAAATGATTGTATGTTTGGTCATCCATTAACTTATCAATGACCAATATTATATGTTATTCATTTCTAGTACTGCAGATCTATTATCATATTTAAATTGATTTTTATTCATGAGTTGTTTAATCTTGAAAATGTAAATGTAATATTTTTTTGTATGTGCAGTCATTCATTATCATACCTGTGTATATTTTGATTTTTAGTACTATGCCTCTATTAACATTTCTAAATTTATTTTTTGTATTAATTTTTTGAAATATATATATTGAAGTTAATTTTACTTATTTAAATGATAGTAATTCCAAGTATAAAGTGTTTCATAGATCCCAGTCGACTCCCTATTTCTTCACGAGGATATTGGAGGGTGGAAGTTATAGGTAAACAATTTAACATGAATGAAGTTATTGCACTTTTTTATACTAATAACTATTTTTTCATAAAATATGGAAATAATGATACTACTGAGACAAATATGAATAGTTTATATGTGCAGAATTTGAATGGATTGAAGATAGTTGTCCCCTTAAATTATTATGGGGTCCCCATGGATGATCTTGTAGGATTATTTGGCCAGATTCTAGGCTAGTTAGTGGTGGAGCTGGTTACCCTTATGATTACATATTTTTATTAGAGGCATATGCCTCAATTTTGGGATAATATAGTCTTTGATTCCCAGATAAATGTAATTTTAATACATTACAACTCAATTGAATTTCATTATGTAATTAAATTATAATATTTTAAAAATGAATCTATTTATATAGATGTTATTCCACTTTACCATGGATTTACATAAAGCATTGGTTGAATTATATTAGAAGATGACTGGATGTGTCCCCAGTGATATTGCATTGATGGATGGTTTGATTGAGTAGGTAAATCACACAATTTCATGATCATTTATTACACAAACTTTTATTGGTTTTAAGTTTAAATTTAAATATACAGTACTATTTAACTTTCAATTAAATTTTCATATATGTGTTAGTAGTAGAAAGTGAAGACATAGATAGAGATGGTGTCAATATTAGTTTTTTGGGTAGTGATTAAGGTTGAATTTGGATTCAGTGGTGGTAATGTGTAGCTAAACTCATGACATACTAACACTGATATGGTGATTGAGAAACCATGTTGTGGTTTGAGGTAGGGGTATCTGTATTTCCCTTACATTGCATGAAATCTATATGTTTGTTTGATTTTCTATGTTTTTTTTAAATGTTACCTCATACTTATCATTATTAGGTTCTTAGGTTTTTTCCAACTACCTGATTTGTTCACATGTCTATTTTCCCCAAGCATAAACCCTTTTCACAATTCCATAATTCCAAAAAACTAATAATGTCAACAGATTCACATATCAAAAAAAAATATTGATTCCAAACAATATATGGGGTCCAACAATTTCTTTGATATGGTTTGATGTTTCTTATTTATGAATTTTTCTTATGAGGTTTTATATGTTTTTTATCCAGGTTTTATTTGTATGTATATATGATATATTGGATTTAGTTGTTTTAAAGGGAAGTTACCCTTTATTTCTATAGTGGTTTCAAAAATACACTTGAAGAATGTATCTAAATAACAACTAGATTATAAACTGGTTTCTAGGAAGGTTTTATATGTATAGATATTAGATGAAAACCAAAGTATTTTTTGAAACTTTGTACAATGTTTTTTTTCACAAAATGTGTTACACACCTGGTTTATTCCCTGTTAGAACCTTGTTTTATATATTTTTGTGGATCCTATGAGAGAATTGTGATTATTGTTTATTGTTATGTGAACTATATATGGGTAATTTATAATAATGGTTTATGGGGGAGGGATGAGTTATGATAATTATATGCTTTTCCTTATGGCATGTTATTGATGTATGACTAATATGTGATACATATTTCCCCGCCATAGGTCTCTGGCATCATGGGAACCCTTGAAATCTAAGTGGGGGATTGATAGATGGTTTATATGCTAGTCATGATGAGACTTTGACTAGGATCCACTATTATATGATTTTTTCTGACTATGTGGACTACCATCTAGTGAGGATCGTTGGAGTAATATGAGAGGTTATTGTCTAGGAACATCATTAATAGTTTGGAAGGTGGTTCCACCCAAGTATATCTAGGACCGTTGCACTAGGACCATAGGAGTTTCCCATGATTAAATATACTTTATGTGAATTTATTAATATTATACTTGATTATTATTCATTCCTTATATGTTATTCTCATTCTTATATTTGTTAAGGTTTGGTTTAATTTCCTTTTTCTTTTTAGTATAAATACTTTTGGTGATGGTTTTGGATGGTGCCCTTGGTTTACATGGAGGTTTCCAATTTATAATTTTGGGTTTTCTCTCTTATCTTATACCATGTATGTATTAGATAATTTAGATTTTCTATATTCTGAGATTCTTGTTTAGATTTTTTACTCCCCTTCTTATTTATATTATTTTGTTATATAAGATGGATGTTTGTTTTTGTGATATGTTTTATTGATTTTCAGGGGATAAAATTTCTGCAGATTTTTTTTTAAATAGAACTATGTAGCGGTGGTTTAAACCGCAACCAAATATGGTCAAAAAAAATTAGTAGTGGTTTAAACTATTACTATATAATAAAATATTTAGCAGCATTTTAAACCACCACTAACTCCTAGGTAGTTTTCCAGAAGAAAACCGCCACTAAAAATGAAATTACTACTGTAAAAAAAATGTTTCACGATACTTCCCAAAAATCACCGCTAAATGGACTAAATTGATGTAGGTTAGATACCGATGACAACTTTAGAAGAATTTTTTAAAAACCATTATGGAAATATTTATCAGTGGTTTAAACTGCCTCTAAATTAAAAAAAAACAGTGTTGTTACTCTATTTTTTTATAGTGTGAGATCAAGTCCCAAGTAAATATCTTCCATTTGAAGAGGTTTGTTGAGGTAGTGGATCAGACTCTCATTTTAGAAGGGAACCAAAAGAAGGCTTATGGTGGTGTACATGTGGTTCCAATTGGGCGGTCTAGTGGTATGACTTCCAATAGTAGGAAGCATCATTTTGAGGGTTTTCACTAGAGTATTGGGAGACAGAGTAACTAGGGGAGAGGATTGACATCCTAGGGTAGTGATCAGGTGTTCTGTTATCAGTACAGCAGGCCAGGACACATGCGTAATCAGTGCCCTCATCCACCAGTTGAGTGTTGATCGTGCTGAGGGATGGGACATGTATAGAGGTTCTATAGGAACCCTCGGTGTATGGGTAGTGTTGGAGGATCTAGAAAAATACAGAGTGTAGGAATGGGGTCTGATATTCCATACTAGGTAGGTAGTTGGAGTTCTATTAGAGGTATCGGCTGGGGTGTCAGATGTGGTGCTTCAGGACAAGATCATCCTTATCTGAAGGGTAGTTCATCACCGGGAACTCAGACCAGAGCCTAGGAGAGAGGGGTAGGCCATCTACATGCAGTTCATCCAATGCCTATTGGTGGAAAGGCAGGACCATCAACTGTTTGTGGTATAATATTTGTAGTTTCCACACTTTCTAGTGTTTTACTTGATATAGGAGCCTCACATTCCTTTATATCTACTTAGTTTTTGAATTTTTTGGGTCTAGTGGTGGAATATATGTGTGGGGTTATGTTGATTGACACATCGTTGGGAGTTCGAGCAGAAAATGCATGTCAAAGTAAGGAGTTCTCTCTCAAGGTTAGCGGGTGTCATTTCCTTTGGGATTTGTTTGTGCTTGAGATGTAAAGTTTTGACTTGATATTAGGGATGGATTGGTTGTTGTTGTATCAAGCCTATATTGATTGTTATCATAAAAGGGTAATGTTCATGTCACTTGAGGGTAAAACTTATGTGCACTATAGGGAATGGGATATCCAGGTAGGACATGCAATTTCAATTCATTAGAAGTTAGGTGAGATCATGAACTAAGTGGAATGTATTGTACTTAATGATAGGGGAGTATAGAAGGATGTATTTCCTCCTGTGGTAGATCGGTTTTAGGAAAAGTTCCCTAAGGATTTATCTGGGTTTCCACCTGAGATAGTGGTTGATTTCACAAATTATTTAGTACCTAGAGCTGAGCTGATATCCATTATTCCATATAGGATGGCACCATTAGAACTTCAAGAGCTTAAAACACAATTTTAGTAATTGGAGAATAAAGGGTTCATACATCCAAGTATGTAACCTTGGGGATCTCTAGTTTTTTTTTCTAAGAAGGATTATAGAAAGTTGTGGTTGTGTGTCGATTACCGAAAGTTGAATCAAATGAAATTTAATAACTGATATCCTATTCCAATTATTGATGACCTTTTGACCAACTGAAAGGTGCTTCTATTTTCTCCAAAATTGACTTGAGGTTGGGGTATCATCAGTTGAGGGTGAGACCCTCTAATATACCATGGATAGATTTCAGGAGTAGGTATAGTTTTTATGAGTTTTTCATAATGTCATTTGAGTTGATTAATGAACCTCTTATATTCATGGCACTAATGAACAAAATATTTCATTCATAACTAGATTAGTTTGAAGTTGTTTTGTGGATGAAATCTTAGTTTACTACCAAACTCATGATGATCATGCCAAACATCTTGACATTTCCTTGAGTACACTGAGAGATCATCGACTATATTCTAAGTTATCTAAGTATCAATTCTGGATCAACAGGGTATATTTTTTGGGTCACATCATCTCAAAGGAAGGTGTGTCAGTGGACCTAGATAATGTTCAGGTAGTTTTTTCTTGGTAGCAACCCAATAATGTTTTTGATATCATAATCTTTTTGGGTTTAGTAAGATATTACCAAAGTTTTATCATGTAATTTTATTACTTGGTATCACCACTTTCGGGCTTAACCAATAAGGTAGTCAAGTTCTATTAGTCTAGTTAATGTGATAATTCTTTCCAGGATTTGAATAAATATTTTATTACCACACCGATTTTGATCATACCTGAGCTAGTTAAGGAGTATACCTTGTTTTATTATGTATCTGGTATTAGGCTTGGATCAGTGTTGATGTAGGAAGATTGTGTTATGGCATATGGATCACGACAGTTTTGTACACATGAAAGAAATTATTGTACACACGATATCGAATTGACTGCATTGTTTTCTGACTTGAAATGTTTCTGGAATTATCTTTTGGGTGAAATTTTTGTTGTGTATAATGACCATAAAAGTATAAATTGCATATTTTCTCGATGAGATTTAAATCTATGGAAACGAAGATGGTTCAATCACATGCAATATTTTGATTCTGATTTAGCCTAAATGATAAGAAAGGGAAATAGTGTTGTTGATTCTTTGAGTGGGAAGACACAGAATCAGGAAGTTCAAGAGTCCAGTTCTAAGTGGCAGATGGTAGCCTTATTCACAGAGATGCATATAGAGGTTCACGAGGGCTAGGGAAAGATGACCCCCATATCCTTTTCATTTGAGTCCACACTTCTGATCTAGATCAAAGAGAGGCAATATGAGGATCTAGAGTGTTTAACTTTGAGGGAAATCCTTGAAGGTGGTGAGTCACATTCCAACTATACTATCAATGATGATGAGATTTGTTATGTTCATGGTCATGTTGTTGTGTCCACATGTATGCAAGAAGAGCTGATACATGAGTTTCATGCCTCAAAGTGAGTGGTGCATCATGGTTTAACCAAAATGTATCGTGACCTTCATAGATAGTATTGGTGGCCAAGAATGAAGAAATAGGTTGCAGGTTTTATGACATGATGCTACACCAATTAGTAGGTGAAGACCAAACATCGGTGATCGGGTGGTTTACTACAGTCGTTTCCCATTCCGAAATGGAAGTGATATGATATCACCATGTATTTTGTGGTAGGTATCCCAAGGACTCAAAATAAGAATGACATGGTATGGGTAATTTCATATCAGTTGACCAAGTTAGCACATTTCTTACCAATACAATATACTTTTACCATGGATGGGTTGGGTGACTTATATGTTTGGGAGGTAGTGTGGTTGCATGAGGTGCCGCTGACTATAGTTTCGGATCATGATCCATGTTTTACTTCATGTTTCTGGAAAGGGTTATAGAAGGTTCTTGGTACCCAGGTGTTTTTGAGTACAACTTTACACCCACAGATAGACGGGCAGTCGGAGCATACTATTTAGGTGATGGAGGATATATTGAGATAATGTTTCCTAAACTCTAGTGGATCTTAGGAGAAATACTTAGCACTTATTGATTTCTCCTATAACAATAGTTAACTAGAGACTATTCAAATGGAACCATACGAGGAACTCTATGGTAGGATATGTATATCTATATTATGTTGGATTTAGGTTGGGGAATTAAACTTGTTGGGGCTGAGTCTCATGCAGGATACATGGAAGTAGGTTTAGTTGATTCAGAAACATATGGCTACTGCTCACATTAGGTAGAAGTCGTATGATGATCAACATTGTTAATCTATTGAGTGTATGGTGGGTGATTGTGTGTTCCTTAAAGTTTCACCATAGTAGGGTTACCACCAGATTCATAAATAGGATAATTCGGTGCCCAGGTACTCGGGGTTGTTTGAGATTGTAGAGAGGATCGGACCAGTGGTGTACTGATTGGCTCTTCTACATCGGTATAGTGACATGTATAATTTTTTTCATGTGTCGCAACTTTAGTGGTATTGATTTTATTAATATTTTCATAACTTTTTATATAATCTCTTTACTGATTTTATATGAAATGTGCATAATTTGTGTGAAATATTAATGTTTTAATACTAAATATAATTTTTGAGCATTTTTAGAAGTAGTCCAATTGAGTCATTTTACTATTTTATTTATAATTATCACCCTACTAATCCAAATTGTTTGATTATTATTTTTTAGGATTCCTAATTAAATATATAACATTTCATTAGAAGGAATCTTGGTCCAAGTCTGTCATTTTAAGGGTCATATGGTCCACACATGAATACCCAAATAAACTATGAAGAAACTGAACTATCTATGAAGATTTAAGTACTGGGCTCAATCCATAATTCAAAATCCCTTTATTCTTCTAAAATTTTTGGGTGACAATGTAAGGAGTCTTGGATAAAAAATTTAAGTCCCAAATCCAAATACAAGGGGGCCAACTGATTCATTTAAACTCAGCCCACCATTCTGGATGGGAATTAAAATTAGTACAGTACTCATGACATGTATCCTAATCTAGTCATCAAATAAAGATGAGATTTTGTAGTGTGAAATAGGAGATATAGGTGGCCGACTTTGTTGAAGAAAGCATTCAGATTTGAAGGCTTATTCCTATTTATAAACCCATTCAAATTTTGGACATCTAAAAAGTCAAGATTGAAATGGAAAAATTAACATTGTTTAATAAAACGGCCATAATTTTGGATACATAAGTCCAAATGCCTCCAAATTTTGAGATTATTCGACCAACGTTATTATATAAAAATTTGAAGAAGGAGATATATTGAGATTAATCTTTTTGAATTATAAAAATGGAGATGAAATTGGAGGGGCAGATTGGGAATGCAAATAGTCCACTTCCTTGGGCTATAAATACATCCCCCTCCTCTCCTTCAAAAGAGTTGGCATTTTAGAAGAGAGAATCACATATTGGCATGACCAAATCTTTATTTGAAAGCTCATATTATTGTCACATATTGACCTTTAAAAGTTCTGGTGCTCTTCTAATGTTTATAGCAGCACTCGGGTTGAATCCTTGGCAATGATACTTTTTAATAGTTGATTGTTTTTAGTTGATTGTATTCTCATTGGGGGTTTTGTTTGCATAGCTTATGAAATGATTGATTGATTAAGATTGATTTAAAAAAATTATAAAGATTTGTGTGGGTTCATAATTAGGTAGTTAAGCTTGTGATATCCTTGATCCTTGATTTATATTGCATTAAATTAACACCGATGTCGCAAGTTGAAGTTGATTGGAATTCCTAAGTATTAAGGCTTTAATCCAAGCCTTAACACTTAGGAATTACAATCAACCTTAACTTGGGACATGGGTGTTAATTTAATGTAATATAAATCAAGGCTCAAGGATATCACAAGCTTAACTACCTAATGATGAACTCACCCCAATCTTTATATATTTGTTAAATCAATCTTAATCAATCAATCATTTCATAAGCTCTGCAAACAAACCCCCCAATCATCATACAATCAACTAAAACCAATTGACTATTAAAAAGTATCATCACCAAGGATTTGACCTGAGTGCTGCTATACACATTAGTAGAGAACCAGAACTTTGAACGGTCAATAGGAAAAAATCATCCGCACTTTCAAATGGTGTCGTTTTTGGGGATGGTTCTTTATGTAGTCATTAGTTTCTAGTTATTGTAAAAATCAAAAAAAATTAAAAAAAATTGGAAAAAAACACAAATAAAAACCCGCCTTCTCATAAAAATAATAAACTGAAAAAACACAAAGAAAAACCCATCTTCCTCTTTCTTCCAACATCTCTCTGAATGCCTTGTAGCCTCCCAAACAATCCCTCAGATTTGTTTGTCCCTAAAATTAAGCAAACTCTTAGCCAACTTAGGAGGAACATTAGTGATAATCAAATAATTCAAGAACCAGTCCTTTTCCAACTAGTTGAATTAGAAATAGCCAATCCTAGGGAACAAAAACTAAAAGAACTTGTTGTCCCTGATATGAATTACCAACCTATTGGTATTCAATATTGAATCATAGAAGCTGAATTCGAACTAAAATAAAGTTTGATTCATCTTCTCCCTCATTTCCATAGGCTAGCCGGTGAGGATCCACATCTCCACCTTAAAGAGTTCCAAATGGTATGATCTACCATGAAACCTCAAGGGGTTTCTGAGGAACAAATCAAACTCTGAGCATTCCCTTTCTCCCTAGATGACACTGCTAAGTCATGTGTCTACTACCTTCCTCCTAGTTCCATAACCACATGGAATGACATGAAGCGTCTCTTCTTAGAGAAATTCTTTCCTACTTCTCGTATTGCTTCTATCTGAAAGGAAATAAGTGGTATCTGTCAATTCCCAAGTGAATCACTCCATGAATACTGGGAGAGGCTCAAAAAGTTTGTTGCAACCTTCCCACACCACCAAATCTTTGACCAAATCTTGATCCAATACTTCTATGAGGTGTTATTGGATATAGATAGAACTCTCATTGATGCCGCAAGTGGAGGTGCTCTTGTTGATAAAACTCCTACAGCTACAAGAGATCTCATAAGCAACATGGATGAAAACACACAATAATTCCATACCCGAGCACATTCTCAAGTCAAACAAGCCCAAGATAGTCAATTGATATATCCAAACAAGATTACTGAGTGGATGAATGAACTTACAGGTCTTGTGTGACAACTAGCTATGGCTTCCAAATCCCCAACCTCATCTTCTTCACAATCTATATTCCCTAGAACTATCAAGAATTGTGGAATCTGTAGCTCCCCATTTCATCCAACTGATACATGTCCACAACTTCAAGAGGATCAATCAGATTCATCTGGACCAATGGAGCTTAATGAAGCATATGCTCATCGGGACCCCAACCCTCAACAATCAGGTAAGTTTGTTAGAAACTTTAACCAACCCCACCCTGAGCCCTTCCCTTCTACCTTCAACCAAGTCTTGAGGTATGGTAATCCCATTTCTCATCCCCCTCAATTCCTTTCTCAAAACCCAAACCAATTCCAATATGGTAAAGGTGTTGGTAACACCCAACAACCTTATCCTTTTGTTCTTCAACCTCAAAGGATCAATCCTCCTCTTCCTCCTCCAGGCTTCAACTATCCCAGTGAGCCTTGATAATTCCCAAACTAATACAATCGCTTTCCCAAGAACCAAAATAAAGTCAATCCCAATCTGGGACAAGCCTCTTCTTCCATGTAACCATGGGAAAGTGCAGTTGAATATCTTTCCTCCTTCACCCGTTCTAGCCTTAAAAATATTGAAACCCAAATTTGTCAACTTGAATCCCACCTAAGCCAGCAACAACAATAAAATTATTCCCAACTTCCAACTCAACCATTACCCAACCCCAAGGGTAATGTAATTGTGATTTCACTTAGATCAGGAAAGAAAATTTTTATGCCTCAAGATAAGTCCTCCAACCCTCCTTTGAATGTTGACCTAGAAATTGAAAAGAAAAATAAATAAGAAAAGGAACCTGAAACCATTCCCTAACCTCCTTCCATTCCACTTAGAAACCCAATTCCTTTTCCTCAATCCATTTCTAAGCCAAAGAATTCATTTGAATCTGATCCTGAAATGCTCGACATGTTTAGATGTGTTGAAGTGAACATTCCCCTCTTTGATGCCATAAAACAAATCCCTAAGTATTCCAAGTTTCTTAAGTAATTTCACAACCACAAGAGGCAACTTAGGACCTTTGAAAATGTTTCCACCTAGTAGTATATTCCCATAAAGTGCAAATATCTAGGTACCTTTACGGTTCCATGCCAAATTGGAAGTTCCAACTTCGATGATGCACTCATAGACCTAGGAGCTTCAATTAATGTCATGCCCAAATCCATATTCTCCAACCTTGGTCTAGGTCCCTTACATCCAATGGGTGTTGTCATTCAGTTATCCAATCGAAGCACTACCACTCCTGTGGGAATAATTGAGGATGTCCTTGTCCAAGTCAATGATCTTATCCTTCCTGTTGACTTATATGTCCTTGACATGGAAGGTGAGAAGAACTCTTCTCGATCTCCCTTAATTCTAGGAATACTGATATTGTTAATATTTTCATGACTTATTATATACTCCCTTTACTGATTTTATATTAAATGTGCATAATTTGTGTGAAATATTAATGTTTTAATATTAAGTATAATTTTTGAGCATTTTTAGAAGTAGTCCAATTGAGTCAGTTTACTATTTTAATAATAACTATCACTATACTGATCTGAATTATGTGGTTACTATTTTTTAGGATTATCCTTTAAATATAAAACATTTCATTAGAAGGTACCATGATCCAATTCTTCCATTTTAAGGGTCATATTGTCCTCACAAACAAGCCCAAAGAATCTGTGAAGAAAATGGACTATTCATGAAGATTGATTTACTGGGATAAATAAAGAAGTCCAAATTCCATTATTATCCACCATAGTTCGGGGTACAATTTAATGAGTCCAGGATAAAAATTTCAAGGCCCAAATCCAAAAAAAAAGGGGCCCAACATATGCTTTGAAGTCCAGCCCACCATTCTGGCCAAGAAATAAAATCAGTACAGTATTCATGACATATCTCATGATGTAAGAATAAAATCAAGCTGATATTTTGCAGTGTGAAATAGGAGATATAGGAGGCCTACTTTTTTGAATAAATCATTCGTATTTGAAGTCATATTCCTGTTCTAAAATCCATTCACATTTTGGACATTGAAAACACATGGATAGAAATGGACAGTTTACCTTTGTTTAATAAAACCACCATAACTTTGGCTCCACTTGTCCAAATGCCTCCAAATTTTTACAGTAGTCTGAAAACTTTATTATATAAAACTTTTAAGAAGGATATATTTGTATATTCGGCTGTCTGAATAGCAAAATTTGCGATGAAAGTGGAGGGACGGATTGGGAATGCAAACAGTCCACTCCTTGGGCTATAAATACTCCCCCCTTATCTCCTTGAGAGGGGTTAGCATTTTAGAAGACAGGAGATCATATTGGCACGACCAAAGCCTTTCCAAAGGCTTGGTAGGATCTTACATACTCAAGTTTTTACTTGAGAGACCTTTCCTCCTCTCTTTTTTTTACTTACTTTCGTGTTCGTTTTTGTAATTTTGTAAGTCCTTTATTTGTAATTCTGTTTTAATGCAAGTTACTTCTTTAGTATCTCTTATTCTCATCCACCTTCTATAGTTTAATATTTATGTTCTTAAAATAGTTTAAATTCATTTGAATCCCCTTCCCTTCTTTTTCTTCCTCATTCAATCTAAAATCCGTTTTTAATTTTCTTCATCATTTGTGTGTGTGTTCAGTGCACTACTCTTATCTTGTCCCTTTATTTTTCTTCTATTTATAATTCATCACCATAAACATATATTACCAGATTAATAACCATATTAATGGCTGAGTAAATATCTAATTGGGGTGAGTTTTAATTTAGGTATTTTAAGTGATTGAGAGCTTTTTCTTGATGAGTATTCGTTGAATTAACATTGTGTATGTTGGACTTAGCATTTCATGGATTAATGACTTGTTTTGTTTAATGTGTGGTTTCCATGGATTCTTGGAAACATAAATACACTACCATAAACAAGATATGATCAAGATTATAACCTTAAGTTAAGTTAAGGCTTGGATTAAATCCTTAACACTTGGGAATTCAAATCAATGTCAACTTGTGACATGGGTGTTAATTTAAATGCAATATAAAGCAAAGCTCAAGGATATCACAAGCTTAACTAACCTAATAATGAAATCACCCCAATATTTATCAATTTTTTAAATCAATTATATCCAATCAATCATTTCAATTAAGCTCTGCAAAAAAAACCCCTAATCAAAATACAATCAACTAAAAACAAATGACTATTACAAAGTATCATCACCGAGGATTCGACCCGAGTGCTACTATACACATTAGCAGAGCACCGGAACTTTGACCGTTCGATAGGCGAAAATCAGCCGTGCATTTCAAATGGTGTCGTTTCCAGGTATGGTGCTTTAATTAGTCATTAGTTTCTTGTTATTGTAAAAAAACACAAAAAAAAACAAATTTAAAAAAAAAATTGAAAAAAAAACACAAAGAAAAACCTCGTCTTCTCATAAAAATCATAAACTGAAAAAATACAAAGAAAAACTCATCTTCCTATTTCTTCCAACATCTCTCTGAATTCCCCGTAGCCTCCCAAACAATCCCTCGGATTTGTTTGACCCTAAAATTGAGCGAACACTTCTCCAACTTAGGAGGAACATAAGAGATAATCAAATAACTCAAGAACCAGTCCTTGTCCAACCAGTTGAATTAGAAATAGACAATCCTAGGGAACAAACCCTTAAAGAACTTTCTGCCCCTGATATGAATTACCAACCTCTTGGTATTCAATATCCAAACATAGAGGCTTACTTCAAACTCAAATCGGGTTTGATTCATCTTCTCCCTCATTTCCACGAGCTAGCCGGTGAGGATCTACATCTTCATCTTAAAGAGTTTCAAGTAGTGTGCTCTACCATGAAGCCTCAAGGGGTTTCTAAAGAACAAATCAAACTTCGAGCATTCCCTTTCTCCCTATCTGACACTAAAAAGTCATGGATTTACTACCTACCTCCCGGTTCCATAATCACATGGAATGACATGTAGCGACTCTTCTTAGAGAAATTATTTCCTGCTTCTCGTACTGCTTCTATCCGAAAGGAAATAAGTGGTATCCATCAGTTCCCAAGTGAATCACTCCATGAATACTGGGAGAGGTTCAAAAATCTTGTTGCAACCTACCCACACCACCAAATCTCTGACCAACTCTTGATCCAATACTTCTATGAGGGGTTATTGGTTATAGAGAGAACTCTCATTGATGCCGCAAGTGGCGGTGCTCTTGTTGATAAAACTCCTGCAGCAGCAAGAGATATTATAAGTAACATGGCTGAAAACACACAAAAATTCCATACTCAAGCACATGCTCAAGTCAAAAAAGCCTAAGATAATCAATCAATTGAGCCGAACAAGATGACCGAGTGGATGAGTGAACTTACAGGTCTTGTGCGACAACTAGCTGTGGCTACCAAATCCCCAACCTTGTCTTCTCCACAATCACTATTTCCTAGACCTATCAAAAACTGTGTAATATGAAACTCTCTATCTCATCCAACAGACACATGTCCACAACTTCAAGAGGATCAATCTGATTCATCTGGACCAATGGAGCTCAATGCAGCATATGCACAGTGGAACACCAACCCTCAACTATCAGGTCAGTTTGTTAGAAACTTAAACCAACCTCACTCTGAGCCCTTATCTTCTTCCTATAACCAAGGTCTAAAGTATGGAAATCCCATCTCTCATCCTCCTCAATTCCCTCCTCAAAACCCAAACCAGTTTCAATATGGTCAAGGTGTTGGTAACTTCCAACAACCTTATCCTTTTCTTCCTCCACCTCAAAGGAACAATCCTCCTCCTAGATTCCATTATCCTAGCAAGCCTTACCAATTCCAAAACCAATACAATCACTTTCCCAAGAACCAAAATCAAGTTAATCCCAATCTAGGACAAGCCTCTTCTTCCAAGAAACCATGGGAAAGTGTTGTTGAAGATCTTGCCTCTTTCACCTGTTCCAACCTTAAAAACATTGAAACCCAAATTGGTCAACTTGCATCCCACCTTAGTCAGCAGCAACCATCCAATTATTCCCAACTCCCAGCTCAACCATTACCCAACCCCAAGGGTAATGTAAGTGAAATTTCACTTAGATCAGGAAAGCAAATTGCTATGCCTCAAGATAAGTCCCCCAACCGTCCTTTGAATGTTGACCTAGAAAATGAAAAGAAAAAGAAACTTGAAAAGGAACCTGAATCCATTCCTTAACCTCCTTCCATTCCACTTAGGAACCCAATTCCTTTTCCTCAAGCTGTTTTTAAGCCAAATAAGTCCTTTGAACCTGATCCTGAAATGCTCGACATGTTTAGACGTGTTGAAGTCAACATTCCTCTTTTAGATGCCATCAAACAAATTCCTAAGTATGCCAAGTTTCTCAAGGAATTGTGCACCCACAAGAGGCAACTTAGGACCTTTGAAAATGTTTCCACCCAGCAGTCCATACCCATTAAGTGAAAATATCCAGGTACCTTTACGGTTCCATGCCAAATTGGAAGTTACAACTTTGATGATGCACTCATAGACCTAGGAGCCTAAATTAATTTCATGCCCAAATCCATATTCTCCAACCTTGGTATAGGTCCTTTACATCCAATGAGTGTTGTCATTAAATTGGACAATTGAAGCACAGCCAGTCCTGAGGGAATAATTGAGGATGTCCTTTTCTGAGTCAATGATCTTATCTTCCATACTGATTTCTATATCCTTGACATGGAAGGTGACACGAACTCTTCTCGATCTCCCCTAATTCTAGGAAGACCATTCCTCATGACTGTGAGAACCAAGATTGATGTCCATTCAGGAATCTTATCCATGGAATTCAGTGACAAACTGGTCAAGTTCAACATTTTCCAAGCCATGCGAAACCAATCTGAGGATCAATCTGCATTCTCAATCCATGCTTCTAAGGACACTTCTAAGATTCAATTGAACCCCATTCCATCATGTTCATCCTATTTTGAAGAGGTAGGATCTTGTGAAATTTTCACCATGATTAACCAAGTCATAAATGGTGAAGTTGATGTGGACCTCTCATTCATAGACTCCATCAATTTAGAGGATCTTGAAAACTCTCTTGAATCCCATCTCAACTCTGATCAAAACTGCTCCACCTTGGACAGTATTGGGAAAAATGAATCTGAATCAACTGAATTCCCATCCTCCATTTCTGAGTTTCCTAACCCAAAAATGAATGATGAGACTAATCTGAAACCTCTTCCTGAACACCTGAAATATGCATTAATTTTCCATGATCACTCTTATCCTGTCATTATCTCTTCTTCACTTACCGAAACTGAGGAGTCCAAACTTGTTCAAGTGTTAGAGGAAAACAAAAAGACCTTAGGTTGGACCCTAGATGATATACCAGGAATTAACCCTGCCCTTTGCATGAATCATATCCATCTTGAGGAGTCATCCAAACCAATTAGACAACCACAAAGAAGACTCAATCCACTCATACTTGAGGTAGTTAGGTAAGAGATCACCAAGCTCCTTCAAGCTGGTATTATCTACCCAATTTCTGATAGTGAATGGGTTAGTCCAATTCAAGTTGTACCTAAGAAGGGTGGGCTAACTGTTGTCACAAATGAACATGGGGAGGTAGTCACAACTCGAGTAAAGAACAAATGGCGTGTGTGCATTGACTATAGGAAATTGAATGTCAAAACAAGAAAAGATCACTACCATCTTCCATTCCTTGATCAAATGCTAGAAAGATTAGCCAGAAAGTCACACTATTGCTTTATTGATGGATACATCGGTTACTTCCAAATCCCAATCGCACCTCAGGACCAAGAAAAGACTACTTTCACATGCCCCTTTGGAACATATGCATATAGAAGAATGAATTTTGGATTTTTCAATGATCCTGCAACATTCCAGAGGTGTATGATGAGTATCTTTTCAGAATTCATTGAACACTGCATGGAAGTCTTCATGGATGACTTTACCATTTATGGTGAATCATTTGAGTCGTGCTTGCATTCACTCTCTCTAGTCCTTCAAAAGTGTGTCAAGTGTAACCTTGTGTTAAATTTTGAAAAATGTCACTTCATGGTTGAAAAGGGGATTGTTCTAGGGAACATAGTTTCAAAATATGGTATTGAAGTCGATCCTTCCAAAATTGAAGTGATCCAATCACTTCCTGAACCCACTTCTGTTTGAGACATTCGTTCATTTCTCGGTCATGCCGGTTTCTATAAGAGATTCATCCATAACTTCAGTAGGATTTCCCTCCCACTCACTTAGTTACTCCAAAATGATTTCACTTTCCATTTCGATGAGGTTTGTAAGAGAGCCTTCATTGAACTCAAAACATCTCTTACATCTGCCCCGACAATCCAACCCCCAGATTGGTCCTTACCCTTTGAATTGATGTGTGATGATTCTGATAGAGCTGTTGGGGTTGTTCTTGGTCAAAGAAGAGAAAATATTCCTCATGTCATTTATTATGCCTCAAAAACATTCGATGAAACTCAATCTCACTACACTGTCACTGAAAAATAACTTTTAGTATTTGTTTTTGCCTTAGATAAATTCCTGCCCTATCTATTAGGTGAAAAAATCATCATCTTCACAGACCATTATGCTATAAAGTTCTTACTCAAGAAAAGTGATTCCAAACCGAGGCTAATAAGATGGATCCTAATGCTCCAAGAGTTTTACCTTGAAATCAAAGATAGACCAGGAAAAGAAAACCATGTGGCTAATCACTTGAGTAGAATTTCTAATTCTTCTCATTCTGGAATCATCAATCCTAAATTCCCCACTGAGCACCTTTCATCTCTCACTCCAAAAATACCATGGTATGCCCCAATTGTAAATTACTTGGTTTCTGGTATTTTTCCTAAAAAAAATTCAAAAGCATAGAAAATGAAGATGAAAATTGATTCAAAATACTATTTTTGGGAAGAAAATAAACTTTGGAAAACTGGGGATGACCTAGTAATAAGGAGATGTGTCGATGAAAATGAACATTCTTCCATATTAGAATTATGTCACTCACTTCCTAGAGGTGGCCACTTTGGACCACAAAGGACCTCCCGAAAGGTCCTGGACTATGGATTCTTCTGGTCGTCACTCTTCAAGGACTCACATGAGTTCTGTCAATCATGTACCACTTGCCAAAAGTTTGGTACAATTTCAAAGAGAAATGAAATGCCCCAAAAGCCTTTAATTTTCTGTGAGATCTTCGATATTTGGGGTATCGATTTCATGGGACCATTTCCCCCTTCCAATGGATTCTCATACATCCTTCTTGCAGTTGATTATGTTTCTAGGTGGGTCGAGTCCAAACCCACTAGAAAGGATGATTCACATACTATTAGTGAGTTCCTAAAGACACACATCTTCCACTGATTTGGCACACCTCGTGCCTTGATCAGTGACTTAGGAACCCATTTTTTTAATAGAACCATGGAATCTATTTTGAAAAATAATGGGGTTGTACATAAAACTTCAACTACATATCACCCCAAAAAAATGGAATGGATGAACTTTCTAATAGAGAAGTGAAAAGAGTTCTTGAGAGAATTGTAAAACCCACCAAAAAAGACTGGCCTGAAAGACTTGGTGAAGCACTTTGGGCTTATCGAACTGCCTATAAAACACCCATTGGGATGTCTCATTTTAGGATAGTTTTTGGTAAAGCATGTCATCTACCAGTTTAAATCCAACATAAGTCTTTTTGGGCTATGAAAACCTGTAATTTTGATTGTGAAAAATCTAGTGAAGAAAGACTGTTGCAATTGGCTGAACTGGAGGAGCTTCGACTTGATTCTTATGATAATTCTAATCTCTACAAGGAAAATCCAAGGCACTCCATGATAAAAACATCTTGAGAAAGGTATTTCATGAAGTTGAAAAGGTAATTCTCTTCAATTATCAATTTCTGATTCACCCAGGTAAGCTTAATTCTCATTGGGAAGGTCCTTTTGTTATTACTAATGTTTACCCATTTGGTGTAGTGCAAGTCCAAGACCCCTCTTCCAAAAGGACATTCATGGTTAATGGACATCGGTTAAAGCATCACCATGAGAGGATGCACAATCCTGGATCTACATCAACTTCCATTGGATCCCCACCTTCTGTAGTCAACCTACCACTAGATGGAGATGAAAACCCGCCAAATCCAAACTAAGGGGAACCTCTTTCCCTTTAACTCTCTCTCTCTATCTCTTCCTCTATCTACCTCTTTCTTCTTCTTTCTCTATCTTTCATTTTTTTTACCACTTTATTTTTCAAAACCTTTCTTTTTCAATTTCTCTTTTGTGTGGGTTTATCTTTATAAAAAACAAAAATAAAAACCTAAAAAACAAAAAAAAAATAATCACTTAAAACAAATACAAAAAACTCAAGAGTCATGATTACTCACCTTCCAATTTTCAAATTTTGTCCAACCATTTTGGGGAGTCAAAATACATGGTTTCATCTCAAAAAATTTTCATTTTCATCATGACTTTGGATAAATAATTTTGTGTCAAAAATAACTAATTTTGAATGCTCAATTTTTTATTTGGAAAATCCTTTTCCCAAACCGTGAGGAACAACATTTGATTTCATGCCAAGGCCACCTATGGCCATCTTTTCAAAATTTCTATTTTCACCCCCATTTGTGAGTCTTGATTTTGTGGACCTTCAAGCTGAATTTCCTACCTCAGTGTGCATTAATATGATCAAGGCATTTTCTGAACCACATGAGAATCACAATAGCCAAATAGACTCTCATTTCCCTTACATTAATCATTCTTTTGAAATCCCCTTCAAGCCTGTGAAAACCTTTTCTTTGATAGCCACATTACAATCCCAATACCTTTTCCTACCCAATATCAACATGGATTTTCATTGCATTTTTTTTTTTGAACTTTAAGTGTGGGGGGACTGAATTTCATTGTTTGGGAACCCTATTATTGATTTTCAACGAGTTATCATCTGCTTGCGGTCAAGCATCCATTTCAGTGTGGCGGAGATTTTGTCATTCAGTGTGTTTTGGGGGATGTAATGTACTTCCATTTATGTAATTTTGTAAATTTTATTAACAAGTGTTCAAAAAAATGAAAAAAAAAACTCAAAAAAATGAAAAAATGGGTTGTGTCTTGGGTAGGTCAAAAATCACTCTTACTAAACCATTGATATTGTTATAACTATTACAATTAGTGTCGTGAGGAGATTAATCATGGGTTGGGATATGAGTGTGAGATCTATTTCAAGGTCAACTTTCAAAAAAACAAAGAAAAAAAGGAAAAGAAAAAAAAGAACACTTGCATTATATTCTTATTGGGAGAAGTTTTGTGTTTTGTAAATATTCTATATTCTCATTACCTTCATATTTTCTTCCTCTATTGTGTCTTTCTTCACACAATCATTCCCTTGTAAATATGTGTTTTCATTTTCTTCCATGTTTTATTTCAAAAAAATGTGCATTTCTTTTTCTATGTTGGTATTTTAACCCTCTTCTTCTCTCTCTTGGACATTATATTCCTACCATCTCATAGCCACAGAAAAACCCATTAAAAAGACCTATTGATTCTTGTTCACTTTGTATAGGGATTGGAAGCTGAGATCTCTTTTCAAACTCTAAGATTTTCACTTTTGGTTGGTGAAAGAGTGAACCTCCACAACTGAATTTTATCATCTTGAGAGGTGTGAGTTTTGAGTGTCCACATTATCCATTTCTAAATTTGAGCATGAAAAAATGAATTAGTTTTGGAACATTTTTTTGTAACAACTTTTGTTGGAATTCAAGATGGATGAGTGAAATAGTCTAAACCTCCCCTGATTGGAGAAAAAAAAATTAATATCTGTTGGTGAGTGAAAATGATTATGTTATGTTTTTATATTTGTTGCACATGAGGACATGTGTAAGACTAAGTGTGGGGGAGTTGATATTGTTAATATTTTCATTACTTATTATATACTCCCTTTACTGATTTTATATGAAATGTGCATAATTTGTGTGAAATATTAATGTTTTAATATTAAGTATAATTTTTGAGCATTTTTAGAAGTAGTCCAATTGAGTCAGTTTACTATTTTAATAATAACTATCACTATACTAATTAAAATTGTGTGGTTATTGTTTTTTAGTATTCTCCTTTAAATATTCAACATTTCATTATAAGGTACCATGATCCAATTCTACCATTTGAAAGGTCATATTGTCCTCACAATCAAGCCCAAAGAATCTGTGAAGAAACTAGACTATTCATGAAGATTGATTTACTGGGCTAAATACAGAAGTCCAAATTCCATTATTCTCCACCATAGTTCGGGGGACAATTTAAGGAGTACAGGATAAAAATTTCAAGGCCCAACTCCAAACACAGGGGGCCCAAAATATGCTTTGAAGTCCAGCCCACCATTCTGGCCGAGAAATAAAATCAGTACAGTATTCATGAGATATCTCATGATGTAAGCATCAAATAAATCTGATATTTTGCAGTGTAAAATAGTAGATATAGGAGTCCTACTTTGTTGAAGAAATCATTCGGATTTGAAGGCATCTTCCTGTTCTAAAATCCATTCACATTTTGGCCATCGAAAAAGCATGGATAGAAATGGACAGTTTACCTTTGTTTAATAAAACTGCCATAACTTTGGCTCCACTTGTCAAAATTCCTACAAATTTTGAAAGTAGTCGGAAAACTTTATTATATACAACTTTTCATAAGGAGATATTCGGAGATTCTGCTGTATGAATATCCAAATTGGCGATGCAAGTGGAGGGATAGATTGGGAATGCAAACAGTTCACTCCTTGGGCTATAAATACTCTCCCCTTCTCTCCTGGAGAGGGGTTGTCATTTCAGAAGAGAGGATATCATATTGGCATGACCAAAGTCTTGCCAAAGGCTTGGTAGGATCTTCCATACTCAAGTTTTTTCATGAATCGAATCTGGTCATCACCGTTAACGACACCAAACCCGGCCCATGTCATGGCCCGAAGGGCGTTCCCTATCTCCACGGTCTGGAACAAGTGCCCGGGTATCAAAAAATCTGGTTTGGGAATGATTTACCCGAGTATGAAATCATAAAACATAAAAAAAACAATCAATAATTAGAATCTGAAATTTTCATGCTAAACAATTCTTAACAAAACTAGATCTGAATAAATTTGTTTAAAGACACTACAAGTGGTCCAAATAAAAATAATGACAACAGCAAGACATCCCCATGGACTCCACACGACAAGGGGGTCATCACCCACAAGCCTTCTCCACAACTCCGCCCCAGCGATGGGGACTAACACCCTGAACCTCCATCACCCTTAGCCTTCCCTTTACCTGATTCAAGCATAAGAAGGTCTACTTACACCCAAGGGGTGTAAGTAGGGTGTGAGCCTAAGCCCAATAGGATACCACTAGATGATTCCAAAGATCATGCAATACAATGTGAACAAAACAAGCAATTTTAATACACAAGGTGAAATAGTGTTAAAATTCCAAGAAATGCAACCTTCAAATGAAAACAATTTTCAATATGAGAATTTCAGAATGTTAACAAATTAAAATAAAAATTTTAGCTACTGTAATTTACATCCAAACACATCCTAGTATATGGGTAAATACCACAAATCCAATGAGCCACAAAGTCGGGAACACCCCTAGGCACTAGGTTGTCTCGGGCCCTATGTACCTCGTACCTCGGTGTAAAGTAACCATAGAAAAATCCATTCTCGTGCACGAGCCACTAGTAGGGAACATACCCATAACATAGTGGTCCCAAATCATCATCCACATAGTTTTGTTAGAGTTTTCGTTATCCAAATGCTAAGTGAAACAGGGACAAAACTCATCCGGTCCACTAGCCGTACTAGTACAAATCCGCCCCACCTAAGTACCCGGGCTTCCCCTTTTGTGCTCAATCAATTTCATCATGCATCATAAATCTATTTTCATATAAACACTACTGGTCATACACAAATAATACAGTAGCTATCACATTTTATACCACTTAAAACACACAACAAAACACTTAGATTTTTAATAAAACAATTCTTCCAAATCCCGTAATGTTTCACACACCAAACTCCTTAAGAACTAAACTTGCACACTATGTGCACACCATAAAGTTACCAAAACAGAAAATTCAGACCAATAAATTTCTATTAAAACAACAAATCATTTTTAGGGTAGCACCTTGTGAACCAAGAAATGATAACTTTGAAAAACCTCCATTTTTACACAAACATGTGACTTAAAGTTCACATGTTCCAAAAACACTATTAAAACCCATTTTCACAGAAACAAACAAAGGGGATAAAATTCAGAACATTATTGGAAGACCTATTATAGTTCAATAAAATCAATTAAGTATTAATATGGAATTCCCAAATAAACCAATAAAACATTCCCATGAAACCCCCCCAATTTCACATGAGATTTGCATTTAAAAATTCATTTGCAAAAAAAACACCAATAAAACTAATTTTTGCAGCAATAATAAAATGATATAAACCTTAAAGTATGATAAATACAGCATTCTAAGACACAAAGATTGCATAAACATGGAATCACCTACCAAAGTAACAAAAACCATTGAATCTCCGTGCGAAAATCAAATCGCACCCCCGCCGCACCAAGAGAGACCTAGATCAAACCTAAAACCACAATAATTGGCCAATAAAGCCCAAATTTAAACCCTAGGTTCTAAAACCTAGTTTTTGGACATTAGTAAACTCAATTATAACCGAAGAAACCCTAATAACAACGAGTTAAACATAATGTAATTTGAAAGAGGAAAGAAAATGGATCATTTACTTGAAGTATCTTGAAGTAATCACTCTAAAACATTAGTAGATGAAATTTAAAGGATCAAAAATTTAGGGTTCGTTCGAACAAGATGTGTTAGGTCATTTAGGAACTTAAATGGAGGAAAAATATTGAGAATTGAGAGATTTATGAAATAAAGACTTTACCTCTTCAAATATGGATGATTTGAGGAAGATTATGAAGTTCGGAACCAAATCGCGATTAACCAGAGCTCCAAAGATAGGGGAGAGAGTTCAGAAACGCGTCAGGGTTCAATGGGATTGGGTGAGACTTGGAATCACCGAAAAATACCAAATATTTAATAAGTTATAACATAAACAAAATTCATTTTTAAAACAGGAATTGGGCTTTCGGGCAGGCCCAACCCCTTAGATAAAAACCCAAATAAACCTTGGTTATGGATTTCTAAAGGCTTAAAATTTACTTTGTGGTGTTAAGGTAAGGCCAAGTAGGAATTTGAATGGATGAAAAATGTTGAAAAATGAAAAAGTTATAAAAGAATCAAAATTTATTTTTCAATCTGGAATTGGGCTCACGGTTTGGCTCAATTCATGAAAACTCATCTATTCCTCCATAAAACCTAGGGAAACCCCCAAAACAAAGCAAGGATGTAAATTAAATGAAAAATACCTTAAAAATATGTCATGTATGTGACAATTCTCCCCACCATGAAGGAATTTCCGCCCCGAAAAGTCAACATGATGCTTGGTTGGAAAATAAGAATGGGTACTCTTCCTCGACCCATGACTTTCGCTCCCATGTCTCATGTGTATCATTCTCATGCTGCCATAAAACCCGAACTAATGGAATAGACTTCCCTCTAAGTATCTTCTCTTGGGAGTCTACTATTTTCATTGGCCTCTCAACAATAGACAAGTCAGGCTCTATCTCCAGTTTTTCCCAACTCAACACATGGGATGGATCCGGGTTGTATTTCTTCAACTGAGAGACGTGGAAGACATCATGGATGGACGTCAATTGAGAAGGTAAGGCCAACCTATATTCCACCTTTCCAATACGCTTGGTTATCTCAAAGGGCCCGACATACTGTGGCATCAGCTTACCTTGCTTCCCCAATCGACGATGGCCCAGACGAGGGGCCACTTTTAAGAATACCCTGTCACCCATAGAAAACTCTAGGTCTCGACGCCTCCAGTCAGCATAAGATTTATGAAGACTCTGATCTGTCAATAAGCACTGCCTTATCAACTTGACCTTCTCAGAAGTCTCCTGCACAAGGCTCAGCCCCAACAGTGAAGTCTCTCCTACCTCAGCCCAACATAGGGGGGACCGACATGGCCGACCATAGAGCGCCTCAAAAGGGGCCATTCGAATCAAGGATTGGTAACTATTATTATAAGAAAACTCAACCAATCCCAAATGGCTATCCCAAGAACCTCCAATGTCCAGGACACATGCATGAAGCATGTCCTCCAAAATCTGATTCTCCCGCTCTGTCTGACCATCCATCTGAGGGTGGTATGTCGTGCTCATTTCAATCTGAGACCCCAAGTAATTCTGAAGGCCTTCCCAAAATTGAGAAGTAAAGTGGGGGTCTCTATCTGAGACAACATCTAATGGTACACTAGGGATTCTCACCACTTCCTAAAGATACAAATGGCCCAACTCATCTACTTTAGTTGTATCTTTTATCAGAATGAAGTGGGATGATTTGGTTAGAAGATCAATCACCACCCAAATGGAATTCTTACCCTGAGGTGTATGAGGTAAGCCAACAATGAAGTCCATGGTGACCTCATCCCACTTCCAGGTAGGAATGGGTAGTGGTTGGAGCAAACTGGAAGGCCTTTGGTGATTTTCTTTTACCTGCTAACATGTGTAGCATCTCGAAACAAAGTCCGCTATGTCCCATCTCATACGAGGCCACCAAAACTGCTAACGGACATCATAATACATCTTAGTGGCACTCGGATGGACATCCCACTGAGACTGGTGGATATCCTGCATCACAACCTTCCACAGAGATAATGGCACTACTGAACGGCCCTTGAAGCACAAAATGCCCTCAGGAGATGACGACCAATCAGAGGATGTCTCCCCACCATGAAGGAACTGCTTCGACCGCTGAAAAATATCATCACTGGGTTGTTCCTGCTGAATCAACTCCAATAGAGAAGGAGTCAATTGGATGCTTGCCAAGAATGCCCCTCCACTGTGTTCCCTGGTCTCCACATGCATCTGAGAAAAGAGCCCCATCAATGTCCACTCATCACTAGACTTACTCAAAGCCTACACTGGAACTCTTCTGCTCAAATCATCAGCCACTACATTACCCTTTCCTGGGGTATAGACAATGTCAAAGTCAAACCTGTGCAAGTACTCGATCCAGCGACGCTGCCTCAAGTTGAGGTCCTTCTGTGAGAAGATATAGGCTAAGATTTTGTGATCAGAGTAGACCACAAACTTCTCTCCAAAGAGTTAGTGATGACAAGTATTCAAAGCATGCATCATCACTGCCAACTCCAAGTCATGGGTAGGGTAGTTCTTTTCATGTGGTCAGAGTTGGCGAGAGCCATAAGCCACCACGTGATCATCCTGCATAAGTACGCACCCAAGACCCATACCTGAAGCATCACAATAAACCACATACCCCTTCCCGGCCTCAGGTAAAATTAGCACGGGGTGGTAGTCAACCGCCTCTTTAGCTCCTCGAATGATGCCTGACATTCTGGACCCCATAAAAACTTCACCCCTTTCCGGGTGAGCGCAGTCATCGGTGATGCAAGCCGAGAGAAATCCTGAACGAATCGCCTGTAATAACCAGCCAGGCCAAGGAAACTCCTGATCTCGAACACATTCTTTGGATTCTCCCATGACATAACCGCACTAATCTTCTCGGGGTCCACTGAAACCCCCTACTCAGAGATCACATGCCCCAGAAATCTCACTTCCCAGATCCAAAAAGTGCACTTTGACAACTTTGCATAGAGGCGGTGATCACATAATGTACCCAAAATGATCCTCAAGTGATGTTCGTGTTCCTACTCAGATCTAGAGTATACCAGAATGTCATCCATGAACACCACAATAAAAGAATCGAGATACTGATGGAACACCCTATTCATAAGTGCCATGAAGACTGCTGGATCATTGTTCAATCCAAAGGGCATGACCAAACACTCAAAGTGGTCATACCTGCTTCGGAAGGCTGTCTTTGGGATATCTGACTCCTTCACCCTGAGTTGATGATACCCTGAACGCAGGTCTATCTTTGAGAACCACTTTTCCCCCTTCAACTGATCAAACAAATCATCTATTCTGGAAAAAGGGTATTTGTTTTTAATTGTTACCTTATTCAGCTTCCGGTAGTCAATGCACAACCGGAGGGATCCATCAGCCCTTTTTGCGAACAACACAGGAGTGGCCCAAGGAGAGACGCTCGGGTGAATGAATCCTTTGGATTCTAATCCATCTAGCTATATCTTTAATTCCCTCAAATCGGTGGGGGACATGCGATAAGAGGGAAGAGATATCGGTTGTGTTCCCGGCACCAGATCAATCGAAAACTACACATCCCGCTCTGGGGGCAAATCTGAAAAATCATCCGGGAATACCACCGGAAACTCGTTCACTACATGAGGTAGTGAACCTTCAGGGGAAAGACCATCCTCTATTACAAGCGGAGATAACTAGAAGATAACACTTCCCAACTCTGGGATTGGAGGCCATGTGCGACCTGACCGAGGATCCCATTCTCCATGAAAAACCTGACGACTCCCATCAGGTGCCATGAAACTCACACGCCGTCTGTAGCAATCGATGTGTGCCTGGAAGTGTACTAGCCAATCCATCCTGAGTATGAAATCAAAAAGTTCCATATCTAAGACCAAGAGGTCCCACTCCATCTCGACCCCTGACACAGAAAGCGCACACGAGGGGCACCTAAGGCCCTGCTCCTTCTTCTTTCCCAGCGGTGTCACCAACTCCATCGCAAAAGACATCAACTCAGTTGGAAAATTAGGAATGTCCACAAAATGGGAAAAAAATGAATGAAATAGAGGCACCAATATAAAAAAGAGTAGTATCTATAGAAGATGTGATCAGAATGGTACCTCGAACTGTCGACGGTCCCACCTCTGATCCTGCTGGTGCCTGATCCACTGCATGGAGATGTCCAGTATCTGCCTGTGGACGACCGCTAGTCTGTGGTTGTGCCCTGAACTTGATCTTCCCAGAAGATGATCCTGGCCTTCCACCACGACTACCAAATCGATATCCCCTAATCCTCGATGGCTCAGACTGTGCTGGCACTCCTCTTGAAGCCACTAACCCAGTCCCTCTTGGAAGTGGACGTGCCACACCACAAAAATGATGCAAATGCCCCATACCTCTACACTGGTAACAAGGCTTCAGAGGAAGTGGACATTCTGGTAGGATATTCCCAGGCCTCCCACATTGGTGGCACACGACCGATATCGCATCCAAAGCCACAGAAGAAAACTTCCTGGAAGAGTGGACTGAACTGCCCCCTCCTTTCTTCACATGATCCTACCACTTCCTTTTCTTCTCTGAGGAGCTGCCACTTCCCACTACTAATACTGAACCATAGAAACCAGACCTACCTTTCCTATCAATATCCACCATGCATGCCCGATCAATGACCTCAGCATAGGTCCTCAGCTTAAACAAGAACACCTGGGAGTATATATCTGGTCGTAATCTTTTCTCAAACCTTTGGGCCTTCGCCTGCTCATTAGAGACAATTTCTGGAACATACTGAACCAACTCAGCGAAACGGTTGGCATACTCCATCACAGATAGATTCCCCTGAATAAGTTTCATGAACTCTCTAGACCTGGCATAAGCCAATACCTCAGGGCAGTACTGTTCATTGAAGATAGCCTTGAAATCTCCCCAGCGCATCTACTCATTCTTCCTAGCCTGAAGCACTGACTCCCACCACTTACGTCTTGGACCCTCCAACAGAAAGGAGGCACACTTCACCCTGAGCTCCTCGGGGGTTTCCAGGAACTCAAACATACGCTCGATCTTCTCAAGCCATTCTTCTACTTCCTGGGGTTCTGAGCTACCTCGGAAGGTAGGAGGCTTGTTTTTCATAAACTCTTTTGCTTTATCTTTTATAGGACCTGTCTATTCTGCCCTAATAGGAATAAGAGTAGGAGCTGGTCCATGTCCCAAATCTTGGATAGCCAGAACCACAACCTCCACAAGCCTATGATCAATCGGTGTGGGAGAACTCTCTCCAGCTTCCTCCTGTGGGCGCGTGGGAGCTTTGAGGGGAGGCATGTTGCTACAAAATGAAACAGTCACAAAACAATAGTCAATACCACAATTCTGAAAATTGTAATAAAATACATCAAATATAAATAAACTAAACACATTACAGTAATAAAAGAAATAACTACTCCACATCCGCCTGATGTCCACATGTGGTCTACAGCCCACATGTCTCACCTGGAAGTGAAGTCAATCCGTAAATTACAACATCCCTTGGTGACTCAAGGTCTGCCATGAGAGGTGTGGGCCAGGAACCCTACTCACAACCAAAACCCTGATCCCCGATAGTCCTAGATCCTGTCTATCCCGACTCATCCCAAAATAGCAATATAACCTAAAAACTTTAACCTCATTTGATACTATTTTGTCACGAACCGGATCTGGTCACCACCATTAACGGCACCAAACCCAGCCCATGTCAAGGATCAAAGGGCGTTCCCTATCCCCACGGGCTGGCACAAGTGTCGGGGTATCAAAAAATCTGGTTTGGGAACGATTTACCCGAGTATGAAATCATAAAACATAAAAAAACAATCAATAATTAGAATCTGAAATTTTCATGCTAAACAATTATTAACAAAACCAGATCTGAATAAATTTGTTTAAAGGCACTACAAGTGGTCCAAATAAAAATAATGACAATAGAAATACATCCCCATGTACTCCACATGACAAGGTGGTCATCACCCGCAAGCCTTCTCCACAACTCCGCCCCAGCGATGGGGACTAACACCCTGAACCGCCATCACCCTTAGCCTTCCCTTTACCTGAGTCAAGCATAAGAAGGTCTACTTACACCCAAGGGGTGTAAGTAGGGTGTGATCATAATCCCAATAGGATACCACCAGATGATTCCAAATATCATGCAATACAATGTGAACAAAACAAGCAATTTTAATACACAAGGTGAAACAGTGTTAAAATTCCAAGAAATGCAACTTTCAAATGAAAACAATTTTCAATATGAGAATTTCAGAATGTTAACAAATTAAAATAAAAATGTTAGATACTATAATTTACTTCCAAACACACCCTAGTATATGGGTAAATACCACAAATCCAATGAGCCACAAAGTCGGGAACACCCCTAGGCACTAGGTTGTCTCGGGCCCTATGTACCTCGTACCTTGGTGTAAAGTAACCATAGAAAAATCTGTTCTAGTGCACGAGCCACTAGTAGGGAACATACACATAACCTAGTGATCCCAAATAATCATCCACATAGTTTTTTTAGAGTTTTCTTTATCCAAATTCTAAGTGAAACAGGGACAAAACTCATCCGGTCCACTAGCCGTACTAGTACAATTCTGCCCCACCTAGGTACTCGGGCTTCCCCTTTTGTGCTCAATCAATTTCATCATGCATCATAAATATATTTTCATATAACACAACACTACTGGTAACACACAAATAATATAGTAGCTATCACATTTTATACCACTTAAAACACACAACAAAACACTTAGATTTTTAATAAAACAATTCTTCCAAATCCCGTAATGTTTCACACACCAAACTCCTTAAGAACCAAACTTGCACACTATGTGCACACCATAAAGTTACCAAAACAAAAAATTCAGACCAATAAATTTATATTAAAACAAAAAATCATTTTTAGGGCAGCACCTTGTGAACCAAGAAATGATAACTTTGAAAAACCTCCATTTTTACACAAACATGTGACTTAAAGTTCACATGTTCCAAAAACACTATTAAAACCCATTTTCACAGCAACAAACAATGGGGATAAAATTCAGAACATTATTGGAAGCCCTATTATAGTTCAATAAAATCAATTAAGTATTAATATGTAATTCCCAAATAAACCAATAAAACATTCCCATGAAACCCCCCCAATTTCACATGAGATTTGCATTTAAAAATTCATTTGAAAAAAAAACACCAATAAAACTAATTTTTGAAGCAATAATAAAATGAGATAAACCTGAAAGTATGATAAATACAGCATTCTAAGACACAAATATTGCATAAACATGGAATCACCTACCAAAGTAACAAAAACCGTTGAATCTCCGTGTGAAAATCAAATCGCACCCCCGCCGCACCAAGAGAGACCTAGATCAAACCTAAAACCACAAGAATTGGCCAATAAAGCCCAAAGTTAAACCCTAGGTTAAAAAAACTAGTTTTTTTACATTATTAAACTCAATTATAACTAAATAAACCCTAAGAACAATGAGTTAAACACAATGTAATTTGAAAGAGGAAAGAAAATGGTTCATTTACTTGAAATATCTTGAAGTAATCACTCCAAAACACCAGTAGCCGAAATTTAAAAGAGCCAAAATTTAGGTTTCGTTCGAAAAATATGTATTAAGTAATTTAGTAATTGGAATAGAGGAAAAATATTGATAATTGAGAGAGTTATGAAAGAAAGACTTTACCTCTTCAAATATGGACGATTTGAGGAAGACTATGAAGTTAGGCACCAAATAGCAATTAACCAGAGCTCCAAAGAGGGGGGGGAGTTCAGACGCATGACTGGGTTCAATGGTCTTGGGTGAGACTTAGAATCACCGAAAAACCCCAAATATTGAATAAGTTATAACATAAACAAAATTCATTTTTAAAACAGGAATTGGGCTTTCGGGCAGGCCCAACCCCTTAGATAAAAACCCAAATAAACCTTGGTTATGGATTTATAAAGGCTCCAAATTGACTTGGTGGTTTTAATAGGTTAGGTAAGGCCAATTAGGAATTTTAATGGATGAAAAATGTTGAAAAATGAAAAATTTATAAAAGAATCAAAATTTATTTTTCAATCTGGAATTGGGCTCACTGTTTGGCCCAATTCATGAAAACTCATCTATTCCTCCATAAAACCTAGGGAAACCCCCAAAACAAAGAAAGGATGTAAATTAAATGACAAATACCTTTAAAATATTTCATTTATGTGACAAGTTTTCACTTGAGAGACCTTTCCTCCTCTCTTTGTTTTCACTTACTTTCGTGTTCTTCGTTTTTGTAATTTTGTAAGTCCTTTCTTTGTAATTCTGTTTTAATGCAAGTTACTTCTTCAATATCTCTTATTCTCATCCGCCTTATATAGTTTAATATTTATGTTATTAAAATATTTTAAATTTAGTTGAATCCTCTTCCCTTCTTTTTCTTCCTCATTCAATCGAAAATCCATTTTTTTAATTTTCTTCATCGTTTGTGTGTGTGTTCATTGCACTACTCGTATCTTGTCCCTTTCTTTTTCTTCTCTTTATAATTCATCACCATAAACATATATTACCATATTAATAAAAATATTAATTTCTGAGTAAATCTCTCATTGGGTTGAGTTTTAATTTAGGTATATTAAGTTATTTAGATCTTTTTCTCTATGAGTATTTGTTGAATTAACATTGTGTATGTTGGACTTACCATGTCATGGATTAATGACTTGTTTTGTTTAATGTGTGGTTTCCATGGATTATTGGAACCATAAATACACTACCATAAACAATATATGATCAATATTATAACCTTAAGTTAAGTTAAGGCTTGGATTAAAGCCTTAGCACTTGGGAATTCAAATCAACGTCAACTTGTGACATGGGTGTTAATTTAAATGCAATATAAAGCAAAGATCAAGGATATCACAAGCTTAACTAACCTAATAATTAACTCACCCCAATATTTATCAATTTGTTAAATCAATTATATCCAATCAATCATTTCAATTAAGATCTTCAAACAAACCCCCTAATCAAAATACAATCAACTAAAAACAAACGACTATTACAAAGTATCATCACCGAGGATTCGACCCGAGTGCTTCTATACACATTAGCAGAGCACCAGAACTTTGACCGGTTGATAGGTGACAATTGGCCATGTGTTTCAAAGACCTTTCCTTATAACATCTAAAACCAAAATTGATATCCATGTTGGCATCTTATCCATGGAATTTGGTGACCAACTGGTCAAGTTCAATATTTTTCAATCTATGAGATACCCATCAGAGAATCAATCAGTATTCTCTATCCATGCTTCTAAAAGTCTCTCTGAGAGTGTGTTGAATCCCAATCCATCATTTTCTTACTGTTCTACTAATAGATGAGTTTGTGAATATTGCATCCTCATTAACCAAGTCATAAATGGAGAAGTTGAGGTTGACATTACAAATGCAAACTCCATTGATCTAAAGGATCTTGAAAACTCTTTGGAACCCCATCTCACCTCTGAAATCCACTTCCCCAACTTGGATGGTAATGGGGAAAATGAACAAGCATGTTCATTTTTTGATTCAAAACAGATTATCCAACATTCATCATTTCTTATCCATGATTCTAAAAATTATATTATATGTGAGGTGAACCCCGAACCAATGTGTTTATATTTCCCCGATGGGAGTGAAGGTTGTGATATTTGTTCCATAATTAATAAATTGATCACTGGTGATGTTGAAATTGACCATTCCTTGGCAAAGAACATTGATATAAAGGATATTGAAAATTTTATTCAGTATTATGACTCCACTGATCCTCATTACTCTACATCGGTAAGTGATGAAATAAATGTGTCAAAAACAATTAGGATCTCATACTCTGGTTTCATGTCATTTGAACCTTACATAAATGAACCATTAGAATTGAAGCATATTCCTGAATTTCTAAGCATATAAAACCATCACTTTGTGGAAAACATCATTCCTCAAGTTGAATACCAAAGGGAGGATAGCCATATTCTCTTTCCACCCCCATTTAATTTCAAGCACAAAATTAAGTTAGGGGAGAAATTATCCAATGAACAATAATGCATACCAAAGGGGAAGTTTTTATGGAAGCACTCTAGAGTTGAGAAAATACAGTGGCCACCATCAGACTATGGGTAGTCCACTGCAACTATCTAGCTGTAGACAAATAAATGCAGTGCTTCTTGGGAGGCAACCCATGTTTTATTTTACTTTTATAAAATTTTAATTTCTTTTTCATTTTTCAGTAGATGAATAATGATTTTTCTTTTTCAGGTAACATCCCAAAATCCTGGAACCACATCAAATTCCATCGGATCCCTAACTTCCACAGTTGACCCACCACTGGATGGATATGGAAACCCACCAAATCAATACTAGGGGCACCTCTTTCCCTTTAACTCATCTTCTCTCTCTCTCTCTCTTTCTTCTTCTTACTCCCTCATTCTCATTTTGTTTTTTACCACTTTCCTCATCACATTTTTTTTATTTTTTATTTAATATTTCTCTTTTGTGTGGGTGTGAAATTTAAAAACACTAAAAAAACTAAAAAATGAAAAAAAATGAAAAAAAAAACAAATGAGTCATACTTACCATCCAATTTTGAAATTTTTTCCAACCATTTTGGGGAGTCAAAAGATATGGTTTCATCTCAAAAATTTTGTGTTTTCATCATATATTTGGATAAATAATATTATGTCAAACCCAAAAAATTTTGAATGCTCAATTTTTTATTTGGAAACTGATTTTCTCCACCCGTGAGGAACACCATTTGCTTTCATGCCAAGGCCACCTATGGTCATCTTTTCAAAATGTGTGCTTTTCACCCCCATTTGTGAGTCTTGATTTTTTGGACCTTCGAGTTGAATTTCCAACTTTTTTGTGCATTAATATGATAGAGGCATTTTTGAACCCTATGAGAATTATAATAGCCAAATAGCGTCCCATTAACCATACATTAATCCTCCTTTTGAAAGCCCCTTAGAGCCTATGAAAACCTTTTCTTTGATAGCCACATTACAAGACCAATACCTTATCCCACCCAATATCAACATGGATTTTCATTGCATAATTTTTTTTGAAATTTAAGTGTGGGGGGAATGGATTTCATTTTTTGGGTTCCTTTTTATTGATTTTCAACGAGTTATCATATGCTTGAGGGAAAGCATCCATTTTAGTGTGGGGGGGAGGTTGTCAGTCAGTGAGTTTTGGGGAATGTAATGTACTTTCATTTATGTAATTTTGTAATATGTTATTGACAAGTGTTCAAAAAAATAAAAAAAAAGAATAGAAAAAAATGGGTTGTGTCTTGGGTAGGTCAAAAATCACTCCTCCTCAACCTTTGATCTTGTTATAACTATTATAATTAGTATCTTTAAAAGATCAATCATGGGTTGGGATATGAGTGTGAGATCTTTTTCAAGTCCAACATTATAGAAATTCAAAAAAAAAGAAAAAAAATAACACTTATGTCATTGGGAGAAGTTTTGTGTTTTGTAAATATTTCATCTTCTAATTCCCTTTAAATTTTCTTCCTCTATTATGTCTTTCTTCACACAATCATTACCTTGTAAATATTTTTTTCCATTTCCTTTCATATATTATTCAAAAAAAATGTACATTGATTTTTCCATGTTGGTATTTTACCCACTTTTTCCTATCTTTTGGATATCATCTTCCTATCATCCTATAGCCACAGAAGACCCCCTAAAAAGACCTCTTGATTTTTGAGAACTTTAGGATAGGGAGTGGAAGCTGATAACTCTTTCAAAATCTAATATTTTCACTTTTTGTTGGTGAATAAGTGAAACTCCATAAATTAATTTTATCATCTTGAGAGGAGTAAGTTTTGTGTGCCACCATTTTTCATTTTTAAATTTGAGCATGAAAAAATGAATTGTTTTTTGAACATTGTTTCTATAACAACTTGTGGTGGAATTAAATATGGATGAGTGAAATTGTCTAAACCTCCCCTGATTGGGGAAAACAAAATTTTAATATTTTTTGGTGAGTGAAAATGATTTTGTCATGTTTTTATATTTGTTGCACATGAGGAAATGAACAAGACTAGGTGTGGGGGAGTTGATGTTATTAATATTTTTATAAATTTTTATATACTTCCTTTACTGATTTTATATGAAATATGCGTAATTTGTGTGAAATATTAATGTTTTAATACTAAATATATTTTTTGAGAATTTTTAGAAGTAGTCCAATGGAGTCAGTTTACTATTTTATTTATAATTATCACCCTACTGATCCAAATTGGGTTATTATTATTTTATGATTCCTAATTAAATATACAACATTTCATTAGAAGGAATCTTGGGCCAAGTCTATCATTTGAAGGTTCATATGGTCCACACAAGAAGATCCAAAGAAACTGTGAAGAAACTGGACCAGCTAGGAATATTTAAGTACTGGGATCAATCCATAATTCCAAATTTCTTTAATCTTCTACAATGTTCGGGGGACAATGTAATGAGTCTTGGATAAAAATTTCAAGGCCCAAATCCAAAGATAAGGGTCCTAGATGATTCATTTAAACTCGTCCCACCATTCTGGCCGAGAATTAAAATCAGTACAGTATTCATGACATGTATCTTGATCTAGTCATCAAATCAAGATGATATTTTTCAATGTGAAATATAAGATATAGGTGTATGACTTTGTTGAAGAAAGAATTCAGATTTGAAGGAATATTTTTATTGATAAACCCATTCACATTTTGTTCTTCTAAAAAGTCTGGATTTAAATGGATAGATTAACATTGTTTAATAAAAAAGACATAAATTTGGATCCATAAGTCCAAATGCCTCCAAATTTTTAGAGTAGTCATCCAACATTATTATCTACAACTTTGAAGAAAGAGATATCTTGAGATTAGGCTGTCTGAATTATCAAAATGGTGGTGCAATTTGAGGGACAGATTGGGAATGCAAACAGTCCACTTCCTTGGGCTATAAATACATCCCCCTCTTTTCCTTCAAAAGAGTTGGCATTTCAGGTATCACTCTGATTCTTATCAAGTGATATATGTTGATGATGTTGATATTGAGGTAGATGCATCCTTTGAGGAGCATCCGGTTCATATTGTGGATCACAGTGAGAAAGTATTGTGAGGTAAGATTGTTTCATTAGTCCAAGTGTTGTGGCAGCATGGTAATGTTCAGGAGTAACCTTGGGAGAGGGAGGTAGATATGTGGGCCTAGTGACCCAATATTTTTACTATATAGGCTTAGCGATTCTTGGGAGTGCGGCTCAAGAACGATCCTTTATAAGGTTGGGAGGTTATAAAATCTCAAACTTCTAATGAGATACATTCTTGTCTAAGTTTTGGTTAAAATCTTTTTATCTTGATTATGGAATGGTTCTTAGGAGTATGAGGAGTATCAGCGGTGTCGTGGGGGTTCAGGAAATGAAAATGGGAAAGAAGGGTCATCCAATTCAGGTTGTACTGTTGGCGCATGGTTACTACTAGTCATGCGCCAAAACTGTGTGGGCCTAGAGGAGGCAAGTGAATAGTTAAGGAACCTTGAAAGGAAAAACCTAAAACCATATGGGCTTAGAAAGAGCTATTCTGTAGAGCCACCATGCATTTTTTCAAACCATTCAAGCTTCCAGGAGACCATGCAACTCAGGCCCCCTCTTAGACAAAGGGTGGAACATGGTTTGGCCAACCGTGCACCTCATTAAATAAGGGGAATTTCTTGTCCCCCCCCCCCAAGGCTTTATGAACTCTCACCTGATTTTCCTCCCCTTTCACCCTACAGTAGCAAGGGTTACAAACCATTTCCTCCCAAACTTCCAAGGGATGTTCCACCTTCAATTATTGTCCGTTTGGAGTGAATTTGGGTGCGAATTGAAGATCCGGGTGAGTCAAACACTCCTATTACCTCTATTTTCTGGAATATGTCTTGTATAATAGTTCTTATCCTTATAAATCCCTAAAACCCTATTTTTCTAGTAGATTCTATGTTGGGGATTTAAAGGTTGTGTGAGTTCAAATCAAGGGCTATGGTTGAGTGAGTGTTCACCCGTGAACTTGAGGTAGGTGTTCTATAAGTTATATTCCATAGTCTTGATGTTTGATTTATGTGTATGTGGTTGTGATTGGATATCGATATGTTTTCCATTTGGTCTCCTTGGTAGGAAATGATAAATGGGTTAATTTAATGATGAATTGAACCCCTCATGATCCCTGTGGGGTCCATTGAGGTTGAATAGATTGGGATAAAGTCCACTCATGGGGTGTGCCACATCCTTGAGCATGGAATCATATTGATAAATAAGGGATTTGTGGGTTATAAAATAGAACCTATGATAAGTATGTTTATCATGTTAACATGGGTTTATGAAATGAAACCAATGATAATTGTGTTAGTTATTAACATGGAATAGGTGTTGAATGAGTTATGGAATATAAATGGTAAGTGTGTTAAATGGTTAAAGAAACATGATTATGTGTACAAGTGGTGTGGGGGGTATTGAACTAATGATCTACTCCCACGGGCTAGACTAGACTAAGGATCTAGGCCCCACCCCTGTATTGCATGGGTTAGGGTGTCAGATTGAGGTTTTATGCCCCTAATGAATGCATGTGATATGATTACCTAGACAATGACTCTGAGTTGAGAGATATATGTTCTGTTTTTGTGAAATTATTGTCTATTTGAATTAGAGAACTTGAATCCCTTTATGTTTTGTTTAGTTGACTGACATAGGTTGAGGCATGTTAATGTATGTGGGTAAATCATGGAATCTAATTATAAAAGTGGATAATGTAAATCTGGTTAATCAAGGGAGCCTGGTTTATCTTTTGTTTTCCTTTTGATTCCCTTAATTTTTCATATACTATTTCAGACTAGATATTTTGTAGACACTGTTGGTGGTGGCCTACTGAGTTGTACTCACACCCTACTTGGGTCGTCATTGGGTACCCGAGAAGACTTCATGGTTGTAGGTCAGGACAAGAGAAAAGGCCCTATGTTATAGGGTTGATTTGGGGCTCAGGGATGTGCTTGGATGAAGCAACCAGTCTTGGTGTCGAAACCTGTTTTGGGGATTCTTTAGTTTTTCTTTATTTTGGGTTTCCTTTACACTTGGTACTATAAGACATGACATAGCATATTTACTATTTGGTTGTGGGTATGTACCCAGTTTTGGGAAATGGATTTGTGATGCAGGTTTATTGTTTACATTGTTTTCATTATTTCTTATCTTATCTATTGTTCCATACTATAATAAAGAGGGTATAGTCTCCCCATGTGTTTCTTTAGACTATCACTGCTAGTTAGCAGTCTCTAGCATATGGGGAGACACACCTGAGGTCATGTGGAAACCCGACTCAGGGCACCGGTTATAGTGGCACCGAGGCCGGGGACGTTACAATATAAATGTGTTTTTATAAATATATTATTATCATTATCATTAAATATAGTATATAAATTTATTTAAAATAAATGTTTATAAATATAATATAAAAATTTTATATCTAAATATGCAATTATATGTGAATATGTATAAATATATATAGACAAATAAATATATATGTGTGTGTAATGTATAAAATTTATATCAAAATATACAATATATAGGCATATTTAAAAAATGTATTTAAAAATAATTATATAAATCATATGGAATTAATTATTATCTATTTTATTTAAAACAACATCTAACCATTTTTTACATTATAAAAATATATGAATATATATATATATATATAATTATACAAATCTATATATAATGTTTATATATACATATGTGTGTATTAATAAGTAGAAATATATTTTTATTTATATTCCAATATATATAAATGAATATTAATATATAATATATTTAAATAAATATAAGTATATATATATCACACACTCACAAACATATATTTCATAAATGTATTTAAAAATAATTATATAAATTTATGAATAAAATAAATATGTGTAAATATATTTATAAATGAATAAAAATATCATAAAATATAGATCAAAACAAACATGGTGCAGTTGTAATTCATTCAAATTGAAAAATGGAGGTCCAATGATCGAATACAGGTTCGTGCGCAGGTGAACGAAAGACTAGGAAATGGAAAAGCATTGGCAATGGGGAATTTTGAGCGCTGATAGTGGGGGGCATGGGTTTCAAGTGGGTTGTGGGGCGGGTGGATAAAAAGAGACAACAAAGGGGTAGGGGGAGTGATTCAAAAAAATATTTTTTTTTAAAATTATCCGCACTAAAAAAACATTGATAAATGGTCCTTTTATCACCTCTTTTTTTAGTGCTGATAAAGGGGGACTTTATTAGCGCTAATAAAAACTAACTTTTAAGAGTTATTAGATTAACGACACATTTTTAGCATTAATAAAATGAATTTTTAATTCTTTTAAAATCACCATATGTGGTAGTGAACATTTTTACCAAGAGAATTACTATATCTTGGAACTTGAAGTTACATGTCGTGATCACTCAGATGTGGAGATCAAAACGGACATGGTGAATAAAGATCATGCCATGCTGATTGATAACTAAAGTTTATGTGAAATTTTACTACTTTATAACCTCTTTGACTGATTTAATTATTATAAGTTATATCTTAATGACTCAAATAGATCTCAACGGTGATTTTTTTGCAGTGATGTCTCATCTTTGAGTCTCACTGTTCGCACCCCCACTTGGTCACCTTAGAGGTTACTGCATGGGGCATGTGTTAGTTGGTTGAAAAATTTGTTATGAAACCCATGAAAGATTTATCTCATTGTTCATTGAGGGGCCGGTGATGAGTGATAGTTGTATGACACCTTAAATCACCTCTCTTTTTAGGGTGTACACCAGGAAGAGTACAACAATATTGTTTTCAAATAATAAAGATAATGTCACCTATAAAGTGAATTTTATATCATATTGGTGTCATTTTCAACCCCCAATACTATTCATATTCTCTTTAAAAGTTCACAAAATGTATTTTATCAGTGCTATTGTAGCATTGATAAAGTCCTAGCTGGCTGCAATGTGCTCTTAAAATAATAGCATACCCAGCAAAAACCTATAATTTTAAACAATGATATATACATTTAATGTGACACCATGAATACAAAAATGTTCTCCCATGGTATATACAAAAAAATACTATTATGAACATTTCAAACAATGTTTTATATAATTAAATTTACAATTATTCAACAAACATTTAAAAACATTAATGCTTCATCTTTTGATTCTCGTGATCCCCTCTCAAAAATGTTTGCCCATGGTATCGGTTGTCGAAAAAATCATCTCAACCTAAGAAAAAGATTATGCCTATATAAGAAAACAAATATTATGTTAGTAATACTATAAAGAAATAAATTAATCATTAATATGAAATGATAAATTAATAAGATGTTAATATTTAATAAAAAAGACACATTTGGAGTTATATCGGTCACACCATGCATTGGATTTAGGTGTGGTTGATTCCTACACATCAAAAATGACTCATGGATCATTTTCCTAAAGTATCAAAACAATTTGAATGTGTTTTCTCAGCTTTTAGTATGTCACTCATTCTTTTTACTAAAATTAATGTCAATTTTAAATAAAAAGACGCACTTGTAGTTAAACCGATCACATCGTGCATCGGATTAAGGTTTGGTTGATTCCTACATGTCAAAAATGACTCATGGATCATTTTAATAGAGTATTAAAACAATATAAATGTGTTTTATTGGTTTTTAGTATGCCAGTTTTGTTTTTTACTAAAATATCATTTCAAACTAGAAACACGCATTTTGAGTCATATCGGTCACATCGTGCGTCAGTCTGACATGAAACTACTTCATACACATCAAAAATGACTTATGAATATCTTTCATAAATTATCAATACAATTGGAGCATGTTTTCTTGGTTTTCAGTGAGTGACGCATTTTGAACTAAAATGTCAATTTTAAACTGATAACATACACTTTTATTCATACCGGTCACACTGTGCATCAGATTGAGGTGGGGTTGATTACTACACATCAAAAATGACTCATGGACCATTTTCCAAAAGTATCAAAACAATATGAATGCATTTTCTTAGTTTTTAGTATGTCAGTTGTTCTTTTTACTTAAATTAATGACAATTTTAAATAAAAAGACACACTTGGAGTCATACTGGTCACACCATACATCATATTGAGGTTTGGTTGACTCTTAAACATAAAAAATGACTCATGGGTTATTTTCCTAAAATATAAAAACAATAATAATGTGTTTTCTTAGTTTTTAGTATGAAAATTGTGTTTTTTAGTAAAATGTCATTTCAAACTGGAATCACACATTTTGAGTCATATCGGTCACATCGTGCATCGTTTTGATTTGATATTGCTTCATACATGTCACAAATGACTTATGAATCAATGTAATAAATTATCAATATAATCAGATCGCATTTTATTGGTTTTTAGTGAGTGACACATTTTGAACTAAAATGTCAATTTTAAACTGATGACAGACACTTTTAGTCATACCAGTGACACCGTGCATCGGAATGAGGTGTGGTTGATTCCTACATGTTACAAATGACTCATGGATTGTTTTCAAAACAATCCAAATGTCTTTACTTAGTTTTTAGTATGTCACTTGTTCTTTTTACTAAAATTAATGTCAATTTTAAATAAAATGAAACACTTGGAGTCATACCGGTCACATCATGCATCATATTGAGGTGAGGTTGACTCATACACATCTCAAATGACTCATGGATCATTTTCCTAAAGTATTAAAACAATATGAATGTGTTTTATTGGTTTTCAGTATTCTAGTTTTGTTTTTTTACTAAAATGTCATTTCAAACTAAAAACATGCATTTTGAGTCATATCGGTCGCATTGTGTATCAGTTTTACATGAGACTGCTTCATAAAAAATTATGAATTGATGCCCTAAATTATAAATAAAATCAAATCACATTTTATTTGTTTTTAGTGAGTGACATTTTTTAAACTAAAATGTCAATTTTAAACTGATAACATACACTTTTAGTCAAACTGATCACACCATGTGTCGGATTGAGGTGGGGTTGATTCCTATATGTCAAAAATGACTCATGTATTGTTTTCCTAAAGTATAAAAATAATATGAATGAATATTCTTGATTTTTAGTATGTCACTTGTTATTTTTACTTAAATTAATGTCAATTTTAAATAAAAGGACACACTTAGAGTCATACCTATCACATCATGCGTTGTATTGAGGTTTGGTTGACTCCTACATGTCAAAAATAACTCATGGATCATTTTCCTAAATTATCAAAACAATCCGAATGTGTTTTCTTGGTTTTTGGTATGTCACTTGTTCTTTTTACTAAAATTAATGTCAATTTTAAATAAAAATAGACACTTTGAGTTATATTGGCCATACCATACATCATATTGAGGTGCGTCTAATTCCTACACATCACAAATGACTTATAGATCATTTTCCTAAAGTATAAAAACAATTTGAATGTGTTTTTTTGTTTTGAGTATGTTAGTTTTTTTTACTAAAATTAATGTTAATTTTAAATAAAAAGAATCACTTAGATTATGTTAATGCATTAGAGAATAAATAATATTATAAGTAAAAACATAGTATATTAAAAAAACTTTACCTTCTAATTGAATTATGAGTTGTGGTCTCAAATTCCTATCTCTCATTAGCATGAGCATCTTCAAAAAAACCACCCTGACTTGAACAAAGGAATCCACCAGTATAAGAAAACAATTCTTATGTGAGTAATACTAAAAATAAGTAAATTAAACATAAATACGAAACAATCCACTACTTTTATGGAAGTCACATCTTCATGCTATTTGTGTACATTCTTTCATCGGGTATATTTCCCATTCATTTCTAAGAAAATCTATATCATCTTCTGAATATGAGTCTTTTCGACGGTTATAGTAGTACTGGAAAGATATAAATACCCAAATAATTAATAAATATTTTAAATGAGATAGTAATTATCTTCAAAAATACCTCTTTGGGGATGCTAGTTTGTTGATGGAATATGATCTATCTCATAAATTTACAAACATAATAACCACAATATTTTCCATTTGTTTGTTTCGGACACTGCAGAAACATTGAGGAGAATAAGTAATTTGTTTTGATATGTGTTTGGAAATTGAAATATTATTATATATACCCTGATACTTGTCCAAACTTAGAACTTTTCATGGTCCTTGTGCTTAGCCCCTGGCCTCATTCCTTGTTTTTCAAGATATTTTTGCACTACCCTGTCATAACAGAATCCTCATTAAAATATAATCTAAATTATATAACTTGATGTTTAGTTATAAAACATTGGATTTAGTGTATTAAAAATTAAAAAACCCCATTATGTGTGGTTATTTTTTTTGGATATCCATGCATTGAATCCAAGAAATAAATCTTTAGAGTATCTAAATTGACCGCAATGAGCATCCAATGTTGCCTAAAAACACAAAAAGGAATAAGTGATGAAAGAAATGAAAATATATTTAATATGATTAAATTTTAGAGTTTTAACCATGCATCATTGGTATTAAGAATTGTATTTCATCTAAAATTTTTCTTTTAAACGATTTGACCAGGCATGCCACTATTTCATCCTTTTTGTTGTAATCTATTTTTGGTTGTTTTGTAGAGGATATGTAAGGAATAATGAGTCCAAAAAAACATGGGTAAATCCCTTCAATTATTTTTGATATATATGTATGCCAAAAATATGAAATGTATTTAGTCATAATCAACATAGTATATCAACTTTTAGAAAATCAAATAATAAAAGCATACCTCATGTATACATTTAAAACTAAGGTGTCTATCTAATCATAGTCTAGGATCTCACTTACATTCTTAGCACTAATGAAGTCTTGAACTTACTCTCTATACATATTTTCTTCAAAATCAACTATGTGACTACAACCATTTTTTAACTTTTTATCCACATGAACCTTCAATGATATTAAATGAGGATATAGAATGGGTGGGGTAAAGGTGATTTTGGTAGATCATTTCGATCAGTTGGTTGATCCTTTAGATGGTTTTGAGACAGTCTTTCGTTTCACCCCTTACCTTTTTTCATCTATAATAACATTCATTAGTTCAAACCTTTTTTCATTAATTGTTAAAGGTTTAGCTTCAAAAATAAATTATAAATTAATACCTCCTTATCAACATGTTTTTTTACAAGATGTGACGGCCATGTGATGAATGTTCCAACAGCTTGTTGGACCTTATGAATATCTTCTTCATCAATTGGAATGGGTAGCTCAGTGCTCGGCTTATGGGATATTCTAATTGAAACTCTCACATAACCTATTGGAAGTGGTCTATTGTGTAGCATGTCCTTTTGGATATTGAACACTATAGCCCTCATTAAAAGGCGATGGGTGGGTGTTGATAGATATAAATCACAGTCATTATCACCCTATAGAATATCAATACAGGAAAGGTATAAGTGCCTATATGATTTACATTTCACAAAAACAATTATTAAAACATTGATTACCTCAACTAAGACAGTTTTTTATAGGAATGGATCACCTCAAAGCTAGTGGGGATGGGGCGGATCTTCACGTGATGGTTGTTCTTGAGTTGTTTATTCTCTTTGCTTCCCCCCCCCCCCCATAAAATTTGCTATCAACTCTCTCTACCATTGGAATTGTTCTTAAAGGGTTGTTATTCATTCTCTCAACTATTTCATTTCTTCACTTTAATTCTCCTCTTGTTTTTTTCTCAAAATATGTTCGGGGTGTCACCCCAAAACCCGCACCATTAACATAGTCATACTGTTCTGGGCACTTCAAGGCCACCGATAGTAGGTGGTCATGTGGTACAGGTGTTACTGATTCTTGTGACTATGTTTGATAGAAAATATAATAAAATAAGTAATCATTGTTATATAATATAGATTTAAAACAAAACAAATTTCTATTATGTCATACTTATACATGTTTCTCACACTTTTGGTGTGTTTCTATCTATTAGTATCACATATTTATTTACACATGCATCCTTCCATAACGCATGGTGTGGGATGGAAATGGCTTTGTATTTTAAGTCATAAATATGGATATAAATAGAGGAATATAATTATGTTCTTGTTTCATGTCACATAAAAGTATTACGATAGATTTAAAATACATACCAATTTTTTTCAAGTGAGGTGTACCCCATCCTTGCTTTATGGTATGGGTACATTGGTTTTTCTACCCATTCCTTATTTCCAGCACTCAGTTTCTATTTCACAAATAAAAAAAATCCAATCAAAATGATGAATCCATGTATCGTCAAACAATGTATTACTAGCCACAATGTACCTAAAAAGACACATCTGTATGATGGTTAGTAAACACATCCCACACTTCTTGGGTTATCAGGTGTGCATAGATAAGCTGTGGTTGCAGGTTTATTTTCCCTTCAGTATCTTTAATATAATGTCTCATTAGAATTGTGTGAAAACCTCTATGAATCCTTCCAATAATAATTAATACATATTTATTGTGGGAGTCATCTACTATAAATGCACTCTCTAAGGGATAATGAAGAGTAATTTAATGTTTCATTATTTTATTTTTTAGTAAAATAAAGAAATGATTTCATAATGTTACCATAATCTCTTCCCACATCATTGTCTTAATCCCGACCACAATATGGATCCATGATTATACATCAATCGACACATGTTACCGAGTGACAATTCCAATGTAACTACTGAACATGGACTTATTAGGGTTAATATGTTGACCCCTTACATTCCATCTTACCTTGTATTTGATGCATTTTATTTTTTCCTTAATGATGTTTTCTAACACTGTCAAACTACGGCGCTCCTATTTTTTTATGAGTTTTCAGCCCTTCATTGCCTACCATTTCTTCAGATTCAACATCATTAATATGTTCATATGGATCGCTAGAATCGACATGTGTAGATGTTCATTATAACTCTGCACTGGGAGTAGAAATAGGTTGACAAACCCATTTTTCCTCAGGATTGGGAGCACCGACACATGTAAAAGTTCATTGTTCCTCTACACTACAAGCAACAGTAGGTTCAAAGGCATGTTTTTCCTCAGGATTGGGATCACTAGAATGTGAAGAAGACATTATCTATAAAAGTGATTTAACATTTAATTTAGAGTACATAAATGTATCATTTAATGGATAATAACATGAGGTAACACAATGTATATTACAAAAAATATATAACCTGATTATTGCACTCTCTTTCTTTAAGGATGAAGGTATTTGACCCCTCTATCGACTATCCAAATCCCTTCATTGTGGTTTCCTATGGCATAAAAAATATCATCTGCATTGGTACCACTATGAAATGATTATTAAATCCCAATTAAATGGTCACCCTTAGTTGAATTTTCATCTAACCATTCAGTGGTTTTGGTCGATAATAGAATAATTGACCACTTTCGGTTTTCAAGATCTAGAACATAAAATACTTGTACTACCTCTATTTCCATTATAAATGGTTCGTCTTTGTACCCTTACTTACTAAAATCAAATTTCACGAATCCCAATTCATCTATTTTAACAACACTCTTGTTATTATACCACTTTCATTGAAAAAATCAGAACTTGGAATGTTTTATAATCCAACTCCCATATTTTTTTGATGATGCTAAAGTATAGCATATTCATGTAAATTGGATTTCTATCCTTAGTACCAGAAACATGAATCGCTTCAGCCACAAGTGTAACTCCACTATTTTTCATGGTACTATCTTCATTGTGTTCAATTATATAGAACGTATAAACATTAATTACATAACCATTGTAAGATAATACATACACACTTGGTCCTCCAACTAGCCATAAAAGTCATTCTGAAATTGAATCTGTATTTTCATCTGACTCCTTAAAAATGTAGTCTCAAAACCATATTATAAACTATTTATTATGTGTATCTGATATCCATCTTTCAGCCCTTTATGGATTCAAATGACTAATAATTTCTTTGTGGGTTTCAACATATGGGGAAGCCTCCAAACTATTGTAAAAAACGTAAAGGTGGTCATGATTTTGATTTTTAATATTGATTGTGACAACATCTCTTCTATAAATTCCTCCACCCACAAGCTTCCTAGTGTGACAAGATTTTAGTAAACCAATGCTTTCCACACTGAACAAGTATTCGGTACATAATTCAATATCTTCCTCAAAAATATATCACTCTACAATATAACCCTATGGTTGGATTCAATTTTTGACATACCCTTTCAAAATATTCATATACCATTCAATGGGGTACATCCATCTATAGTGTACAGAAACACATAGTCAAATATCTCTCACCAAGTGAACCATTATATCAAAGAATGTTGGCAGGAAGAATATTTCCAATTCACATAATATGACATCAATTTCTCTTTCCATAGTTGGTAATTTCATCGGGTCTATAACTTTACTACATATAGCTTTGAAGAAGAAACATATCTTGGTTATTGTATGATAGAAATTCTTAGGAAAAATGAAATATAAATCTATAGGAATTAGATCTTTCATCAAAACATATAAGTCATGTGATTTTAGACCCTTTAAATTTAAATCGGTCATTGACACAATGTTTTTGTTATTTGATGAATATCCCTCTATAACCTTTATGTCATTCAAGAAGTTTCAAAATTGATATCTCTACTACCTATAAAGAGTGTAAATGACTGGAGGAAGAAAATTTCGTTTTTCACCCTTCACCGGTTCCAAATCTTCTCATATTCCCATGTCAACCATGTCCAACCTCACCTTAAGTCTATCCTTTTTTTACTGGGTGCATTTAGAAACGTTTCGATGACACTATCAGATACATTTTTTTCAACATGCATAACATCAAGAAAATTTCTGATGTATAGAAAATTCTAGTATGGTAATTAAAAAAAACTAATCTCTTTTTCCAACTAGTTTTTGTAAGGTTTTTTTAAAATGGTTTACCAAAATAAGTGTCCACGTCTTTTACTTTCTCAAATAGTTGATCACGTGTTAGTGGATACGGTGTTGTACATTCTTCTAAACTTCCATCGAATGATGTCGTCCAAGATCGGTACTTATGTCATCGGGGTAGAAATCTGTGATTTCCTAGAAACATAGTTTTTGGTGAATGTTTCAACCTAGTTGATTGTATACCTTGTTTGAAAACGAGACACCCTTGAGTTCCTTAATGATATATCCTAACTAATTTCCATAAGCAGGAAAGTCGTTTATCATCTCGTACAGCATTCCTCTCAATATGAAATCTTCATTTCTTTAAGCATCATACAATTTAACACCTGAATCCCACAATAATTTCAAATCCTTGATCAATGGAGCCAAATAAACATCAATATCATTACCCAGTTGTTTAAGTCCTGATATAAGTGTAGATAACATGATGCATTTTCATTTAATGCATAACCACAGTGGTAAGTTATAATTTAGCAACATAATCATCCATGTACTGTGAGTAATGCTTTGAAAACCAAAAGGATTCACTTCATCTGTAGATAAAAAAAAACAAAGGTTTCTCAGATAATTTCTAAATTCAGGATAATCATAATCAATTCTATTCCACTAAGGAGAGTATTCTAGGTGATGTAGTTTCCCATCTTTAATTCTTATATCTGTGTGCCACATCAATTTCCTTATAGTCTCATCACTTCTATATAGGCACATAAACCTCAGAATGATTTGAAAGTACCGTAAAACTTTTGTAGGAACAAATTCATCTTTCTTGTACCAAGAAGCACCGCACTTTGGTCATTCTATAAGTGATTTGTGGTTCTTTTGAAATAGTATAAAATCATTCGGGCAAGTGTGTATTCTTTTAGATATTATACCCATCAATCATAGCATTCGTTTGGTATCGTATGTTCTGATCGAGATCTTATTATCTTCTCGGAGTATGTCATTCAAGAGAGAAATTAGTTCAATAAAATTTGTATCAATCCATTTTTTGCCTTCTTTTAAATTATATAGCTTTAGTATGGATGACAATGTTTTATATTTAGTGTAACCATCATACAATGGCGTCTTTGCACAACTCTTTAACTTCTCAAAAAAAAAAGGTAATCAGAAAGTTCATCTTCAATTGTCCTTTTTATTTCCTCAATACAGTCTTCATCATCACTCACATATGTAATAACATCCTCGATATGGTATTCTTCATTTTCCACACTTGTAATCATATCAGATAATCCATAAAACATAGTGTTATACCAATCACTAGCTACATTCACTTTTTCACTATTCTTATTCAAACATTTATAACTTAGATCTATTCTATGACAGATCAAGTGTTATTCCAACTCCTCTTGACTAATTAGACTTGAATAAAAATAGCATAAAATGGACAAAGGATTTGAGAAGGGTTATATACATGATCATTTTCAAACTTGATGAACTTTTTCACTCCATCATCATACTCTTTTTTCATAAAATTGGCATCCATCCATTATTTATTCATATCCATCCTATTTGATTCAGTAATGTTAATATTTAACAAAATAAATACACAAAATGGGACTTTCAAATAAGGTGGACTCAACATTTGAATAGTATTTATTATTTCATTTTGTTTCCTGAGACTCTTCCCCTTATAAGCTAACACCAAACCAGAAAGAAGATGTAATTGTAGAGGACTCCCCTAATTTAAACCATATAGGCGATGTTGGATGCAAAGTAGGTTTAGGAGTTACAATGGGGTTATACATTAATTCATATTTTTCATAAGTGAGGTCATGATGGATATCCTATGGGTTGGATAGAGTTAGTGACATTCCCTTATCATGGTGTTATTATCAATCTACTTTTCTTACCTATATAATGTAATGGTTTTCCTAATTCTATAAAAAAAATAAACTTAAAAGATTATGTAAAAACTACATTTCATATGTCCTTTGAAAACTATTTATAAAATCACACTTGAAATCCCATTAAAAACAACCATTTACACAAATTCCTTTTAAAATAACACACCCTTTTTAAAATAAACCAATCAATTCCAAGTACTCTTTCACAAAACCACAATTCCTTTTTTAAGCATTCAAGAAAACTTAATGACCCAATATTATTAATCATTTAAAATGAGTGAAAACCCTATATATTTTACAAATTTTCATTTAAAACTTCACACACCTCTTGTTAAAATGAAACTAGCATTAAATACGATTTCAAAACATTCACATCCCTTTATGAAAGTCAATTGGGTGAGTTGAAAAACACTTGGCACGAAACCTAAGTCCATGCCAAGTGTTTAAATCATTTAAAATCTATTTAAAACCAAAAATGGGTATATTGAACATGTATAATTTTTTAAGAAACATTTCAAAACGCTTGATTCATTTTAAAAGATCTACTTAGTCATTTTCACAAAGACATAAATCCCAAGAGAGGTACTTTATAAAAGATACATGAATAAAAAATAACCAACATTTTATAAAATATAAAGCTATAAAAGGTTTAATCATGATCCAAAATATAAAGGTAAACCAAAAATGAATTTATTTTCAAGAGAGGCACTTTATAGTAAATATCTTAAAATAATAAAAAAATGAATATTGTCTCTGTATTCCCTATGGTGACCTCTACATCCAATTATCATTATATTTTTAACAAGTGACTATGGAACACCACTATAAAAGTGTGACCTTTTACTTTTACATATATCATAGACAAATAAGTATATATATGCACCAATGTGTATATTTATGGTGTGAGAAAAGATCCTAGTAAGATATCATCAAAGATTTTATACCATTTATTTTTTAAGACAACCCAAAAAAATTTAGTTTTAGGGAAAATAATGAAAATGATTTTATTACATAGGGTTGAGTAAATAAAATGAACAAAACATATATTTTTATTTTAAAGAAAATATAATTTACCAAGATACAACCATAAGATAAAATAATAATAAAATATAAAGCATTAACCATTAAGGGGTACCTACCAAAGGCCTAAGGAGATAATCTAAGTTGAACGATTAAGGGAATAATCACACTAGAATATTGTTGCAATACAAATTCAACCTAATCAATTCACCCTTGATGGCCTCATTAAGAAGGAAATTCTAGTAGCAGGTGTGAGACCTAAGATAGGGGTACTATAAATGTGCGACCATAGTATTATAACTCATGTCTCTATAATTCCCACATCTCTACCTAAATATCCCCATGATGTTTTTCTAAAATCCAAACACTAATAATCTATGAAACAAATTTATAAAACTATCATGTCAACATGGTACAACATCCATTGAAGTATCCACTTACACATCAACACCCATAATTAAACATGATAAAATTTCAAATATATATTAGAAAACCATACAAATAAAACACCTCGATTCATCCCACATCAATCATCAAAATGTTAATCAAAACCCAAACACAGATCCCACTTTCACTATAAGTTCCAACTCAAAAGTGTTTTATCTTATTTATCCATTGAAAAAATTATATTTTATTCAAACTACTCACCAGAATCAATCCATTATAATACCAATCAAGATACTTTACACCTAAAATAATCCCTATAATGTTTCTAATATATCAAACCACCTCATCCAAATATGTTCTGACATTTAGATCAATCCAAATTAATCCATTTTAATTATACCAAAGCCCTGGACAACTATACATAGAAAATTATCAAAAGTTTCATAGGATATTCCCAAAAAACCAATCAAACACTTTGCTAATAAAAAACCATTGTCTCATAATAATGAATCAAACTAAACACATAATCCATACATCAAAAATATTTTTAACACTAAAATCCTATAATTAATCTTTCACTATCTAAGAATTCCAAATAAAATAAGAACATACCTTAGATTTGGAGGTCTGGTGGCAGTAGTAAGGTCCAACAGTGGCGGAGTTGGGGTAGGTGGCGACGGAGGCCGCGGAGGGGTTCGCGGCAGAGGTGAGGTTCACAGCGAAGGTGGGTTTACGACAGAGGAGGGGTTTACGGTGGAGGTGGGGTTCAGTGGCGGAGGTGGGGTCTGCAATGGAGGTGAGTTTGTGGTGGAGGATGGGCTCACGATGGAGGTGGGGTTCGGCATGTGGCAGAGGTGGGGTTCACGATGGAGGTGGGGTTCGCAGCGGAGGAGGGATTCACGGAGGTGGAGGAGGGATTCGTGGTGGTAGAGGAGGGGTCGGGGCAGAGGAGGGGTCAACAGCGGCAGAGGTCAGCTTCCGCGAGAGCTTGAGGTATGTGAGAGAAGAAGCTAACTGTTAGGATTCATTTATAGAATCGGGTAAAGCTTTTATCATCGCTAGTTAAAAGGCATTGATAAAGGTATGTTTTATCAGCGCTAAAATAGAAAGCGTTGATAGACACCTTTTATCAGTGTTTTTTTAGCATTGATAAAACTATAATGTTAATAATTTATTTATATTATTATATATATTTATAAAATTATATATATAATAAATATATATTTATTTATTTATAATTATAACTATAAATAAATATATATTTATTTATGTTTAAATATATAATAAATATATTTATTTATATAATTATATATATTTATAAAATTATAAATATTATAAATAAATATTTATTTATTTATAATTATAAAATTATAATAAATATATTTATTATAATTATAATTATATATAATTAATATATATAATTAATATATTTATTATATATAATTATAATTATTTATTTATTTATATTTATAACTATAAATTTATATATATTTATTTAAATAATTATAAAATTATAATAACTGTATTTCTTATATTTATAATTTTATAAATATATTAATTATATATATTTATAAGATTGTAAGTATAATAAATATATATTTATTTATAGTTATAATTATAAATATATATTTATTTATTTAAATAATTATAAAATTACAAGAACTGTATTTATTATACTTGTAATTTTATAAATATATATTATAGGTACTTAGAGGTACAATTACAATGAAAGATAGAAATGAAACTCACAAAACCTGAAAGGGCATGTCATAGCACCCTAGGGGTAACCCATCCATTTTTCATGGTCTAAAGGCCTTGTGGACATGAAGTCCATTACAAAGCCTATAGCCCAAGTGTCCAGCACCTACAGCTATTTTTTTGCTAGTCATGGTCACCGCCTGCTCGCCTGAGAAATCGTCTCGTTGTCGCGCCACTAACAACTGCTCACGCCACCACCACATTCGCACCATCGCCTAGAGACTCATGCCAGGGTTGTCGCAAGCCAGCCCGCATCTAGGTGAAAATCCAATCAAAATTCGTTGTTACCTGGATTTAAACTTGGGTTTGTGATATAGGATTAGAGAGTTGTTATTACCACTAGGCTGCAACACCAACTGCATTTTATAAATATATATAATTAATATATTTATTATAATTATAATTATAAATATTTTTATTTATTTATAAATATTTTATATATTTATAAATATATTTATTTAATTATATATATTTTTAACATTATAATTATAATAAATATATTTATTATAATTTGATGATTATTTAATTATGTATATATATTTACAATTATAAGTATAAATAATTATTTATTTATTATATTTATAATTTTATTAATATATATATAATATATTTATTATAATTTTATAGTTATTTAAATATATATATATATATTTAATATTATAATTATATATATTTGTATTTATTTATAAGTATTTGTATATATTTATAAATATATTTATTTAATTATATATATTTATAACATTATAAGAATAATAAATATATTTTTTATAATTTGGTAATTATTTAAATAAATTTATATTTATTTATATTTATAACTATAAATAAATATTTATTTATTTGTAATTAAAAAATTACAATAAATATATATTTATTTATAGTTATAATTTTAAATATATATATATATATATTTATTTATTAAAATAATTATAAAATTATAACAAATATATTTATTATATTTATAATTTTATAAATATATATAATTAATATATTTATTATAAATTTATAATTATTTAAATATATCTATATTTACTTAGAATTATAATTATAAATATTTGTATTTATTTATAAATATTTGTATATATTTATAAATATATTTATTTAATTATATATATTTATAACTTTATAAGTATAATAAATATATTTATTATACTTTTATAATTATTTACATATATATATATATATTTAAGGGAGATTGGGTTTGGAGGAGAGATCTCCCATGGTGATTCGGTTGTTATCCATCGGTGAGTGTGTTCCAGGGTTGGTCGACGAGGAAGAAGGACGAAAGAATCCTCCTTTGTGCTTGAGATCTAGTTATGGGTGGTTACGATCATTCCAGATCTAGGCACAGGGCTTCTTTGTCATTCAGATTTGCGGTACAGGAAGCCTACAGTGTTGTTTCGCCTTTATGGTGCCAGTTTCAGTGGGGGATGTGGGAGGGATCTGATCTGGTCACGGGCAGTTGCAGTTGTTCCAGATCTAGGCACGGGCTTCTACATCGTTTGGAGTTAAGACCACTGTAGGAGGAATCTGATCTGGATATGGAGCGTTTCCAATCTATGTTTTGGATTTGCAGAACTCAACGACGGGACCTAGTGTTAGCATCGATGTTGGCCAATGTCTTGGACTTGGTTCCTTTTTTGTATGGCGTTTGATTCCTTGATTAAGGTGTTTGAAACTGACAAAGAAACATCCTCAAGGGCTGCTGGGAAAGGTGTTTCATTTGTAGTGGTCCTCTGTATAAAGAGTCCTACAGATGACGGACCAGAGATATCATATTTGATTGTACCTCGAATTTTATCTGATGAAGGTAAGATCTTTGTCTTCGTTAAACAAAGAGCCTTCAATGAACTGATGGATTTATGTCGATTTTCGCTGATTGGAAGGATGATTTTGGCAAAGGGTGATAAACCCCCAACTGTGGAAGACCTAAAAGGTAAGTGGAGTAAAATATGGGGATTTGATTGATGGAAAATAATCTGTGTTGATAAAGGATACTTCCATTTAATCTTTTAATCAGAAACTCGGAAGTCCATGACCTGGGTTTCTAGTTTTTATAACTCGAATCCATGTATTATGAGAATTTTGGAATGGCACTTTAATTTTAATCCACTTCATTAGAAACACAACAATGCTTAGGTTTGGGTCAGATTTCCCAGCCTTATCTGGGTTTTCTAGTACCTATAAATTTTGAAGGACATTGTCTCCTGCATTGGTACGCCTATCAAGCTTGATGACAACGCCATCGAAGGCAAGTTTGGTTTTTATGCTAGGGTTTGGGTTAATATTGACTTCTTGACTCCCAAGTAGGATTGTGTTTTTCTCATTTCAAATGGTGAAATTTTTTAAATTGATATTGAATATGAATTCTTGCTAGACTTTTTCAATTTTTGTAAGCTAGTTGGGCATGATATTTCCCAATGCAGACAGGTTCAGAAGATCAAGGACTTTCCACCCAAAGGTGCAGTGCAGGGATTGAAGTGAGGGGAGGGATCATCCAATACTATTTCTAAAGATGATAAAGTGGGGCCCTCCTTTGACCCCCGCACCCCAATGGCCATAGGAAAGGTATGTGAGTCTACTCTGAATGAAGCTACTTGTTCCCAATTGAGTGGCAACACTGGTTTTGAGTATGATCAGGTGAATAAAATGAGTGATATTGTTTCCTGGCATTGCTTTATTTTTTAGGTTGATTCACATCCTGTAATAGTTCATCAAGTTCTTGGTGATTCTGCTATAGGTCCTGGTAATAAATCTTTCTTATAGGCCACTCATGAAGGGCATGTGGTGCAACACGAACTACCTCATGAAGATGATGATTAGCATGCAGTTTATGATAAGGAATATGATGCTTAGTTCATAGCTAATATGAAATTGGATCAAGAAGAATTATTGATTACCTATTTTGATCACAAAGGGAAAAAAGTGTTGTTGAATCTTATGTGCAGGTTAAACTGTCTAAAGCGGCTGATAAAAAGAGGCAAGACACGCTTGTTGAGGATGATGAACAGGGGAGGGGTGGTACCTCTTAGGTCAATGTGGTGCAAGAGGATTCTAGTGTCCATAGTCCTATAATGAATTTTGGTAATATTATCCTATATGATATTTTAAACAGGTCCAAAAGTAAGGAGTTCTTCAGTGAGAAATTTGGAAGTACCCATGGTACTCTCTCGATTGATGGAAGGTCTTCAAGCGCTGAGACTTTTAAGTTGGTCTTAGAGGGCTCATGTCCAGCAGAAGATCCAATCCCATCAAATGAAAATGATGGTGAATATAAGTAGCCTAAAACATAGAGGAGGGGTCATCATCTGAGGGGGGCGGTGGTCGATCCCATAGATGATTTCCTATTTGTTTTGAGGTGTTTCTTCACAAGTTCTTAATCCTAATATCCTTTGTCTTTGTAATTTTGGTCTTTTTTTAATAAATTTCAGAATCATGGGTTTATAACCCATGGTTCATATCATTCTGAGTATATATATTTATAATTATAACTATAAGTAAATATATTTATAAATATTTGTATATAATTATAAATATATTTATATATATATAATTATAATAGATGTATCTATTGTAATTTTATAATTATTTAAATATATATATAGTTATAATTATAATAAATATATTTATTGTAATTTTATAAGTATTTATGAGAATAGATTTGTGGTTATAACATGAATGAATATTATACCTAGTAAAGTATAAAGCTAATAAAAAATGAGTCATCACATATAGACAACATGAATAATTATTTAAATATATATTTATAATCTTATAAATACTTTTTTAAAACATTATATATATATATATAAAAATAATTAAAATATAAATATTAATTATAAAAATGTGTTTTTTTATTTAATGTGTATAAATAAACATTTTTTTGATTATAAATATAATAATTTTATATAAATTAATAATATTTTTTATTATAAACTTTTATAAGCGCTAATAAATATACATTTTATCAGCTCTAAAAACATTGATAAAGGGTGCACCTTTATTAGTTCTTTTTTTAGCATTGATAAAGGGTAGATTTATTAGGGGGTTACAACTATAGGTTATAATATGTTGTATTTGTTGTCAACTGAAGGTATCGTCAATATATATGGAGATTTTTGAAGCCTTTGTGAAGTAGTGATGAGTTGGTGAGCAGATTGTTTATCGCTCCTTTCACCACATCGTGATGGTCATCGTGGTGAGCCTAAAATTGTTGAAGTGTGTTTGGAAATTTCTAGAGAAGTTCCTATATGCCATGGTTGATAGCATTTTGATGAAGAACGTTGCCTGTAGAAAACAGTGAGGTGGACCATGTTGTGATAGTGAACATTTCAATGGAATTGTTGCAACAATTATTGAGGTAGACTTGGAAATTTGGAAATGGCATGCAATCCATTTCACTTGGAATTTGGAAGACCATGCTAATGAAGTATAAAGTGAAACATAGGGGATATTATTACCACACCAAAACATAGATCATTTTGGGAATACAATTCACTTATGAAACATATGGAGGCCCTCTACAATCATTGTATGAGTCTTGGTGAATCTTGTTCAAAAGTATCTTTATTTTTAAAGGTTATTAAAATGGGTAGCTGAAAGAAACCTTATTATGGAGGTGGGTTTGGTGAGTAGAGAAAATTCCTGTGTAAAATAAGATTTCTCTCCACAAGCATTTTTGGGGGTCGTGGTTGTAAAAGATTCAAATATTTGGATTTTTTTAAACTGTTCAACACAGACAGGTGGGCATTTTACAAGCCATTTTGAAGAGAAAATACTATATATTTGTGTTTATCCAGTGCTATCCCTTATAAGTACTAGCTAAAATCACTGATAAAGGGTGAATTTATCAGTGCTAGAAAAAAATCGCTGATAAAGGGTACCTTTTATCAACGCTAAAAAAACACTGATAAAATACCCCATTTATCACCACTTTTTTTAGCACTGATAAAAGGTACCTTTATTAAGCGCTAGCAAAAATTGTTGATAAATGTATCATTTATCAACGATTTTTACTAGAACTAATAAAGGGTATATTTTATAAAAATATATGTCATTAAAAAATATATATTAATATATAAATATATTTCTTTGATATAAATATAATATATTTTATTAAATATGATTTATAGAAGATTAAATATGCATTTACAATAAATATATTAGATATTTAGTGAACAATGGATTATAAAATAATTTAAAAATAATATTAATTAATAATTTACTAATTATTATTGAGTAATATTCATTTAATAAAAATTGGATGCCATAAAAATTTAATAAATGAATGAACGATCTAAGATAAATTGAAAACATGACTTGAACTTCAAACGGTCATAACTTTTGATCTAGGTGTCTGTTTGGACTCTACCACATATCAAATCGAATATTGAGAAGAGATATACATCTTTTTAACCAAGGGGATCCCTACTTACAATTTTTTGAGGTCAAAAAAGGACCATAAGCCCTGTAAAACTAAGTTGTTAGTTGGGATACCCTGATTTTTTTAATATTTGATGAGATTTCAGCTTCGTTTAAGAGGGTATTTTTGTATTTTTCAATGGAGAATGAATTTATCCTTAGGTATTACATTATTATAGATATTATGGTTTTTAAATTTTATCATTTTTCATATTTTATTTTTATTTATAATTAAATATATGCTTGTTTTCTTATATTTGCATATAATAAATCAATTGTACAAATAAACCATATGGAAATAAATATTTATTATTCATTTAAAATAAAAAATTGTCCATTTTATCTACCATATAAAAATTCATTAATATATATATACCTATACAAGTAATATTTATATATAAATATGTGTGTGTCAATAAAATATGTGTTTGTGTGTGTGTATTCTAATATATGTAAATAAATATAAATATATAAATATATATATAAATACATCATATATGTAATTATTTGTGCATGTATGTGTGAAATATAAATGTGTACATGTGTGTGTGTGTGTGTGTAAATATGTGTGTATATGTGGTTTTGTATCAGTATTGTGTATATGTGTGTGTGTGTGTGTAAATATGTGAGGTTGTGTGGTTGTGTATCCGTATTGTGTAAATACATCATATACATGTAAAATCCCAAACTTCTAATGAGGTATGTTCTTGTTTAAGTTTTGGTTAAACACCCTTTATCTTGATTATAGAATGGTTATTGGGAGTATGAGGAGTCTCTAGGGTGTCTTGAGGGCTTAGGGAATGAAAAGGGGAAAGAAGGGTCATCCAGTGAATGTTGCATGGTTGGAGAATTATTAGTAGTAACCATGCGCCATAACCATGTGGGCCTGGAGGAGACAAACGCATTGTTGAGGAACCATGAAAGGGGGAACCTGAAATCGTATGGGCTTGGACAGAGCCATTTTGAACGTCCACCACATGGTTTTTCAAATCATGAGGGCTTCCAGGAGACTTTGCAACTCAATCCCCCTCTTGGACAGAGGGTGGCACATGGTTGGCACACGGTTTGTCCAACTATGTGGAAAAACCATGTGCCTTATTAAAGAGGGAGAATTTCTTGTTTCCCCCCTTGGAATTTATGAACTCTCACCCTATTTTCCTCCCATTTCACCCTAAAATAGTAAGGGTTTTGAACCATTTCCTCTTAAGATTCCAAAGGACATTCCTCTTTTAATTCATGGTCATTTGGAGTGTGGTTGGGTGTGAATCAAATATTCATGTGATTCTAACACTCCACTCACCTCTATTTTCTAGAATAGGTTTTGTATAATTGTTCTTCTCTTTCCAAATCCCTAAAACCCTTTTTTCAGTAGATTCTAAGTTGGGGATTTAAAGGTTGTGTGATTTTGAATTAAGGTTTAAGGTTTAGAAAGAATTTTCCCACAAACTTGAGGTAGGTGGTCTACAAGTTATATCCCATGGTATTGATGCTTGATTTATGTGTATGTGGTTGTTATTGGATATTGATACATTTTCCATTTGTTCTCCTTCATAGGAAATGATAATTGGGTTAATTAAATGATTAATTTAACCCCTCATGATCCTTGTGGGATCCATTGTGGTTGAATAGACCAGGCTAAAGGTCACCCATGGGGTGTGCTACATCCTTGAATGTGGAGTCATCTTGATAAATAATTTATTGATGGGTTATGAAATAGAACATATGAAAAGTATGTTTATCATGTTAACATGGGTTTATGAAATGAAACCAATGATAATTGTGTTGGTTTTTAACATGGAATAAGTGGTTTGTTTGGTCTAACTTGATTGTGTTAAATGAGTTATGGTGCATAAATGGTAAATGTGTTAAATGGTTAAAGAAGAATACTTATATAAACAAGTGTTGGGGGTATTATACTGACTCTATACTCCCATGGTTCAGTCTAGATCAAGGCTCTAGGCCCCACCCCTGTATTGCATGGGTTAGGGTGTCGGACTGCAGCTTTATGCCCCAAATGAATGCATGTGATATGATTACTTGGACAGAGGCTATGAGGTAAGAGATATATGTTTTGTTTTGTGAAATGATTGTCCCTATGAATTAGAGAACCTGACTCCACTTATGTGTTTTTTAGTTTATCAGCATTGGCCAATGCATGTTGATGTATGTGGGTAACTCATGGAATATAATTATCAAAGAGGTTAATGTAAATCTTGTTAATTAAGGGATACTAGTTTATCTTTTGTTATCTTGTTGATTAACTTACTTTTTCATACACTATTTTTGAATGGATATTTTGTAGACACCGTTGGTGGTGGTCTATTGAGTTGTAATCACACCCTTCTTGGGTCTCCATTAGGTACCTGAGAAGACTTCATGGTTGCAGGTCAGGACAAGGAAAAAGGTCTTATGCTATAGGGTTGATTTGGGGCTCAGGGATATGCATTGATGAGGGAACCTAACTTGGTGTTAGAGCCCATTTTGGGGATTCTTCAGTTTGTCTTTATTTTGGGGTTCCTTTATGCTTGGCGCTATAAGACATGGCATGGCATATGTACTATTTGGTTGTGGGTATGTACCCAGTTTTGGGAAATGGATTTGTGATTAATGTTTATTGTTTGGATTGTTTTAATTATTTCTTATCTTATATGTGGTTCATTACTCTAATAAATAGGTTATAGTCTCTTTGTATGTTTCATTAGACCCTCAATACTAGTCGGAAACCTCTAGTGTATGGGGAGTCGTGCCTGAGGTCATGTGGTGACCCGGCTCAGGGAACCAATTATAGTGGCACCTAGACCTGGGACATTAAAAAGTGGTATCATAGTAGTTTTCTTCTCTATTATTTATTTTATTTGGGGGTGGTATATTGGAGACTAGGAGGTGTCAGGCCTTGGAAATGATCTTGTGCATGGGAGTAGCTAACCCATGTATGGGGATAAATATGAGTACCTGGGTGAGATTGTTTTTCTTGATGTTTATTGTTATAGTTGGATGTTATTTCACCTTGGGTGATGCACTTGACATGTGATGTTACTAATTTCTGAGATTTTGTTTGTGGCCCAGCATGACATGGGGTTTGTATATTCATGTATCATTTTAGACACTTAGGGATACATTTGACATGAATTATGTTAGGAACACATGAAAAAAATGGTTTATGGTTGAGGATGGGAATTGAAAATGAATCTTAATTCTATTGTAATTTTAAAGAAAATGTGCCTAATAAAAATATTATAATTGTAAAAAGAATTGAAATATTTTTGTGAAATGGTTAAAATATTTCCTAAATGAGTAAAATTTGTGTTTTTGAAAGTGAAATGGTTTAAAAGGGTGTATAATGAAAGGAATGTGGTTAGTTGAGTTTGGTTTTAACTCATGTTGACCATGGCCTGGGGTAGGTTTGGTTGAGAATAGTGATAGGGTTATAATTATATCTATTGGGATAGTGTGTGAAAAATGGGTTTTTTTTGCTTATAGTGAGTCATATTTGTGTAAAATATGGAAACTTTATGTTATGTGCTTTGAGATGTGTACTTTTCATTGTAGAGAGATGTTGTTGTGACAACACTTACTGGTTGGGTGACATGAGTACATCATCGAGAATTCTCCTCCAGTAGTGGATAAGGAAACCCTAGTGGTTTCGAGTGATATAGAAGAAGACAAAATCTGTGAGAACATTGCTTATTTCATACAGATGATGGAATGAGACCAAGGGAGATTCATGCCAAGTATGTTTGACCTTACTAGAGAGTTTCAGTTGCAGCATCCTCCAATGTTTTCCAGAGAGGGTGGACCTGAGGTAGCTGAGTTCTAGATAGATTACATCCAGGTGATTCATGGTCACTTAGAGACTACTCTGGAGAAGTGAGTCAAGTTGGTGTCTTATATATTTAGAGGATAGACAAAGCGTTGGTGGGATATCCTGGTTCAGACTGAGCAGGCAGATGGTATGTTGTGGAAATATTTCTAGGAAAAGTTCTTAAAACATTTATATCTAAAGACTTTGAGATAGGATAGGGCTATAGATTTTATGAGGTCGACTCAGGGGACTATGTCTATGATGGATTATGTTGGTCACTTCACCGACTTGCAATGCTTTATTCTAGTGTTATTAGAAGATGAGGTAGTTATGATAAGATGTTTTTAGGATGGAATTAGATATGACACTAAAACAAAATTGGGTAATGGTGGTTGTTTATTAGGGGAATTTTCGGAAACCGCCGCTAAAAAAATCAAATTTTTAGTGGAATTTTTTAAAAATCCACTGCTAAATCTTTTGAATTTCTTAAAAAAACACTTCCTCCCCACTCACCCCCTTCTCCCCCCCCCCTCCCTAATACTAATCTCAACTATCGTCCTCTCCCCTTGTCATTGCCTCGGTTCCCCCTCATCACCACCCTAGTTCCCTCTCATCACCACCCCACGTCCCCCCTTGTCACCACACCCCATTCCCCCTTATCACGGTTCCTCATTCCTCATCACCACTTCTCCCTAATCAGTCAACTTCTCCCCTCATTGACACTCCCCATCCCCCCCCCCCTGTCATCATTCCCTGATCCCACCTCCCTATCTCCTCCTCCCATTTTTTGTTCTTCGCAACCCATGGTTGAACCCTAATGAATTTGGGTGGTTTATTTTGTCTATTTTTGGTTCTTAAGGTTCGTGATGAGTGATTTGAGTCTCATTATAGTGATGTTCATTGAAGGTGATAGTTTTTATTCTGTTTAAGGTAGGGTTTTATCTTATTATTCCATTTTGGATCAAATTAAATTAGGTGTTTTGTGATTTTTAGGTTCCTATCAATTTTTTAGGGTGTCGTTGGATATTTTGTGGGGGAATTTCACCATCATTTTTAAGAGCATCAAGTTTTAGGTAGGTTCCCTTGTTTTATGTCTTTAAATTATAAAACCTAGCTTGATTTTATTTTTAATCCTTCATTTAGATATCAAATGATTATAATAAATATGTTTAATGGATGTTTGAATGGGAAATCAAGTTTCAGTTGATATCTACTTCAATTTAAAGGATTCCCCTAATTTAGAAGTTTGTTAAAAAAAACTATTTAAATTCATTTTATATACTAGATTTTTTGTAAACACCCTATTTAAATTTAATTAATATGTTAAATTCTTTAAGGGGTATTTTGGAGTTAAAATTATGATTGTTTAAAATTCATTTTTAAATTGAATTATTTGTGTGTTTCAAGTTGTTTATATCTTGTTTATAGATTTTTCATGTTTTATGGTGATTGTGTAATTATTTATTATTGTTGTGCCTCATTTTAAGGTTCTCATAATATTTTTTTTATTTTAAAGTGTGGGTTTATCCTTAATGGTTTAATTTATGCTACTCTAAAGGATAAATTTTTCATAATATCTTCCTACACCATGTGATGGATTATATACATTTTAATTAAAATCTAAAAAATAATGTTGTTTAAAAACATAATAAAATGCATAAAAAAGTTTTTATATTGTTGATTTTGAATAAATTAGTAATTTTTTTAAATGACATGATATTTTTTATGTGTTTTAATTTTCTTTAATAAATTTTAGGTACATTGTGATATATGGATAAAAGCTGGATCACATTACTGATGAACACACCTCGGTGTGCTCAGGGTTTGGAGGAGTTTCTATATTTTTCAATTTCCAATCAATACGTTGATGGGATAATAATATTTCCATGACCTAAATGTAAATTTAGAATATAGTTGAATAGAAATGAAGTTTATGAACACTTGATATTGAAAAAATTACATGCTCAGTATCTGTGATATATTTGGCTTAGAGAATCAAACATTACATAAAGTTTGAGCACTGATGTCTGTCAATAGAAAGAGCTCTAAATTTCATCAACAATGGAAAATGAAATGAAAAACCTTATAAATGATGCTTTTAGCATTGCAAGTCAGCAACATCAACATCAAAACATATCATAACAACCAGTTGAGGGTGCTATAAATAGTAACTTAACAAATGATGTTTTTGAGACTATAGTGAAACCAGGTCAAGATTATAACATATCATTGGATCCTCCTCTTGATTCCACAGAGACTAATGTAAGATAAAACTTAACTGATCAGAAAAATGTGTTTCATGATTTAGTTGATGATAAAAATCAAGAGATGTATGGTGGATGTATGAAATATTCAAAACTTTCTTTTCTCCTGAAGTTGTACCATATAAAATGCCTATGAGAAATTACAAATAAGATGATGTCCATGATATTAGAATTATTGAATGACACCTTTACTAAAGTTAATATCCCTGAGTCTTTTTATGATATGAAAAAAATTATTACCAAGATTGGTCTGAATTATACAAAAATACAAGTTTGTCCCAATGATTTTATGCTTTATTGGGGAGAGGATTCAAGTAGAAAGGATTAAAAAAATGTTTGTATTATAGATGGTAGTAAATGGGTGATATTATAATTCTAAATCAACATACTACTATGAAGAAGAAGAAAAATAAAACACTTGCAAAGGTCTTGTGTTACTTCTCTTTAAATCCTTGACTGTAAAGATTATTCATGTCATCAAAAATTGTCGAGCACATGAAGTGGCATTCTATAGATAATAACAATGATGGGTTAATATGACATCCAATAGATTCAAAATCATGGAATACATTTGATTCATACAAGTTTGTCTCAATTTCTCATATGATCCTAGATTCAACCCATTTGGGAATTTGAGTACCAGTTATAGTATTTGGATGGTTGTTTTGATCCCTTGCAATCTACCTCCATGGATGTGTATGCAAAAAACATATTTTATCATTTAAACAATTATTCCTAGAAAATAAATGCTTGTAAATGATATTGATATATACTTGCAGCCTCTAGTTGAAGAATTACAGGAGTTATGGAGCAATGGTGTTGAGGAATATGATTCATCTTGTAGAACAATGTTCAAAATGCATGTTTCTTTAATGTAGACCATTAGTGACTTCCCTAGACTTGGGAACTTATCTGGTTGGAAAAATTACACGGGTCTAGATTTTCCTATTTGTAACTTTGGTTTTGAGCCCGAATGACTTCCATAGAGTAAAAAATGGTTCTTCTTGTGTCATCATAGATTTATCGATGCATCTCATAGATTTCAGTTGAACAATTAAAATTCAATGGTTTTATTGATTATAGGTCACCTCCAAAGTTTTTTATAGAATCTAAAATATTAGAATAACTTGTAAATGTTGAAATAGAATTTGGGAAGGTGAATCATTTTAATGATAGTGGAAAACAAGTTTAAAGTGCATCATCAACTGAAATCGGAAAGCAACAATGGAAGAAAAAAATATATTCCTAAAACTTCTGTATTGGGAATTTAATTTGTTGCTTCATAATCTTGATGTTATTCATATTGAGAAGAATGTTTGTGACAGTTTGATCTTCACATTTCTTAATGAGCATAGAAAATCGAAGGACTGTCTCAATGCTCATAAGGGCTTACAAAAAATGAATATAAATCTTGATCTATGGCTAGATGAGAATGGAAAGTATGCTCCAGAAATTTTTGCAATGACAAATAGGGATAAAGATACATTCCTTCAAATTTTAAAACATGTGAGGGTATTTTATGGGTATTCAAGTAACATATCAAGGTATGTCGACTTAAATCATCGCAGGTCACATGAATTGAAAAGTCATGATTCACATATTTTGTTACAATAGTTACTACCATTGGCATTGCATAAATTATTACCTGAAAAGGTTACTGTATTTTTACTACAATTTTTCACATTCTTCAGACAACTATGTGATAAACACTACAAAAAAATAGGGCGATTATAAGGGTTTATTTATTCATTTATAGAGGTTATAACCCCCTCTAAACACTTTATCAGCGATTACTCGTAACCGCTGCTAAAGTGGTTGCCTAGTCTGATTAGGGGCAGTTGTGGGTAAGTGTTGGTAAAATGGGTATGTATTTAGAGGTGGTTAAATTAGATGGGATGTTAACCCCCTCTAATTTTTCCATAAATTCACTGTGAATAGTGGATTAGGAGTAGTTATACTATAACCGCCCCTAAATTGCCCTTTTTTCATTTTTACACCCAAGCTCTCCCCCAAGCACCTCGGACAATCCCGTAGACAACCCCGCGTACAACCCTGGACAATCCACCCGACACCCTGGACAACTCCCCAGACCCATGAACACCCCCCCCCCCCCGGCGCCCCGGACAATCCCCCTAACACCTCTAACAACTCTCCCCAGGCGCTTGGACAACCCCGTAAACAACCCTGGACAATCCACCCAACACCCTGGACAAAGTCCCCAGGCCCACGGACAACCACCCAGGGCCCACACTTTGTGGGTAGGGCCCCCCCGGCATGACGTAAACCCACCCATGTGCGCGAGTAAAAATCCCCCCCTGGGATTTGAACAGGGGACCGGCCTGAAGGAAACGAGCACCTAAACCACTCAGGCGAATTGACTTTCATTTAACATATATAATAAATTATATTTGTTTAGATAGAGAAATATTAGATTATATATGTATATATATGTATAGAAATATAAATAATATAATATATTTGTGTATATATAATACATTTGTGTATAATATATATATATATATATTATCTGTGTATATATAATATATATAAATAATTATATTTACATATATAAATATATATTTATACATATATTTGTAAATACATTTATATTTGTGTGTGTGTGTTTATGTATTCATATAATATTTATAAAAAATATATAATTATAATATATATATATATAATTATTTTTTATACGTATATATGTGTGTGTGTGTAACAATAATATTATTAATTATTAATTATTATTATTATTACACCTGTTTTTTAAATTATACAAATTATATGTTGGTTTTATAAATGCTATGCATTTATATATTTTATGATTTATATTATACATATATTATATTAAATAAATTTATATTATATATTTATGCATGTAATTATATACATTTATATTATATCATGTATACACATATATATACGCACATGAAATTAAATGCATTCATATAATTGGAAATATATCATATAATTAAATGATATATATATATATACTAAATTGATTTATAATTAATATGGCATACTACAATATATATAAAATAATTATATAATATATATAAATTTATATATAATAAAATATTTTATAATATAATATGTATAATATTTATATTTATATTTATATTTAATTTTGTCTATATTATGTATATTTGTATACATAATATAATATAAATGTATTTATAAATAAATATACAATAAAAATGTATTTAATATAATTTATGTATAATATAAATCATAATATAAATATATAGTATTTATAAAACCATATATAAATTTTATATATTTGAATAAATATATCTATAAGTACATTTATATTATGCATACCAGTATTTATATATGTATACATTTTTGTTTATATGTATAAGTATTTATATAATGTCTTTATATGTATATGTGTGTTTATAATGCATTGAAATACATTTATATAATGTGTTTATGTAATATATATATATATACACACATGCGCACACACACATATATATTATAAAATTTGAATTTATATGAGATTTATTTTTTTTTAAAAAAATAGAAGGGGGTTAAAAAACCCGCCAATCAAAGGGATTAGCGGCAGTTCATGAACCCCTTTTAATTTATTGAATTAGTGGGGGTGGAACATCCGATATAATGTCATAAATTAATGAGGGCTCACAACCCCCTCTAATATATTAAATTAGAAGGGGTTCAAAAACCCCTCTAATGTCGTAAATTAGAGGGGGTTGTGAACCCCCGCTATTTTCATTTAAAAAAAACTCATTATATATATAGCCTCTAATATCCAAACAAATATTATATATATATATAGCGCCTCTAAAATCCAACCGAACATGTAGCACCACTAATTATTAAATTATCATTGGTTTTGATATAACCGCCTCAAAAATCCAACCAAATATTCAAAAAATAATGCTAAAATTTTTAAAGGGGTTGTGTATAACCCCCTCTAAAATGATTGCTAATCTTCTATTTTTTTGTAGTAAAAAATCTACAACCAGCTGATCTTGAAAACCTTTAGGATAGATTTGTACTGATGCTTTGTGTAATGGAGATGATCTTTCCACCGTGGTTTTTTACTGTCATGATACATTTAACTATGCATTTGGACAAGGAAACTAAATTAGGAGGTCATGTGCATTATCGATGGATGTATCTAATTGAGAGGTACTTTATTTATATGTTTTTCATATTAAGTAAATAATTCTTACCACTTCATTAAATACGTCATTATGTTTTATTTATTTTATTTCATAGATACCTTAGTCATTCAAAATCATACGTAAAAAATAAAGCTCAACCTAAAGGCTCTATTTCTGATGACTATTTAGCATAGGAGTGTCTTACCTTTTGTTCTAGATACTTAGATGATATTGATACAAGATTCAATTGAGTTTGGCATGTTTATGGAACATCGACTCAATCTCAACTACATGGGAAATCAAAAATCTTTCCCAGTATTGGCCGATCAAATGGGAGGATCTCAAATATTACCCTAACAGAAATGGAATTATTGCAGGCACATAGATATGTTCAATTGAATAGTGAAAATATAAATCCATTTATTAAAGAGATCAGGATACAAAAAAAATAGGCGAATGAGAATTCGAACATGAAATGGGAAAGATATAACAAAAGATGTTAATAAAGAGCTTGTAGAATGGTTTTCACATCATGTAAGTTCATAAACATTGTAATCAATAAGGATATTAGGTTGACATATATATTTTGAAAATATAATAATGTATATTACTTTTTTAGATCATGAATTTTGATACTTGGTTTGAGTTTTCAAAATATTTGAAGTTTTTGGCTCAAGGTCCTCTAAAACGGGCTAGAAGGTTCGATGCTTACAAAGTGAATGGATTTAAATTTCATACAGTCGATCTGGAAGAGGGTTTAAAAACATAGAATAGTGGTATATTTATAGTTTCTGAAATTGGATACTATGAAAAGTTGACTGATGTTATCGAATTAAATTACCATGGTCATTTTTCAGTTGTTTTATCCAATTACAAATGGGTCGATATTACCATGGGTATTAAAAAAGATTCCTTGCAACTTACTTATGTCTACTTCTCTCGATTGATGGATTTATATGACTATGAATTACATGATCCAAATATCTTCTTATCATAATCGAAAATGGTATTATATGGAAGATGTCATGGATGAAGGGTGGAATGTAGTTGTTCAAATTAAACAAAGAGACTTGTATGATATGGGTGATGAAGTGGAAGATTTGAACTTTGACATTGAATCCCATCAACAGTAAGAAACAAACTTATTTTCCCATCATGATATTAAAAATATTAGTCTTTTAAGGGTGGATGAAGTAGATGAAGTAACTATGGATCGGGATAACGACATGATTAAAGGAAAAAATGAGTGTATGTGTAGTCATTCATTAACTTATCAACCACCTATATTATATGTTATTCATTTCCAGTACTGTGGATCTGTTATCATATTTAAATTGATTTTTATTCATGATTTGTTTAATTTTAAAAATGTAAATTTAATATTTATTTGTATGTGCAGTCATTCATTATCATACCTATGTATATTTTGATTGTTAGTATTGTGCCTTTGTTATCATTTCTAAATTTATTTTTCTATATTAATTTTTTGAAATATATGTACTGAAGATAATTTTACTTGTTTAAATTGATAGGATTGCCAAGGAGAAAGTGTTTCACTAATCCTAGTTGACTTCCTATTTCTTCATGAGGATATTGGAGGGTGGCAGTTATATGTACAAATTTTAATGTGAATGAAGTTATTTCACTTTTTATACTAATAAATTTTTTTCATAAAAGATGGAAACAATGTTACTACTGAGAAAAATATAAATAATTCAAATGTGGAGAATCTTAATGGATTGAAGATATTTGTCCCCTTTGATTGTTATGGGGTCCCCATAGATGATGTTGCATGATTATTTTGCCAGATTTTAGGCCAGTTGGTGGTAAAGTCAGTTACCCTTCCAATTACATATTCTGATTAGAGTCATATGCCTCAATATTGGGAGAATAAAGTCTTTGATTTCCATATAAAGGTAATTTTAATACATTATGACTCAATTGAATGTCATTTTGTAATTAAATTATAATATTTTAAAAATGTATCTATTTATATAGATGTTATTCCACTTTACTATTGCTCTGTAGAAATCATTGGTTGAATTATATTAGAAAATGAATGGATGTGTCCTCTGTGATATTGCGTCAATGGATGGTTTGAGTAAGCAGGTAAATCACACAACTTCATGATCATTTATTACACAAACATTTATTGCTTTTAAGTTTAAATTTAAATATACAACATTGTTTAACTTTTAAGTAAATTTTTATACAGGTGTCGATAACAGAGAGTGGAGACAAAGATAGAGACGGTGTCAATATTAGTTTGTCAGGTAGTGATTAAAGTTGACTTTGTATTCGGTGGTGGTGATGTGTAACTAAACTCATGATAGACTTGTTGGGAAAAAATCCCTCAAGGCATCATTGAAGCATTTTTTAGGTGATTGTGTTTGTTGACAAAGTGGACATCTGAGTGGTGATTGTTGACAAAGCAAAACAATGACATACAAATTTTTTGACAAAGAGGATTTCATGATGGAATGTCGAGTTCAAGAGCTGAGTTCAACGATCCATGTTTGATTCAAGAACGTTGACAAAAGTAATGGATGATCTGGAGGCGGTACAAAAGAACAGATACAAGGTGGCGTCATTTTCCAGTGTTTGCCAAATTTTTGGGCCTGAAAATCGACAAATGAAGAAAAGTGTTTTTGGAAAAGGGACTTGTGCGCTGAGGACTTGGAGTATAGAAAACTTGCGCGCTATATGTTTTTCAAGATCATAAGATCAAAATATGGCTAAGGAAATAGGTTCACGCAAGTTTGGGAGTTGGTCGCGCAAGTGTCTAAGAGGACAGAAGACTTGCGCGTCGAGACTGGGTCACGCAGGTGACTTGCGCGCCGTCGCGCAGGGTGGTCAATTTGCCTATAAATACTGGACCGCCCCTCTTCATTCTTCACCAGATTTCAACACTTTGATAAATCAGAGCTCCCATCGCGCAGGTGTGGTTGTCGCGCAAGTGGTGTGTGTGGTTGCGCAGGTGGGACTTGCGCGCCAGGGTGATTGTTGCGCGCCAGTGTTTGAAGCTGCGCGTCTGTGTGGAGTTGTGTGCCAATATTGGATTGGGGGTAAAAGGAATTGAGTCGCGCAGGTTTGGAGTTTAGGAAGCTTGAGTCGCGCAAGTGTCTGAGGAGGACTTGTGTGCGCCCGTTGTGACTTGCGTGCCGATACTTGCGCGCCGAGTTAGGCTTACGCGCCAAGTAAGGTTTATTTACAGCAGTGATTTTGGGGCTATGTGGAAGCTGGAGGTTTTCCCGATACCTTCGGTGCAAAGAGAGATTCATCTATGGATGAAAGTTGAACTTCAACAGAGCATCTACTTACAGAGGAAGATACATTCCTTCATGCAAATGAAGAGACCTACAAGTCTATAAACTGTGAGTGGATCCTTTCCGAAGCAGTTAGCAAAGGAAGAGGAAGAAGGTGATCCTCTCCATCGGCAGTGAGCCAGAGAGAGAGAGAAACAGGGAGTGACCCTTGGGAAAGTAGTGAGCTGACCCTAAACATTGTAAAGGTAGTGAGCCTGGGCATATAAGTGATCTAGCCTGAACTTTGTATCCACATCTAGTGAAGAATAGTGGAATTTGGTACGACCGGAAACTTGTCGGCGTATTCTCCTTGGACGTAGCCCAGTGAGGGTGAACCAAGTAAAAATCTTTGTGTTTTCCTGTTTTCTTCCCCGCATTGCATTTAAAGCATCATCATTAGATAAAGAAGTAAAGAAGTGATCATAGTTTACACACAAGAGCAAACAAAGTGACCCTTGTAATAAAGAGGTCAAGATCCAGTGGGGTAGGAAGAACTTTGAAAAAGAATATCCATACTTGTTTGATAGAGACGGTGTCAATATTAGTTTGTCAGGTAGTGATTAAGGTTGAATTTGTATTCGGTGGTGGTGATGTGTAACTAAACTCATGATAGACTAACACTGATATGGTGATTGAGAAACCAAGTTATGGTTTGAGGTAGGGGATATCTGTATTTCCCTTACATTGCATGAAATCTATATACTTGTTTGATTTGTTATGTTTTCTTTTGAAGGTTACCTTATACTTATCATTATTAATCTCTTAGGTTTTGTCCTTGTACCTGATTTTCTCACATAGCCATTTTCCCCAAGCATAAACCCTTTACGCAATTTCATAATTCCACAAAACTAATATTATCAATAGATTCACTTATCAAAAAAACCATTTCCATTCCAAACAACATATGGGGTCCAACAATTTCTTTGATATGGTCTGATGTTTCTTATTTATGAATTTTTATTATGAGGTTTTATATGTTGTTTATCAAGGTTGTGTTTTTATGTATATATGATATATTGGATTTAGTGGTTTTAAAGGGAAGTTTCCCCTTTATTTCTATAGTGGTTTCAAAAAGACACTTGAAGAATGTATCTAAATAAAAACTAGTTTATAAAGTGGTTTTAGGAAGTTTTTATATTCATGGTTGTTAACTTTAAACCAAAGTCTTGTTTGAACCTTTGTAAAATGTTTTTTTTTTCACAAAATGTGTTACACGGTTGGTTTATTTCATGTTAGAACCTTGTTTTATATAATTTTGTGGATCCTATGAGATAATTGTGATTGTTTTTTATTGTTATTTGAACTATATATGGGTAATTTATAAGAAGGGTGTATGGGGTAGGGATGAATTATGACATTTATATGCTTTTCCTTGTGGCATGTTATTGATATGTGATACATGTTTCCCCACCATCGGTCTCTGGCATCATGGGAACCCTTGAAATCTAAGTGTGAGATTGAGAGATGGTTTATATCCTAGCCATGATGAGACTTTGACTAGGTTCCTTTGTTAGATGATTTATTCTCACTATGTGAACTGCTATCTAGTGAGGATTGTTGGAGTAATATGAGAGGTTATTGTCTATGAACATCATTAATAGGTTGGAAGGTGGTTCCACCAGAGTATATCTAGGATCGTATCACTAGGAACATGGGAGTTTCCCATGATTACATATACTTTATGTGACTTTAATAATATTGTACTTGATTATTATTCTTTCTTTATATATGATTCTCCTCCTTATGTTTGTTAAGGTTTGGTTTAATTGTATTTTTCTTTTTGGTATAACTGCTTTTGGTGATGGTTTTGGATGGTTCCCTTGGTTCACATGGAGGTTTCCAGTTTTGAATTTTGGGTTTTCTCTCTTATCTTTTACCATGTATGTATTGGATAATTTAGCTTCTCTATATTCTGGGATTCTTGTTTAAATTTATTACCCCCTTCTTATTTATGTTATGTTGGTATGTAAGATGGATGTTTGTTTTTTTGTTGTGTTTTATTGATTTTCTGGGGCTACAGTTTCTGCAAATTTTTTTAATATCACTATGTAGCGGCGGTTTAAACCACAACCAAATATGGTAAAAAAAAATAGTAGTGGTTTAAACCATCACTATATAAAAAAATATTTAGCGGTGGTTTAAACCACTATTAACTCCTAGGTAGTTTTCTAGAAGAAAACCACCACTTAAAAAGAAATTACCACTACAAAAAAATGTTCCGTGATACTTCCCAAAAACCGCCACTAAATAGACTAAATTGATGCAGGTTGGATGTCGATGCTAACTTTAGCAATAGTTTTTAAAAACCTTTGTGGAAATACTTAGCAGTCATTTAAACCACTGCTAAATTAAAAAAAACTGATGTTGTTACTCTATTTTGTTGTAGTTTGAGATCAAGTTCCAGGTAAATATCTTCCATTTGAAGTGGTTTGTTGAGATAGTGGATTAAGCTCTCATTTTAGAATGGAACTTGAAGGAGGCTTATGGTGGTGGACATGTGGTTTCAATTGGGTGGTCCAATGGTATGACTTCCAATAGTAGGAAGCATCATTTTGAGGGTTTTCACCATAGTAGTGGGAGAAGGGTAACTAAGGGATAGGATTGACCTCCCAGGGTAGTGATCAGGTGTTCTGTTATCAATGAAGTAGGTTGGGATACATGCGTGATCAGTTCCCCTGACCACCAATTGAGTGTTGAGCGTACTGCGGTATGGGACATGTATAGAGGTTCTATAGGAACCCTCAGTGGGTGGGAAGTGATGAAGGATCTATATAGTTATATAGTGTGAGAAGGGGGTCTGATACCCTATACTAGGCAGGTAGTTGGAGTTCTATTAGCCATACCGGCCGGGGTGGCAGACATGGTGCTTCAGGACAAGAGCATCCTTATCAGTAGGGTAGTGCATCTCCAGGAACTCAGACTGGAGCCTAGGGGAGAGGGGTGATTATCCAATAAAAACATATATTTTAATTACATTTTAATGGTATTAAATGTTCATTTTTGATCTTATGGGCCTGATTTAGTGCATTTTCATTATGAACATTCATTCTCATCATTTGTGCACTTCATGCCTAATATACACTAATTTAGACCCAATGAGTCATCTAATTCTAAGGAATTTAATTATAAATATTTTAATTTTATATTTTGGGAACTATATCTAAACTTAAATGTGAACATTTTTCATTCAGGGATCAATGGATGATTCATAAATGATGATGAAGATATTTGGAGATGAATGGAAGCAATTCTAGAGAAGGCAGATTGGACACCATCCCACTTATGAGACTGTGGGTCCCAACATACAGGCCCAATGAATCCAAAATTTTGTGGGATGATATAATAAATTTTTAGGAACAAATCACTCTTCATTAGATAATGCTAATTCATCCTCTATAGTGGTCATTAAGGCGGCCCAAGTTAGAGATACAATTCTGGGCTAGATTCTGCGGCCCAGAAAAACATCCCACTAATTTGATCATATCTCAGAATCCACAACTCCAAATGGGCCCAAATTTTACAGGATGTTATAAGACATAAGTATATATATTTTCTTATTCTATGCCCCACTCTTATTCGTCCATATAGAAGGTCTTCCAAACGCGTCTGTTCGGTGAAGGAAAGCTGGCTTCCACCTCGGGTCAAGGGTGGAAAAATCAACTCTCCCTTACTTTCCACCCACCTATGGTCGACCAAAATTAATTTAGGAGACTTTTACTGTTGTAGGATCGACCCAAGGGATCAAAAAATTCCTATTTAAGATATTGGTGTTGGAGGATTGAAGGAACTTGGATGCTTTGTTCAATTGTAATGTTATGCTGCAATTTTGTTGTCTCAAATTTGTCTTTCACATGTAAGTTGTTCAATTCACTTTAGTTTCTTAATAAAAGTTCTTCTTATAATCTTATTATTTTGTTCTTAATTTCACTTTTATACCTTTGTATCAAGGTGTGAATTTATTCACACCAAACCTTGTGAAATTATTCACACAACGGTGGAGTGATCATTTTATTTTTGTTGTTTTCTTTACTTCTCCATTTCCTCCCTCATGAGTCTACTTTCCGCTTCCATTGAAACCATGGGATCAGTAAAGGGATAACTCACTTATGGGTTGATCCAATGGAGTATTAAGGGTCTGGATTGGATGTTATTTATCACCTCATTAATGTATAATCACTTCTTTAATTGAGATTTTTATTTGATGATTTTTAAACTCCATCGTCCTTGTTGAATTTAAGGTCACACACTTCAAGTGTTAATACGAACCTTTAACTTGAAGTGCTCAAAACTTTTATCCTTCAAGTGTATAGGTTATTAGTATTAAAGTGTGTAGGAATTAAACCAGTAAGTGATGATGTTGTTTTATCTCCTTAAATGAACCCATCTCAAATATAAGAAATTGAAATCATTAAAAAGGAAATACGTCCAATCCACCCCGAGCGATAACCTAGGATAAACTCATTCTTTTAAATTGAATTCACTTAAGTATCTTAGATTTACTTTAAACCCATCTAAAATCAACCCAATTTGGCCACTTCATAGCCAAAAACAGTCCATAGAATGTACGTGTCTATAGGTTACTTCTTAGGTCTCTGAGGATTCGACAACCCAAACTAAACTACAAGGATCATCTTACCTTCTTCTCTTGGGTAAATTTGAGAGAGAATCAAATTTTGGCGCCATTTCTGGGGACCCAAGTAAGTCATATAAACACCCATTCTATTCTCCCCCATTTCTTTTTTTCTCATCCAAATTCTCTTATCTTGTCCCTTTCTCGTTTTTTTTCTTTTGGCGCATGTCCGCCTACACCCACGATCAATCAAACCGTCTAGTTAGGGTGGATAGTCCTGGGGTTGGGGAGTCAAGTACACCAAGGGAACTCTTTCCATTATATCCTAATCTTCCAAACACCCCTAAGTCAAAAATTGAGCCCATTTCAATGGAAGGTCTTCAAAGAAACCAACTCATAAACCCGGGTGGGAACCAAAATGGAAACCCAAATGAGGTAGCCCCAAACTTGGGGAATGAAATTGATCAAACCATGAATGACTACCTCACACCTTCCTGGACCAATACCCCCTCATACATTAGACACAATTCCCTAGGAGATGCCAACTACATCTTTAAACCCCATGTCCTAAACCATCTTCCCACATTCCATGGAATGGAGTCCGAGATGCCCTACCTTCACATTAAGGAGTTCAATGACATCATAGAAACCATGTGCCCCCCACATCAACTAGAATCAGCTAAGATGAGGCTATTTCCTTTTTCTTTAAAGGATCGAGCTAAAAATTGTCTAAAAAATTTGAGACCATCATCCATCAACTCTTGGGACCAACTACAAAGAGAATTCTACAAAAAATACTTTCCCCACCACAAAACAATTGCACTTAAAAAGAGTATCCAGAACTTTTTTGAAAAAGAGGGAGTGTCATTCTATGAAACATGGGAGAGGTTCAAAGACACTCTAAACATGGTTCCACACCATGGTTTTTCTATACCTGAACAAGTGAGAATTTTCTATGAAGGGTTGGGTCCAAGGAATAAACAATTCATTGACATGATGTGTAATGGAACCTTTAAAAACAAAGCCCCAAATGATGCTTACGAGTATCTAGAAAGCCTTTATGAACAAAACCAAACATGGGGAACTTTACCTTATTCTGAAAAGCCACAAAGAACTACTGGAATTCATACACTTAGATAAGAGGAAATCCTTAGGGCTAAACTCGCAGCACTCTCTAGGAAGGTTGAAGAGATAGACCTTAGGAAAGTCCATGAAATCCAAACTGTTGACCCTGTTTGCACAATTTGTGACAAACATGACCATAAGACAGACAACTGCTCAACCATTCCATCCATCAAGGATGTTCTTTTAGGAGGACCCCCAGTGGAAGTAAATGCTTTGCACTTTCAAAAGCCTCAATACCAAAACACCTTCAACCCAAGGTATAACGACCACCCAGGCTTCCGTTGGAAGGATAACCAACAACCTAGCCAACCACAGGGACAAAATCCTTACCCCCATCAGAACTACCAAACCCATAACCAGTTCTAAACCCAACCTATCCAATACCAACAGCCACCGGTCCATTTTCAACAAACCATCCCACCTCCAAAATATCCCCCCGGGATAAACCAATCTTCTCAAGCACCAACCCAAACTGTTCCAAAAAGCCTACTAGAACTACTATGCAAAAAAATAGAGAGGATGAACTCATAAGTCTCTTCCCTAAAACAAGAACTTCAAACCATCAAAACTAGAAAGGCACCCATGCCTACTCAGGCGGTGTCATCCTCAACTTCAAGGGGAGAGTCAAGTTGTACTCAAACAACTCATGAACAACTAAATGATGTGACTGTTTTAAGAAGTGGGAAATCAATTGAGAAACCTGAACAACTAATTCAAAACCCACCTGAAGATTCAAACTTGGATGAAAATTCAAATGAACCAAATGATCAAATTGAAAAACATGATAACATTGTCAAAGAAACAACTCTTCAACAAACAACCCCACAACCTACACCATTTCCTCAACGCATGAGGGGGAAAACCAAGCCTGAATTGAGTGAAACATTAAGGGAAATATTTTCACAAGTAAAGTTGAACATAACCCTTCTCAATGCCATCCAAACCATACCTGCCTACTCAAAGTAACTTAAGGACTTGTGCACTTTTAAAATAAAATTTTCACATAAAAACCAAGTCTTTTTGGTTGCTAATGTGAGTACCACCATTCAAGGGACCATTCCTCCTAAGTTGAAAGACTCGGGTTGCCCTTACATCAATGTTGAACTAGGAGAGAGCAAAGTTGTCAAGGCATTGTGTGATCTAGGTGCTAGTGTCAATCTCATCCCATATGTTGTGTACTGCCAGTTAGGCCTAGAAGAACTCTAACCCACATCTATCACACTTCAACTTGTTGATCGTAGCATTAGGGTTCCAAAGGGGATTTTAAAGGACATTTTGGTAAAGGTTGAAAACTTCATCTACCCTGCTGATTTCATTGTCCTTGACAACCATCCAAACTTAGGAAATAAGGAACAAACCCCAATCATCCTTGGTCGTCCTTTCCTTGCAACAATCAACTCGGTTATCCGAGTCCGAAATGGGAACATGACCATCACATTTGGGAACATGAGTCTAGACTTGAACATCTATAATGCAAGCTCACAAATAGGTAATGATGAGGACATTCATAAAGTAAACATGATAGGAAGCATTGATAATGAATCCATAGAACATCAAGGAATATTTGATGAATGTTTAAGTCAGGAAGAGATTGATTTCCTTTGTTCATATGAAGGAAGTTTATCTCCTTGGCTTGAATCATTTTCAAATTGCTCTTATGATGAAGTCTTAGGTCCAACAATCAGTGAAACCTTTCAAGAAAACACTTTCATGAAGACCACTCCAAATTCCTTCCCTAAATCTGATCAAACCAATCTAGTAGATGAAACTTCTACATGTGGGGAATCAATCCTATCTGAAACTCTAAAAAAGGAAATTGAACTTGATCCAATGTCCCAATATTCTTTTGAAATTCCGAACCAACATGATCTAGAATTGAAGGAACTTCCCATTACACTCAAGTATACTTTTCTAGGGGACAATCAAACATATCCTATTGTCATTTCTTCTTCTCTTGAAGCAAATCATGAAAGGATGCTTCTAGATGTCCTTAGGAAGCATAAGAAAGCCATTGGTTTGACCCTTTCTGATATTCCTAGGATTAGCCCACTTATCGGGACTCATAGGATTGTTCTGGAATCTGATTCAAAGCCATGTCATCAACCTCAACGGCGACTCAATCCTAATCTCATGGAGGTAGTAAGAAAAGAACTCCTGAAATTGCTAAAAGCTGGTATCATATATCCCATAGCTGAGAGTGAATGGGTGAGCCCAATCCGAGTGGTTCCAAAAAAGGTTTGAATCACAGTGATAACCAATGAGGATGGAGAGATTCTTCCAACAAGGGTGAGTAGTAGATGTTGGGTCTGCATTGACTATAGGAATTTAAACTCATTCACCAAGAAGGACCATTTCCCCTTACCATTCATTGACCAAGTCCTTGAGAGAGTGGCAGGTCATGCGTTCTACTGTTTCTTAGATGGGTACTCAGGGTATAATCAAATTGAGGTCTCCCTATAGGATCAAGGGAAGACTACATTCACATGTCCATTTGGAACCTTTGCTTTCAAACGCATGCCCTTCGGGTTATGCAATGCCCCTGGAACCTTCCAATGGTGCATGATGGGAATATTCTCAGACATGGTAGGGGATTTTCTAGAGGTCTTCATGGATGAATTCTCTGTGTTTGGGGATACATTTTAGGGATGTCTGCAGAATGTGGAGAGAGTCTTGTCAAGATGTGAAGAAAAGAATCTGGTCTTAAACTGGGAAAAATGCCATTTTATGGTTAAAGAGGGACTTGTTCTAGGACATCTGGTCTCGAGTAGGGGGATTGAAGTTGATAAAGCAAAGGTTGACATCATTCGTCACCTTCCATCACCCAAAACTGTCAAGGAAGTGAGGTCTTTCTTAGGACATGCTGGTTTCTATAGAAGATTCATCAAGGACTTTAGTTCAATATCTCGTCCCCTTTGTGCTCTCCTAGTAAAGGATGCTCCATTTGTTTGGACAGAAATCTGTGAGGGTTCATTCCCAACCCTCAAATCCTCTCTCACCTCTCCTCCCATTATGAAATCTCCAAATTAGAACCTTCCTTTTGAACTTATGTGTGATGCCAGTGACTTTGCTGTAGGATCTGTGTTAGGACAACGTTGTGATAAAAATCCTTATGTCATTGCTTATGCAAGAAAATCCTTAAATGATGCCCAAATCAACTACACTACCACTGAAAAGGAGTTACTTGCTATTGTGTTTTCCTTAGAGAATTTTAGGTCCTACCTCTTAGGATCCCCCATCACTGTATTCACTGACCATTCTACACTAAAATACCTCTTCCAAAAACAAGATGCTAAGTCTAGACTGGTTAGGTGGGTCATTCTCTTACAAGAATTTGACCTCACAATCAAGGATAAAAAAGGAGTTGAAAATGTTGTATCTGATCACCTCTCTAGGATGGAATTCAAAGACAACTCAAATCACCTTTCTGTGTCTGATTCATTTCCTGATGAACACTTATACTCTGTGAGTGACTGCCCTTGGTATGCTGACATAGCCAATTTCTTAGTTACAGGATTCATTCCAAAATTCTCAGGGACTCAAGCTTGAAGGAAATTTCTTTCTGATGTTAGACACTATGTGTTTGATGATCCATACCTCTATAAGTTATGCCCTGACCAAGTCATTAGGAGGTGTGTTCCAGAATCTGAACAAGAGTCCATCCTTAAATTCTGTCATAGTGAGGCATGTGGAGGTCACTTTTCCTCTAAGAAAACATCTGCTAAGATTCTTCAATGTGGTCTCTTCTGGCCCACCCTTTCAAGGGACTCCTACACATTTTTTCAAAGTTGTCCTAGGTGTCAACAAGTAGGGTCCATCACAAAAAGGAATCAAATGCCACTCACTCCCATCTTAGTGGTTGAAGCCTTTGACTGTTGGGGAATTGATTTCATGGGTCCTTTACCAAACTCTATGGGATACCTCTACATTATCTTAGTTGTTGATTATGTCTCAAAATGGGTTGAGGCCATTCACACAAAATCCAATGATCATCAAACTGTGATTAGATTCCTAAAAGAAAACATCTTCTCTAGATTTGAAATTCCTAGGGCTATCATAAGTGATCGTGGAACTCATTTTTGCAATCGTCCATTCTCATCACTCATGGAAAAATATGGAATTTCTCACAAAGTGTCCACTGCTTACCACCCACAGACCAATGGTCAAGCTGAGTTAGCCAATCGTGAAATCAAACAAATTCTTAAGAAAACGGTCAACCCCTCTAGGAAAGATTGGTCTGAGAAACTCTTAGATGCTCTTTGGGCCTATCGAACCGCATATAAAACCATTTTAGGAATGTCCCCATATAGGTTGGTTTATGGAAAAGCATGCCATTTACCTGTTGAAATTGAGCATAAGGCCTTTTGGGCAATTAAGAAAATGGATTATGACATCTCATTGGCCGGAACAAAAAGGAAATTAGATCTCAATGAACTGGAGGAACTAAGTATGGAGGCTTATAAAAATTCAAGGATCAATAAAGCTAGAGTTCAAGCCTGCCAATCTAGGAATATCAAGGTCAAACATTTTGAACCGGGAAAACTTGTGCTCTTATATAGTTCAAAACTTCATTTACACCCAGGAAAGTTAAGGTCTAGATGGTCATGACCTTTCATAGTGCATCATGTGTACCCCCATGGGGCAGTAAAGATTCAAGATCCCACAAGTGGTTACATTTTCAAGTACAATGGTCAAAGGTTAAAACCATTCATTGAATCATTCAATAAACAGGAAATAGAGGTTGAGTTAACTAAGCCAACCTATGAACCAGGAAAAAATTGATAGATTTAGGATCCATGTCGGGCTAACGACGTTAAACAAAGCGCTGCACGGGAGGCAACCCGTGGTTTTTATGTTTCTAATCTTTCTGAATCATCTTTATTTTTCAAATAAGATTAATTAATCATTTTTATATTTAAAACTAAAAAAATATACTTTTGACATATTCTTCTATTATGAGTATGTATGGGTACGAAAGGGGAGCACCATATTCATCCGTGTCACGTGGTGTGATCCTTGAGTAATACCTTACCCAGAAATTTAAAAAGAAGACAATGTATCATCAGTTTATTTTGTTGTATTTTTATTATTTTATAGGTTAAGATAAAAATAATAATAATAATAATATAATAATAATAATTAAAAAAGGGGACACGCCATAGGCCATGGGGCAAACCCCGTCACAACCGGCGAAGTCGCGGGGACTCGAACCCGGGACCGAAGGGAGACAGGGGCGCGCGCTTACCACTGACCTACGGCTTAATATGATTACTTATTCTATAATTTTTATATATATACTTATATTTTACTTATATATATATATATATATATATATATTGTTTTGTTTTGTTTGTTTGTTTTCCTTTTTCCACTAGGGAACTTTGCAAGCGACATGGATATCAAAGGACTAAATTCGAGTGACAAGAACTTCAAACTTCAACCACCAGGTGACTTCATTCCATGATCCTCATATTTAAATTTCCTTATTGAACTCCCCTTTTATTCCTCTACCCCATTCTAAATTTTATTTTTATGAAACTAGGGATAGTTTCATTCTAAGTTGGGGGGTGTGGAAACAAAATGTTTATTTAAAAAAACAATGATAAAAAAAAGTAAAATTTCTTTATCATTCATATAATAACATCTTTTCTCACATTAAAACTACATAGAAAATAACTTTTATTTCCTTGACTCTTAATTTAATTCATGATTAAGTTTAAAAGCATTGATTTTGGAAGTTTGGTTGTCCAATGAAAATTTTCATCATTTTTATTTTCATCCATTAAATCAAAATGTCACAATGCACGTCCTCTAGACTGTGGGGTACTAATTTAAATTTTTGGGGTCCCATAATAAATAGCATAGGCTGGTTTGAATTTTATGAATAATATGAGTATTCAAAAAAAATAAAAATAAAAATTTGCATGTAGAGCAATGGATTAATAAAATGCGAGGCTTTCGGCACTTGGGGATCGTGACTCCAGAGTTTTCTAGCCCTGAGTTTTTCAATATATCTCTATTTATGGTAATATGACTTTGTTTTTTATTAAGTTAACTCGAGACGATGCCCGAGTATGTGGGCTTCACTTGGTTCCCTAAGGCCTTTGAGTCTGGGAGTCATCGGCAAAGTCTTGCTACATGGGTTAATTTGATTAACTGCAATCTCAATTACTATAGCAATATTGCAAAAAAAAATTCAAAAAAAGAGGAATGAAGAATACTCATATTAGGATTAAATGTGATTCCACCTAGTGCTTCCATGATTTCCCCCTTGAATGAAAATGAACCCCCATATCTATTGTGATTCACAACACATCATTACACCTAATTGAGTTGGATGAAGTATGATGATGGATTTGATAAAAGGAATGGGATTGGTATTGGGATATGCTTTTAAATTCATCTTGTTTTAAATTATCTTGATAGGTTATAAAAATATATTTGTGTTCAGTTTACATTGTGAGCACTGTTTGTTATAATGTGTTTGAAGAAAGGAATTCAAATAAAATCATTGAATTATTTGCTCGGGACTAGAAAATCTCAAGTTGGGGGGTGTGATTATCCAATAAAAACATATATTTTAATTACATTTTAATTGTATTAAATGTTCATTTTTTATCTTATGGTCCTGAGTTAGTGCATTTTCATTATGAACATCCATTCTCATCATTTGTGCACTTCATGCCTAATATACATCAATTTAGGCCCAATGAGTCATCTGATTATAAGGAATGTAATTATAAATATTTTAATTTGATATTTTGGGAACTATATCTACACTTAAATTTGAACATTTTTCATTCAGGTATCAATGGATTATTCATAAACGATGATGGAGATATTTGGAGATGAATGGAAGCAATTCTAGAGAAGGCGGATTGGACATCATCCCACTTATGAGACTGTGGGGCCCCACATACAGGCCCAATTAATCCCAAATTTTGTTATATTATAGAATAAATGTTGAGGAACAAATCACTCTTCATTATATAATGCTAATTCATCCTCTATGGTGGTCATTAAGGCGTCCCAAGTTAGAGATACAGTTCTGGGCCAGATTCTGCGGCCCAGAAAAACATCCCACTAATTTGATCATATCTCTTAATAACAAACTCCAAATGGGCCCAAATTTTACAGGTGGTTATAAGACATCCTTATCTCCATTTTCTTCTTCTATGTAACACTCTTATTCGTCCATCTATAAGGTCTTAAAAACGTGTCTGTTCGGTAAAGTAAAGTTGGCTGCCACCTCGGGTCAAGGGTGGAAAAATCAACTCTCCCTTACTTTCCACCCACCTATGGCCAACCACAATTAATTTAGGAGACTTGGAATGTTGTAGGCTCTACCCAAGGGCTCAAAAAATGTCTATTTAAGGCAGTGGTTTTTGAGTATTTAAGGATCTTGGATGCTTTGTTCAATTGTAATGTTATGCTGCAATTTTGTTGTCTCGAATTTGTCTTTCACATGTAAGTTGTTCAATTCACTTTAGTTTCTTAATAAAAGTTCTTCTTCTACTCTTATTCTATTGTTATTCATTTCAATTTGATACCGTTGGATCAAGGTGTGAATTTATTCACACCAAACCTTGTGAAATTATTCACACAACGGTGGAGTGATCATTTTATTTTTGTTGTTTTCTTTACTTCTCCATTTCCTCCCTCATGAGTCTACTTTCTGCTTCCATTGAAACCATGGGATCAATGGAGGGATAACCCACTTATGGGTTGATCCAAGGGAGTAGAAAGGGTATGGATTGGATGTTATTTATCACCTCATTAATGTATAATCACTTCTTTAATTGAGATTTTTATTTGATGATTTTTAAACTCCATCATCCTTGTTGAATTTAAGGTCACACACTTCAAGTGCTAATACAAACCTTTACCTTGAAGTGATCAAAACTTTGATCCTTCAAGTGTATAGGTGATTAGTATTAAAGGGTGTAGGAATTAAACCAGTAAGTGATGATGTTGTTTTATCTCCTTAAATGAACCCATCTCAAATATAAGAAATTGAAATCATTAAAAAGGAAATACGTCCAATCCACCCCGAGCGATAACCTAGGATCAACTCATTATTTTAAATTGAATTCACTTAAGTCTCTTAGAGTTCCTTTAAACCCATCTAAAATCAACCCAATTTGGCCACTTCATATCCAAAAACAGTCCATAGAATGTACGTGTCTATAGGTTACTTCTTAGGTCTATGAGGATTTGACAACCCAAGATAAACTACAAGGACCGTCTTACCTTCTTATTTTGGGTAAATTTGAGCGAGAATCAAGGGGCAGGTCATCTTCATGCAGTTCAGCTAGCACGTGTTAGTGGCGAGTCAGGACCATTGACTGTTTGAGGTTCAATCATTGTAGCATCCATGATTGCTAGTGTTTTATTTGATACAGGGGCCTCACATTCTTTCATATATGTGCAGTTTTTGAATGTGTTGGGTCTAGTGGTGGAATATGTGTGCGGGGTTATATCGATTGACACACCATTGGAAGTGTGAGAAGAAAATGTCTGGCAATGTAAGGAGTATGCTCTCAAGTTTGGTGGGTGTCATTTCCTTTGGGATTTGTTTGTACTTGAGATGTCAGGTTTTGACCTGATATTGGGGATGGATTGGATGGAATTGTATCAATATCATATTTACTGCTATTGTTAGGGTAACGTCCATGTCACTTAAGGGTGACACTTACGTTCACTGTGGGGAATGGGATATCCAAGCAGGCCGTGCAGGTCCAATTCATTAGCAGTTAGGTGAGATCGTGACCCAAGTGGCATGTCTTGTACTTGAGTTCACCTATAACAACAGTTATCATATGACTATTTAGATGGAACCATATAAGGAACTCTATGGTAGGTCATGTAGATCTCCATTATGTTGGATAGAGGTTGGGGAATTAAAGTTGTTGGGGTCGAGTCTCATGCGGGATACATCGGAGCAGATTTAGTTTATTCAGAAACGTATGGATACTGCTCACAGTAGGTAGAAGTTGTATGATGATCGACGTCGTCGACCTCTTGAGTGTATGGTGGGTGATTGTGTGTTCCTTAGAGTTCCACCATTGTTAGGTCACCGTCAGATTCAGAAATAGGATAAGTTGGCACCCAGGTACGTGGGTCCATTTGAGATTGCGGAGAGGATCAGACCAGTGGCGTATTGATTGTCTCTTCATAGTGGTATAGTGACATGCATGATGTTTTTCATTTGTCACAGCTTCGGTGAAATCACTCTAACCCTTCTCAAGTGATCGATGTTGATGATTTTGAGCTTGAGGCAGATGCATCCTTTGAGGAGCATCCGGTTTGTATTGTGGATCATAGCGAGAAAGTCTTGTGAGGTAAGATTGTGTCATTAGTCTGAGTGGTGTGGTAGCTTGGTAACATTCAGGAGGAAACTTGGGAGAGGGAAGAAGATATGTGGACCTAGTGACCTGATCATTTTACCTTAGAGGCTTAGCGATGCTTGGAAGTGTGGCTCGAGGATGAGCCTTTATAAGGTGGGGAGGTTGTAAGATCCTGAACTTCTAATGAGGTACGTTCTTGTTTAAGTTTTGGTTAAACTCCCTTTATCTTTATTATGGAATGGTTCTTGGGAGTATGAGGAGTCTTGGGGATGTCTTGGGGGTTTGGGGCATGAGAATGGGAAACAAGGTTCATCCAATGCAGGTTACATGGTTGGAGCACGGTTACTACTAATTGTACGCTGAAATTGTGCGGGCCTGGAGGAGGTAGGTGAACAGTTGAGGAACCGTGCAAGGGGGGAACCTGAAACTGTGTGGGCTTGGACAGATCCATTCTACATGGCCACTGCACGGTTTGTCAAACCGTATAGGCTTCTAGGAGACCGTTAGACAGAGGGTGGCACACGGTTTGGCCAAACGTATAGTCAAACCATGTGCCTCATTAAAGAGGGGGAATTTCCTATTCCCCCTAGGCTTTATGAATTTTAACCTGATTTTCCTCCCCTTTCACCCTGTAGCAATAAGGGTTACAAACCATTTCCTCTCAAACTTCTAAGGGGCGTTCCTCCTTTAATTATTGTCTCTTTGGAGTGCATTTGGGTACGAATCGAAGATCCGAGTGAGTCTGACACTCCTCTTACCTCTATTTTCTAGAAGAGGTGTTGTATAATCATTCTTTTCCTTCTAAAGCCCTGAAACTCTCTTTTTCCAGCAGATTCTGTTTTGTGGATTTAAAGGTTGTGTGAGTTCAAATCAGGGGCTATGGTTGAGCGAGCGTTGGTCCGCGAACTTGAGGTGGGTGGTCTGTAAGTTATATCTCATAGTCTTGATGTTTGATTTATGTGTATATGATTGTGCTTGGATATTGATATGTTGTCCATTTGGTCTCCTTGGTAGGAAATGATAAATGGGTTAATTTAATGATGATTTGAACCCCTCATGATCCCCATGGGATCTGTTGAGGTTGAATAGACCGGGCTAAAGGCCACCCATGGGGTGTGCCATATCCTTGAACGTGGAATTGGCTTGATAAACAAGGGATTGGTGGGTTATAAAATAGAACCTATGACAAGTATGTTTAGCATGTTAACATGGGTTTATGAAATGAAACTAATGATAATTGTGTTAGTTGTTAACATGGCATGGGGGGTCTAACTTGATTGTGTTAAATGAGTTATGGCGCGTAAATGGTAAGTGTGTTAAATGGTTAAAGAAGCATGCTTATGTGAACAAGTGGTGTGTGGGGGATATTGGACTAAAGCTCTACTCCCACGGGGCCAGACTAGACTGAGGCTCTAGGCCCCACCCCTGTGTTGCATGGGTTAGGGTGTCAGACTGAGGCTCTATGCCCCTAACGAATGCACGTGATATCATTACCTGGACAGAGGCTCCGAGTAAAGAGATATATGTTTTGTTTTGTGAAATGGTTGTCTATGTGAATTAAAGAACTTGACTCCCCTTATGTGTTGTTTAGTTGACCGTTATAGGCCGAGGCATATTGATGTATGTGGGTAACTCATGGAATCTAATGATCAAAGTGGCTAATGTAAATTTTATTAATCAAGGGAGCCTGGTTTATCTTTTGTTGTCCTATTGATTCCCTTACTTTTGCATATACTATTTTAGATTGAATATTTTGTAGACATCGTTGGTTGTGACCTACTAAGTTGTACTCACACCCTGTTCGAGTCGTCGTTGGGTACCTGAGCAGACTTCATGGTTGCAGGTCGGGACAAAAGCAAAGGCCCTATGCTATAGGGTTGATTTGGGGCTCAGGGATGTGCATGGATGAGGGAACCGATCTAGGTGTTGAAACCCGTTTTAGGGATTCTTCGATTTGTCTTTATTTTGGGTTTCCTTTACACTTGACACTATAAGACATGACGTAGCATATTTACTATTTGGTTGTAGGTGTGTACCCAGTTTTGGGAAATGGATTTGCCATGCATGTGTTATTGTTTACATTGTTTTCATTATTTATCATCTTATCTGTTGTGTCTTGCTCTGATAAAGAGGGTATAGTTTCCCCACATGTTCCATTAGACTATCGCTGCTAGTCGGCGGTCTCTAGCGTACGGAGAGGCGCGTCTGAGGTCATGTGGCAACCTGACTCGGGGCACCGGTTATAGTGGCATCCGGGTCAGGGACGTTACAATATAAATGTGTTTTTATAAATATATCATTATCATTATCATTAAATATAGTATATAAAAGTATTTACAATAAATATTTATAAATACAATATAAAAAAATTATATCTAAATATACAATTATATGTGAATATGTATAAATATATATAGACATATAAATGTATATATGTAATGTATAAAATTAATATCTAAATATACAATATATAGACATTTAAAAAATTTATTTAAAAATAATTATATAAATCACATGGAATTAATTATTATCTATTTTATTTAAAACAATATCTAACCATTTTTTTACATTATAAAAATATATGAGTATGTATATATATATACTTATACGGATGTGTATATAATGTTTATATATACACATGTGTGTATTAATAAACATAAATGTATTTATATTTATATTCCAATATATATAAATGAATATTAATATATAATATATTTAAATAAATATAAGTATATATATATCACACACACATAAACATATATTTCATAAATGTATTTAAAAATAAATATATAAATATATGAATAGAAATGATTTATGTAAATATATTTATAAATGAATAAAAATATCATAAAATATAGAACAAAACAAACATGGTGTAGTTGTAATGCATTCAAATTGCGAAAGGGAGGTCCAATGATCGAATACAGGCGCGTGCGCGGGTGAACGAGAGACTGAGAAATGGAAAAGTACCGGTAATAGGGCATTTTGAGCGCTGACAGAGGGGGGGGGGGGCGTGGGTTCCAGGTGGGGTGTGGGGCGGGTGGATGAAAAGCGTCAACAGAGGGGCGAGGAGTGCTCCCAAAAATTATTTTTTCTAAATTTTACAAGCGCTATAAAAAGTGCTGATAAATGATATATTTATCACCTCTTTTTTTAGCGTTGACAAAGGGGGTCTTCATCAGCGCTGATAAAAGCCGACTTTTAACGGTGCTTAGATTAACGAAGCATTTTAAGCATTGATAAAGCCAAATTGTAGTGCTTTTAAAAGCACGATCTGTAGCAATTAGTATTTCCACTTGGAGAATTACTATATCTTGGAACTTGGAGTTACGTGTCGTGATCACATAGATGTGGAGCTCAAAATGGGCATGGTGAATAAAGACCACGTCATGTTGCTTGATAACTGGAGGTTACGTGTAGACTCGCTACTTTGGTGCTTCTTTGACTGATTTGATTGTTATAACTCGAATCTTAACGACTCAAATAGATCTAAATAGTCATTTTTTTTGGCGGTGAGGTCACATCTTCGAGTCTCACCATTCACGTCCTTGCTTGGGCGCCTCGGAGGCTGCTGCATGCGACACGTGTCAGTTGGTCGAAAGGTTTGTCATGACACCCATGAAAGATTTATCCCGTTGTTTGTCGAGGGGTTGGTGGTCGGTGACAGTTTTATGACACCCCAATTCACCTATCTTTTTAGGGCGTACACTGAGAACAATCCCAAATGAACGCAGTGCAACCCTGCGGGTCAAGGTTTCTGGGTGTAGGGATCGTGTCCCACATCAAAGACTGGAGGGCATTGGACATCATATATAAGCCCCAGTCACCCCCCTCCCATCATAAGGTCTTTTCAGAAAAGGGTTGGCAGTGAGCCTTGATGAAGAATAAACTCGTGAGGTAACGAACCAAAGCGGACAATATTGTGATGTGGGGCCCTGCAACCCCGATGTAAGCCCTACAATCAATTGACATCAGAGTCGGGTAGACAAACCTTTGATCGTAGGGCAAGCACCGGGGGAGAGATTATTGGAATCCCAAATGAACGCAATGCAGCCCTACGAGTCAAGGTTGCTGAGTGCAGGGACTCTGTCCCACACCGGAGACCGAAGGACGCTAGGTATCACATATAAGCTCCAACCATCCCCCTCCCATCACAAGACCTTCTCAGAAGAAGGTTGGCAGTGAGCCACCCTGGGCATCGAGCCTTGCTGAAGAATAAACCTGTGAGGTAGTGAATCAAAGTGAAGAATATTGTGATGTAGACCCTGCAACCCCGATGTAAGCAACACAATCAATAACAATAATATTGTATTCAAATAAAAAGGATAACGTCACCCGTAAAGTGAATTTTATATCATGTTGGTGTCAGTTGCCATCCTATGGCGTATGAGGGTTTTGAGAGTCTCTTTGAAAAAATAAACGGGCAAAAGTTTCGGTATCCAAAATTTCACTCCCTTTAATCATCCCTCAATTCCACTCTCTTTTACTTCCACTTATATTGAAGGATTTAAATTTATAACATGACTGGTTTTTGTCAAAAAAAAAAAAAGAATAAAATTCACCGTCCAAAATGCATGATATAAATTTTAAGAATATTTTTTAGTAAATATGTTTTTTAGACTTATTCATCATCAGTTCCACTTGACATAAAAAAAAAACATATTTTATCTTCTCATAGGATAATTTTATATAGATTTGATAAAAAGACTTTATATAGGTTATATAAAGGTGTAAAGTTGGAATGTTTGAAAAAAAATTACCGGTGCAAGAATCTCGACTTCCGAATTGAAAATCCCATTGAATCTGGCTCCATCAGTTTCAACGCCAAGATTCAGTTCAAAACCAAATCCCACCTAACGACAGGTGACCTCAGCTAACCGGAAGGTACCCCGATTTGTGGTGTTTCCTCACAATCTACCAATCATCTCGCGCCTCTCCCTCCCTCCCTCCCTCTCCTATCCGTATCTCCCCCGCTTCCCCTGATCTGAATCTCTAATCCGCATTAAGTGGGCCGGCAGACCGGATTTTGTTGTCCGTAATTTTGTTTAGATAGCAGTCAATGCCATTTTTATTTTGATATTTGTTTGGGCAACCAAACCATTTGACTTCCCAGCACCCAGTTTGGGATTGCAGACCCCCCTACAAAGCATATTGGCTGTTGTTGAAGACACATCGGAAATTCTCAGACCATCGAGGGAAATTCTGTTGTTTTTTGTTTCTTTCTGATGGGTTTTGTTCCCAATTTGCAAAGAGGGTCCGGACAAGATTTTTTGTGGTTTAGGGGCTTAATCCGGAGGAAGAAGGTCGACTCGGTTCATGCATGCTCTGAGATTCATCATCATCACCAACGCCATAATCATCAGCTGGCCAAGGAGTTGTCTGTCGGTCACCTCATCGCGATTGGTGATTTCATTCGCGATTCACGATTTTGTTTTCGGAGAAACTTCTGCATCAATGCACTCTATTTAGTTTTTAAGGATGCACCAGTTCGTGATTTTAGATTCTCTCCTTTTTCTAGCTGATTCAGTTCAAGAGTTTATTTTTTTGCATCTTATTTATATTAAATTTCCATGCTCTAATTCATTAACCACCAACATCCCTCATCATCATTATTTTTTGGTGTATGGTTTCTTATTGATGCGACTGATATTGCCTATTATTCTGCTGATCCAGGACGTCATTTTTAGTTTATCATTATGACAGTACTTATTCACACTAGTTTTAATTGCTATAAAAGAAAAATTATACAACTTCTATTGCCGCATGAATTATTTTTTTAAGGGCCCCTTCAATATTAATTTGTTTTTATTACATTCCTTATTCAATACAGCGAACCCCTGCCATTAGCTTCACCCAGGATTATGGCTGCAAACTGCTATAGTGACATTTAAGAGGAGACTGTGAAGTCTGGAATATATATCTTCATGGCTTGATTCAGCGGAGGTTTCTCAAAAATGTCACCTTTACAGAGTCTTGAATAATTCCAACATAATATTACATGATATTCAAGTGACCACCTTAGCATTTGATCTCACTTATGAGTAACAACAAATCACGAACACCCATTCATATGACCATCTGATTTCTGTTTCCCCCTTTTAAGCTAGATGCATCATGTCTCTTATTTAAATGTTACTGTTCTTTCACTCAACTTGTCTGTGCTTCACAAAATCAGGAATTGGGTCAACTATCGGTGCTGGAGTTTATATTCTTGTTGGGACAGTTGCACGTGAGCATTCTGGACCAGCCCTCGCCTTTTCTTTCTTGATAGCTGGATTAGCAGCTGCTCTCTCGGCATTTTGCTATGCAGAGCTTGCAAGCCGCTGCCCTTCTGCTGGAAGTGCCTATCATTATTCATACATATGCATTGGGGAAGGGTAATTTGTCAATGTTTCACTTCAACTTATCACTCAAATTGTTCTTTGGATCATGTTAGTATTATGAAGCCAGCCACGAATTTTAGTGTGCATTTTTGCCCCCATTATCCTCATGGGAGTTGGTTGTTTTTTGTTATGTCTGTGTGCCTATGTGTCCCTTTTTAGGCGAATTGCAATATTACTTCATTTTGTTGCTTACGGCACTCACTGCTTGCAGCATTGCGTGGTTGATTGGTTGGGCTTTGGTATTGGAATACACAATTGGTGGCTCAGCTGTTGCGCGGGGCATATCACCCAATCTGGTTCATTATTCTTTCTTAATTTTTTTAATACATTGACCGACTTTTTGAGCAATAATTTTTAAAAAGGTGCTTTTTTTAGAATAATCTATCTGTCACAAGCTGGCAATGCTGTTTTCTGTTTTCATTTTTCTTGCCTGCTGTTTTGTTTTTTACTTTAGTTTCTGTTTACCTGATAGAGCTAACCTTGAGTCAACCCTTTTACTAGTTGTGATGCCATCTTTCTAGATGTTAGTTAAACATTGCTTATATATTCTCAATAGAAACAGTGCCTTTTAGTCTTGCCTAGTTTGTAGTTCCTTAAAGGTTGCAAGTGTATGGAGTTTGCCTTAAATATCCGTAAGGGAGAGCTTTTCCACCTGAAAGGGTCCCACCCTGCTTGAATCAAATTAATCTGGACCAGACAGGCCCCCTTGATACATGCCGGGCATGGCTAGAATACCAGTGGTATTAATACAAAAGAAAAAAGAAAGAAAAAAAAAAAGGCTGTACATTACAATATCAATAGCTCGCCTCTATGTATGTATGTATGTATGAGGACGGAACGCTTTATCTATAGAGTCAAATATGAGATGCAACTTGAGATAGATACCAAATAAATACCAAATTCAAACTAGAGGAGAAAGGAAGATATGATAGACCTAGTCAATACCCATATCTTAAATATCTAAAATACACAAATAATGGCTCCCTCCCAGCGTAAGCATGTGTTCTTAACCTGAAACTGTATCTGAGCTAATACAATTTGTCTTCTTTTGCATTGCTTATAATAATTATATGAACATCAGTTTTATTATATTAAGTAGGCATTTATTTCACTTACCGTGTTATTAATTTCATCCTTTTCTCCACAGTGCTTATTTTTTGGAGGTAGTGAAAGTTTGCCTGGCTTTCTGTCCCGCCATTATATTCCTTGGCTGGGTCTTGTTGTGGACCCGTGTGCAGCAGTCCTAGTTCTTATTGTCACCTCTCTCCTGTGCGTGGGAATCAAAGAGGTACATGCCTTTCTTCTATTCTTTTTATCTCACCAGTCTTTCAAGAGTGTTAGATTGCATCTGGTTTTGGAAAATGTTTTATGTTTTCATTTTCTAAAAATGTATTAAAAAATGTTAGAAAATATTTTGTATAGTTGGGAAAAACAAGGAAGTATGTGGATTTAACTCTTCATACATTTTCTGACAAGCATGAAAACAATCTCTCTTATTTCTATTTTCATTTTCTAAAAACTGTTTTCTGCTTATATAATCTAATTCATTTTTGAAAAACGAAAACAGAAAACGTTTTTCAAAACCAAACGCAGTCTTACTTCCTGATCTTTGATGATCTCATTTTCTGTTTTTAAGTTTCCGGTTCTTTTTCTTGTTTCTAAAAAATTGTTACCTTATCTATTTTTTTCTCCTAAAACTTTTTTATATTTCCATATTCTTGACTTTGAATGCCTTTTCAATGCAGAGTATGCTTGCACAGTCCATTGTCACAGCAGTTAATGTTTGTGCCATGATTTTTATCATAACGGCGGGTGGATATCTAGGTTTCAAGACTGGCTGGGTTGGATATGAACTCCCAGTAGGGTAATGGGGATCTGCTGAATTTAATTCTGATTCATTTAACTCTGTGGTTTCTTCATTCAGTTGGCTTTGACAACATAATAGGTACTTTCCATTTGGGGTAGATGGGATGCTTGCTGGGTCTGCCACTGTGTTCTTCGCTTACATTGGCTTTGATTCAGTTGCCAGCACTGCTGAGGAGGTATCTACCAAATTTTCTTTCTTTTTTATATTTTGTACTATAAAATCACGGGATTTTAATTGAATCCTTGAATCATTTTGTTGACAGGTAAGGAATCCTCAACGGGACCTGCCATTGGGTATAGGAGCTTCACTTTCTATATGTTGTACATTGTATATGTTGACCTCTGTTGTTGTTGTTGGACTGGTACCCTACTATGCGCTAGACCCCGACACACCCATCTCCTCAGCATTTGCCAGTCATGGGATGAAATGGGCAGCGTAAGCAAGATCTATAGTAGCATAAGGCACTTTCGTTTTTTTCCCTGTTTCTGAAAAACTGGTTACACTTAAATTCCTGAAGAAAAGAATTTAAATAAGTGGTAGAAAAACACTTAATCAGTGAGTAATATGGAAACTCTTATACAGAAGCACTTTTCATAAGTGGTTAGTGCTCTAAGCAGTTTTTGACCAGTGTTGTCAAAGAGAACCATCAATAGTCGGGTGACTTGCCTTGGAAGCTCATTTTTTAGTTTTTGTTGCAGGTACATTATAACTTTTGGAGCCGTCACTGCACTTTGCTCTACATTGATGGGTTCACTTCTCCCTCAGGTGATTACTGTGTTGTTAGTGACGGTTCTAGTTTTTCTATCATTCATGAATAATAGGATAAAGTAACACCACTAATGATTTTGTTTGGTTTTGGGGGTTCTAATGTGTGCAGCGCAATGAATTCAAATATCATGTTCAATATCCAAATGAAACTTATTTAAATCAGGATATAGAGTGTTTTTTTAAATAGCTGCTTGATTTTTGAGGCGAAACTCATGAGTATTATGTAGATCACCAATTGAACATAAATTCTATCCAAATCGTTATGAACTTCACGAGTTTTGTGAATCATTGATGATTCTTTTTATGAACATTAACCGAAGTCTTCTTCTTCCTTTCATAGCATTAACTACATCTCAGCAAGATGCAAAAAAAGAAAGGGTGGTCAGGTTTCTTTCACTCCAAAATGCGTTTTAGGGTGTGGAAATTCTCAAAAACTTCTAAATTTTTTCTCTTGAAACTCCTTGTGGAATCTTTTTTTCCTTAAGATTTCATACAAGTAAATTTTCCTCTTAAAATATCTCATATCTATGATTTTTCTTTAAAAAATATTTTCTCTTCTCATTTTTATTCCTAATTAAAGATATGATTTAAAACTTCTGTCTTGTAAGCTTAAAATTTTAGTATGACCCATATCTATGGGTTGTCACATTTTTATCCGTAAATTCATTCATAATTAATTTTAAACCAAGTCAAATTAAGTAATCATATCCTTAATTATGAGTTTGTATTTTAGGTGAACAAAATGTTTGTATTTATGGCGCTAATCAAACAGATAAAATCTAATCATTGCAGTCCAAACTCTCTGTAAAATTAGGTTCAAATTCTCTGGTTTTTTCAGTTCATATTTGTTAGGACCGTAGGTGGGAGTGTGAGGGAAGATAGGACAAACAACCATATACGCTGTATTTGAAAGCAGCCGAAAGATCCTTCAAGAAGAGGATTACAGTAGAAGGAGATTTAGAAGAAGAAGAAAGAACTCCCCTGGGAAAAGCCACTCCTTGAGGCCTAGGTCGGAACCTCCCAAGGTTGAGACCTCCAATCAGCCTAGCTGATTCCAACAAATGTCTGTATGCCCCCACCTACTTCTAACAACCCTTATTTAATATTCCTTACCTACCACAGCCAGCCCAACACACTATTGTAAAGAAAAAGACAATACTGCCCCCTGGCAGTTACGAACTATGTTCTCATATGGACAACCCCCTACCCTCACATTCATCACCTCCCTCTTGAAAAACCCACCTTTTCCTCAAGGTTAATAATTTGATAAAGTTCTGAATGAACTCGTTCACCTTAATAGCCTGCCAATAATTTGAACTGTTGAGACGTCATTTGTTTAGTTGATCCTGCAATGCCTGCACTATCTTTTGGAATGAATGGTCCAATTTGTAAGACCACTTCAGGTGCAAACACAAGCCGTTTGTTCAGGCAACCCGGATCAATCTGAGCAACAACTATTATGTCCACTATATCAACAACTGAAACATTCTCCCCAGCCAAGCCTTCGGCTTCCAAACACAGCTCGTCACGAGCCTCTACTTCCCCTAGGTGTCTATACCAGTACCATATTCAGCTCTTGAATTTCCAACCCTTCTTTAAAACAACATCACAATCCCCAAATGATACAAAGACACAACAGCCAGCAACCAACAGTCAACAGGCTTAACCACTTGAGCTCTGCAGCACCCATGATCTTGCTTTCTGTGGCAATGCTACCGGTACATGCAATCTTGTCACCGCTGGGACGAGATGCCCAAACTGCATCAGCTTCATGGCCTAAACCAGTGAGGATATTAAGAACACCAGTAGGACGACCCACCCCACCGCACACTTCTGCCAACTCCGGGCTGGAGACAGATGCCAATCCGGCAGGCTTCAGTTTTGCTGTGCACCCAGCAGCCACTGCAAGTGCAGTTTTCCTTGTAGCCATCAACAACAGACAGTTCCAAATTTTATTGACCTGTTGAACCTGCATGTTGAATTTATAAAATGACCAAACGCTCTTTACTGTAAGAAGACAAGATGATTTCCTGGAAGAAGGTGAAACAATTCTGCAAGTTCCAAACAGTTCTGCTTTATGACAGTTGTGTGCGTTATACTTCAAAGTGCCTTGAGCTCCTCTTCAGTTGGTGAAGATACAGAAGCTTCTCCCAGCACAGTTTAGGACACGAACTGGCAGTGCCCACCCAAAATTCACCGAGCAATAGAACAATGGCCTTGGAATTGCTGCCACTGCGAACCAAATTTGACTGAGAATTAGATAAATCTTGTCCAGCCCCTACCAATGGGAGTCCAAGAGACGCCTTTCCTTTAATTGTAGCAGCCTTCACTTCCTCTATAACTACAGTAATTGGAACATGATGAAACTTCTTTCGATGTGGAGGTTCTTGATCCTCTTTGACATCTTTTCAGTCCCCAGCAACCTGTGTGATACCAAACTGTTTCAGCCTATAATCCCCATGAACAATAACTTTAATTGCACTTCGCCAACTCTTGGGTTTTGCAGTCAGACAAGGCAGTAACAGTGCAGCCTTCCCTTCCAGCAGATAAGGATATCCCCTTCATCAGTACATTTCTTGATAGGTGCAAGAGAGAAAAAACAAGGAATTCTATTGATTTACAGAAACAGTACACAGGTTTTCCAGGAAACAGAGGAGAAGAAGAAATGGAGAAGAGAAAATAGAAGAGGAATAAGAAGAAGAAAGATAGAAGAAATGGAGAACTCCCCTAATGATGCCGTTCCCTGGGCCTGAGGCCTCACCCTCTGAACTGCCGTGCAGCCTTCAGCAAAACAATTCGTCCCCACTGATTGCCCCCTGCCTCTATTTATTACCCAGCTAGCCCCAACAACTTCCTAACAAAATAATAGGGCATTTACATATTTTCCCCTAGCAATTAAAAGAAACCCCACCCCACCCCACATTGTTATCACCCGTATACTTATCAATACCCACCCTTTGAAAATCCACCTTGTTCACAAGGTGGAGGTCTTTCGGGTTGTCTTCTCAGCCGAATGGACCGTCCTTCTCTTGTCTCCCTTCCGACCCCTCTTCCTCCCCACTTCGCTGCTCGAAACACTTCCATATCATTAGTTTGAGTCCCTTTTCTGGACACCTATGTCCCAGAGTGAATTTTTGTCCACAAGCATAGCACAATCCTTTGGCCTTCCTTTCCTCAAACTCATCTTTGGATAGATTTCGTACTCCTTTATAACGTGGTGCAACTTCATGTGTCCTCTCCTTTTCGTTCCCACCAGTGTCCTCTCCTTTTCATTCCCACCAGCAGGTGGGATGAGACTGATTTCTGGTCGCCAACTCCTTTCCAGGCCAGTTGGAATATTCCTCCTGTTCCGCAGCTCTGGTTCCTTGACTATTCCTGTATCACCAATCCCCTTTCCACTCTCCTAGCCAAAGTTAATAGCTGCGTTTTGCTCCGTGGTTCGAGTGTCAACACAGAACTCCCAATTCCAGGCTTCAATCCTCCTATAAACAAACTTGCATACCATTTTTCAGTTAAGTCCGACAATCGCAAGACCACGTGTTCAAATTCATCAATGTATTCATACACAGATTCTGTTTGCTGCAACTCCTTCAAAAATATCATCGGATCTTCCTTCGCGGCACTATGATATCTTCCTAACAGCTCCTTAAGTTGTGTCCATGTGAGCTCTGGTTTAATTGACCTCATAGAGACGATCCAATACTGCACCATCCCTTCAATACTCAATTGCGCCAAAGAAACCTTCAACTCCTCTCAGATATGCTGGATTGAGAAGTAAGTTTTTACTCGTATGATCCGTGTAGATGGTGAATTCCCCTTCCCTCAATGTGAGGTGGGGATACTCTTTTATAGATGAGTAAATCTAATTACAAGGCGGGTAAGTCCGATGTGGGACTCAGAAATACCCATTTAAACTTAAATGGGGTCCAACACTCCCCCTCAAGCTAGACATGCCCAGATTGGATAGAGTCCCACAAAGAAAACAAAGGTGACAAGACACAAGACACATGACCATCTCATACTCCCCCTCAAGCTGGGCCATGGAGGCTGTGAATACCCAGTCTGGTAGTGAGTGACTCAAGGCGAGCTCCTGGGAGACCTTTGGTGAAGAGATCGGCAAGCTGATCTGCCGTCAGGATATGGCCGAAACCGATATGGTGCTGCTCCAGATGGTGGCGGAGAAAGTGACAGTCCACCTCGATATGCTTTGTCCGTTCATGGAAGACGGGATTCGAGGCAATCTTCTTGGCGGCCTGATTGCCACACCAGATATGAGCAGAAGTCGATGCGGGGAAACCGAGCTCATGGAGGAGATGACAAAGCCAGAGGATCTCAGTAGTGACTGTGGCCATGGCTCGATACTCGGCCTCGACACTCGACCGGGAGACGACAGTCTGCTTCTTACTGCGCCAAGAGATGAGATTGCCGGCGAAGAACACAGCGAAACCCGAAATAGACTTGCGGGTAGCGAGGCAACCGGCATAGTCCGCATCACAGAAGGCCTCAACATTCATGTGAGCATGATGTGAGTACTGAATGCCACGTGTAGGGTCTTTCTTGATGTATTTGACAATGCGGAGGACAGCATCCCACTGAGATCTGGTGGGATGCTCCATGAACTGGCTGACTTTGCCAACGACACAGGCAATGTCGGGACGCGTCATGGTGAGGTAGTTGAGTTTACCGACCAGGCGTCAATAGCTCTCGGGATGAGGAAATGGTTCCGAGTCGGAATGAAGGGAGCGTTCCCTAGGCTCAAGTGGAGTATCCACTGCGGTGGCGGTGTTCAACCCGGCATCCTGCAAGATATCGAGAGCATACTTGCGCTGGCAGAGAGAGATAGTGTCCGCAGTCCGGGAGACCACGATGCCAAGGAAGTAAGTGAGGGGACCAAGATCCTTGGTGTGAAAGTGCTGGTGAAGATGCGTCTTGAGGCTGGCGATGCCTCTGGAGTCACTCCCTGTGATGATGATGTCATCAACATAAACCACAAGCAAGATACAGCCGTGCGCCGTCGTACGGAAGAAGACCGTGTGATCTTTCATACTTCGAGAGAGCCCAAAGGCTGTGACGACAGTGCTGAAGCGGCCAAACCATGCTCGAGGAGACTGCTTGAGGCCGTAGAGGGAGCGACGAAGACGACAGACATGCCGGTCGGCACCAGAGGTAGAAAAACCAGGGGGCTGCTGCAGGTAGACTTCTTCATCAAGAAATCCATGGAGAAAAGCATTTTTAACATCCAGTTGATGAAGCGGCCAGTGATGATGAGCAGCCAGAGAGAGAAAAAGGCGGACATAGGCCATCTTTGCGACTGGAGAGAAGGTCTCAAAGTAGTCGACGCCATACGTCTGGGCAAATCCCTTTGCGACAAGCCGGGCTTTGAGGCGGCAAAGAGAGCCATCGGGATTGAGACGGATCGTAAAAATCCATTTACAGCCGACCGCCTGTTTGCCTGCCGGAAGTGGAACAAGATCCCAGGTATGGTTGTCATCCAGAGCTTGTAATTCATCCCTCGTGGCGGCCAGCCACCCAGGGTGAGATTTTGCTTCACCAACTGTCCGAGGAATCGACACGGTCTCCAGCGCTGACAGACCCCTGTATGAAGATACAAAGAGAGGAGTAGTCTGACAGGAGCGAGTACCTTTCCGGAGCGCAATCGGCACGTCCTCGGGAGCTGTGACAGGAGCATCGGACGAAGCAGGAACAATGTTGTCCTCGGCCGGGATGGGAGGTACAACGGAAGGACGACGAGAGTAGGTCTGTCCAAAGAGATGACCGGTCGGAGGAGACACCAGAGGCGGGTGAACTATGAGCGGAAGACAATCATCGATGGTAGTGTCGGGATACGGAGAGGGGAGAGTGAAAGGAGAGTTCTCGACAAACGATACGTCGGCAGAGGTGATATACCGGCGGAGGTCTGGAGAGAAGCATCGGTACCCGCGCTGAGTGCGGGAATATCCGAGAAAAAGACATCGAAGGGATTTGGGAGAAAGTTTGGAGAGATTGGGGCGAGTGTCCCGGACATAACATAGACATCCGAAGACGCGGAGTGGAAGGGAGTGAGGAGGACGATCGGGGAAGAGGGTATGAAAAGGAGTCTCCCCCTGAAGGATGGAGGAGGGAAGACGATTGAGAAGGTAAGTAGCAGTGAGGATGACATCCCCCCAGAAGAGAAGAGGTACCTGGCGGTGGAAGAGGAGGGCATGAGCGGTTTCCAAAATATGCCGGTGTTTCCGCTCGGCCACCCCATTTTGCTGAGGGGTATCAGGACAGGAGGTCTGGTGGATGATGCCGTGGGACCGCAGGAACTGCTGAAAGTGAGTGGATAAGTATTCCCGCCCATTGTCAGATCAGAGACATTTTACAGGGATAAAAAACTGTGTCTGAATCTCATGGAAAAAGGTCTGAAAGGTGGAGAGAACCTCTGTCCGATCTCGAAGAAGGTAAAATCATGTCATCCGAGAATAATCATCAATGAAAGAAATGTAATATTTATACCCAGATTGACTCGAGGTGGCACAGGGACCCCATACATCGGAATGAACCAAATCAAAGGGTTTGGCGGCCCGGGTGTCAACTCGAGGAGAATAGGATGTGCGATGATGTTTCACAAAACGACACGACTCACAAGGAAAAGATAAATGGGGACTAATATCGGGGTAGAGTTGATGAAGAGCTGAGGCGAAGGGGTGGCCCAACCGAGAATGGAGATCTAGGGCACGAGCAGGGATAGACGCGCAGGCGATGGAAGGCGGGCCAACGAACATGTACACCCCATCCCGAAGCTGGCCTCTACCAAGTTCTCGGTTCGTCGTCCGCTCCTGAAACAAAACAGAAGACGAGGAAAAGATAGCATTACAGTTGAGGTCCTTGGTCAGCTTGCTGATGGAAAGCAGGTTAAAAGGACTCCGAGGTACATGAGCCACCGAGGACAGGTGAAGGGAGGAGGTGAGGGAACAGGTGCCAAAGCCGGCGATGGGGAGAGTGGACCCATCAACAACAGTGATGGCTGAGGATCCACTATAGGGACGGTAGTTGGAGAGAATACCTGCATCCCCGGTGAGGTGGTCGGACGCACCTGAGTCAAGCATCCATGCAGGGGAACGATGACTGACAAGAGCAGTGTGACCACCGGAATGGGCAAGCGAAGCTGATGAAGAACCCGACACGGAGGTGGTCCGGTAATCGTGAATCAGCTGGATCTCAGCCAGGGATAGATCCAACGACGGGGGAAGAGCAACAGCAGGTGAGGACGCATCGCGGATCGCAGTCTGGCCCTGGCGGGGGTGCGAATCGGGACGACCATGCAGGACCCAGCAACGGTCGACTAGATGACCGAGCTTGCCGCAGTGCTGGCAGAGGGGGGCGAGGTCGGCCGTCTCCACGGCCGCGCCCTCGAGGGCCAGTAGGGCGACCACCGCCACGTCCGAGGAGCGCAGTGTGATCAGGGATGGGGACGGGTGGTGCAAGGGCCCGATGAGCCTTCTGCAGGCGATGATAGACCTGCGGGATATCCAGCGTAGACGGGCTGGCTAGCATCTCAGTGGCCGTCGTGATGTAGTCCGGTGCGAGACCATTCAGAAGATTGAATGGGCAGAGCTGGTCCCGTTGAGTCTGCGCTTCGGCCGGAGTTTGAGGAATAGGCCAGAGTTCCTGCAGTTCGTCGCGGAGACCCTTCCATTCCATGAAGTAGTTTGGGAAGGTCCGATCCTGCTGGCGGATATGGGAGAGACGCTGTAGAACGTCGGAGACCCGAGCCAAGTTATTGGTCTCGGAGAACATGACAATCAAGGAATCCCATAGCTCTTTGACTGTGTTGGCAGTCCTGGTGACATCTTTCACGGAGCGGTCCATGGAGTTGACCAGTAAGGCGAAGATTTTGCTGTCCGCCAGCTGCCAAGAGTCGAACTTGGGGTCAGTGATATCGGGTGGGGGTTTCTCAAGATGAGAATGAAGCCCCATGTCGCGGAGGGACATCAAGACCGTCTTCCGCCAGACGGAGAAATTAGTGGCATCCAGCCGGTCATTGACAAGCCGGGAGGAGGCCGTGATCAGGGACGACGGAACGGAGGACGCGTCCATGGAGGGCGGGCGCTGGTCCGGTTCGCCGGGAGGTGCGCGGTGGAAGGGAGGCGGCCCGGAGATGTCGCCGGAGGGAGCAGCGACAGGGGGTCGCGCTCAGGATGGTGCGTCCGGGCAGGGGCGCCGCGTGGGCGCGGGCGCCGCCGGTGCTAGGGCGCGGGTGCTGGGCAGGAGCGCCGCGGGGCCGAGGGCGGTGCTGGACCTGGGCGCGCCGGAAGCCGGAAGCCGGGGCCGGGAGCCACGCCGGGAGAGGGCGCCGGTAGGGGAGCCGCTGGGAGAGTGGGCTGCCGGGAGAGAGGGCGGGAGAGGAAGGCCGCCGGGAGGAGGGAGGTGCGACGGGAGGAGCGGCGACTGGGTGGAGGTTCACTGAGGAGATCGCGCACGAGGGAGGAGGCGCGACGGGGAGGGCCTTGTCCGGAGAGGAGGGCCGCGTCAGGAGCCGCGTGCCGGAGGAGCCTCGTCGGGGAGGGAGGCGCGACTGGAGGAGGCGCTACGGGCCGTCGGGTGCGGGAGGCCGCCGCCGAAGAGGAGGGCCGCGTCAGGGAGATCGCGCGCCAGGAGGGACGGGGAGGGCTGCGTCGGGGCGAGGAGCGCCAAGGGCGAGGCACCGGGGCGAAGGCGCTGCTGCGCGAAGGGAGCCGCGCCGGGAGAGAGGGCCGCCTGGAAGGGAGCCGTGCCAGGAGAGAGAGAGGGCCGCCGGGAGGGAGGACCGCCGGGAGGGAGGGCCGCTGGGAGGGAGGGCTGCCGGAAAAGGAGGGCAGAGCCAGAGGGGGGGAAGAGAGGCGGGGCCGGTCAGAACCGGGAATCCGCTGGGAGGGAGGGTCGGGATGAAGATCCCTCAGATACCATGTAGATGGTGAATTCCCCTTCCCTCAATGTGAGGTGTGAATACTCTTTTATAGATGAGTAAATCTAATTACAAGGCGGGTAAGTTCGATGTGGGACTCAGAAATACCCATTTAAACTTAAATGGGGTCCAACAATCCGCGACACTGGATCCACACCAAAAAAATTTGGCATCTTTACCGGTTTGGAAAACGCACGTAGTGCTGCCAATTCCGTTTCGTTCATACCTCTGTCATTCACCTCGTACCCCGGACACTGCTCTCTTTTCTTTACCTCTGTCCTCAAACTACTCCTGCTTTCCTCGATAATCACAGATTTCCTCATTCCGTACGCGCTGTCAAATTTGTTTGAAGCCGAGATAGTGCCGTCAACACGTCTCGCATTTGGATTTCCAGTCCCTGAAGTGATGCTTCCTGACGCTGCTGTCCTGCCCCATGATGCTGGATTCCGGACTGCATGTCCTCTATTGTTGACTCCAATTTGACAATTTTGTTCTCCATTTTGGTGGTCATCTGCTGCTGGGATTTCTTCAAGCCCTCCTAGTGAGTAGACCGCGTCTGCTGCTCCGCACGAACCGGGACCACCCGCCTTAGTTGCGGGTGTTGCGTTTGCTTCGTCTTGTGTGAGCGGAAGGATAGCAAGATGCACCTCCTTCAAGTGACGAAAGTCTGGTCATTCAATCAGTTGCTTGCGGTTCGCCTGGTCAAAAGCCAGCAGATGATTCCACTGTGACGAACCAATTCTCTTCTGCTAAAACTGCTGCGCCGTGAGTCATCCTCTACTGCCGTGATTCCTCTGCTTTGTCTGGCGCGCCTACTGCAACTGTCGTGAGTTGCGTTCCACCTCAGCTGCCTCGTCTATTGCTTAGCGGTTGTGTCGCGTTCCACCATCGTCTGTTTTTTTTTCTACTGCTGTGTCCGACACTGCATGAAGTTACTGTGCACTGCTACGAAGGCTACAGCTGTTGCGATTCGTTCCTTGAATTTCTCTCTCCCCAGTGGTGATTCCCTCTCAATGAAAGCACCAATTGATAGGTGCAAGAGAGAAAAAACAAGGAATTCTATTGATTTACAGAAACAGTAGGCAGGTTTTGTAGGAAACAGAGAAGGAGAAGAAGAAATGGAGAAGAGAAGGAGAAGAAGAAATGGAGAAGAGAAGGAGAAGAAGAAATGGAGAAGTGAAAATAGAAGGAGAAGAAGAAATGGAGAAAGATAAAAGGAATGGAGAACTCCCCCCAAGAGACGCCGCTCCTTGGGCCTGAGGCCTCACCCTCCGAAATGCCGAGCAACCTTCAGCGAAACAATCTGTTCCCACTGACTGCCCCCCGCCTCCCTATTTATTACCCAACTAGCCCCAACAACTTCCTAACAAAATAATAGGGCATTTACATATTTTCCCCTGACAATTAAAAGAAACCCCACCACACATTATTATCACCCGTATACCTATCTCTTCTTATGTCGCCACGAGTTCTAACTTTGTTCACAAGTACCCTTGTTCCTTGGTTACGCATAGCATGACCAGTAGCTGGCTCATGCACAACAACAATATGCCAACTTCTTCTCAGGTTCGACTCGTTTCCGGACTGTGATGATTTCCTCAGCTTCGAACCGGTTCTAGGAGGAGTCGCTAGACTGTGGCCTTTCTTCTTCGCCCCAACATCCAAGGACAACTCATTCAATGTTCACATGACCTGTTGAAAAAGCTTTTGCGTCGCTCGAGCAGGCTTTTGTTGCAATGCCACTTCGGCAGGCTCCAATGTGTGTTCTGTAGCACCACTAGATCGGTTCCTTGCACTCGCCTTGCGACGCTCTCTCAAAAGTCGAGTCGAGTATTTTGAGAAAAAACGTCTTTCGCCCCGCTTCGTTCTTCACAACTCGAGCTTGGAAAGGTGAGGCGATTTTCCTTTGTTCCTTGCCAATCGTTTGTAGTTGGCGTTATGCTCGGTCTCGTTTCTTCCGCAGTTAATGTAAGAGTTAGTGTCCTAGAACCAACTGGTTTTACTTTGATTACATGGATATTTAATGTATTATTACATATTGTTCATTGTTCTGCATGACTATGATGTAATAATGTCCTAGAGTATTTGTTGCATTGATAAGGTCATGGCAGTTCCCCGCTATAATGAGAACTTTGAAATGCTATAACAATATTCTTAAATATAGTTCTGCGGTTGGATGACATACTATGATGGGACACATAGCATGCAGACCGTCAGGTCCGAGTACCCGTAAGCAAATGAGACTTCCTTCCATGAAGTCCGCACTTGGTAATCTCCAAGATAGGAGATTATGAGAACAAACCCGCTAGTAGGAATTCCGCATGTTTTAGTGTCATCAGATATTTCTATCTGCGAGCGTGTGTAATGATCCTTAGACTTTAAGATTATCATTAATACGTGTCATGACTCGCGCGCTTTGATTTACTGACGAAAACCGTCACGCGGACAGTTGACGGGAAGTAGGGTACGTTGGGTGTGTCACGAGTGACATGTTATTAATGAATAAGTCGAGGAATGATTTGTCCCTTCCATTTATGGAAGTTGATATCTCGACCTTTTTGATTGAAATAGAACCGTCGCGCAAAATTCCATGGCCATGGTGTAACGATGAGTTTATTTCAGGTAGTCAAAGCACGACGTATCAAGTATAAAAGTTGATGACACTATCATGAAATCTGTTTGATGAGATATTGCAACAAAGAGATTATATTACACAGTGAGCGTTTGTATGTGGATGTCGTTGTTGCGACTTTACATTCTTTCTCTTGGATGTTTTGACCCGTTGCTAGACAATACTCTTGGACTTTAGGCAAGCCCGCTTAATGCCAACGAGAAAGAATCCTAAAGGGTCACACACTAAGTGTTTTTTGTGGTCTCGGTTAAATTCTATTTGAATTTAATTAATGAAATAAATATTATTCTCAAGACTGTGTAATAATTTTATTCAAGTTAAAATGATCGCATAAATTAAATGAAATATATTTATTTATTTTATTGAACATTTAATAAATATTTATTTACTAGTTTGTAAATAAAATATTTTTTTAAGAGAATAAATTATTTATTTATTTATTCGGGTGTTCAATAAATGGAAGTGGAGTTTGAGCGGACCAAGGTCGGTCCGGTGGTAAAATAATTATTTGCAAGACGGTAAATAATTATTTAACTAGTTAGCACAAGTTAAAATAATAATGACGCTGCTATTATTTTGTGACGCGAAATTTTATTTTATAATTCCGTTTTGCGCAAGTTGACGCACCATGAATAATGACGCGGTATTATTATTATGAGCATGAGTTTTCTCTAAATTCATGAATGTATTTAATTGTTGGTATGCAATTAACTATTGTAACTGAAATTCCATGTATATAAATAGACAAGTAGGCCTATTGTGTCATACACCACACCACACGCGCCTGGTGAATTGAAAATTGTTGAGCCAAACAATTTCTCTCTCGAATCCTCTTTTCTCCCCTCTCAAGAACGAGATACGTTCTTCAAGGCCGAAGAACAAGCGATTAAGAACGATCGACACAAGACACTCGCTTCGCCACACTAGCTCCCGGATAACGAGCGGTGTCGATCGGTGGCCATCGGAGCACATGTGGATCCCCGCTAGAGGGATTCTAGTTTGGATCCTTACAAGCGCAACGAGATAATCCGGAAGGGTCATTTCGGACGATCAACATCATCAACGAAGAAAAATAACAAAGATCCATGTATTATTTTTCTTTATAAAATTAATTAAATTAATTATAAACATAATGTGCAAGATTCTCTCTAAAGGTTTTGAGCCTCTTTCTTTTTTATCTAAATCTGTGATTATATTCCGTGGAGACTGGTGTTCATCGTCATATTGATTTCGAAATAATCATTGATTATGGTAAAAATTAAAGTTGGGTGCCGTCCCAACCATGCTTCTGCTGCGCCCGGAACCTTCAGTTAAGAGGTTCTGAAAAACCAGAAAGACGTTGAATAGAAAGCTCGACAAGTTCCCAGAACTGTGCCTGCATGAACTGCAGGTACTCACGGTCTTGCCTCGTGTACTCTGCCCGTTCCCTAGCTTGGACTTCTATTAATGTTTGGAGCTTCTGCAACTCAGTCGCCCGAACTTGCATCAACCGTTCCAGTTTCGACTCCCCTGTAGCAACTCTTGACTCCATCCTGGTCAGCCAACTCCAATGAAGACCACAAGCCGCGTATTCTCTCTCAATAATTGACTTTCAACGATCACCTCTCTCAATGAAAGGACCAAATTGTTAGGACCGTAGGTGCCAGTGTGAGGAATGATAGGAGAAACAACCGTATACACTGTATTGAAAGCAGCTCAAATATCCTTCAAGAAGAGGATTACAGTAGTAGTAGTAGGAGTAGGAGTAGCAGTAGAAGAAGAAAGAACTCCCTTGGGGAAGACCACTCCGCGAGGTCTAGGTTAGAACCTCCCAAGGCCGAGACTCCAATCAGCGTAGCTGAACCCAACAAATGTCTGAATGCCCCCACCTGCTACCAACAACCCTTATTTAATATTCCCTACCTACCATAACCAGCCCAACACACTAATGTAAAGAAAAGGACAATACTGTCCTTGGCAGTTATGAACCATATCCTCATACAGACAACCCCCTACCATTACATTCCTATCAATATTTGCTATTGAAGTAGATATTGTTGGCGTCTTATTTTAATAATCTAAATACTAATAGTATTGGCATCTTATGTGAGTATTCGAGCATAACTATGCATTTCTTTGTGTTTACATCAATCAAGGTTCTACGATGCCATTCCAGTTACATATGAAGACAAATTACATTTTAATTACAGTTTTTTTCACGATTCATAACAAATCAAACTATCTTCGTAGTTACTCTTACAAATGACATTTGATTACGCTATCAAAACGTGAAATTTCAGACGTTGATAGCTTTGTTAACATCACATAAAAAAACATGCACATAGTGAACACCATGAATTGTTAGCGACACATGTGATAATTCATTTATCGTTCTTAGAAAGGGTTGATTCCACATATGCATGCTACGTATATTATATTTTAGGATTATTATAATATCAAATACATTAAATATAGAAAACATAAATGAAATTGTCAAATGTGATATAATTCCTTCCAATATCCAAACTGTCATTACTTGATTGTTTTTTCCGTATACACTAACAAATTTCATTAGCAAACATGTTAAAAAAGTTGTTTATCCATTGATCAATCAGAATGAATTTTTATTAATCAGATCAAAAAAAATTATAGGTTACTCCAGGCATACTGTGAGCGATACCGGAAAAAAAAAAGCCTCCTATCATTAAGCATCGAATAAAACCTCAAACCATGGTCTTTATCTTGTCCAGCAACTGGAAAACTTGAAAAAAATGTTGCTGTACTTCGATTTTTCCTACCAAGTACCTGAAATTTTTCGTTATGCTCATCCAACATTCTGCCTGCTACAACACTTGTCAGATGCATAGATGATATACATAAAAAATTACCACATCCAATCTACTATACAAGTAAAAAATAATCGTTTCATGAGAATTAAGAAAATAAGTTAGAAGTAGTCGAGATTCATTGAATTTATCACAAATTATTATGTATTCTTAAAAAATTTTGTAGTTCAACATTTACATTACAATTCTCTCATAATTAATGGAGGCTATTTGTGAGAAAATATAATTATGTGCTACTTTTTCTTTAATTTTGAACCATGAAGAACTTTTTTTCTTCTATTGTGGATCAGAGGTACTGTAGTAGAGAGGCCCATGGTTTTCATTCCCCAACCTACAAAAAGGATATGCTGGATCCATACCCACATGATGCTTTCTATCCATGGTAAGGGGTGGCCTTTCAGCCGAATAATGAAGATACTCCAAACTATTTTAATCCAAGATCTCATTTGGATAAACAAAGATACAGTCATGGGCAACATTTTTTTTTGTCCTAATTTTTTCTTGCAATATCAATCGGACATGTATGAGCTTTTTACGCAGTGAAAAAAGGCTTGGTTCTGCCATGTGTTTGTGGTGAAGTTACAAAAACATGTGTTTCACATTGCTTGCCTCTAAAACATGAATCTTCATGATCATTGTGTTTCTCAGCCACGGATTCTGATGGCAATGGCCAGAGATGGCTTGCTGCCGCCATTCTTTTCGGACATCAATGGTCGAACTCAAGTTCCTCTCAAGAGCACGATTTTGACTGGTATCGGTGCTGCAGCCTTAGCATTCTTCATGGATGTTTCACAGTTAGCAGGGATGGTAGGTTGAACGACTTCCTATAAGGTTCTGTTTGACAACGGTTACTGAAAACTGGTTACAACGCTCATGACTTATGATGAGTGTTGTTCCATCACTTATTGGCGTTTTTGTTTAGTTCTTTACGTTGAGCGTTATTTTTTTCAAAAACAGAACAAACAATACCTATTTTTTTCAAAACTGCTTCTTATCTCAAGTTATGAGTGTTATAGGCTGTTTTCAATAAGTACTATAAAATGAACCCCCTATATGCTTCTGAACAACTCATAAAACTTTAGATTGTGCACAGGTCAGTGTGGGAACGCTTCTTGCATTCACTATGGTGGCTGTTTCTGTATTGATTCTGAGGTATGTGCCCCCAGACGAGGTTCCACTCCCAGCATCATTGCAAGGTTCTATTGATTCAGTTTCATTGAGATATGGAAGCAATAGCAAGCAGAACATTGATGAAGAAAATCACGAACACCATCATGTTGGAATTTCTACAAAGGTTACTGAGCCTTTGCTTGTTAAAGAGAATTATTCTCTTATTTTGAAAAGGATTTCCCTGGCAACCTGTAAGTGAATCCATTCTTTTAAAGCTTTTTTTCTGTTATTATCTATGCTTTCCATGATTTTTTGACACTGTTGATTGTTGCAGTCATGACGTCTGAGACAAACCGACGGAAAATTGCTGGATGGACTATAACGCTTACATGCGTAGGAGTGCTCATCCTTACATTTGCGGACTCTGCTTTGGTTCTTCCTAGGTAGATGAATTGGTTGATCACTTGCAGTCAGAGCTGACAATTCGGGTTTACGGGTTGGGTTCATGTCGATTGACCGTTCTGTGAATCTATTTAAGCTCAACTCTGACCTGACCCATTTAATTAAATGGGTTTACCCAACCCAATCCATTTATGAAGGGGCCAATCCTTACCCAGCCCACCAGCCTGTTAACTTTAAATATAAAAATACAGTGTTATAAACATGTTGGATTATGTCAAATTAAGGTTATTATAAAAATAAAATAAAATATGTAATTAATTATTATTATGTTTTTAATATTTTAAATTATCATTATATTTTTAAGTTACATGGGGTAGATGGGCCATGAATGGTCAACCTAAACCCAACCCAAATATTATCTGTGTCAGATTACTCAACTCGATTACAACCCAAACCCATTTATGTTTCACCCAAACCCGTTTAACTCGTGTTGTGTCATTTTGGTTTATCGTGTTGGGTTCAAAATTGCTGCCACCTTTACTTGCAGTTATCCTGAAAAGAAATTATTTTTCCATGATGTCAATGTTCATGATTCGCGTAGGAGTGCCTCTGTGGAGGACTCCTGTGATTTGATACTAGTACTAAAATTAAATAAAAAATTGCAAGGCATGTGAAAAATCAATTTGACATTATGGTGTGGGTGTTTGGTGGGCAGCAATCTCCGGCTCTGCATTTGTGGATTAGGTGTTGCTGCTCTTTTATGTGGTCTGGTGGTGCTGACTTGTATAGACCAGGATGATGGCAGGCACAACTTTGGGCATGCTGGAGGTATGTGAGCAAATGGAAAAAATCATGTTTGTTTCATGAAAATATTTTCTATTTTCATATTCATTTTCTAAAAAATATTTTCATCTATATAACCCAACGTATTTTTAAAATAATTTATAAAAATGAAAACCAGTTTGATAAAGCTTACAAATCTTTAATATGTTCGAGAATAGATCAAAGGTGAAAAACAATCACCATTCAGGTTTAAAATGCAGTTGACAGCTCTTATTGAAAAGTGATTGCAGCTTTTATTACTTATGGTAAGTAATTTGACGAAATAATTGATGTTCATTCTATTTCTGAAGAAATACTTGCAAAAAATTTAGTGGAAGAAAATCGGTTTTTCAATAACGTTTTTGCAGAATCATTTATCATAAGTGATAAGTATGGTCAAACGCAGCCTCAGTGGTAGTCCAGGGTTTATTTATCCATCCAGTGAATTCCAACTCTAAATGCTTTCTTAAATTGTTCATTATTTGTGGAAATATAACACATTGATGGTGGGTTGGTGATGGGTTCAGGTTTCATCTGTCCATTTGTCCCCCTCCTCCCAATTGCCTGCATCCTGGTGAACGTGTATTTGCTCATAAATCTTGGGTGAGTAAACCATCCTGCTGTTTCACTTTATTAGTTTATATCCTCCACTGTTGTCAAAATGTTTCATTAAACAAATAGATGAGGTAATTGATTGAATTTTTTTTATTAATTATATTAGTTTTTTTGTTAATTTCAGATATTTTTTCCCATGCAAAAGTTTTTTTAAAAAAAAAAACCTTTTTATGGAGATAGGCAAAAACCTTGGTACATTCGGGAGAGTGCATGCACCTCAACAAGAGAAAAGACATTCAAACAGCAACAAAATCCTCTTACTTCCAGGAGAGGACTTTAATTTTGAGATCAGGTTTAGAACGTAGACTTTTTTTGATGTGGCCAATAATATGTTCCAAGACCAATGTGTATTCTTTAAAGGTGAGTTTTTTGGATTCAATTCTGGCAAAAATCACCTCAGCCTGGGTGTTATGCCCTTCCCGAAGTTCTTCATTGAGACCAAAAGGTAGTCTTTCCTCCCTCGTGTGAAAACTAGCCAAAATCTTCATATGCTTCTTTCATGGAAGGCGAATGGGATGGAGGATAAGTAATAATTAGTATCTTCTCTGCGGCATCCTCGCTTTCAGCATTTGCGATCATTCCCTTTAAACAATTCTCTTTCTTTGTCTCTGTGAATCACCACCGTCAAAGCTTTGGATTTACTGACCGAGCATGTAGTCAGCGGCTTTTTCCGCATGCCCATCTTAACATGTTTCCATCTTGTCTTGTTATCTTTTTGTCAAGAGCTACTTCAATTTTCTCTACCATATAGAATTTGTTAGAATTGCTGGTCTAAACATATAAATATTTTGAAAAATTGTTGTCCATATCATTTGTTTTGTGGGTTACTTGATTAAATTGATGGACCGTGCATGGTTGTTTGTATTTAGGATTCATCAGGTAGTTTTATGGGGAAAAAAATCCCTATTCCCTCATTCCCAGGTGAAATATATCCTCTCAAGTATTGTATCCTCCAAATTCCAAATCCTACGCCACACAGACTGATTACTGCATGCGACCCAACAATCTGCGTTGGATTGTGAAATTGGAGGGTAAGGTAATTGAGAGGATACTGATCCCCATTCTCATACCTTTATTTACGGTGGCTTGCAGAGCTGCGACGTGGATGCGAGTTTTGGTATGGCTGGCCGTGGGGATGGTGATTTACTTGGTGTATGGCCGGAGACACAGCCGGCTGCTGGGTGCTATTTATGTGCCAGCGACCCATGTCGATGAAATCTACAGCAGCTCCTCCGCCTCCACGTCCTAGCATTTGTCCACGTGGCAGTGTACATAGATTAAGGGACCAACCTCTGTACCCTTAGGTGGGTTGGCTGCATTCCTCGTCTCAGCCTCTCATTTCATTGGTTTGTGTATAAAATTTGACATCAGAGAAACGCTGGGAACCATCTGTATTTTTTATGAGATTTGTAAAGAAATATTCACGTGATTGTGACTATAAATGAATGGAAATTTGATTAGTGTTCATGAGGATACCCAATTGGCTTACGAGAGATCCAAACCGTACACAATTGTCTTATGGTATTGTAAGTAAGTATGAAAAGCCTTGGGGCGGACTTGTAAATATTTTAAAGGAATTGTGGGGACTCTATACAGCATATAGAAGATCACTTTCCACGCTAAAGATTCAGAGTTAACAGAGGACTCGAGTTCAAACGCTAAGTGATAGGTCCTTCAGAAAACCTATAATAACCAATTCAAATGATCAAGTCATGCAAATGAACTTGGAGCGATTGTCAATGCATTTCAGCATGTCTGTAAGTATTTTACAATATGATTGTATGTACTTCAGTGGTTACTTAATCAACTGTATGTGGACTTAGAAAAATTTGTATGCAGATGTTCTTGAATCAAAGATTCTAACTTATAATATAACAGCTGCATTAAATTGATTACTTGGATCATATGACTAGTCAGAGGAATGTTTTTTTTACAAATCCCAAGGTATGCATATGAAGATTTTTTTTTCTAACGATTAGTGAAAACCCCTGATCTAGGATTATAAATGGGAATAAAAAACAGAATTCAAATAGCTATTTTCATTCACATACCTGCATGAATTTGCATAAAATCATATCATTCTTGTTGAATTTGGCATGGTGCTTTGTTACATATTAAATTGTAGATTTTGTTTTGTTAATGCCATTTTTTATCTTCAAATTGTATGTGTTGAATTTTCCATGCATAATGTTTAGGTTTGTTTTATTATGCATATTGTTGTTATGGTTGACTAGCTGTTATTATTACATAACCGCTGAGGTTTTGCTCTCGCTCGTTTGGGCGAGCTTATCTTACGTACCTCGTGTGTTTACTCTTACATATGTGCCTATGGGCTTGCTTTGATGTGAGTTATTCGCCTTGCGGTTTATTTTTACGCCACTAACCGATTTAATCTGGCATAGCACGGGGGATTACTCTTATGTAATGGTTGTTACAATCTGCGCCGTTGATTGCGGAAATCCGATGGTTGTATAGGAGGATTTGTGCGCTCCTTGTGTGTTTGTTTGCTCTCTAATATTAGGCGTGATCTGCGTCACCTGCCCTCGTCCTCTTGCAACGTGATGCCTGGAGCTCAACACCGTCGTTCCACCACTTCTGTTCCGATGGCGAGCTTGATTCTTGCGAGCTCAAAAGTGGACGACAACATTGACAATCCCAATCATCTTTTTTGAAAAGCATTCCTGGGTTCTTGGTATATGCTTGGTGTTTGTAAGTGTGTTGTTTTGTTTTTAGTTCTGTGTTGTATCTTGTTCCATCTTGTCCCCTGTGGGGCGTGTGTGAGTCCATCTAGTTCGGGAGTGAATGTCACCATCCTTGGGCCTAAGTCAATAGTTGCCCCTTGGAGTGATAAGGACTCCGTGCCCAGATAACTTCTCAGGTCCGTGTCGTCTGTTTTTTTTGTATGTCTGCCTATTGTTTTGTTTACTAAAGATTGTATGGGTGGTGTTCTTGTCATACATGTAGGTCCAAAGTGGCTCGAATCACATAACATTTTTTGTGTTCTTTACTACTTTCCTTTACCGCCATCATTTTTCTCCTATCTTCATCGTTCGTCTCTTCTGCCTTGTTTTTTTTTCATTTTGAAGAACATTATTAAGCTCAAATTTTGTTTCATCTCTGTTGTGTAGAGTCATCTGTGTTGTACGGTTTCCCTCCCCCAACAATTGGTATCAGTGCTTGATATTGAGTTTAATAATGTCATTCCCAAAGCTTGGAGTCGAGAACTTCAACAAAGAGAATGATTTTAATTTGTGGAGAATTAAAATGATTGCACTTCTTGTCAACAATGGACTTGTAGATGCCTTGTATGGTGCTACGAAATTGGTCACCACTACGTCCCATGAAGGATAGACCACTACATCTTACGTTAATGTCGACCCCAGTATTCTTGAAAAAGCTCATTGTCTGTTGTTGCTAACCCTAGGAGATAAAGTCTTGCATAATATAGCTCAAGAGTCTTCTAATTATGTCATCTGGTTGAGATTATGATGTAGTGCAATGGGGATAAACGAGTCCCAAACTCAGGAGGAATACGAGTAGAACACCCAAAACAGAGAGATCATTCTCAGAAAATTTTATCAATATGACAAAAGCTTAATACAATTGACAACAAACACCCTATTTATAGACCTAAATCTTGAACAAATAAAAGTCTAACCCGCCATTAACAACATCCTGAGCTAAAGAGCAACATAGAAATTAAACAAAATGAATAAAAGACTTAAAAGACTGAAAAGGACACATTGGTGTTTGTTGCATCGTTGGAAGGGCCCGAAACTATGTTGCATCAGTCTCCCCTACTTGGAAAGGACTCGACTTCGAGTACCATTGGATAAAGATCATTGTTTGGGTGAAATGGAAAAGTGTGGTCACTACTACAAAACGCACCTTTAACAGCGCCAACATTTATTAGCGCTAAAATAAGCACTGATAAAGTGAGACCTTTATCAGCGCTAAATAAAAGCACTGATAAAATCCACCTTTATCAACGCTTTATTTTCAGCGCTAATAAAAAGTATCCTTTATGAGCGCTAAAAATAAAATGATGATAAAAGTCCACAATAAAATGAAATAATTAAACATTTTTTTAACAATTTCATTAATTAAATAATTACTGTTAAAAATGAATAAATTGAATATACATATATATAAATTTTAAAAATTAATAAATAGTATATATTAAATATATAGATATGTGAAATGAGTAAAATGAGATAATTAAACAAATAAAAATTTAAAATGAGTGAATTAAGAAAAATATTAAACATTTTATTAATTAAATAATTATTGATAAAAATGAATAAATTTAATATACATATATATAGATTATAAATATTGATAAATAATATATATTAAATGTAGATATATAAATGAATATATAATTAAACAAAAAAATTAAAAATGAATAAATTACAAAATTATTTAAAAATTTATTATTGGTCGAAGTAGGACACTCAAGAGGGGGTGAATTGAGTTCCTATAAAAAATTTCTGTCTAAAAATGCTTATTAAAAAATCATTTAAAGTTCCCCAATTCAAAACAAAACAGTCCAGTTAACCAAAGTAGCAGATTTATAAAAGTTTTGTTTGTTCAAAATATTTCTCAAAGATTGATTAGTTCTCAATTAAAACAATATACTTTATTATCTTAACTTTTGAAATCAGTTTACTAAAACAAATTCTAATATAAATACTATCTAAGATTAACTATCAAAGTGAAGTTAAGTTGTCTGAAATAGTAATAAGAACAGAGGGAAAAAAACTTGAAATCACACAGTAGAAGTAAACAAGAGGTTCAGTCTCAAGCCGAGACCTAATTCTCTCCACTTGGTGATCACCTTCCACCAAGCAGTTTATATTAAATAAACTTGATCCACACTCTGGATCGAGGTAACAACAATATACAAACTATCCAGGTCATTAGACCGCTTCCACAGTTTTCGTGGGAGTGTAAAACAAACAGACATGCCACGCTGGGACCTCTTCCACTGTTATTTGTGGGTGCGTAAATGTGAAAGTTTGTGAAGATATCTAAGTATCTTCTAGTTTAACACATGAGTGAGTGTGTGTTTAAAAATAGAGACACACACTGTTTGAAATGTGAATAATGTACACAAATAGAGCAAAATGATAAGAGTTTAGAATGCTCTCTGTGATGTTCAATGAAGCTTTTGGACTCCTTCTGGATGATTGAAATGAAGCTGGAGTTGACTGTTGGAAACAGACAACAAAACATAGAGTCATTTTTTCTTCTTCTGTGTTCAGTTCCAGTAGGGTAGAAGATTCCTTCCTCGAAGTGTTCTTGTCTTTCAAGTTGTTGCTGTAGTGTTTTTTTGGCCTTTTCAGTTCTCAACAATTTCTCTTGGTATGCACAGTTGGTTGATAGAGCTTGTTTCATAGTCGTGCGGTTTTTTGTTCAACAACTTCTCTCTATCCTATTTTCTTTCACCCAAGTGCTTGCTTTTATCACTACAGGATCGACAAGGAGCATGATCTCTATCACGTGAAGGTACCTCATACCTCGTATTTGTCTCTGACAATGTCTACAAAAGACTGACAAGGTCATTAATATAATAAGCAGTACTAAGTTTCATAAATATGACCATTAGAATTAATTTTGAATTTAAGACAGATCATCAGTGACTCAGTCTGTCAACAGGTCAGACTATCAGCATCTCAGACTGTCGGTGACTTATGATGTCGGTGAGTCAGTCCGTTGGTAGGTCAGGCGTCGATAGGTCAGACATCGGTAGGTCAGGCATCGGTAGGTCAAGCGTCGGTAGGCCAGGTTGTCGGTAGGTCATACTTTGTGAAAATTCCGAGTCACTCTGTCGGTGACTCAGCTCATCAGTAGCTTATGTCGTCGGTAGCTCATGTATCAGAGACTTGTCTATCGATAGTACAAGTATCAGTAGCTCATACTTAACCAAAATTTGTAATGCTGTTTTATGATGTAAACACTAACACCAAAGGTTAAGATTATAATTGAACATGATTAAACACAATGTGTCTTAAGAAATCATAATTAGCATAGTTAAGCATGATTTGTGAGCATTAAAACTAGAGGAGACCAACAATCTTCCCCCTTTTGATGATCACAAATCATGACATTATATACAACAACAATTGAAGTGATGTATGATGACCAGAGAAAAAATCTACTTAACATATTACACAGATTATTGAGATGAAATATTTAGAAGAAACACAAGTACAAATTACTTGATAAATTAGATTAGTTGTTAAATGCTCTTTTTCAATTATATGTTCCATTTTAATCATAAGCTCAATCTTAAGCTCCCTCTGAGAGAGATGCCATATTATTTCTCCCCCTTTTGGGATTATCAAAAAGGAAACATTAAATAAACAGATAAGTAAATAACAATGAGATGAAATTAGAGAGATTATTTCATTAGTCAAGTAGTACAAGGGATAACACAAATAGTATAAAAAAAGAAGTACATCAAATATTGATAAAAAAAGGTCCAACTACTTCTTCTCAGAATCATCAGCCTTCCCTTTACCCTTATCAGAGTCAGTGGCATCAGGGATAGAAGCAGTAGGGATAGAAGTAGTAGTGGCAGAAGGGGCAAATCCAATAGTGAGTGAAGGTAGAGGTACTCCTGTAAAAACAAAAGGAGATAGGCTTGGGCTAGAGGAGGAACATTGTCCTATTTGCTCATAAATGACTGGTCTGATCTGACTTAGATCTTGAGAAGGGGTCATGGTTACAGGTGACAAAAGGGTAGAAGGAGACACTCCAGGCTGGATGGGAGCAGCAGCCGGAGCAACAATAGCTGTTCTATGATGGTGTAGGTATGGTTTGAGCAGATTAATGAAATCTTTAATGACCTCACCACCATATTCCATAGCTTTCACAAAGTCATATTTGTTTTCCATGAATTTAGAAAGAGTAGGAGTAAACTCTCTTAACTTCTGAACTTGGTCTTTGAAAGCCTTGGTCACTGGAGGCAGCCTCAAATTCTCCACTAAATACTTGAAGTGACTGGTTAGCTGATGCTTGGTATAAACCCTCTTGAAATAGAAATCTACCTTCTTGGTAATTTCATCCTGACCAGTGGTAGAACCTTTAGTGAAAAACCTAACCATGTCATAAATATGATCACAATTCTGCTTAATTTTAGAAAGACTCTCTTATTCAGTGCCACCCATCATGGTCTGTAGCTCTTCTCTAATCACTATTCTAACCATCTCAACATCTGGAGAGTGATCAATAGGATTTGCAGAGCTAGTTTCACCTTTCACTATATCTCTAATGCCTAACCTTAACTGGTTCACATAAAAAACAGGAGTCTGAGCTGGAATAGAGGTAGGAGCACTAGTCACTGTATCTTTTATAATAGATTTCAAAATTGCCAGATCAAGGGTTGGGGGAGGAGGTGAATCATCCTTAGAAGATTCATAAGTGGTGTCTCTAAGAGATTTTATAACTCTTTCCAAATATTCTTTATATTCAGTTTTCAACTTGTTAATGGCTGAGACCATAGAAGCTAATCATTTCTCATTTTCTGATTGTCTGCGACAACTGCTTCAGAAAGAACTATCAACCTTGGCTCAACCTGAGATACAACTCTCTCAGTAATCAACTCAACATCTCTTTCAATAATTCTAGAAACTAGAGTAGGTGGATGTGAGGATATAGATCTCACTACAACCAATAACTCATCTCTAAAAGCATTAAAATCAGCCTTGGTTACATACTCAACTGGCTCAGAAGCAGCTATAGGAACAGGAGTAGGAGTAGTTCTCCTATCCTCCGGATCATGATAGTCTAATCCAAGGGTTACATACCCTAGATCGCTTCTAAATATAGGCACTATTAGATCATCTAAAGGTGCGATTGAAAGACATTGTCGTGGGTGCCCTCAAATGATTAATGGTTTTTGGGTACTTAGGTGCATCAGAGTGGATGACCAATGTCGTCTCTCAAAGGAGGAAGTAAATTAAAACAACTTATTAAAGGGATTTTTGAAAATAAAATAAAAGGAAATAAGAACACTAATTAAAAGGATTGGGGTTGTTTATCATTTATAAATCTAGAATAAGTTTTCTGGAAGAATATTGTATTTTTTTTGTTTTTATTTTTGAAATGATGTTCAATTAAAATGAAACAACAAGAAGATGTTTGTTTAGAAAATATTTTAAAAGGTGCAATCGATCTAACCCTACCTCTTCATTCAATTATTTATCATTATCATTTAAATTAACATTCACTTAATTATGACCCCTTAATTTGTTAAATCCCAAACCCTATGAGAATTAACTCGACCACAAAGATGAAGTGAATTTAACCCTAGGTTAACTTCAGAACATGCAATCACAACACCCAGCTTTGATTGATGTTATAAAGTTATCTTATGGTCAGTGGTAAATTAATGCACATTTACTCTCTGGAAATTAGAATTAATTGAGTTTAGAGATTATATTTGAACACTACAAATTGACCCCGTATGGTTTTGTATTACCGATTAAGTTCGCGCTCTCACAATTTACACAAAATCTCATCCTCACGTGTTTTTGTGTTAATTGTTCAATTGATTTATTAGTTTCAATTAAATTAAAAACTAAATTAATTGATCATATTATGTGAATTACAATATATCATTGATTCAAAATAAATGAATAAAGTAGAATAGAGGTCGATCGATTACTAAAAAAACTACTCTTCCACTACGGGAAAAATGAGTATTTGCGGCGGGTTATTTGCGACGGGAATAAATCTCGTCGCAAATAGTCCTGTTAAAAACTTATTTGCGACGGAGGTATTTGCCCGTTGCAAATAAGTAGCCTTTTGCGACGGGATAGCTTTCCCCGTCGCAAAAGGACTGGCGCGCTTTGCGCGCCAAATCACGGGAAACTTATTTGCGACGGGGGAATATTCCCGTCGCAAATAACCGGTGGCGGTAAAAGGTATTTGCGACGGGAATATTCCCCCGTCTCAAATAGTATGTCGGCAAGTGGTTATTTGCGACGGGACCCGTCGCAAATAACTATTTAACCGTTGACCGTAATAAATGATGGCTAAGGTATTTGCGACGGGTACCGTCGCAAATAATACTATTTGCGACGGGAATCCCGTCGCAAATGGACCCGTCGCAAATAATCTAACCTATAAATACCCCCATCCGTTTTTTTCAAATCATTCTCAAACTCCATCTTCTTCTTCTCTCAAAGTTTTATTTCTAAAGTTTAGTTTTTCTCAAGTTTAATTTTTTTCTTCGGAGTTGATATTAAAGTTTTGAAGAACGATCAGAGCAGATCAATTTTCAAGGTATTTATGTTCATTTTAATTTAATATTTATTTTTAATTTTTTATTAGTTTTAATTATTCTTAATTAGTTGTAATTTAATTATGTTTACATTGTTTTGTAACTTAATAAATTTAAATTATTAGTATTGTTCATAGTTAATGGTAATTAGGAATAATTAGTAATAATTTTTATTAATTAAGAATAAATATTAATAATTAGTAATAAATATTAATAATTAGAAATAATAACATTATTATATTATTAGTATATTTTATTATTAATATTAAAATAATATAATTTTTTATATATATACAATTCTCTTTTTGTAACGCCCCGACCCCAGTTACCCAGAGTCGGTGCATTATTACATTACATTGGCATGATCACGAGAAAGATCAAGTCTTGAAAGATCGATTAGTTTAGTAGCCTTGGAATAACTAGATACATCCATAATTTTTTTACATTACATCATAAAAAAACATCTTGTCTTCATATCCCCTCATACTATCCCTGCAGGTCATTCATAAATTACTTCTTCATAATCCTGGGAAAAATAAAACATTGAAAGGGGTGAGCTCAGATGCTCAGTAAGGATAACATTATAGCATAAGCTTTCATAAATAAGCATAAACACTTAAGGCAATTTATAACTAAAACAAAAGCCTTTTAAACTTGAACTTCAGCATAAAATGGCAAAGGTAAAATGAAATAATGCCATTTACATACTCACATGGATATTCTACTAGTCGAATGATCACATGCAATATCAATATCCACTTTCATAATGTTGGAATGCATAATGCCAGACTATCATAACCACTTAGCCAAGGCCTCGTGCCAAGACTACAAATAAGATTTTGTCAAGGCCTTGTGCCAAGACACTAGTTTGTCTCATGAGACCTACCGATGCATCGAGGAGCTATAGCGGGCTCCACCCGTCACTTATTAAGTCCAATGCATTCCTCATATGAATAGGTTTAAGCATAAAATAAACATTCGTATTAAAACTAGCATACGAAATGTCAATACTTTAACCACAAACCATGAATGGTATAAAAATAGAACATCCACAGTCAAACATAACTCATTTGATACAATATGGAAGATTGTATTGTATCACATTAACCTCAATCATGAATAATGAAGGATGTTGACATAAATTAAAGTAATCATCAAAACTATTTGAGAGAAATATCCCCCTTTTATTGAAAACATTTAAAAGTCACACTATTTGTCAAGAAGCCATTTAAAAGTAGATTTTTGAATCAAAGTGTCCCATACCACTTTGAAACTTTTTAAAAGGAGTTTTAATTTGTAAACTTTAATGTCCATATAAATAAATCCTTAAAACCATTTTTTAAAACATGGACATTAATGAGAAAGATTTAGATGAATAAGTCTTTAAATCATTTTAAAAATGGTATTTTAGTTAGAGATTCCAACCAAAAGAGACACTTGAATACAAATAATTGTGGTAATCAAAACTTTGTAATATCATGAGAATAAAGGGATTCATGATATACTATGTCAAAGTACGTTATATACACCACATAAAAGTGATTTGGTGTATATCAACAAAGAAGTCTCAATGGAATGTAAATTGAGATGAAATCTCTTGTAAAGGTTGTATCCTTAGGTTAAGGATAAATCAATGACATAATTATGTGTGACAAATATAAATACACTAAATATGATTGGATATTCAGTGTAAAACAATCAAAGGGCATTCACACATATTCTTGTAAAAACAATACCAACGAATTGGATGTTTAACTCAACAAATGGAGAATGAGTTAAAATTACTCTTATCAAATTCATATCAATGACTTGAGAATTACCAATGGAGTGATTATGTGCATCAAACTTATATCCACAGGAAGGGGAGTGGAAATTATGACATAATCAAATGAATAGTGATTCCACACATAATCTTGGGGTAATATAATCAATGAAATATGTGTAAAGCCAAATGAGTGGAAATTGAAATCTCAAATTCCCTTATCGATTAGGTAACTTTCGAAACATACACCCATGAAAGAAGTATCATATCATGATGATGTAAATACCCATAAAATAAAGTATATTACACAATGAATACAATCATGGGCAGTACACATACACCACATGCAATAATTAAGTGGTGATCAATGGAATTCTCACGGAATTAAAAGTGAGACAAGAAACCCCTTACCACGTTAATCAACTGATTCGTATGGCCAAAAGTTAATATCCACCAAATTATTTCCAGAATAAAATGAATATAAATAGAATTATGATAATATATATCAAATGGTAGTACACAATACACCACTTTCAATAATTTAGTGGCGAACAATGGAAATCTCACGGAATTGAAAGTGAGATAAGAAAATCCCTTACCACGTTAATCAACTGAGTCGCATGGACAAAAGTTAATAACCACCAAATGATTTACAGAATAACATGAATATAAAGTGAATCATGATAATATATATCAAATGGAAGTACACAATACACCACTTCCAATAATTTAGTAGCGAACAATGGAAATCTCACGGAATTGAAAGTGAGATAAGAGAATCCCTTACTTTGTAATTTTTCCTTGGTCGATGGTAGGTTTACCTCCTGTATAATGGTGAAATAATTGTTATTGAATAATACAAGAATCATTTACTTTAATATGATATCATATATGATCTTTTAACATTTATTTGTTAATAATATCTTAGAATTATCGTCATTTCGGGTGTTAACGGGTTCATTTTACTTTATATTCTTTGTTATGTGAGCCATATTCGTTATTAATGGGATGTATATTATTCATATCCAGAATGATATAAAGTCCTTAGATACTATTTTTAAATCATCAAATTATAATTATACTTGAATGGATATGATGGACAATGAATCTCATCGCGTTCGTGGAGACGGTAGTCCGCACGTACGCACGAACGCTACTTCCATTTAATTTTTCATTTTAAAAGAATTGAATCCAAATGATACCTAGGTATATTATTATTCCAGTATAATATAATATTTTATATATGTTACTTAAGTTCATTAACACCATCCTTTATACGTTCCATGTGTGGTATGAACGAGTCATATCATTTTAAGGGGGCGGTAGTCCGCACTTCCTCAAATGAAATTATCGTATGTATATACAACATGAAACGAATAAGGGTATGAAATAAAATGGAATTACAGAAGCTTATATATAAAATATATATCATTAATATCATATTTAATTACAGTTCCATCATAATGGCCACCATGAGAGGCGGTAAGATGTATTTGAACAATCATCGTTTCGTGAGGCGTTAGTTTTCCATCCACAGAAACATTATGTTCATCATCCATTAGATGGAGTTGTGTGTATGTGTAGTTTTAATCCTTCTTATAACAACATCCTAGTATATTGTGGATACTGGTGTTGTTACAAAAGAAAGGAAATAAAAAGAGTTTGGGGGTTGGAGAAGCAAAATAAATGAAAATAATTTAAGAGAAATCGTTACCTTTAATTTAGGTAACTCACTTTGGTTGGAACCAAAGGACTTCTTGAAATGCTTTCTGCCTAAGGGGAAGCTTCAAGGAGGAGGAGAGGGATGTGGGGAGCTTAGTTGGGCAGAGTTTGGACGAGCCAAGTGGCTTGAGAGGTGTGAGGAATGAGTAGAAGTGGTCTCCTTTTATAAGGGAGAAGAGGGGCTCTTTAGGAAAGAGTGAAAGTATTACTTTATAATATAGTTATATTCGGTTTATAATGGTCCAAAAATCATTGAGGTCGAAGATAAGATGACTCATATTCTAAATAACATCAACCAATAAGAATTGGACAGGTTTTAGATAATATTTTAATCATTATAATCTTATTTATTTAAATGATTTATTAATGAGGTAAACATTTCATCATTATTGTGTCATTAATAATTTAAATTATTTGATGTCTAAAAATTATAAATAAAATATAATTATGTAGGAAATCTTTTTATCTTTCTAATGAATATTTATAATCGAAAATCCAACATGTATAACCCTATGTAAAAATTGTTCTTCTAAAAGATGTAAGCTTATGCCATTTTTATTTTTATTTTAACTTTATTAATATAAAGTGTCCCTACCACATACAAGTGGCTCCAAGGGGTCCCCAAATTGACCCAAGGATGCTCATGGTCGGGTATGTGTCCACCAATAAGGTTAGGACACGTTTTAGGGTAATTTTGTATTATTATAATATTATTTTTTTAACCCTTATTTACCGGATTTACCCTTAACCATGGTAAATAAAATATTTACCACAGTAATTATTCAAAATGTCTAAAAATAAAAGTTACCTATTTACACAATTTGGACATCCTGATTCCAAATATGGAATCCATTTTTCTAAATTCAAAACACAGAAGTGGCAGAAATTAATTTAAAATTAATTCCCGCTGTCAAAACAAAAAGCGTGTTTTTAAGAGGTAATAACTATCAAAAGATTGACACTTGTTTATGTTCGGTTTAATTGTAAAATTATGTCCAATGACCAAAATTATATTAAATGGTAAAAATATATTCTAAATATACTTTAAAACCACTCAAATTCACAATTTATCACTATTAATTATTTTGATTAAAAAAGTTGTTTTTAATTAAAATTTAGTAATTTTCACTATTCATCAAAATATAAAAGTTATCCGAAAAGTACCAAAATTTCAGCCTAGGCTAATTTCAATATTCCGAATCCAAAAATGAAGTCCATTTTGAAATATAAAATATATATTATTTCAAAAAGTAGGTATTACTATTCACAACGGCTAGTTTAATTAGTTGTGGTGTGTGTTAGAACTCGAGGTTGCGTACAACACACGCTATCGCATTATTCGAAGGAAAACGTACCGTGGAAGCTTGGGGTGTTACATTCTCCCCTCCTTCAATAAATTGCGTCCTCGCAATTTTTAAAATTTTGCTTGGGAATATAATGGAAAGTCCCACATCGGAAAAAGAGTCAATAAAACTATCACTTTAAAAGAAAGAAAGAGAGGTATAAGGGTCATCCAAGATAACCCATACTAGGATTCCATGTAAGAAAACATGGATATGGATGATAAACTAAGTGTCAAGTTCTGATGGAGAGGGATAGAAATCATGATCAGGAGAAAGTTAACAATGAGAAAACCACAAACTTGTGTTGGGACAAACGACCATTAGTCCCCTAGTAGGAAAGTAAACGGACAACATTTTTTTTAAAGTTACATTACATAAGGAAGAGGAATTCATTTATGATATTGACTAAGAACATTATGATATATACTTACATTTTAAGTAAATTTTCACTCTTTAATAAATTTCCACCACTAACTCAATTTTTTTTAAACGATGAGTATTCAAGAAGACTTGGTCACACTGGAAGAGCTAGAATAAACTTCTATAGAATCACATGATCCATGCAGGATAAACCATATATTTACATTGTCTTTGAAGATTAATCAGAACCAAAATGGTAAGTGAATGATCTAATGATCCCCCAAAAGGATATTCATTGAGATAAATATGCACTAATCTTAATTTCTAAAATTAAACCAACAATACCCCAAAGTTAAATAAATACCATTCAATAATCAATTGTCCTTAAAATCCTTCCATATAACCCAAAGAATTAAAGAATTTGATTATGTAGTCTCCCATGTTAAATTGTATCTCCAAATGAAAGTCACATACTCAAAAGTAATTAACCTAATCACATATTCTCTATTATAGGTTAATCATTTCCATAAATAACCCAAATCACTATAAATCCACAATAAAAACATAGATAAAAATCTACCATTAATCCTCAAATGAAACCCCATAGTATTCTATTTTCCTTGGGAATATAGTGTTCCCAACAAATCGAACATCTTCCAAAATAATATTTACCACTTAAGCACCAAATCATTTTCCTATACCAAGGGTATTCATTTGATTAGAAATAAGAACCCAAATTAACTTATTATTGATCAATAAAATCATTTAACTAAAAAAAAATAGTCACACTAACCAGGGACTTCACGTAGTCCAGTGGTAGGCGATAAATCCCAATCGCACTTTGGTTGTGGGTTCGATTCCCACAGCTTTGTCCGACGCGACGGGTTGTCACACGGTCTACGTGTTGTCCTTTTTCAAAAACTATATCTTATAATATTACCAAAATGAGATAAATTCCTCAAAATAACATAATTTAACCACAAATGTTATATCATACCTTGCAATTTCATCCCAAATTATAATAACTTATAATTTCCTCAAACCCAATGATCATATAAGACCAAATGGTTATTTATAACTATATCCGCAACAGAAAAGATAATTCTTCCTCAGATATCATTTTCACATGATAAATTGCAGGTTTACACATACAAGAGAAAATTATTCCAAATTAATCCCATCAATAAAGAGCACTAACACTTTTAAACATTTCACCATCCATTTATTTCCACATAGGTTCTTCATCATATGTTCCTCGGGTTCCCACATTGCCTCTTCCATCTTATGATTTCTCCATAGATCTTTTACCAGACAAGTCATCCGGTTTCTCAACACTTGATCTTTGGTATGAAGAATTCTGATAGGCTCTTCACAATAAGATAGATCGAGTTCCAGTTATAATTCTTCATAGGTGAGTACATGCATTGGGTCAGGCATGTATTTTGTCACTAGAGGTATGTGGATCACAACATGAACTCTGGAGAGACTAGGCGGATTTGCCTTTTGGTAGATTGCGTTCATGTGTCACAATGGTACCTCAGGAATTTTTCAAAATCATCTATTTCCTTTACCCAAAAACTCCTCATCCATTTTGGATTATATTGATGGAAGCATCGATGCATCATAAAAAAATAGGTATTTCTTATATATAATTTTGAGACATCGTCTTAAACATGTTTTTTTAGAAAAATTCTCACTGATTCATCTTCAAATATTTCAAAATAAGGTTTTGGTAAATCAGTTTTCGTATATCCCAAAAGACATAAATATATAATTTGATACATATAGGATGCTCGAAGGTCTCCCTCTTCTGCAGCATCTAGAAAATCATTTAGTGCATCGTAATTTTGAGATAAAGTGAATAATTTGAAAAGACCCTGATGGTACTTCCCACGCTTAGCGTGGTAAGAAAGTTGAGAGCGCAACATTATCCCATAGTCGGTACTTGATCCTTGAAATAATCGTGCAATGCTAGAGGTATTGGATGTCTCATAAAGTTGTTTGCATGTAACTTGGACATTTGAAAAAGTTTCAACATCGTCTGCGCATGACTTCTGGATTATAATTGTAAGTAGTTCTTCAGGAAGAGAGAGAAGAGTTGTTCGTGATCTTGCTCCCTCCATGTTTCAACTAACAAAAGAAAATACAATTAGGGTTTTTTTGAATACTTATCTAATAACAATGTAAAAAAATAGACATAATAGGATAATCTTGTAATTGAACAATATATGCTAACTTGGGGTACCCTATGTTAAAATCTAGGTTATCCACTATTTATTTGCCGACATATATTCTTAGGGGCATTTTTTTTTGTATTCCCTTAATAATGGTTTATAATAATCTTTTGAATTTACCAAAGCATATCCCCCGGGAGTGTCGTAACCAAGAGTGCAGCAAGGCCCGTTGTCGTGCACCAGTTCCCGTTCGAGTCTAGCTCAAAGCGGTGTTTTCGGGTTTTACCCCTAGGTACATCTGTGCCAGAGCCGCCTCTACCTGCTCGTATCCAGACAGGGATGTATTGCTCGGAAAACTCACAAAATATCTACAATACCAAAATTCTAGGAAGTTCTTCTATACTAATCCTCAAAGTTCATCTTAGGTTTACGTGCTCTAATCAGAGTTTATCTAAATCTAGCTTCCAAGGTTTGTACTAAACTTCCTCTGATACCAACTGTAACGCCCCGACCCCAGTTACCCAGAGTCGGTGCATTATTACATTACATTGGCATGATCACGAGAAAGATCAAGTCTCGAAAGATCGATTAGTTTAGTAGCCTTGGAATAACTAGATACATCCATAATTTTTTTACATTACATCATAAAAAAACATCTTGTCTTCATATCCCCTCATACTATCCCTGCAGGTCATTCATAAATTACTTCTTCATAATCCTGGGAAAAATAAAACATTGAAAGGGGTGAGCTCAGATGCTCAGTAAGGATAACATTATAGCATAAGCTTTCATAAATAAGCATAAACACTTAAGGCAATTTATAACTAAAACAAAAGCCTTTTAAACTTGAACTTCAGCATAAAATGGCAAAGGTAAAATGAAATAATGCCATTTACATACTCACATGGATATTCTACTAGTCGAATGATCACATGAAATATCAATATCCACTTTCATAATGTTGGAATGCATAATACCAGACTATCATAACCACTTAGCCAAGGCCTCGTGCCAAGACTACAAATAAGATTTTGTCAAGGCCTTGTGCCAAGACACTAGTTTGTCTCATGAGACCTACCGATGCATCGAGGAGCTATAGCGGGCTCCACCCGTCAATTATTAAGTCCAATGCATTCCTAATATGAATAGGTTTAAGCATAAAATAAACATTCGTATTAAAACTAGCATACGAAATGTCAATACTTTAACCACAAACCATAAATGGTATAAAAATAGAACATCCACAGTCAAACATAACTCATTTGATACAATATGGAAGATTGTATTGTATCACATTAACCTCAATCATGAATAATGAAGGATGTTGACATAAATTAAAGTAATCATCAAAACTATTTGAGAGAAATATCCCCCTTTTATTGAAAACATTTAAAAGTCACACTATTTGTCAAGAAGCCATTTAAAAGTAGATTTTTGAATCAAAGTGTCCCATACCACTTTGAAACTTTTTAAAAGGAGTTTTAATTTGTAAACTTTAATGTCCATATAAATAAATCCTTAAAACCATTTTTTAAAACATGGACATTAATGAGAAAGATTTAGATGAATAAGTCTTTAAATCATTTTAAAAATGGTATTTTAGTTAGAGATTCCAACCAAAAGAGACACTTGAATACAAATAATTGTGGTAATCAAAACTTTGTAATATCATGAGAATAAAGGGATTCATGATATACTATGTCAAAGTACGTTATATACACCACATAAAAGTGATTTGGTGTATATCAACAAAGAAGTCTCAATGGAATGTAAATTGAGATGAAATCTCTTGTAAAGGTTGTATCCTTAGGTTAAGGATAAATCAATGACATAATTATGTGTGAAAAATATAAATACACTAAATATGATTGGATATTCAGTGTAAAACAATCAAAGGGCATTCACACATATTCTTGTAAAAACAATACCAACGAATTGGATGTTTAACTCAACAAATGGAGAATGAGTTAAAATTACTCTTATCAAATTCATATCAATGACTTGAGAATTACCAATGGAGTGATTATGTGCATCAAACTTATATCCACAGGAAGGGGAGTGGAAATTATGACATAATCAAATGAATAGTGATTCCACACATAATCTTGGGGTAATATAATCAATGAAATATGTGTAAAGCCAAATGAGTGGAAATTGAAATCTCAAATTCCCTTATCGATTAGGTAACTTTCGAAACATACACCCATGAAAGAAGTATCATATCATGATGATGTAAATACCCATAAAATAAAGTATATTACACAATGAATACAATCATGGGCAGTACACATACACCACATGCAATAATTAAGTGGTGATCAATGGAATTCTCACGGAATTAAAAGTGAGACAAGAAACCCCTTACCACGTTAATCAACTGATTCGTATGGCCAAAAGTTAATATCCACCAAATTATTTCCAGAATAAAATGAATATAAATAGAATTATGATAATATATATCAAATGGTAGTACACAATACACCACTTTCAATAATTTAGTGGCGAACAATGGAAATCTCACGGAATTGAAAGTGAGATAAGAAAATCCCTTACCACGTTAATCAACTGAGTCGCATGGACAAAAGTTAATAACCACCAAATGATTTACAGAATAACATGAATATAAAGTGAATCATGATAATATATATCAAATGGAAGTACACAATACACCACTTCCAATAATTTAGTAGCGAACAATGGAAATCTCACGGAATTGAAAGTGAGATAAAAGAATCCCTTACTTTGTAATTTTTCCTTGGTCGATGGTAGGTTTACCTCCTGTATAATGGTGAAATAATTGTTATTGAATAATACAAGAATCATTTACTTTAATATGATATCATATATGATCTTTTAACATTTATTTGTTAATAATATCTTAGAATTATCGTCATTTCGGGTGTTAACGGGTTCATTTTACTTTATATTCTTTGTTATGTGAGCCATATTCGTTATTAATGGGATGTATATTATTCATATCCAGAATGATATAAAGTCCTTAGATACTATTTTTAAATCATCAAATTATAATTATACTTGAATGGATATGATGGACAATGAATCTCATCGCGTTCGTGGAGACGGTAGTCCGCACGTACGCACGAACGCTACTTCCATTTAATTTTTCATTTTAAAAGAATTGAATCCAAATGATACCTAGGTATATTATTATTCCAGTATAATATAATATTTTATATATGTTACTTAAGTTCATTAACACCATCCTTTATACGTTCCATGTGTGGTATGAACGAGTCATATCATTTTAAGGGGGCGGTAGTCCGCACTTCCTCAAATGAAATTATCGTATGTATATACAACATGAAACGAATAAGGGTATGAAATAAAATGGAATTACAGAAGCTTATATATAAAATATATATCATTAATATCATATTTAATTACAGTTCCATCATAATGGCCACCATGAGAGGCGGTAAGATGTATTTGAACAATCATCGTTTCGTGAGGCGTTAGTTTTCCATCCACAGAAACATTATGTTCATCATCCATTAGATGGAGTTGTGTGTATGTGTAGTTTTAATCCTTCTTATAACAACATCCTAGTATATTGTGGATACTGGTGTTGTTACAAAAGAAAGGAAATAAAAAGAGTTTGGGGGTTGGAGAAGCAAAATAAATGAAAATAATTTAAGAGAAATCGTTACCTTTAATTTAGGTAACTCACTTTGGTTGGAACCAAAGGACTTCTTGAAATGCTTTCTGCCTAAGGGGAAGCTTCAAGGAGGAGGAGAGGGATGTGGGGAGCTTAGTTGGGCAGAGTTTGGACGAGCCAAGTGGCTTGAGAGGTGTGAGGAATGAGTAGAAGTGGTCTCCTTTTATAAGGGAGAAGAGGGGCTCTTTAGGAAAGAGTGAAAGTATTACTTTATAATATAGTTATATTCGGTTTATAATGGTCCAAAAATCATTGAGGTCGAAGATAAGATGACTCATATTCTAAATAACATCAACCAATAAGAATTGGACAGGTTTTAGATAATATTTTAATCATTATAATCTTATTTATTTAAATGATTTATTAATGAGGTAAACATTTCATCATTATTGTGTCATTAATAATTTAAATTATTTGATGTCTAAAAATTATAAATAAAATATAATTATGTAGGAAATCTTTTTATCTTTCTAATGAATATTTATAATCAAAAATCCAACATGTATAACCCTATGTAAAAATTGTTCTTCTAAAAGATGTAAGCTTATGCCATTTTTATTTTTATTTTAACTTTATTAATATAAAGTGTCCCTACCACATACAAGTGGCTCCAAGGGGTCCCCAAATTGACCCAAGGATGCTCATGGTCGGGTATGTGTCCACCAATAAGGTTAGGACACGTTTTAGGGTAATTTTGTATTATTATAATATTATTTTTTTAACCCTTATTTACCGGATTTACCCTTAACCATGGTAAATAAAATATTTACCACAGTAATTATTCAAAATGTCTAAAAATAAAAGTTACCTATTTACACAATTTGGACATCCTGATTCCAAATATGGAATCCATTTTTCTAAATTCAAAACACAGAAGTGGCAGAAATTAATTTAAAATTAATTCCCGCTGTCAAAACAAAAAGCGTGTTTTTAAGAGGTAATAACTATCAAAAGATTGACACTTGTTTATGTTCGGTTTAATTGTAAAATTATGTCCAATGACCAAAATTATATTAAATGGTAAAAATATATTCTAAATATACTTTAAAACCACTCAAATTCACAATTTATCACTATTAATTATTTTGATTAAAAAAGTTGTTTTTAATTAAAATTTAGTAATTTTCACTATTCATCAAAATATAAAAGTTATCCGAAAAGTACCAAAATTTCAGCCTAGGCTAATTTCAATATTCCGAATCCAAAAATGAAGTCCATTTTGAAATATAAAATATATATTATTTCAAAAAGTAGGTATTACTATTCACAACGGCTAGTTTAATTAGTTGTGGTGTGTGTTAGAACTCGAGGTTGCGTACAACACACGCTATCGCATTATTCGAAGGAAAACGTACCGTGGAAGCTTGGGGTGTTACACTTTTCATCTGTGTGTTTGCTGTCTCCACATGTATTATTTGTATGTGGAGATAGAAAACACACAGATGAAAGGAGAATTGTATATAAATTAGAAAATTATATTATTTTAATATTAATAATAAAATATACTAATAATGTTATTATTCGTAATTATTGGTAATTATTCCTAATTATTGGTAATTATTCATTTAATTACTACTAATTAGGAACAATTACCAATAATTATCAATAATTAGGAATAATTACCAATAATTAGAAATAATTACCAATAATTAGTAATAATTACCAATAATTAGTAATAATTACCAATAATTAGTAATAATTACCAATAATTAGTAATAATTACCAATAATTAGTAATAATTACCAATAATTAGTAATAATTACCAATAATTAGTAATACTTACCAATAATTAGTAATAATTACCAATAATAAGTAATAATTATTAATAATTATCAATAATTAGTAATAATTACTAATAATTACCACTAATTAGTAATAATTAGGAATAATTACCAATAATTACCAATAATTAGTAATAATTAGCAATAATTAGTAATAATTAGTAATAATTAGGAATAATTAGGAATAATTATGAATAATTATGAATAATTAGGAATAATTAGTAATAATTACCAATAATTACCAATAATTAGTAATAATTACCAATAATTACTAATAATTAGTAATAATTAGTAATAATTAGTAATAATTATCAATAATTAGTAATAATTAGTAATAATTAGTAATAATTATCAATAATTAGTAATAATTAGTAATAATTAGTAATAATTCGTACTAATTACCAATAATTAGTAATAATTAACAATAATTAGGAATAATTACCAATAATTAGTAATAATTACCAATAATTAGTAATAATTACCAATAATTAGTAATAATTACCAATAATTACCAATAATTAGTAATAATTCGTAATAATTAGTAATAATTCGTAATAATTAGTAATAATTCGTAATAATTAGTAATAATTAGTAATAATTAGTAATAATTAACAATAATTCGTAATAATTACCAATAATTAGTAATAATTAGTAATAATTAGCAATAATTAGGAATAATTAGTAATAATTACCAAGTATTAGTAATAATTACCAATAATTAGTAATAATTACCAATACTTAGTAATAATTACCAATAATTACCAATAATTACCAATAATTACCAATAATTAGTAATAATTACCAATAATTAGTATTAATTACCAATAATTACCAATAATTGGTAATAATTCGTAATAATTACCAATAATTGGCAATAATTACCAATAATTAGTAATAATTACCAATAATTAGTAATAATTACCAATAATTAGTAATAATTAGTAATAATTAGTAATAATTAATAATAATTACCAATAATTAGTAATAATTATCAATAATTAGTAATAATTACCAATAATTACCAATAATTAGTATTAATTAGTAATAATTACCAATAATTACCAATAATTACCAATAATTACCAATAATTAGTAATAATTAGTAATAATTAGTAATAATTACCAATAATTAGTAATAATTAGTACTAATTACCAATAATTAGTAATAATTAACAATAATTAGGAATAATTAGTAATAATTACCAATAATTACCAATAATTAGTATTAATTAGTAATAATTACCAATAATTACCAATAATTACCAATAATTACCAATAATTAGTAATAATTAGTAATAATTAGTAATAATTACCAATAATTAGTAATAATTAGTAATAATTAGTAATAATTAGTACTAATTACCAATAATTAGTAATAATTAACAATAATTAGGAATAATTAGTAATAATTAATAATAATTACGAATAATTAGTAATAATTTCGAATAATTAGTAATAATTACGAATAATTAGTAATAATTACCAATAATTTGTAATAATTAGTAATAATTAGTAATAATTACCAATAATTACCAATAATTAGTAATAATTACCAGTAATTAGTATTAATTACCAATAATTACCAATAATTGGTAATAATTAGTAATAATTACCAATAATTAGTAATAATTAGTAATAATTAGTAATAATTGGTAATAATTAGTAATAATTACCAATAATTCGTAATAATTAGTAATAATTAGTAATAATTACCAATAATTAGTAATAATTATCAATAATTACCAATAATTAGTATTAATTAGTAATAATTACCAATAATTACCAATAATTACCAATAATTACCAATAATTAGTAATAATTACCAATAATTAGTAATAATTACCAATAATTAGTAATAATTAGTAATAATTAGTAATAATTACCAATAATTACCAATAATTAGTAATAATTACCAATAATTAGTATTAATTACCAATAATTACCAATAAATGGTAATAATTTGTAATAATTACCAATAATTAGTAATAATTAGTAATAATTAGTAATAATTAGTAATAATTACCAATAATTAGTAATAATTAGTAATAATTAGTAATAATTAGTAATAATTACCAATAATTAGTAATAATTATCAATAATTAGTAATAATTATCAATAATTACCAATAATTAGTATTAATTAGTAATAATTACCAATAATTACCAATAATTACCAATAATTACCAATAATTAGTAATAATTACCAATAATTAGTAATAATTACCAATAATTAGTAATAATTAGTAATAATTAGTAATAATTAGTACTAATTACCAATAATTAGTAATAATTAACAATAATTAGGAATAATTAGTAATAATTAATAATAATTACGAATAATTAGTAATAATTACCAATAATTAGTAATAATTACCAATAATTAGTAATAATTAGTAATAATTAGTAATAATTACCAATAATTACCAATAATTCGTAATAATTAACAATAATTAGTAATAATTAACAATAATTAGTAATAATTACCAATAATTAGTAATAATTACCAATAATTAGTAATAATTACCAATACTTACCAATAATTACCAATAATTACCAATAATTACCAATAATTACCAATAATTATTATTAATTAGTAATAATTACCAATAATTAGTAATAATTACCAATAATAAGTATTAATTAACAATAATTAGTAATAATTACCAATAATTAGTAATAATTACCAATAATTAGTATTAACAATAATTAGTAATAATTACCAATAATTAGTAATAATTACCAATAATTAGTAATAATTACCAATAATTACCAATAATTACCAATAATTACCAATAATTACCAATAATTAGTAATAATTACCAATAATTAGTAATAATTACCAATAATTACCAATAATTACCAATAATTACCAATAATTACCAATAATTAGTAATAATTACCAATAATTAGTATTAATTACCAATAATATTAGTACTATGAAAATAATAAAAAATTTATATAATATTAAAATTATCAATATTTGTAACATGTTTTGCTTTATTCTCAATATATTTAATTCTTAAAGGGTCAATTTTTAGGTCTATCTCAATAAAAAGTTTGTGTCAGTCGTGTATGATCTGAACTCTATAATTATCCTAGCTTGAATGTTTTTTCTAACAAATTATTCAAAACCAGTAATGCTTTTATATTTTATAGAGAAATATGGAACAACGAGGTCGTCAACAATCATTATTAGGTGACCGCATATGGATAAATCAACGTAGAAATCCAAACGGTTCTCGTTTAAATCCAGTATATGTAGAGGGTGTAGAGACTTTTTTATCATTTGCGGCATCAAATCCAGAATTTGTTTCAGAAGGAAAAATAAAATTCCCTTGCAGAAAATGTGCATTGAGAACGTTTGACACGTTTGACAAAGTGGGAGAACATCTCTTGCGTTTTGGTTTTCAACCAGATTATGTTTTTTGGTATCAACACGGTGAACGCAGTTCCAGAGCAGGTGATACCAACTTGATTCCGGATCCATCCCGGTTTCAAGATTTAGTACATGATGTTGCAAGTTCATCTGTTCAACATACAGAAACTCCAGCTGATATAGCTTCAAATCCTGAGTTGGCACCGTCTGAATTTTATGAGTTGTTGAAGTTTGCTGAGGATGCATTATATCCTGGCTGCAAGATGAGAAAATTAGAAGCAGTTGCAAAATTTATGGCTATCAAATCAGATAACAGAATGTCAAACACCTGTTTTGACCAGATATTTTCTTTGCTTAAAACACTGTTACCCGAAGTAAATGTTTTACCTGCAAATTACTATGAGAGTAAGAGGCTGGTTCGAAATTTGGGACTTACTTGTCAGAAGATTCATGCATGTTCAAATGACTGCATTTTATATTCTGGGGAAAATGAGTCGTTGGATAGTTGTCCCACATGTGGGCAACTGAGATATAAAGAAGGACAACACGGGAAGTCTGGTTTGATTCCTGTAAAACAGTTGAGATATTTTCCACTTACATCCAGACTTCAGCGTTTATTCATGTCTAAGAATACAATGACAATGATGTCATGGCATAAAGAGAATATTTCAACCGATAAAAGCTTGAATCATCCAGCCGATGATGATTCATGGAAACATTTTGATAGAGTGCATCCATCCTTTGCTTTAGAAGCTAGAAATGTTCAACTGGGCCTTTCCACTGATGGTTTCTGTCCGTTTGGATCTTATGGTAGTCAATATTCATGTTGGCCTGTTTTTTTAACTCCGTAAAATTTACCTTCATGGATGTTGATGAAGGAGCCATATATCTTTTTGACTTTACTAATTCCAGGACATCCGAAGAAAAATATTAATGTTTATTTGAAACCATTGATTGATGAATTAAATTTATTGTGGAGTACTGGTGTCAGTACATATGATGTTGCAATGAAACAGAATTTTATACTGAGAGCAGCATTGATGTGGACAATAAGTGACTTCCCGGCTTATGGGATGTTATCTGGCTGGAGTACACATGGTCAGAAATCATGTCCTTACTGTATGGGAGAGAACAAAGCATTTATGCTCATTCATGGAAAGAAACCTTGTTATTTTGACTGTCATCGCAGATTTCTTCCAGCTGATCATCCTTTTCGCAGAAACAAATCTCATTTCAGAAAAGGAACAGTTGAAAGGGATGAACCTCCAAAAATGCTATCAGGTTCGGAGTTAAAATCAGTTGTATTTTCATTACCTCTCATCACTTTTGGTCCCACAATAAACCAACAGAAAATTTCTGGTTTTGGGAAAGAACACAATTGGATTAAACGTAGCATATTTTGGGATTTTCCATATTGGTCTGATTTGTTGGTCCGACACATGTTAGATGTCATGCATATTGAGAAGAACTGTTTTGATAATTTGTTTCATACAGTTTTGGATACGCCAGGAAAGAGCAAAGACAATGTAAATGCACATTTAGATCTTGCCCAAATTTGCAGGCATCCAGAATTGGAACTATTTGAGAATGTCAGAACAGAAAGGTTACTGAAACCAAAAGCAGTTTATACACTGTCTAAAGAAAACCGTTTATTATTTTGTCAGTGGATTGCAGATTTGAGACTTCCAGATGGCTGTGCTTCCAATTTGGGTAGATGTGTAAAGAATGGTCATATTACTGAATTAAAAAGTCATGATTGTCATGTTATAATGGAGAGACTTCTACCCATTGGATTAAGAGGTCTGTTGAATTCTGTGATTTGGGATTCCATAACAGACATGTCTCATTTTTTTCAGGAAATTTGTGCGGCTATGGTATATTATGATGCTCTAGGAAAACTTGAAAAAGATGTTGTTGTAATTATATGTAAACTGGAAAAAATATTTCCGCCGTCTTTCTTCGACTCAATGGAACATTTGATGTTACATTTTCCATATGAAGCAAAATGTGGAGGTCCAGTACAGTTTCGATGGATGTACCCATTTGAAAGATGCATGAAAAAATTGAAAAGAAAAGTACGTAACAAAGCATCTGTTGAAGGATCTATTGCAGAAGCTTATTTGCAAGAGGAAATATCTTTTTTCTGCTCCCATTATTTTGAATCTGAGTATCCTTCAAAACACAACCGAATGGGACAGAACGAGAGGAATATTGATGAAATCGACAATCAATTATCTGTTTTCAACCAGTCAGATCTTGGTTTTGGTGGAGTTTATGAACGCTGGCTTTCAGATGATGAACATCATAGAGCTCATACGTATGTTCTGCTCAACTGTGAAGAGATGACATCAGTTGTACTGTAAGTGTTTATATCACTTATTCTATCATTTATGTTACAGTAAATAACTTTGGTTTTTATAGGTTGTATGATAATCATATCAAGAAACAAATTCCACAAATTACAGCAGCTGCTCTCGAAGAACGTCGACTAAAAAATTTCTCTCAGTGGTTTCAAAAACTGGTAACATAAATTCTTTATCTTTTAGTAACTCATTCAATGTATAGTTTACTATATTGATAATTATTTCACAAATTTTCAGGTGCCTCGACATGCTGATAAAATTGACAAACGACTGTGTGTATTGAGTAACCCACCTTCCAAACTTGTTAAAACTTATAATGCATATGTGGTGAATGGATTTTGATTCCACACACATGCATATGGGGAATCGAAAAAAAACAATGAACATTGGAGTTATCTTGAGAGGATCTCATCATCGAGAAAATGAAGTTGAATTTTATGGCATACTTGATGAAATCATTGAACTCTGTTATCTTGGACAACATTACATAACCATGTTCAAATGTCGGTGGTTGGATACAGAGAGAGGCGTGCGTGTTCATCCGACTCATGGAATCATCGATATTAAATGTAAAAGTGTTCTCGCAGTAAATGAACCATTCTTATTGGCTCAACAGGCATATCAAGTTTATTACGCAAAGTACTGTGCTACATCAAGAGACTTGACTGATTGGTGGAGTGTAATAAAAATCAAAATTCGAGACAATCAGTTTAGTCAAAGTGAATGTGCTTTCACTGATGTGCAAAGAATTGAAGTTTTTCAAGAGAGTACTCAAAATCAATCTTTTTTACAAAGAGACATGAGTATCGATGACGACACCCCACATTTAAGAGTCGGTGATGACGATGATGTTAATGATGTCACATATGAATTTGAAATGGTAAGAGATGAAGCAACTGTAACTTGAATGGATATCGATGATGTTGAGGAGGAATATGAAGATGAAATTGACATATATGAAGATGATGATGAAGATGAACACTGATAGAATTCCATGGTATTTATATACAATCATAATATGTATATATGTATATATAATAGTAATTATCAATTATTTGCTAACATTAACATTTTCTGTTTCAGATGGACGACGCCACATTTCGTGAGTTGGCAGATGCTGACCTGCCTTTCGATGCGGATGAGTTGCTGGCAGATGACCCTCAGCCTGCAGGCGCTCCAGGGAGTACGCGGAGGGGGCACGGTCTTGCACGATTGATGATTCCTGACCCCATCCCCGAGCGACGTCCACGTCTTGGGTTTGATCCACGCACGCGGATGTGTGATAACCTATGTGATAACCTGTGGATTTGACTAAGATTTCATTAATCTATTCACATAATAAATGTTTATTATTTTTACAGTTTTTTGCATATAGCAGTCGGACAGGGCAGCGCTATTTTGCGCAACTATTTCTCTCAGCCGTGGACCACATGGGAGCAGATTCCCATTGATATGCAGCAGGCCATGTTCGGCCATTGGTTGGTACGTACGTAAATAAATAATTTTTATTTTGAAAATTATTTCATTTCTAAATTGATATTTTGATTTATTTGTAGGGTTTATGGTATCCGATCGAGGATACCATGCGTGACGCCATCCACGAGGCATGGGAGGTGGCCATGTGTGATCGACTTCGTCAGTTTTTGCACAATTTAAGAAAAGCTGCTATGAAGAAAGCAGGAGTGTCAGATTTTGACGAGTCATGTAGAGCACACCGACCAAAGTACATTTCATCCCAATGTATGGGATGGATTATGTGCGCACTGGTTGAGTGGTGCCTTTTAGAGGATATCATCGGTGGGGAGGCAGAATCGGGGGAGACAGGAGGTGACTCATCGAGCTGGGAGTCGTTCTTTCAGTACTCATAGACAACATCTGGTACGTACATTATTTATAAATATTTTATATAACTATAAATATTAACAGCTTATTTTTTATTCTTATAGGCTGTCGAGCACCCCGATATTACGGAGTACGACGTATATCGGAGGATGTATAGTGATCCTGCTACTGGGGAGCTCAAAGGTAATCGTCAGCATCATATCGTGGTCAGTATTATTTGTTTTCAAGTTTAAAAATTAACTGCATATAATATATTCACAATTTTAATTTTAAATTGCAACTACAGGAGTCATATGAGGCCGCAGCGTCACAGGCCCGGCCTGAGAGTCAGGCCGAGTCATCAGATCAGACCACTGGCCGTCATTTTGATGAGGCGGCATGGATGCAGGCCACCCAGTATGCCTTCGAGAAGGGCCGGGTAGTTGGTATCGGCTCTCGACTGACTCCTGGAGATTATTATGGCAGTGCTGCGATGTCAGCGTCCAGCTCGAGAGGAGCTCATGCATCTTCTTCTACTACACAGTATGAGGATCAGTTGCGATCTCAGACTACACTGATAGAGAGTCTCCGACAGGAGCAGGAGCAGATGCGTCAGCAACATGAGGAGGAGCGTCGACGCCAGCAGCAGCTGTATGAGGAGCAGACGAGTCGGTGGCAGCAGCAGCACCAGGAGCAGATGGAGTACATGCGCCGAATCACTCATGCTTTAGGGATGGAGTTTCCTCCACCACCATCAGCAGATCCCCCACCTCCCCCCTCCTTCAGATTAGAGTTTGTATTTATGTTATAAAATTTGTGAAATCAAAATATGATTTTTTTTCTATTCGTAGTTTCTGTCTCATTATAAAATATTAATAATATTATATTTTTAAATAAAAATATTAATATGAATAATAATATTATTTATATTTTATAATATTAAATTTTATATATATATTAAAATTTTATAATATTATAATTTAATTATATTTTTTTGTAATACTTGAATTATTTTAATACTTGAATGTAAAATAATTCTATTATTTTTATATTAATTAAAATAACTTATTAATATTTTATTTATTTATGAATTATAATTATAATATTATTATATTAATTAAATCATTTATTAATATTCTATTATTTTTTATTTTTGAATTATAATTCTATTATTATTATTTTAATTAAAATAATTTATTATTTTTATTTTTGAATTATAATTCTATTATTATATTAATTAAAATCATTTATTAATATTTTATTATTTTTTATTTTTAAATTATAATTGGATTATTATTATATTAATTAAAATAATTTATTAATAATTTTTTTTATTTTTTTTATAGTATTTGCGACGGGATACTATGTCCGTCGCAAATAGTATTATTATTATATGCATTAAAATAATTTATTAATAGTTTTTTATTTTTTTTAAAAATAGTTTTTGCGACGGGCCCGTCGCAAATAGTATTATTATTATATGCATTAAAATAATTTATTAATAGTTTTTTATTTTTTTTTAAAAATGGTTTTTGCGACGGGCTTGTCGCAAAAACCATTTGCGACGGGCCCGTCGCAACAGGTATTTGCGACGGGACCCGTCGCAAAAACTATTTTAAAAGTTTTTTACAAATATACGAAGTACTATTTGCGACGGGAAGAATACCCGTCGCAAAAAAAGGTTTTAGCGACGGGCCCGTCGCAAATAAGTGTTGTTGCGACGCCGTTTTCAGCAATGGGCCATTTGCGACGGGCCCCCGTCGCAAAAATCCATTTGCGACGGGATCCCGTCGCAAATGACCCGTCAGAAATACCTATTTTTCTAGTAGTGTTCCATGGGTGGTTTAGTCATCGTAGAAACATTATACAAGTGCAAAGGTTTAGAAAGGGTATAACCCAATCTTGTTTCTACTATTGAATTCCAGACCAAAGAGGAAGATTAATAGAAGAAGAAAATTGAAAATAACAGAAGAATTGGAAGAGAAACTAAGAGTCTATTGAAAGCACAACAACATTACAACAAAAAAGAGGAAAAGAAGAGCATTTTGGAGGAGATCCTAGCTTGGTAGCTTCCCTCCTCCGATTGTTAATTGAAATGGTGTAGAACCACTTATCCTCTTCTAACAATCTTCTAATGCACGTCCCAACCCCTCCAAATGAGAAAAACACTAATTTATAGAGTGGAGGATAGGCTAGTTTTAAAGAGGTTTCAAGTGTGAATAGGGAATCTCCGCCAAATATTTTAATCCAACTTTCACCACTAATTTGACTTCCTAAACACGTGGACCAGCTTTTATTATAGAATAATTATTTGTTAAAAATTGGGTTGGAAAGATCCTCTCAAAATTTGGGCCCAATCTAAGCTCGGATGAAGATGTTATGGCCCAAATACAGAACCAATGTCCAATCTGGCGGGTCTAGCCCACATTTGACTTCATGGTCCATTTTGTCTAACCAAATGCACGTTTTAGCTCCAATGTCTTGAAAAAAAGTTGTATCCCATTAAGTGAGAAACACAATTAAAAAATTTCAAGTTCAAATAATAAATATTAAAATATTTATCTTCGAAATACTACAATGCACTATAAAGGGTAAAAATGGAATTTCTATCAAAATTTCAAATGAATGATCTAATCCCAAATATTTTATAAATAAAAATATTTAACACAATGTGAGGAAATTTTATCATTTATTATCAATAAAATATTCAATAAAAATGTGTTTTATCAACTCCCCCACACTTACCCTTTTTCACTCCTGGGAAAAACCTCATATCAAGTATTCGAGAAAATTGTGACAAGATATGCATATTCATATTTCTCAATCCATAGTGAAAATATAGGCAAAGTAATAATCCCATCAAGAGTCAATATCAATAAATTTTAAAGTCATTGTCTCATAAATTGTGTCAAAACAAAATTCAGTGATATTCATAACACTAATCATAGTGAAACAAGTCATGGGTCTACCATGCCACTAATTCTCTATGTGTGCGTGTGCCAACCATTCCAAGCTTGTATCTACACCCTCTATCTAGTATATTTAGGTCAATAAAAACTTTTCTTCTTACCTGATTCTGTTCCACCAAACCTGTTCAACATCCTTTGCAATCAAATTCCAAAACCCACTCATTTAAGCATTTCCAAAAGTCAAACCATGAGTTCCCGACCTAAATATCCCCACATGTTGTAGATTTCTTCACTCCCCTCTTTATTGACTATTTTTTTTTGATTTTTTGATTTTTTTGATTTTTTTAGAGGGCATACAACAGTTAGATATTAGGTGCACACACATAGGTCAATCTAGTACAGTGATGGAAACGATTAGAAGAGAAATGAACGTATGGAAAGACCATGTTATAAGCTGAAAAGGATCAATTACCCTGAATATACATTCAATTGGGTAAGAGAAACTCACAAGTCATGATTGTGTGAAAAATTGTGTGGAGAAATAAATGAAACAATTTACCATGAACAAATATCACAAATAATGATGTCAAAATCTAAAAGGTTTTATAATGAAACAACCATTCATATCATCGATGACTTCAATTTTTATAAAAGTCAACCCTTGATGATCAAATATTAATCATGCTTATATTTCTACCAATGAATTTTGAAAACATGCATTTTCCATATGTTTCACATGATAATGTTACATGACATATTTTTTTTCTTTTTTTTATTGATTTTTTTTGTTTTGTTTTTTTTGTGAAAATTTAAAAAAAAAACATAATAGAAAATACACATAAAACACACAAATGAAAATCCTAAATATCTACCCCAAAATGTTGTCCCCTCCCCCACACTTAAAATATTGCATTGTACTCAATGTGAATCTATGAGATGATATATGAACATGAAATGTATAATTTTAAATAGGAAAAAGAATATAAAAGTGAAAGGGTTAGGAACAACCTGATATTCTCAAGTGATAATGGGATTATGCAGTGTGATGAAATCCACTGCATCAGTTGGAAGTCCCTCAATGAATTTCTTCAAACATTGTCTGTTGACTGTAAAGATCCTTCCTGTGTCCTCTTATGTGATCTACACTACACCATAAGAAAAAACATTTGTCACAACATAAGGACCTAACCACCTGGAACACAACTTACCAGGCATCGGCTTTAGTCATGAACTATAGAGAAGGAATTTCTCTCCAACATGAAACTCCCTTTGTTGGATCATTCTATCATGATCTGCTTTTAATCTTTCCTTGTAGAGCCTTGAGTTCTCATATGAAGACAATCGAATCTCCTCAAGCTCTTGAATTTGAAACTTCCTTTGGATTCCATCTTAGGCCAAATCCATATTTCATTTCTTTATAGCCCAAATAAGCCCAATGCTCAACTTCCACAGGGAGATGGCACACTTTTCCAAAAACAATCCGAAATGGGGACATACCGATGGGGGTATTGTATGTTGTCCTATAAGCCCACAATGCATTATCCAAGCACTTGCTCCAATCCTTCCTATTTGGCTGCACAGTTTTCTCCAAAATTTGTTTCGACTCCCTATTTGAAACCTCATCCTAACCATTTGTTTGGGGATGGTATGGTGTTGATGTTTTGTGTGTCACCCCATACTTCCAAAGGTGGGAAGAAAAAATCTAATTGCAGAAGTGTGACCCTTGGTCACTAATGATGGCCTTTGGTACTCTAAGCCTACAAAAAATCTGTGTCTTGACAAAGTCCACTACAACATGATAATAATCAGTCCTGGTGGCCTTAGACTCCACCTATTTACTCACATAATCAAAAACAACCAAAATATACAAAAAACAAATGAACTAAGAAAAGGACCCATAAAATCGATGCCCCATACACCAAAAAACTCATATAATAATATGGGTTGTTGGGGAATCTTGTGTCTCCTAGAAATATTACCAGTGTGTTGGAAATATGAGCACGATTTACAAAACACATGAGCATCATGGAATAAACTAGGCCAATACAATCCAGAGTCCAAAACTTTCCTAGCTGTCTATTGGGATCCAAAGTTCCCACCACAAGCAAGTATATAACAAAATTGTAGAACAAACTCAAACTCATGATTAGGAACACACCTCCTAATAACTTGGTCACTACACATGTGCCATAAGTATGTATCATCCCACACATAAAATCTAGAATCACTCTTTAATTTTTGGACTTGATGTTTCTTTAAATTTATTGGAATTTTAGAGGCCACAAGGTAGTTCACTAAATCAACATACCAAGGATGCATACTTGAGATGGAATAAAGATGCTCATTGGGGAAAGTGTCCCGAAGTGGTACCTAGTCCAAGGTGTCACACTCTAGTGTGTGAGTGAGCCTACTCATGTGGTTTTCTACTACGTTTTCTTACCCCTTCTTGTCCTTTATCTCAATATCGAATTCCTAAAGAAGGAGAATCCATCGGATAAGTCCAGGCTTTGTGTCTGTCTTCTTCAAGAGGCACCTCAGAGTTGCATGGTTAGAAAAACAACTACTTTAGAGCCTAATAAATATGAATGGAATTTATCTAAAGTAAATATTACAATAATAAAATCCTTTTCCATGGTTGTGTAATTTGATTGGGCTGAATCCAGTGTCCTTGATGCATATGCAATCACATGTGAACATTCCTCCACCCTCTGAGATAAGACAGCCCCAACTGCAAAGTTGGAGGCGTCACACATAAGCTCAAAAGGAAGCTCCCACTGTGGGAGCTGTATGATAGGTGGAGTGTTCAGATGCTTCTTTATCTCATCAAAGGAAGTCCTGTAAGAATCATAAAATACAAAATCAGAATCCTTTTGAATTAATCGTGACATAGGAAGAGAAATATTACTAAAATCTTTAATGAAGCGCTGATAAAATTCTGCATACTCTGGGAAAGATCTAACATCACGCACACATGAAGGATAGGTTAAGGATGAAATGATATATACCTTAGATATATCAACCTCTATCCCATGTTCTAACACTACATGCCCTAATAAAATCCCATTATCTACCATGAAATGACACTTTTCAAATTTTAAGACCAGATTATTCTCAATAAAACGATTCAAAACCTTTCCCAAACTAGAGATACAATCATAAAATGAAGATCCATACACTGTAAAATCATCCATAAATACCTCCATGAAGAACTCAATGAAATCTGAAAAAATACTCACCATGCATCTCTGGAAGGTACCTGGGGCATTGCAAAGTCCAAATAGCATCCTTCAGTAGACAAAAGTACCGAATGGACAAGTGAATATTGTCTTCTCCTAATCCTCCAGAGCAACAGGAACCTGAAAATATCCAGAAAATCCACCCAAGAAACAATAGTGTGTTTTTCCAGCTAGTCTCTCAAGCATCTGATCAATAAATGGGAGGGGGAAATGGTCCTTACAAGTGGAATGATTTAGTTTCCTATAATCAATACACACACGCCAACTATTTTTCACCCTCATTGGAACTAACTCATCTTTATCATTTTTAACAACAGTAACACCACTTTTCTTAGGAATAACTTGAATAGGACTCAACCCTAAGAATATGGAAGTGGGATAAATTATACCTACCTTGAGCAATTTTTCAACCTCTTTTTTAAAAACTTCCAGAAGGGTTGGAATGAGTCTCCTTTGTGGCTGCCTAACCAGTTTAGCCCCATCCTCCAAAAAGAATCCTATGCATGCAAATGGAGGGGCTAATACCTGATATGTCAGCCAGGGTCCACCTGATTACCTTAATGTTCTCCCTAAAAAGATTTAAAAGTTTTTATTTATGTTTAAAAGGGAGATTTTTAGCAATGATAATAGGTAATTTCTCACCACTTAACAAGTATGAGTATTTGAGATTAGGTGGAAATGGCTTGAGTTCCAATGTAGGGGGGTGATTTATGGATAGATAAATTGAAGGAACTGAAATATGTTCACAATGAACATCAGTATCAGAATATACATCATCAAAATCAGAGAATAAAACATCAAATCTATCATCATACTCAACATCCATGTCATAATCAGAGTTCACATGATCAAAATCATAATATGAATCCATTTAAAAATCAAATCTAAGAGAGTCTTGTGCATTAGAAACAGGTGTGGAAGTACTCTTAGACATCAAACTAGAACCAATACTCATAATATCCCTAATCATAGGACAATCAAATTCCATGGGGTTTTTATTTTGTGGTTCAAAATGAGAGATAAAAAATGCATAATGGTCCTCTGAGGGGTACTTCATGGAGTCCATAACATTAAATATCACAACTTCATCCCCACACTCCATGTAAAGTGTACCCTTATTAACATTTATGATAGTTTTTGTGGTTTTGAGGAAGGTTCTACCTAAGATAATGGGATCATGAGAACTTACCTGATCATCCTCTATATTAAGCATGTAGAAATCTACTAGAAAGATCATGTCTCTTACCTGGACAAGTAAATCCTCAAGGACTCCGGCTGGATATGCTGTAGCTCTATTTTCCAACTACACCACTACTCTTGTTGGCTTCAACTCACCAACCTGCAAAGAAGAGAATATAGAGTGAGTCATCACATTTATGGAAGATCCTAAATCACAAAGTGCATCATAAAAGTGTAAATCCCCTATGGTTCATGGGATAGTGAATGTCCTGGGATCCTTGCACTTTTTTTGGCATTGCTAGAGTTGGTGTAATGAGTGCTGACACATTCCTTCCAAGATTGATCCTCTAATTTCCCTTGAGCCCTCTTCAATTGGTACAAAGTTCTTTTAAGAATTTCTCATACCCTGGGATTTTCTTGATAGCTTCAAGTAGATGGATGTTGATCTCTACACACTTGAATGTGTCAAAAAACTCTTTTTGCATTACCTATTCAGCCATATTATTGGTTTGTACAACCCTATTTGGAAAGGGAAGGGGTTTAGGAGGAATGTCATTAATATTTTTCTTACCTTTATCTTTCTCCTTGGGTTTCTCATTAGCTGGTTTGGAATGGGGATTCTCCAGATTTGAGGTGAATCTCAGTGGAATGATAAGTGCAGATGTATCAGTTGTTTGCTTCCCACTTCTCAATGTGATGGAACTAACATTCCCCTTGGGATTTGGAGTAGGTTAGGAAGGAATATTTCTTTAGTTCTTACTTACCAATTCATGAAGGGCATTGGCAATCTGGCTCATTTGTGTCTTAAAATCCCTCAGCTCCGAAACTTGACTCTTCAGCTCATTATGTTGATTAAGAACAATTTTCTTCAAAAGGTCATCAGTGTTAAAATCTACCTTGTGTGGGGGATTCCCTTGTTACTAGATTTTTGATTCTTGGGATTCAAATCTTCTTTGGGGTTGTTGGAAACCCTGCTGGTAAGGCGGAGGCTATTGGAAGTTTTATTGAAAATGGGGCCTTTGTTGTTGTCCAAAGCCATACCTCAAGTTAGATTGATCCTTCCAACCTTGGTTATATGCCGGTGAAAAGGAATCAAACTTCTTTTGGGGATGTGGCTGTTGCTTCTACTGATATGGTCTCCTAGGAAACACTATTGCACAATCTTCTATTTATTGTAGTTGGGGGAAACAGTCAGTTGGGTGGCTTGTCTCAGTGAAAATGCCACATGGCCTTGAAGGAGGGGGTTGAGATGTATTTTATGCCAAAGAAATTTGTCTCACCATAGTTGTAAACTCTTCCAACTTGGTATCAATAAAATGACTTTCAAGAGAATAAGGACTTACCTGATGTACTCCCCTGACATGTGGTGTACCTCAATCTCCAAATTGTTGGTAGTTTTGTGCCATCTTATCAATCAATGCATGTGCAGCTACTGGTGTCTTGTCCACCAATGAACCTCCATCCGTAGCATCCACTATACTTCTCTCCATAGGTGTGAGTCCTTTATAAAATTACTGGATAAGGAGTTTCTCACTGATTTGGTGATTTGGATATCTTGCAAAAAACTTCTTAAATAATTCCCAGTACTCATACATCGACTCTCCTTATTCTTGATTGATCCCAGAGATCTCTTTTCGAATGGATGTGGTTCTTTATGCTGGAAAAAATATCTGCAAGAAAAGACATTTCAAATCATTCCAACATGTTACATCTTTAGGTTTTAAATAATACACCCAATCCTTTGCAGCTCCATCAAGTAAAAATGGGAATGCTCTTAGTTTTATTTGATATTCAGAGACATTTCTTGGTTTCAAGGTTGATAAAACCACATTAAATTGTTTAAGGTGTTTGTTTGGGTCCTCACTAGATAATCCATGAAATTTTGGAAGAAGGTGAATTAATCCAGATTTCAGTTCAAAGTCCAATTCAAGATTTGGGTATGCAATGCAATTTGGTTGATAATTAATATCAGGTGTAACCAAATCTAAAATGGTTCTATTGAGTTCATTATTATTGTTTTCAGAAATTGGTTATTGTTTTAAGTTGGAATTAGAAGTTTTTCCAATTTCCGTGTTCTTGGAGTGGAGGAATTCTCCAACTGATTGAATGTTAAAAATTCCCATAGACTGAGAATGTTTGATTCGATCCCTAAGGCTGCGTTCAATCTGAGGGTCAAGATCTAAGATATCCTCAGGATTATTTCATGTCATAAATCAAATAAAAATGAAAATAATGAAAGTGTACCATATTAAAATAAAAATGATAAGTTTGAGTTGATTGTCCAAAAAGAAGAAGAAGAAAATAAAAGAAGGAAAAAAATTCAGATTGGGTAAAGAAGGAAGAAAACAGAGAAGAAGAGAATAAAATGTAAAATAAAATAAATACCTCTAATTGGTTCAAATAATTACTTTCCTCCTTGGAAATGGTGCCAATTTGAAAATCATTTTCATGGGCACCCTCAAATGATTAGTGGTTTTTAGGTACTTAGGTGCAACAGAGTGGCTGACCAAGGTTGTCTCTCAAAGGAGGAAGTAAATTAAAACAACTTATTAAATACATTTTTTAAAATAAAATAAAAGGAAATAAGAACACTAATTAAAAGTATTGGGGTTTTTATGGTTTATAAGTCTAGAATAATTTTTCTGGAATAAGATTGTATTTTTTTTTGAAATGATGTTCGATTAAAATGACACAATAAGAAGATGATTTTTTAGAAAATATTTTAAAAGGAGTAATCGATCTAACTCTACCTCTTCATTCAATTATTTATCATTATAATTTAAATTAACATTCACTTAATTATTATCCCTTAATTTGTCAAATCCTAAACCCTATGAGAATTAACTTTACCACAAATATGAAGTGAATTTAACCCAGGCTAACTTCGAAACATGAAATCGCAACACCCTGCTTTGATTTATGTTCTAAGGCTAGCTTATGGTCAGTGGTAAATTAAGGAAAATTTACTCTCTAGAAAGTAGAATTAATTGAGTTTAGGGATTATATTTGAACACTGCAAATTGATCCCGTACGATTTTGTATTACCGATTAAGTTCGCGCTCTCAAAATTTACACAAAATCTTATCCTCACGCATTTTTGTGTTAATTGATTACTTAGTTTAAATTAAATTAAAAATTAAATTAATTGATCATATTATGTGAATTATAGTATATCATTGATTCAAAATAAATGAATTAATAAGAATAGAGGTCGATCGATTACTAAAAAAACTACCCTTCCATGGGTGGTGTAGTCATCGTAGAAACGTTATGCAAGTGAAAAGGTTTAGAAATGGTATAAACCAATATTGTTTCTACTCTTGAATTTCAGCCCAAGGAATAAGATTAATATAAGAATAAAATTGAAAATAACAGAAGAAGTGGAAGAGAAACTAAGTGTCTATTGAAATCACAACAACATTACAACAAAGAAGAGGAAAAGAAGAGCATTTTGGAGGAGATCCTAGCTTGGTAGCTTCCTTCCTACAATTGTGAATTGAAATGGTATAGAACCACTTCTCCTCTTCTCCCAATATTCTAATGAACTTCACAACCCTTACAAATGAGAAAACACTAATTTATAGAGTGGAGGGGAGGGAGGGTTTAAAGAGGTTTCAAGTGTGAATGGGGAATTGTTGGAACCATGGCTATTATATGCATGAATTGGAGTATGGTTTGTGTTTGTTTTCAATCCTTAGTGGAAGTTCAGAATATGTGCCAGCAAAGTGATCATACAGTTCAAGCAGACAATAGTATTTAAGGTGGCACCATTTCTCAGTGTTTTCCAAATTTTTGGGCCTCAAAATCGGAAAATGAAGACATGGATTGTTGGTAAAAGCAGGTGCGCGCAAATAGGAAGTGGTGCACAAAAAAATAAGGGTTGTGCGCGAAATACTTGAGCTGGGTGCGAACAACAGCATGGTTCACAAAATAGTGGATCGAGGTTTTTTGCGTAAATAGTGTTTCAGAATCAGAACATCGAAAAATGGCAAAGGCATGGGCTGCGTGAAAAATCTGGAGATGTGCGCGAAAAACAATACCAGCACGAAAGATTATGTGCCAGATGAGAAGTTTTTCGCACCACAGGGGGTTTTTCATGTGGGGGTCTCATACACCTATAAATAAGAGGTGACCCCCCTCATTCTGTACGGTTGAAGACTTAGAGAAGGTTTGAGGTCTGATGCGTGTAAAAGGATCGCGTAAAGGGGTTTGCGCAAAATATTCTGGGTTGCGCGAAAAATTCCGAGATGCACGAAAAATGAAGATCTGTGCATAAAAATTGGAGCGGCGTGTAAGAGACTCAGTTGCATGAAAAAGGGTTTTGTTGCGCGAAATATTTTTTCCGCGCGAAAAAGGAAATTTTGCACCCAATAGTAAGGACTTGCGCACAAAGGGTAGGTGTTGCGTGCAATTGTCAGTGAAACTTGTATACACGTTTTGATTATCCAAGTCAGTGGTTCAGTGTGTTCAAGAGCATCAATTCAGGACTTTGATGCAAGCATAGTCTCATGCTGAGTAGAGACAAAGACTTCAATGCAAATCTACTGAATAGACCTTCACGTTTATAAACAGAGTGGGACTTCGCCAAAGGCAGTGAGCCAGGGGGAGTCAACAGGAGTGACCCGAGGGATGCAGTGAGCTATCCCTAAACCTTTGTAAAGGCAGTGAGCCTGGGACAGAGTTATTGTGCCCGAACCTTTGTAATCCACAACTAGTGAAGTTTAGTGGAATTTGGTATGACCGACAACCTGTCGGCGTATGCTCCTTGGACGTAGCCCTTAGTGGTGAACCAAGTAAAAAGTGATGTGTCATCTCTCTGCATGTGAATGTTTTCTTTCTGATCATATTCATCATACAGGTTTAACAAGTTCCTACCAACGTGGGAACAAGATCCATCACATTAAAAGAAAAATTGGTCACCCTGATTCACCCCTCCCCTCTCAGGGTGTCCCGGGGTCCTACAGGAATCTCGACCAAATATTTTAAGCCAAATTGAACCGCCCATTTGACCTCCAAAAAGTGTGGAACACCTATTATTCTAGAATAATGATTTTTGAAAAATTAGGTTAGTGATATACTCTCAAAATTTGGGCCCAATATAAGCTCGTATGAAGATGTTATGGCCCAAATACAGAACCAATGTCCAATATGGAAGGTCCCACCCACATCTGACTTCATGGTCCATTTAGTCCAACCAAATTCACGTTTTAGTTCCAATGTCCTGAACAAAAGTTGTAGAAAATTAATTCAGGAACAAATTTACAAAATTTAATGTTCAAATAATAAATATTAAAATATTTATCTTCGAAATACTACAGTGCACTATAAAGGGTAAAAATGGAATTTCTATCAAATTTTCAAATGAATGATCTAATACCAAATATTTTATAAATAAACATATGTAATACAATGTGAGGAAATTTTATCAATTATTATCAATAAAATATTCAATAAAAATGTGTTTTATCAGTGAGCACAATAACCTTGGCTCTTTTAGCTGATCTCTTCCCCTTAGATGATGGCCTCTTCCTCGAATACACTAACTCCCTCACTGGAGTTACAGGTAAATCTCTCACAATAGAACCTTATTATTCTTCTTGAACAAGAATAGGAGGATCAATTTCCTCAACAAAAACTACTTCAGAAATTTCAGTAGGGGCAAGAGTATTAGGAGCTCTGTCTTCTAGTACATCTTGCTCAACAACCTCATGGGATTCCACAACTTGTTCAATATGAGCATTAGGAGCTACATGTGGTGTGAAAAACTATTTAGGTTATACTAAAGTAGTTCCAAAAGGTTCTACATTATCACCTTGATCATCATTTGGATGATCTGACTCACTTTCTGAACCATCAGTCCCTTCATCTTGCCTTTCACTGCCATCTTATCTTCCACCTTCATCAGCTTACTTAACTTCTTCCTCAAATTAATCATCATCCTAAACTTCCTCAACTTCTTCCTAAGATTATTCAACTTCTTACTCACTTATAATTCCTTATTCTTCTCTATATTATTCTTCACTATCTGATCTACTTTTATACTCAGCATCCTCAGATTCTTCAGTCCCTTCACTATCTTCTTCAAGTAAAAGTGGTTATTTTGTAGGTAGAGGTTTAGGTGGATTGATAGATCCATAGGTCACCCTCTGTGGGCTATCATCAATGTTAGGATCACTCCTATCATATATTTGAGATTTAGCTCTCTGAATTTCCTTAGCCACCTTCTCATCAGAATACATACCAACCTCACCAGGTCCAAGACCAGGGTCTGCCATATCCCTTCACCTCAAAGGATGGTCAATAGGATTAAAGTATTAATATAGCTTATCACTATCATCAACCCACATTTTCTTCCATGGGTTCTAGTTAATCCTCATCCTACCACATATAACTTTATTTAAGCAGAAACTATCACAAACTGAAATAGTTTCTTCACTTTCACTTACAAAGCCTTTGTCCTTCAACATGGAAGAGATAATATTTGGGTAAAACTAGAAGTTTGTCTTGTAGGAAGGCTTGATCATCTCACTAATATGAAACATTAGATATTTGAAAAAATTTACCTTGTAACCTTTATTTAATAGATACAACAGATAAACATCCTGAAACTTAAGAGATGCAAAATTGCTTTTCCTGGGACACAACTGGTGTTGGATGAATTTAAGTAACAACTTGCTCTCACCATCCAGCTCATTTGAAATCGGTATTCTATGTTCTCCATTTCCTATAAACTCATCTAGAGCAGCCTCATAGCTGAAGAAATAACTAGTGGGAGGTGCACTCCCCTGATGATCATCACATATACCTAAATGAGGCACCTTTAGACAATCTGACCAATGTTTAGATGATAAAGAAACTCTTCTTCCACCTATTATTGACTTTATCTAGAACACCTCATCTAATTACAGTATAAAATCAACATTGAGGTAGAACTCATGCACTATCCTTGGATAGTATAACCTCTTATTGTGGGGTAACCACTCCAACCAGCCTTGGTCTTGCAATACATTCAGCAGAAGGGACTTATTGGAAAACAACCATTCTGAATGCACTTCCTTCTCAAGGGTTACAATACAGTTCGTGAGTTCTGGATGAATAGGTTTAGACTTTATCTTAGATTGACTAGATTCTCCTCTTGGCTTCTTGGATGGATGAGACTCATCCTCAGATCCTTGAAGGACGTGCTTGACACAAGGCATTAGAGATTCGAAGGGATTGGTTTGAGAGATAAAGGTAACAGCTTGAGAGAGAAAGGTTTGAGGGTAAGAGTTTGAGAGTAAGGGAGTGTGGATAGTGAGTAGAGAAGTTGGATTTACCCTTAATTATATCATTTAGTATTTGAAATCATAAAATACTAAATGCAGGTTAAAATAAATCAAAACAACATCATTTAAAATTCCAGACAAAGAGATAAAAATAATTAAATAAATATCGGTTGGTGAGACACATTAGTGAGTCATTTAGGTGATACATCATCGATGATTCACGTCGGCGAGACATCATTAGTGAGTCATGTCAGTGAGACATCATTGGCGAGTCCCCAAAAATTTATCATTCCCAACTCATGTTTGATGCAACTCATCCTCTTAGAATTTTAAGGCTTATTAAAAATATAAGAAAGCTGATGTTTTGTACCAATGAATTCAAGAGTTATATCACATTTTTGATAACGATCTCTCAAAATGTGATGTCTTACATCAATATGTTTTTTTATAGAAAGAGAAAATAGATTCTTAGAAATGTTGATAGCACTTGTATTGTCACAGTTTATAGGTACATTTCTAAAATAATATCCATAATCTAATAGAGTGTGTTTCATACACAAGATTTGAGCACAACTACCAAAAACTATGTATTCAGATTCTGTAGTAGATAATGCAACATAAATTTTCTTTTTTACTACACTATGATACTAGAGACTTGCCCCAAAAGTGACATGTTCCAAAGGTTCTTTTTTTTATCTAACTTGCAACCACCAAAGTTAGCATCAGAATAACCAACTAAATAAAAAGGTTTCCCTCTAGGATAAAACAATCCTAAGTTGGTAGTATACTTGAGGTATTTGAAAATTCATTTAACAATAGCTAAATGATATTATTTAGGGTTTTCTTGAAAATATGCACACATACACACACTAAACATAATATCAGGTTGACTAATAGTCAAGTAGAGAAGACTACCAATCATACCTCTATAATTTGATTGATCAACATATTTTCCATTTTCATCAAGATCTAATTTATAGGTGGTACTCATTGGAGTATCACTAATTTTTATACTATCAAAACCAAACAATTTCAAAATATATTTTGTGTACTTACTTTGATTTAAAATTATACCTTCTTTATTTTGAAAATTTTGAAATCTAAGAAAGAATTTGAGTTCACCCATTAAACTCATCTCAAATTCACTTTGCATCATTTTTGAAAAATCAATACATAAATAATTTTTAGAAGATCCAAAAATAATGTCATCATCATAGATTTGAACAACTAAAACACCTTTAGAATTTTTTTTTATAAAAAGAGTAGGATCAGCTATAGCTTTTTTTAAAACCTTTAGAAATAAGAAAAGCGATGATCCTATCATACCAAGATCTTGGAGCCTATTTTAATCCATAAAAATCTTTAGTTAATTTGAAAATATGATTTGGAAAATGAGGATTTTTCAAGCTGGGGGGTTGTTAAAAAAAACACCCTCAACTATATATCCATTTAGGAATGCACTTTTGACATCCATTTGATATAGTTTGAAATTGAGATGTGCTGCATAAGCTAGCGAAATTCTAATGGCTTCAAGTCTAGAAACTGGTGAAAACGTTTCTTCATAGTAAAATCCTTCTTATTGACTATATCATTGTGAAAACAATCTAGATTTATTTATCACTATAGTGCTGAATTCATCTACTTTATTCCTAAACACCCACTTAGTGCCTATAGTCAATATGTATTTGGGTCTACCAATAAGTTTTCAAAATTTGTTTCTTTCAAACTGATTCAACTCTTCTTACATAGACATTACCCAAAATTCACCATTGATTGCATCATTGATGTTCTTAGGTTCAATTTATGACAAAAGGATTGATATTCAAACTGATTCCTAATAGAAGCTCTAGTCTGTGTCCCTTTATCTAAGTCTCCAACTACAACATCTAAGGGATGATTCTTAAGGGTTATAAAAGATCTAGAAAAAAGAAGGGATAATTATTTTAGGTTTTTTTATAGGTTCGGGTTCACTATGAATAGAGTTTTATGATTTTCTAGAATTGGAGGATTTTGATGCTTTCTTAACAGCTAATTCGTAAGGTTTATCATTTATGTTCATATTGGACAAATCATCCTCAATATTTTCTAGGGAGGTTTTAGGTTCACATGGATCTATTTCATCAAATTTGATATATGCAGATTCTTTTGCACACTTAGTTCTTTTATTGAAGACCCTATAGGCTTTTCTAGAGGTTGAATAACCTAGGAAAACCCCTTTATCACTTTTGGAGGCAAACTTGTTAATATTATCTTTTATATTAAGGATAAAGACTTTTCATCCAAAAAACTTTAAAGTAACCACAGGATTCCTATTGTTCCATAGATCATAGGGAGTTTTATTAATAATAACTATAATTAAAACTCTATTAATAATATAACAACATATATTCACAACTTCTTTACAAAGTAAATAGGTAATTCATACTCATTGAGCATAGTTTGGGAAATTTCTTGTAAAGTTATTTTCCATCTTTCTACAACTCCATTCTATTGGGGTGTCCTAGAGCATAGAAGTTATGACTATATCCATTTTTTGAGAAAAAATATTCAAAATATTGATTCTCAAACTCATGACCATGGTCAATTTTAAGGATTTAATTCTAAGACCACTTAGGTTCTCTACATTTCTAGCATACTTGGTGAAGTGGGAACAAGATTCACTCTTGTGATCTAAAAAGAATGTCCAAGTATATATAGAAAATTAATCTACTAGAATATAGAAATAATGCTTCCCATTTAAACTATAAAATCTAGAAGGTCTAAAAAAATCCATGTGAACCAACTGAAGTTGTTGAGAAGTTGAAAATTATTTGGTTTGAAAGATATTTTGTGATGTTTACCTTGTTGACAAGGATTACAGACTTTTTCATTTGGAAACTCAAGTTTAGGTAGATACTTGACTAAAAATTTTCTAGTAATATTTATAAGGGACTGAATATTGTAGTGGCCTAATCTTCTATTCCAGAGCCAAGAATATTTGTGAAAATCACTCAAGCAAGAAACATTTTGAGAAACTAAAGAATCTATATTTACAGCATAAACATTCTCATTTCTAAAAGCAGTAAATACTAAATCATTTTTAGAATTAAAAACATTACAAGCATCATTTTCAAATTTAACATGAAATCTATCACCACATAATTGTGAAATTCTAAACAGATTATACTCAATACCATTAATAAAAAGAACTTTAGAAATTAAAATTGAGTTAGCATTACCAATTTTCCAAGGCTAATTATTTTTCCTTTTGCATTTTCACCAAAGGTGACATGCCCACCATCAATCTTGATATGGTTATTGAAGCTCGAATATTCCCCTATCATGTGTGTTGAACATCCGATTTCCAAGTACCATATACTTTTACATGATATCTTCAAATAGGTTTCCTACAAAACAATTTAACCAATAAAAGATTTTGGTACCCAGACTTGCTTAGGTCCAGTAATATTAGTGATTAAAGCTTTGGGAACCCATATTTTTTTCATGGGTTTCCTATAAGAAGTTTCTAAATTCTTAGAAAAATAAACTCTATTGGGTCTAGAAAAACTATAAGTAGTAAAGACATTTCCAGTGCTTGAACTTGCAACAAATTTTTCAATTTTGGGCACGAAACTAAATTTTCTAAATTTTGATACGATTTTTTTTAACAAAATTTCTTTTTATAGGTTTATAAACAATACCAATAGTATATTTAGGAGCAAACTGTTTTCCAAGCATTTGAAATAAGTTATATTTACCATTTTTGAACTTCTTAAGATTCTTCTTTAATTACTCATTAGAAATTTTGAGTTCATTATTCTCATTGAGTAGTTGGGTATTATTTTCTTTTTTCAATAGTAAGTTCAGATTCAATATAAATAGAAAGAGAATGTTTTTTCTTGATATATTTATACTTATCCTTCAATTAATTTCATGTGTCCTCAATTATTTTACAATATTCAAACATTTCTTAATTTTTCATATTTTCAGAATTAGATTCATCTTCAGAATAATAAGAATTATGTGCAGGAGATTCTAAGGTTAACTTAGATGTGTTTGTCATGAAACACATATTATCTTTATCATCCTTCTCATCATGTGAAGATTAAGATTCACTGGATCTATCCTCAAAAGCACTCCAGGTGTTCTTAATTTCCTTTTTATACTTTCTATATTTGTCTTCATATTTCCTTTTGAATTTTAATTGAGGAAAATCATCCTTTTCATGCCCTCTTCTCTTACACTCATAGTAGACTATCTCATTAGCATTTTTAGTTTTCTTCTAGTACTTTTTACAATTTCCCTTGTTGTCATACTTTCCTTTGTAGCTAATTTTTCTAAATAACCTTTTCCTTATGTATAATTTTTTGAATCTTCTAGCTAACTGAGCCATTTTCTCATCACTATCACTTGGTGAGTCTTCATTACTAGAACTTTCATTATGAAATCGTACTTTATCTTTTTTCTTAGAGGCAGTGGTTTTGAAAGACACTGAATTTCTTTTGGGTTCATCCTCCTCTCTGTTAACCTTCAGTTCTTCTTCATACATCATTATATTACCTATAAACTCCTTGAATGGTGACTTACTAATATCATAGGATTCTCTAATTGAAACCAAGGTTCCTCTCCACCTTTCTGGTAGACATCTGAGTAGCCGCATGATTTGTTCTTTGGAATCCATTGGATTTACAAGAGAGATCATTGTATTGACTATCTCATTAAACCTGAGATACATATCAGAAATGGGTTCATTAGGATTCATTTTAAAATTATAATATTTAATAATATATGTATTAAGTATCATTTCCTTAAAATTAGTGGTTCCTTCATGTGAAACAGCTAAATTATCCCAAATTTTATAAGTAGATTTGCAAACAGATATTCTATTAAATTATTCATCACCTAAATAAAAAAATAGGGCATTCATAGATTTAAAATTATTATTGTAGCAACTTTTTTAGCTCCAATCCAGGTAGTTCTTGGAGTTTTAGGTATTTCATATTTATCTTCTATTACAGTCCAAATATCAAACCCTATACTTTCTAAGTGCATTTTCATTTTTATTTTCCACTGGGCATAATTAGTACCATTGAAATAGGGAGGTCTATTGGTAGAAACACCTTCCTATATATTATCAATATTAAATAATAAAAAACCATGTTAAAGAACTAAAAATTTATAATTGACAGAAATTTAGAGATATTTAAAAGTACAACTAAAATCACAATTGAAAAAAAGGTTAAAAAAAACTTTTAAACACCCTTTGATACCACATTTTGGTCAGAGTAGGACACTCAATAGGGGGGTGAATTGAGTTCCTATAAAAAATTTCTGTCTAAAAATGATTATAAAAAAAAACCATTCAAAGTACTCCAATTTAAAACAAAACAACCTAGTTAACCAAAGTAGTAGATTTATAAAAGTTTCGTTTGTTCAAAATATTTCTCAAATATTGATTAGTTCTCAGTTAAAAAAATATACTTTATTATATTAACTTTTGAAATCAGTTTACTAAAAAAAATTCTAATATAAACACTATTTAAGATTAACTATCAAAGTGAAGTTAATTTTTCTGAAATAGTAATAAGAATAGAGAAAAAAACTTGAAATCACACAACAGAAGTAAACAAGAGGTTTAGTCTTAAGCTAAAACCTAATCCTCTACACTTAGTGATAAAATTCCACCAAGAAGTTTATATTAAATAAACTTGATCCACACCGTGAATCGGGGTAACAATAGTATACAAACTGTCCAAGTCACTAGATCTCTTATATAGTGTTTGTGGGAGTGTAAAAAAAAACAGACATGCCACACTGGGACCTCTTCCACTGTTATCTGTGGGTGTGTAAATGTGAAAGTTTGTGAAGATATCTAAGTATCTTCTGGTTTTTCACAAGAGTTATCAGGTGTTTAAAAACAGAGACATACACACACTACTCGAAATGTGAATAATGTACACAAACATAGAAAAATGATAAGAAGAGTTTAGAATGCTCTGTGTGATGTTAAATGAAGCTTATGGAATCCTTGATGATAGAAATGAAGTTGGAGTTGACTGATTGAAACAAACAACAAAATATAGATTCATTTTTTGTTTATGTGTTCTGTTCCAGTAGGGTAGAAGATTCCTTCCTCAAAGTGTTTTTGTCTTTCAAGTTGTTGCTGCTGTATTTTTTTGTCCTTTTTGGTTTTTGAGCAATTTCTATTGGTATACACAGTTGGTTGATAAATATTGTTTCATAGTTGTGTGATTTTTTGTTCAAAAAATTCTCTCTATCCTATTTTCTTTCACCCATGTGCTTGCTTTTATCACTACAGGATCGACAAGGAGCATGATGTCCACCACATGCAGGTACCTCATACCTCGTACTGGTCTATGAAAATGTCTAGAAAAGATAGAAAAGGCCATTAATATAATAAGTAATATTAAGTTTCATAAATATGACTATTATAATTAATTTTGAATTTAAGATAGATCATCGGTGACTCAGTCTATCAGCAGGTCAGACTATCAACATCTCAGACTGTCGGTGACTTATACTATTGGTGAGTCAGTCCGTCGGTAGGTCAGGCATTGGTAGGTCAGGCGTTGGTAGGTTAGGAGTTAGTAGGTTAGGTGTCAGTAGGTCAGGTGTTAGTAGGTTAAGCGTCAGTAGGTCAGGCTGTCAGTAGGTCATACTTCGCAAAAATTCTGAGTTGCTCTGTCGGTGACTCAACTCATTAGTATCTTATGTCATCGGTAGCTCATGTATCGGTGAATTTTCTATTGGTAGTAAAATTATTGGTAGATCATACTTAACCAAAATCTATAATGTTTTTTTATGATGTAAACACTAACACCAGAGGTTACGATTATAATTGAACATGATTAAACACAACGTGTCTTAAAAAATCAGAATTAACATAGTTAAGCATGATTTGTGAGCATTAAAACCAAAGGACGCCAACCGGTAGTACAAGTATCGGTAGCTCATACTTAACCAAAATATTTAATGTTGTTTATGGTGTAAACACTAACACTAGAGGTTAAGATTATAATTGAACATGATTAAACACAATGTGTCTTAAGAAATCAAAATTAGCATAGTTAAGAATGATTTATGAGCATTAAAACTAGAAGAGGGAAACATTTATTAATGAAACAATTATTAATAAAAAATGAATAAGTATAATATATTTATATATATTAATTATAAATATTAATAAATAATATATATTAAATGTAAATATATATAAAATGAATAAAATTTTAATTGAAAACATATTAATGTCTTATTTATTTTTAATGTTTGATTTTTAAATTTAACATATATCAAATGTCGTGTGTTACATTGATTTCACATACATATGTATATATATTTAATTAATGTAGTTTTATATACAAACACACACACAAATATATTTACACAATATATATAAACACATACACCTAATATTTATGTAATTTATTCAAATTTCAGTATATTTTAGAATTTCATTATAACATGATACATTTAATATATTATGTTTTTAATCAGTAAATTTTATTTATTTATTTTTAATACTATTAAATTCAGGGCATTCATTTTTAATTTTTTTATTTTTAATTTTATTTTTGAATTTGATCATTTTCTATTATTTATTTATATATATTTATTTACTATGTTTTTATATTTTCAATATGTATTCATCTTACTTCAATATATACATACCCATATTTTTTTAAAAATTTATATTTAATTAATAAAACTTATCCATTTTTCAATATTTTTAAAGTGTACTCATTTTGAATTATTAAATTTCACTCATTTTTAAAATTCATGTATTTAAGATTATATATCCACTAATAATTTTAAAAATATATTTGTAAATAAATATATTTATAAATTTATATTTACTATATTTATAAATTTATATTTTTATAATTATTATAAATAAATAATGATTATAAATAAATAATTATTATTTAAATAAGTATTATATAATTATAAATAAATAATTATATATATTTAATAATTATAAAATTATAATAATTTTATTTAAATAAATCCTTTATCAGTGCTAAAAAAGTGCTGATAACGATGTTTTTTATCAGCACTTTTTTAGCACTGATAAATATATCTTTTATCAGTGCTTATCAATTTAATACTAATAAAAGGTATATTTATCATTTCTTTTCTTAAATCACTATTAAAATTGTTCCTGATCTATTTAAAAGAACTCTAACTGGTACCCAGTCAGTCGTGATTCTTAAGCTCTCACGGAACTCCTATACTGCTAGCATGACTCCTCTACGTTCCCTCAGATGAATCAAGGATATAATCTAATGTATGTTATTTATTACTTTTCCTCTATCGTTGTTTGATTTTTTGGGTTCTGCGTTTTTTGTTTTTCATTTTGCACTGGTCTTAACCACGATAAACCCTACATCTCATCTCCTCACCACTGCCGGCGTGACTCCTCTAGGTTTATGTAAGGATCATAAAGATGTACCATGATATTAGTCACTAGTTTTTGTGTCCTGTAATGATGAAATGAATTCTAGTATTCCTCACTAAATTGTTTACCTATAATCTGATGAATGAAAAGTACACAAAACCAATAAGTACTCTTTCAATACTTTCTTTTCCTATTAGAAAATGGGTTGAAATCATGATGGATTTCTTTACTAGTTTTTAAAGATCAACTAAATGGAAATATGTAGCGTGGGTTATAGTAGATAACCTAACTAAGATGAACAGCTTATTACATATTTAAGAGGCTTCCTCAGTTGATGAACTCGATTAATTGTATGTCAAAGAGATAATAATGCTTCTAGGTGTCCCATATAGTGTTGTATTTGATAGGGATATGATTTTTTTATCTTGGTTATAGAAGGAAATTAATTTTCAATGAGGTTATGGGTGAAATTTTATACCTTCATTATTACATATACTAATAGTCATTCAAATCAGACTATCTTGATATTGGAGGATATTATTTGAGCCTTAATTCTTGACTTTAGTGGCTCTTGGAAGGATTAACTTTACTTGGTGGGATTCTCTTATCAAAAAAATTATCAATCACTTATCTAGATGGACTTGTATGAAGAATTATATTAAATTCATTTTCACTCTCCTTCATGTTGGATAAAGATAGAATAATCTCCTATGAATAGCCCCAGTCTTGTCCAAGAAATAATAGACCGAGTGATGTTAATTCAAAAACATTTTGAAACTACTCAATGTCAACTAATGTCCTATAATAACCATTAGAGGTGACCATTATGGAGGTTTTAAATGCACCATCTAATATAACCATGTAATCCCCTTTAATATTAGTATATTAGTCTCATTTTGGGTGTATTTTGTGTTAAAGGGGAGTTAAAAGAGGGGTTAAAGGATTTTATAGGAGAGAGTGGTGAAGAGATAGAGGTACCCTTGTGTGGTAGGCAATGAGTACCTAATAGAATGGAACTAGGTACCTATTGATAATATAGTGTAAGTAGGGCCACTGTTAACAGAACCAAGAACCTGGTAGCCTAATATTATGTATATGGTGGTGCTTTTGAGATTTGATTAGTTTTGGGGGTTGTTGATATTTTTAATCATAGTAAACTCATATACTAAGTAAAATATGCCCCACTATCATGTCTCCGGGTTAAGCATGACTACTAGTTCCTCATTCTGGTGGTTTAACATGAATTATGTCTTGTTTTGGTCTCAGTTTTTGTGAGTAATCTTTTAAAATGAGAACGATTTTGAAAATTAAAACGATTTCTTTCAAATGGACTTAGATTGGAAAAATGAGTTTTAAAGGAAAATGTTTTGGATTAAAAATTTGGAAAATTATCGGGTTTGATGATAAAGTGGTAAGTGTGACCCTCAATATTCTTTATGAGTGTTTTCATATGTGTTGGTATGTGAGGAATTGATTCTAAATCTGATTTTATGATTTTTGTGTTATTTAGAATATGCCGCCTAGAAAGGTCCCTGAAGTTTCTAGTGGGTATCGCCCTATTTCTAGTTCTCCTCAGTTGCTGCCCATCTTCTGTGGCAATAGAGGTTCTTTAGAGGTAGTGAAGTGGCTTGTAGAAGTTGAGCATGTCTTCAGAGTGTTGGTAACTCCCAAAGCCATTAGAGTTTGTGCTGTTCTGGGTCTGCTTGGGGGTCCATCTTTGGAAGAATGAGAGTTTTATTCCTCGCCAATGATGCAAGTTTGGATGACATGGGAAGTTTTAAGTCTGTATTTTTATTATGGTTTATACCTAAGGAGGAAAAGATGAAGAAAATGGAAGTGCTCATGAGTGTCTAGCAAGGTTAGTGGACGGTGAAGGCTTATGTTGAACACTTAAAAGAGATGGTTTCCTTTTCTCCAGGTGTGGTGTCACAGGATCTTTTGAAATATTCTATTTTCATTGGGGGTATTAATCTAGGGATCAAGGATCATGTCCTCTTCTCCAAGGATCTCTATTTTGAGACGTTGGCGGAGGAAATGTTTTTATATGAGTTGTTGTGAAATAAGCATACAACACATTGGCTTAGTTGTTGTCTCCTGTGTTGGGGTGAAGATGTTTGGAGTTTCCTCATTTTTGTTTTGTGGATGTTTTAAGTTCATATTTCATTATAAAAGTATTATGAAATAATCCTTTCATTGTTCAAATGGTTTTTTTTCTAAATGTGAACCTTTAAATGGTTAACCTTTGTTGAATTAGTTCCCCCTTTTCTATCATACCTATTTGGAGATGTTTATTTTTGTGGAAATCACTCTTTGTGCCTTGTGTGTGGGTTCATTGTTCAGTATGAGAACTTTTGTTTGTTTTTTAAAAAAATTATAGGGTTTTATATGATTGGAAAAAGAGGTCGATGGAGGAATGTAATTCATTCACACTTAGGGAAACAATCCATAATTCATTTGAGACATATATAAATCAGCCGCACCTCAATTAGACACATGGTGTAACTTCTATGACTCAATGTGTCATGAATTTGCAAGAATAAGCCGCACCTTAAAACTGAAAAAACACATTCATATTATTTTTATACTTTAGTTCAAAAAGTACCACTCACTAAAAACTGATCAAATGCACTCGTATTTTCTTGATAATTTAGAATAACTATTCATAAGTCATTTGTGACTTGTAGGAATTTGTTTCACATCAAACCGATACACGATGTGATCAAAATGATTCAAAAGTGTGTGTTTCTAGTTTAAAATGAAATTTTATTAAAAAAGACAACTGACATACTCAAAACCAAGAAAAGAAAATTCATATTGTTTTGATACTTTAGGACAATGATCCACAAGTCATTTGAGACATGTTGGAATTGTAGGTTCTGGGCGTAGCATAAGCGTAGAAGGGTCGTTGCCTAACTTTAATTTTTTCCATATTCAATGAAAAGTCTAGGACCTATGCGATGATGAATGCCTTGATCCACATAATTGAATCAAAGAAATATGAAAAAGGAATAGAAACCCGAAACCAAGAGAGAGGATCAACATATTTTGTTTATAATTAATTTAATAAAATAAGAATTACCTCCAAGGTGATTCTTTCTTCGTTGATGCATCTAGCCACAGATATACAGTTCACCACCATTACATTATAGAATCCAAATGTAGGATTTCTCTAGAGGTGATCCACACGTGTTCCACATATCTCTGGACGTTGCTGAAGGAGTCTCTGGGTGATAGCACAAAAGATCCTTGCACATGCAATGTCCACCTTTGATCTCCTTGAGAACTGCTTCCAAAGTATTCTCGTTGATTTAGTGGAGGAAGATTGCTCTCATTCTTGAGAGAGTTCTTGGAGATGGATGAACCCTCTAGGATTAAGATCTTTTCATCAATTCGTTGTGCACAAAACCATAGGAATCACATGGCTAGTACATAGCTAATAATAGGTTAATATAACTAGGTATTTAATTCACTAGGGTAATAATAAATAATTTTCACAAGTGCCTTAATTATTTTATTAATCCTAGAAAAACCCCCATGTCAAATAATAGTATCAACATTATTGTTTCCTGAAATTTACTTAACTTGTGAGCTATAATTAAATATTATTTAATCAAATAATATTCAATATTATTATTTCTCATTGGAAAATTAACTCAGTCCACCAATTCCCTACCATATTTATTGAACCGTGAATAATGAGTATTTATTTATTAAATAAATATCACTACATTATTCTCTAATAAATATATAAATATTATATTAACTGAATATCAAATAAATATTTATTAATTATTCTTCCCACAATATATTCTCTTGAATAACTAGTGTCGAAATAAATACGACCAGATATCCATGAATAATTATTAAACCAAAAACATAAATAATCTTTATTCAACTTATTAAATAACAAATAATATATTATTTAACTAAGATACTAGATACACTTAATGTGTGACCCTTTAATCCTCTTTCTCAGTGGCATTAGGTGGAGCACCCTAAAGTCCAAGGTTAGCATCTAGAAACACGCCAAGGAACCCATAGAGAAAAAAGTTAATACCACAATGATATGTCACCTCATGCGAATTCTTACCATGTAATATAATCCCTTTTTCTCAATATCTCCAATCAAGTGGGTTGCATGCAAGTTCCATCAACCCATGGGATTTATTTCTCATTCTATGAATTCACAGAAATTGAACTTTCTTATAGAACACCATGTTCATGGATTTATTTAGGCTATATCATTTCCATCAAAGGTCCTGAGATATCAACTTTCATTATGGAATAGAAGATACAAATCCTTTCATGCATTATTCCTTTATGTAGTATTACTCATGATGCACCCAATATATCCTACCTCACCACAAACATATGTCATCACAGTTTTTACCAATACATCTAAGTGCATGAGTCATAATATCCATTAATAATAATAATAAAGTCTAGGGACCAATACATACATCCGCATATAGGAACATCCAATGACACTTATAAATGTGAATTTCCTACTAACGGGTCTCGTTCTCATAATATCCTCCTAGACATTACCAAGGGTGTACACCATGAGAAGGTGCCTCAAATTCCTATGAGTCTCCACCCATGATAGCATGTATCATTTGTTTCCCTTTAAATGATATCATCCAGCTATAGAACATATATTCAAGAATAGTGTCATGTAACTTCTGGGTTCTCATCATAATAGGGGTCCGCTATAACCTTTTAGTGAAACAACTACTCTTAGGACATTATCACATACAATGTCATGTAGAAGAACAATCATGATGTGATAAGGAGTTTATTAATATCCATCCAATGAATAATTTTTTATCATAAAGTACACAGAAGTTGGTTCTAGGGTACCAAATACAACAGACTCCCACTTGCACTAGAGGAAAATGTTAACAACCTTCAGTCTTCTAGCTCTCACATGATACTCATTCTTCTACTAAGACACGCCTTTAGTCATGGGGTATGCCACATTCTATTTCATGGATAATCTTCTCACTACAAATTCACCCATCTGATGAAAATCCCTCAAGTGGTGATACTTACAGAGTATATGCTTTGTCCGTTGATGCGACCTTATCTCTTTTTCAAGAGCCACCGCTATAATATTATCACAATAAAATTTTATAGGGTCTTTATTTCTAGGTAGAACATCAAGATCCTGAGAAATGTTACAAATCCAAACGGATTCCTTGGCTACATTAGAAGCCGTTATGTACTCGGAATTCAATTTAGAATCAGATACAACTAGCTACACTCTTCCAGTTCACTGCTCCTCCGTTGAGATAGAAAACATATCATGATTGCGACTTCAGATCATTCTGATCTATTTAAAAACCAACATCAGCATACCCTATGATGACAAAGCTCCTCATCTCCTCCATACACCAGAAACATATCCTTAGTTATTCTCAGATACTTAAGGATAGTCTTAATAACATTACAATGTTATTCTCCTAGATCTTCTTGATATCTTCCTACCATTCTCAGTGCATTGGAAACATCAAGTCTAGTATATAACATGACATGCATGATAGATCCTATCACTGAAGAGTATGCAATCTTACTCATTCTATCTTTATCCTATTGTTTCTAGGGACACATTTTCTTATAAAGATGTAAACAATATGACACTGGAACCAATTCCCTCCTAGATCGTTCCATACTAAATCTCTTTATTATATGGTCAATATATGTACTTTGACTTAGTCTAAGAAGCATCTTAGTAATATCATGAATGATATTAATCCCTATAATGTAGTCTACTTCGCCTAAGTCCTTCATGGAGAAGCACTTGTTAAACTAGTATCTACTGACTGCAATACTGGTATGTCATTTCCAATAAGTAATACGTCGTCAACATATACTACTAGGATAATTACTGCATTCCCATTAAACCTTTTGTAAATACACAACTCACATTCATTATTAATGAAACCAAATTCTCTTATGGATTCATTGATCCGAATGTTCCATGACTTGGATGCTTACTTCAATCCATAAATGGATCTCTACAATTTGAAAACCCTTTTGGCATCACCTGGTGTCACAAACCCTTCTGGTCATGTCATATAGACATCTTTATGAATATTATCATTAAGGAATGTAGTTTTAACATCCATATTCCAAATTTCATAGTCATGGTAAGCTACTATAGAAAGTATGATTCTGATGGATTTAAACATGGAAAATGGAGAAAAGGTTTCATCATATTCAATTCCTTGACACTGTTTAAAAACTTTATCCACTAAAATTTCTTTATAGGTACTAACTTTACCTTCAATGCCTAGTTTCTTCTTGAATACCCATTTAAATCCAATAGGCATTACATCAACTAACGCATCAACTAGAACCCAAACTTGGTTCTGATACATGGAATCCATCTCAGAATTCATAGCTTCTAGCCATCTTGCAACTTCTGAGCTCTCCACTGCCTCCCTGTAGGATATAGGTTCATCATTGTTCAATAATAATGAGTCAACGTCCTTGGTGATAATAAAACCATATCTCTCTAGTTCCCTTACCTATCTTACAATCCTACATAATACCTGTGTTTTAGGAACTACTTCTTCCATGGGGACCTGTGGAACTTGTTCCTGTACCAACTTCTATGTATCTTGAGCATCAACTTAATCGAATTCAATCTTTCTCCCACTATCCTTTTTAAGGATGTGCCCCCTCTCAAGAAATATTTCTTGTCTGGCGATAGTTAATTTCTTGTCCGAGGGGTTTTATTGGTTGTATCCCTTTGTTTCCTTGGGATACCCTATAAAGATACACCTCGTGACCTAAGGTTCTAGTTTGTTTCCTGAGAAAGCCTTAAAAAATGCCTCGAATCCCCATACACATGTATGAGACAAAATGGGTTTCTTTCCCCTCCATAAATCAAAGGTAATTCCATTTTTTGCCTTAATTGGTACTCATTTTAATGTTTATGACACAATTTGTTATGCATATCCTCAAAAAAATAATGGAAGATCTGAATGAATCATCATTGACCTTACCATGTCCAACAAGGTATGGTTCCTCCTTTCACTAACATAATTCCACTTTGGTGTATAAGGTGGAGTGAGTTGAGATAGAATCCCAAACTCTCGCAAAAAGTATATGAACTCTTGGTTAAGATATTCTACACCTTGATTCGATTGAAGATTATTTATCTTATTAACAAGATAATTCTCTACTTCATTCTTAAATTCATTGAATTTCTCAAAGGACTTGGACTTATACCTCATCAAGTAAATATATCCACATAAACTCAAGTCATCAGTAAAAGTTACAAAGTAAGAATATCCACCTCTTGCTTTTACTAGAAATGGTCCACACACATCAGTGTTTACCAATCCTAAAATCTATGTGGCCCTTTCACCCTATCCACAAAATAGCAGTTTGGTCATTTTACTTTGTAAACAAGTGTGACATCTATAAAGTGATTTTAGATCAGAAGAGTCTAAATAACAATCTTGATAGAGATTTGTCAAATGCTTCTCATTTACATGACTGAGATAGTGATGCCACAAATGGGTGTTATATGAGTCATGTGAAATTTATTCATTATCAATTTTTAATACTTGGTTTTCTTAATTTAATACATACATACCATTATTTAAATGCACCATACTATAACATATGTTTTACTTATAAAAGAAACAAATTTTATTTCTGAACATGAAAATAAAACCATCTATATCCAAACTTGATACATACATTATGTTTTTGGAAACACTAGGTACATAATAACATCCATGTAAAACCAAAATCAATCCCATTGGCAATGTGATGTGGTATTCACCAATGGAAAGATCAGTAAGACTCGCACCATTGACAGCTCACAGATCCACCTCTCCTCTGGAAATTTTCTGAAATCTACTTGGTTCCTGCATTTGAATATAGATGTAAGAACCAAAAGCTATATCTAATACCCTATGTGTATAAATGAAAATATTTCACTTGATAATGAATGCACCTTTGGATTTCCCTTACCCCTAGGTGCAATTCTTCTTCCAGTGGATTGACTTTCCATATACAAAACATACTACCTCCTTTTCCTTTTCCCGCCTTTGGATCTTTTTCTTCTTGGTCGGATAGTTCTTGGGGGATTTAGACTGTTTATAATTCTTAGGCCCCTTTTCCTTGTCCTTACTCTTCTTATTCACCATAAGGACTATGGGTTTTTCACACCCCATGTCCTTATCCACTTGGAAATTAAAGTAATAAGTTCCAATAGAATCTTCTCATTATTTCTCATATTATAATTCAAAATAAAACTAGATAAGGTCTTGGGTAGTGATGATAGTATGAGATCAATACATAACTCATATAGGAATTTAATCCCTAAGATGTATAAATTATCAATGTAGCTAATAATATTAACTACATGTGGTCCAACTGATGTAGAATCTCCAATCTTAGTGGTGAATAAAGAGTTGGAGATCTCAAACCTCTCTTGTCTCGCCTTCTCTTGATAGATATCTTGAAGGTGATACATCATGATATAATCATCCATTTCCTCATGTTTCTTCAAGAGATCATTGGTTATTGACGATAACATAAGAAACTGAACATCCGTATCATCATTAAGATGTCTCTCATACATAGAGAGATCCCCATCAGTCACCTCATTTCTAGGTGAAACTGGTAAAGGTTCTTCTAGTACATATAGTTTCCTTCCATGGAAAAGGATGACTTGAAGGCACATTTTCCACTCCTAGAAATTAGTGCCGGTGAGAGGGTTTTCCTTCTTGAGTATGGACCGCAACGATATGTTTGATGTCATTTTTATTTCCATTTCTATAAATAAGATGAATAGGGTTTTAGTAATTTATCTAATAAATTTAGACAAATAAATAAAATTATATTTATTAGTCTCCCACTATTTTATCAAAACCCAATATCCCTCACCATTTTCTTCAGAATATCCTGTTTCTTGGACATTCTAGCATCAAGGATCCATATTTCTCTTCTCATTACCCCAAATTTGGACGGTCAATAAATTTGAAAGGTTTTAGGTAGGAATTCCAAATGCCAACTACATTAACTCATAGATCCTTGATCTCTTGAGTGGACTACCCAATCCTAAAATCCTTAATTTTGGATTTCCTCAAACTTTTCCTCTCAGTCACACCAAGTATTGCTTTAGATGTCAACCCTTAATGTAAACTAAGTCAAGTCAACCCAAAACCTCAAATTATAATTCCTCAATAATTGAAAGAACCCCAAATTTGGATGGTCAAGCACTTTGAACTATGGTTCAATTCTAACCTAAGTAATGGAAGGCTATACCAACTTAATATTTTATTGAGGTATTTTATCCTTTATGCATAAATTTACATTTATTATCTTTCCACATAATTTTTAATATTAAGTGGGATAAGATTAAGTGATTAACCATGTATTAGATAATATTTACACATAAGCCAGTTTATTTTAGTTCCATATTGCATGCTTGTTAATTCATTAATTATGTGATCATGAAAAAACATCCATAATGAATAACCATACAACTTATAGAAATAAAATAAAGGTTATGATCATGAGCTTATTCTAATGGTTATTTTATCTAGTGGTTGATAAAATAATCGCTGACCTAGGGGAGAAACACCTTGAACCAATTAGGTTTGTGTTTATAGCTTTCTACCTGTCCAACTTTATATCTCCTTGGATTGGTTTCACCTCAGTTCCTAACTTGAACTGCCTCCACTATCTTGGGAGATTCATCCATCACATATGCTTTTACTTACATGAAGGTGAGGGTTAAAAGGGGGTTTACATAAAAGAAACCATAGACATGAAGACCCTATATATTAATGAGAAGAGAAGGAATGAAGACCCGATTACATGACATGTACTTCTGTGTTACCTAGAACGAATCCTTGGAACCTCGAAATGAGATCCTCAATATAATTTTAATCATAAAATTAATTGTTTTTGTTAGATCTGAAATAAACGATAGAGGAAGAAATATATCTCGTTATTCAGATTAAAAATGAATGATTAGACTTGAATTGAAAAACTAAATTATAAATTCACAAATCACCAATGATTATTAAATAATTATAAAAAATAATATGCCCTATTTGATACCATTTTTAGGTTCCGAGCATAGAGAAAGGGTAGGAGGGACATTGCCCAACTTTAATTTTTTCTATATTCAATGAACAATCCGGGATCTATGTGATGATGAATGCCATGATCCAT